>OX465268.1:197221-830028 GCA_949987775.1 Aproaerema taeniolella | reverse complement strand
CGTAGTATGTAGAAGGCAGAAAGAAAAAAAACCTTGTTTCGTAACTGTGGTTACGAAAAGTTAAAAAAGTGAAAAATAAATTCTTCTTTGGTAACTGGTTAAAATCTTGTTTCGTAACTGTGGTTACGAAAAGTTACAAAAGTGGAAAATGAATTCTTCTTTGGTAACTGGTTAACAAACAGTTAAAAAATTCTTCTTTCGTAGCTGTTTACCAAAGTTGGTTACGAATATGGACGAAGGGGCGAAAAACACAGACCTGGGAGTGAATGATAAACTTAGAATGTGCTAACTGCCGACTCTTCCCTGGTATACTGTGAAGCCAGTAAGAAGGTCGCAAGGGTTTTCTATATTATTTGTGGAAAAGCTGATAACCTTTCACCACTGTACTCTCAGAAAGTATGTCAAATGTGGCATCAAGTGGTGCTCTGCCTACCCCTAGGGATCGTTCAACAATTACGTGATCATTTTTGGCAGTTTTTTTAACCCCCCCCCCCATTTTTAATCACAGCGTAATCTTTTGTTTTTAACCCCCTCCCCTCGCCTTGATTACGTAATCCGTCCGTGTTTAAAATTTTTTGCTGTATTAGCACTGACTCCTATGTTATGTTTCTATGGGTCTTAAGGAAGAGGGTGTGTCATTTGTCAAAATGCAAAAAGGTAAGAACTATAAAGTTAAATCAATAAAATAGATAGTTTTTCATTTCGCTATACGTTAATTAAAGTTATAAAATGATGACGTAATCATGGCTTCTTCCCCCCCCCAAATAATCCGATGTATATACAAGCACCCGACCCCCCCCCCCCCTTCCGGCGATCACGTAATTGTTGAATGATCCCCTACAAGGATTTAGGCGTGAGTGTAGAGATGGATTCCATGACTGTTGACATTTTTGTCAGTTTAAGGCTATAGTTTGTAAAAAATTCCCATTTTCCCAAAAGGAAAATGGGAATTTATATTTATGATTTTTTTCTTCCCTCCCTGGCCAATTTGGAAGTAACTACCATGGTCAGTGTGTTGGAATAGCAAAACTAAATCGATCCTACTCTGACTTATGGATTGGGAATGTGTCCCTGTCGCACTTGAAGGAATGGTCGTAGACCATATGAACCAATATTTATAAAGAAGTTTTTCAGTAGAGAACAGTAAGTATGCCGTATACAGTTGACATTAAAACTCATTAGAGAAACCGCTCTGTAGGAAGTGTAACATACAATACAATATACTTTATTTGCACACAAAGACATACAATACAATTAACAGAACATAAAACATAGTGTACAACAAGGCGGCCTTATTGCTAAGTAGCAATTTCTTCCAGGCAACCTTAGGGTAGGACAGCAGTAAGGTAAGAAGTAGTTGGTGGTGCATAAAATTAAATACATATTAATAATACAAATAAACAAATATACCCCTTACTATTGTTAATTATACTAGTTACTTACCCAGGCACACCTCTCCTTATAAGATACGGAAATATAGACAGTTTGATTTGAGTTCCGTAAATGTATATTTCATTTTGCCCCTTTAACCCAATACAGTGGTCACCCATTAACATTATCTTTATCATTTTCTTGTTGTACGCCTACGTATCATGATTCCTCTCGCTCTCCCTTAGGTTGACTGGAAGAGATCCCCTTGTGGGATAAGTTCACATTTGTACCTTGAATGTATGTAATATTTATGGACCTTTTGATTTCAATGTACTTATTTTGTTTGATAGCCCAGTTGGTAATGAGCCAGACTTGTAATCCGAAGGTCGCGGGTCTAAATCCTGGTGCGGGCCTGTACCACTAAATTCGTCTTTTCGGATTTATGTACGGATTTCTAATTATCACTTGCTCAACGGTGAAGGAGAACATCGTGAAGAATGAAACCAAGAAAATTCATTTTCGAAAGACGAGCGGTCCACCAACCCGCATTGGAACAGCGTGGTGGACTATGGCCTAAATCCCCTTCGTGTTTCGAAGGGAGGCCCGTGCCCCTCGGTGGGGACGTATATGGGCTGGTAAGAAGAAGAAGATTTGTTTGATGTGCAATAAAGGATTTTAGAATACAATACAACACATTGCTTAACCTCGCTGATCGCCTCCGAACAGAAATACCTACGAGATCTTAAAATAAATGTCAAACAACCCGTAGAGACGACGTTAATCATGTTTCCTTGTTTGTAGCTACCACAACAACAAACAAACATAACCTACGCATGTACACACGGCAGCACATCAGGTTTTACACGTTGACCTTGGCGTCGCCCTTATTTTGCTTGCAATAGCGCCGGCTTTTGTAGTGCAAATGGGTAATCTAACGTGCTGGTGGCTGTACATCGATTGTTACTACTTATTACGTTTATCGTGCGTGGGCTGTAATTAAACGAGAAGGTTTATAGTACAGTCAAGAGCAGGTCACGCTTTACACTACCAGTTTAAGCTGAGTTCTGATTTATACTGCGCCCCATACAATGCAGGGCCGGTCCAAAGTCCAAAGTTCACCGTGTGGTGATCGATTGAGAATAGCACCACCTCATTTCTTTCCGTGGGTGTCGTAAGAGGCGACTAAGGAAACACAAATGAGACCTGCCTCCTAGTAGTCCATCCCAGGCAACGACACTTCATTTTTTTCTGAATCCGAGGTGTCGTCCTATGGTCTCGTGCGGTGTGGTAGGCTCTGCAAAGGGCCGTCTGGTTCGCGACCACCCTCCTACCGAAGTCTGACGCCAAACAGCTTGCTGTGTTCCGTCGGTGCGTGGGAGTACCAGTTGCCGTTATAGGCATTTTCTGGGTTGACTCGCTCCATCGTCAACCTCGTCTTTGACTTTATGGTCAAGATTGAGGTCAAGAGTTAACCAATCTTATAATAATAAAAAAAAGTGTCAAGCTTGACGTGCTCTTGAGTGTACACTAGAAGCGCTCGTAGCCCAGTGGAGCTCGCTAATCTTAACCGGTCAGTCAGGTTAAGCAACGTACACAGAGGCAGGAAACCTGATGGGTGAACAAAGTGGCAATTTATCACGAGCGTTTCCGTGCTTCGGAGGGCACTTTAAGCTATCGGTCCCGGCTGTTGTCGATTGACTACAGTCGTTAAAACCAAGTCAGAGGCCATTGTGCGGTTTGAAAACTCTGACACCAGGGTTAGACAAGTTCGCCACACACTTGACTATACCTACACGATAAGAAGAAGATAGTACAGCCGAACACGGGGTAACATGCCTTGAGTTAATTATAGTAGGTACTTGTGTTTTTAAAAAGTTTAACGTTCAATTACAAAAACTTTCATAGCATTAACTCTAATGGACATTTCTGCATCTGGGTGTATGTCAAGCAATGTTTGGAGTGGTCAAAGTGTGATGGGTAACCGGTATTATCATAAGCGGAAGGAAAACATTGTAAGAAAACTATAAAATATGAGCGGATGTCCTTACAATGAAATTTAAAAAATCAATCAGAATAAAAACATAAAAATGAAAATTGGGTTAAGTTGTAAAAAAAATGGTGCAGTTCACAAAGTACCGCGAGTTTATAACCTTACTGAGTCAAATTACAATATTACGGTGAATGTTTTTCTGTGAGGGAAGCCCTTTTTAACTAGGTTCACGGAGGTCAGATGACCGTCACTGCGTTTCTAAAGATTCGTTCCCAAGACATTTAAAAGGGATGAATATTTTTTTATTTGTCAATATTTTTTTTTGTTCTATCAATACTACTGGTAACGAAAGAAAAATGTGACAAGCGATTGAAAAGTCATCCTACATTAATCTGTGTTCGCTGGATCTCCCAAGTTTTCGGAAAACAGGTTGTAAACTGAAACTGTTGGCAAGCATTTTTGACCCCCCACATAAAAAGATTTGTTGTTATAAAAAGATGTTATTAATTTGACGTGTGTATCTGTGTAACTGTGTGAGAGTATATGGCATTGCAGCTCTTAAAGTAATGGACTGATTTCGTTGCAGTTTCTTTTAATTTGAAAGCTGACGTAGTCGAGATGATTTTAACCGTGTGGTGATCGGTTGTGAATAACACCACCCCATCTCTTTCCGTGGGTGTCGTAAGAGGCGACTAAGGAAACACAAATGAGACCTGCCTCCTAGTAATCCATCCCAGGCAACGACACTTCATTTTTTTCTGAATCTGAGGTGTCGTCCTATGGTCTCATGCGGTGTGGTAGGCTCTGTAAAGGGCCGTCTGGTTCGCGACCACCCTCCTACCGAAGTCCGACGCCAAACAGCTTGCTGTGTTCCGTCGGTGCGTGGGAGTACCAGTGCCTTTATAGGCATTTTTTGGGTTAATTCGCTCCATCGTTGACCTCATCTTTGACCTTATGGTCAAGATTGAGGTCAAGAGTTAACCCATCTTATAAAAAAAAAGATGGTTCTTAGCTATATCTGATCAAAATTTGTTCAACCGTTTAAGAGTTATAACGTATAACCGATGAATGTAGGAGGTTTCTGAAATTTTTAATTTTAGAGTTATAGACCCTACATACGATTTTGACAACATGAAAGTTTATCACACAAATGCATTTGCAAGTGCATAAAACAAGTCTAGATTCTAAATGTATATTTTGTGAGTGGCTATCGACCGCTGGAACTAGGTCACTCGTCGTTTGTATTGCACTAATGACAGGTTAACACGTTCCGCATGTTTACAGATACTCAATTAATCTACAATCCTCCCCAGATAAAACGAATTTGTTTTTCCTTTTTCTTGCTTTATGTCATTTTAATTACTTTTAGAACCCAGAAATAATTTGTTTACTACCCAATTAAAATAATAATATGTCTAAGTCATTATTTTTAGCCGCCAATTCATTATTTCACGCGGCCCATTTATGATTTCGACTACCTTGTTTACTATATTGGCCACCATTTTGTAGCAGCCAATTTTCGATTTTTATGAAGCCCCATTTTTGTCGCCGAGTCGATACAATAGCCGCAAGTTTATTTTTATGGCTTATCCGCAGAATTATTTTTGTGTCCTCAAAAATGCCAAAATAAACAATGAATTGAATTCAGTAAAATCCAGTAAGCGCAATCTATAAGGGCGGTTATTTCATTAACCACGTCTCGATGGCGGTGGCATGGTAATGGTGACCACTTAATCCGTTCAGGTGGAGAATTTTTATCTAAACCTTATACGTTTGATGACAGCAACCTTGACTGGGATTGCTATTGCTAACTGAAAGTTAAGTAGCTAGTAAGTTAGCCATTTAACGTTCGGTTGGCGGTGGCGCTGCTGGTCGGGGCACAGACCTAGGTCTGTGGGTCGGGGTGGTTGTCAGCAATCAGCAAGTATATGAAAATTAAATAGTTCTCAACTTCACCACCTGCACAGATAAAATGGCCTCCATTCCATCGACACACAACTCAAGTTACAGAATCGGGGCCCAGTATGCAACTCTCTCTCTACTACGTCATTATTACCATATATTGTACGCTTGTTCTGTTGTATTCCTTGTTCAGTTTAGTTTTTAGTTGTTGTAATTCTTTATGTCGACTGTTCGTGTACTGTGTTTATAGGAATAAATAATTTATTTGTCCATCTATCTATAACTGTTGTTACTAAATGTAGCACATTGCTTGTTAGAGAAGCCTGTTTTAAAATTTTCCAAATGAGTATTTCAATTTGATTCATATTAATAAAATGCGTTATGAAATGAGCCGAAATTCCTTCGTTTTTGTATAGAGCAGTGTTTTTCAAACTTTTTGCATTCAAGATCCCTTTAAAAGTAGAGCAGTTCTGGTGACCCCCCAAGAACCGGTAGGCTAAATCTAAGACCTAAATTGGAGATTTAAAACGTAATATAAAGAGTTTGCCACGTGATAGGTTCAGCATCACTAATACAGACCCAGCTTTTTCACAAAACTGTAGTTACTTATTGTAATGTAGGACCTACAAAAAATTGTTTCTTTTACCCGCAACCCACCGAGTAACTTCATGACCCCTCAGGGGGTCACGGCCCACAGTTTGAAAAACACTGGATAAGAATAAGTAATATCTAGACGACGTGTTTATGAGTCGTTAAGGACATAATAAAATGCTCAGCATTTTGTATACCAGATGCGTTTATGGTGTAATATCTTACGGCTCGTGGTCATATTATTTCCGAGTTGGAAAAACTAAATAATTTGGAGATACACTCAATCTTTGAATTTTTTATTTTATTTTTTATTTAGTAGGCTTAGCAAATACTTAAATGGTGGAATCTACCCATAACTATGATCAAGTATTACTTACAAGTTATAACTTTTTTCCTGTAACGTCAAGTAAGGGAGTTTTCGCTATTTATCTACTTTGGCGTTAAGCAATGTACCGCTCTCAGAATGCGATGTAGGTACCTATGTATATTGCTTATTTCGTATTTTACGATGTTACTATTGTTTTTTTTTGCAAAAAAACTTGGAAAAAAGTTTTAAAATTTTTCGCTGAAAAATCCACTGGAAAATCATTCAGCATGATGTTGGCCTAAAGCGCCCTCTGCCAACCCTTCCAATTAATTGCATTTTCCCTGTATTATACAGAGTATTAATCGTAGAAACCTGTAATTGGCATTATTTTAACCATTGTAACATATATGTAAGTTGCAGCTGTTGGTATCCCAAATAAATAAAATAAAATATATTTCTAAAAATTAACGTTATTAAAAAGTTACCATGTATAAAAGACCAATCTAACAAATTAGGATGACTATTCACTTGTTCCTGCCTCGTTTCATTGATTTGATTGCCTCTTAAAGATTATAATAGACTTTTTAAATGAGTGAGTGATCGTTATCATAGTATTACAACAAAAAATAACATAACAAAGAAAATTGAACCCAAAAACCTAGTGGATAGATTTGTTTTTGACAAACAGCAAGGAACGTGTGGTTGCCTAGCAACGTTATACAATTAATTGTAAACAAATGAATTTGCATTCGTCGGCAAAGAAATAGAACACTATTTGTCATATTTTATCTTTAATATATACGATACGCAATAGATTATTTTTAAAATGTAATCGCTAATAAAGCTAGTATTTTTGAAACGATTACTCGCGTAGTAATATATCTATAAATAATTGGAGGAGATCTAATCCTGGGGTCGTGGGTTCATGTCAAATTCGCGTTTAAAATTTTTGCCAATAAAGCCGTATTGCTACAGGGCTAGGCTAAAAGAGATATTTAGCCACTAGACGTACTTTTACGTCAGATAAGGTACACCCAACGGCATGGTAACATTGTATTACCATTGCCTCCTAAGTACTAGTGATACCAGAAGAAGAATATTAATAATGTCCTAACGCGGGGTTCGCGTTGCGTTTGCATACTTTGTACAAATAAAGAATTTGAATTTGAAGCTCTCGTTTTAGTCGCGTCACGCGTGTGATTCTTATTTCAGGCACAATCAGATTTTAAAATGATTTTTTTCTGAGTGAAACATTTTTCAGAGGTCAAGACTCACTTGGGGTCGTTGACCTAGCGGAGTAAATAAGCGAAAAAAACATTTGCCGTAGCGAACAAACCAAAAAAAAAAATTTCCGGAAAAATTATTCGTGAATATTTCTTTAAAAATATTAAGAACTTTAGAAGTCAAGTTAATATAAATACGATCAGATTTAATATGTAATATCCATGTTGTCCATAATGTCCATGCCAAACTGGAAAACATCCATAAATCAACAAAGTAGCATATCTTTATCACTGTTAATTGGTCCGTGGGACGTGTTTTTTAAGTTAAAACGTGGATTTTTTCGTTCTTAGTGTAAACAAGGCCCCAATCGTGGTAATTTGTACGATTCTTCCAACGTAAAAACCCTAAACTATTCTCGTTCAGTTGTCATCGTTGTTACACAGTTTAGTTCATATTTGTAATATTCGTAACAAAGAATTTAAAACTTTACAACAAAAAATAACGTTTAATCCACTGACATTTGATAAGACAACGTAAAAGTCTCTAACGTGGATGTTTATCCACTTTTTTCCTTGTTTATATTTAAGTATACATTATTTATTTTCAATAGATCTCAAGTGATTTAATAAATATGCTATTAATAGGTGTTCACTGAACATCAGTTTATAAATAATAATTCAATATCAAAGAGATACTTATCTGTTATTTAGATCTAACACAAAAGAAAAGTAGGTTTCATTATCTCCAACATTATCAATAGACACTTTATTTGTATAGATAACCTTATTTTCCTAATTTTCTACGACGAAACAAACAATAGATAAATAAGGCAACGATAAATGTATATTTTTCAGGCATTGACTCCTCAAAAAAAATAGCCAGAAAAAATCTCTACCTAACAATTTTTCATTACACGTTTCAGCTGTACATAGCCAATCGATTTAAAATAGATTTCTGTTATGTTTCAAACTTCTATACAATAATTACAAAGTAATACTTATACCACTTCGTGAGATACCTATTCCCGTTAAATTAATTAAGAATCCAAAAGGTTTATTAATTTGGATTGGAACATTAAATTTTTGATCTGTCTGTCTTAATAGTGTGTAAAAAATAAATTATGTACTTAACATTACCTACTTTAAATTAAACCCTTTTTCTAATATTGTAAGAATCAGAAAAGAAACAAAAAACGGTATAATTACCTTTCTTCACATTTCACTGCACAACCCGCCAAAAGCACAAAAAATAACAATTCCATAATTAATTTTTCTGTTTTAAAAATAAAACAAATAACCATCACTAAATATTTCTAATCTAAATTTAAACATCGAATATTTAAGTACTTTTTAAATTAAAATTAAAGTGCAACTTCTTAATTTTTTTAGCTACAAATAAATGGTGGAATAAAAACTTTTTCGCGATTTTTGGCGCGAAATCGGTCGTGCGTTGCTCGCACGCGCGCGCTCTTCCCCATGTGTGATGTCGTCTGACTGGATTAAATACTATATTTTGAACGATGTGACAATTTATCGTCTCTAAGGCATTACTTTGTGAATTCATTCATGATATTGCAACACTGATAACGTGAAATGAGGGCTAAAGTGTATCAAATACTTTAATTTTCATCGCTTAAACGCAAATAGTAGTTTTAAGAGTTCAAAATGACAATCGAATTTAAAAACAATTTTTGTTTTTGTTTTTCAGTCTCAGATTAGACAATACGTATTGCGTTCGGTTCGTACACGAAACAATAAAAAACAACGTGGTTAGATTAACCGAAAAAATAATTCATAACCTTAAAAAAATTCGAGGTCAAATGGCTGCCTACACTACCTTAATTAGTTTAGTGAAATATTTTTTTTTTCAAAAGAAAAGTAATTAAAATTTAATCTTTAATATTGGATTTTACCTCTAACTCTGAGGCTCTAAATATTTCTCAGCTTCGAGGTCGCTTAATAAGAATTTTCTTTGAGTAGTCTTTTAATAAGGGGTGATTTTAATGACTTTAGGAGGTGAAGGTAGGTACTTAAAATATATAAGCGTAAAGTTTAAAATTCCTCACAACTAAGTAAAAACTTTAAAATCTCAAGTAATACTAGACTTGGCATTTCTTTTTTCTATTTTGTGTTTCTAAATGGCTTTTCAATTAGATCGAATTTTATCTATTATTATTATTGATTTTACGAGACACCCCTTCAAGGTTGATAGAAAATAAATATCTAAAAGTCACGCAAGTCTCTTCTGTAGAAGTTAGGAGTGGTTATGTCATGGGGTAACCTTTGATAACGGATTATGACAAAGCCTAGTTTATGTTTAGTGTTTATTTAGATACTAGCTTCGTTCCCGTGGGAATTTGGGAAAATGATGTAGCCTATTTGTTAATATAGGGTGTCAGCTATCTCCATACCAAACTTTATCAAATTTGGTCCAGCTGTTTGAGCGTGAAAGCGTAACAAACATCCATGAGACATATTTTTGAAACGATAGAATTCGCATACGAATTGACAAGATTCGCATGAGAATCTCATACAAATCTTGTCAATTCGTATGCGAATTGGAATTCTATTGTTTAAAAAATCAGGTCCCATATACTGCGCCTTTGCGAATAGAGTCAGTAGGATCAAAAGAACGAATGTGTATATGTGTATTTAAATGTGTGTTTGTATTATTTAATGTAATTTTGACTTATTACATTAAATTTCTACAAAATATTCTTCTTGAATTTTCTATAAATTAAAGATATTTTGTTTTTTGGACGGCCGGTTTGGTCGAGTGGTAGTGACGCTGCCTCTTGATCGGCGGGTCCTGGGTTCGATCCCCAGTCGGGGCAAACATATGTGTGAAAAGCAGTGTTTGTTCTCGGGTCATGGGTGTTTGTGTTTGTCTTTATGTGTGTTCCAAGGGACCCACAATACAAGGGAACACCTTAGTGTGGGCCTTTGAGTGTGTAGCGTTTATTTATTACTAGCTTTTCGCCCGGGACTTCGTTCCCGTGGGAATTTTCCCGTCAATTTTCCAATGTTTTTAATAGTTATTCTGCTATTCGGGACGGAGAGAAATACAACAAATCAAAAACCATGGCAATCGGTCCAGCCGTTCTCGAGTTATAAGTGTTGTAACAAACACGACTTTCTTTTATATATATAGATATATATATATATAGATATAGATATAGATATAGATATAGATATAGATATAGATATAGATATAGATATAGATATAGATATAGATATAGATATAGATATAGATATAGATATAGATATAGATATAGATATAGATATAGATATAGATATAGATATAGATATAGATATAGATATAGATATAGATATAGATATAGATATAGATATATAGATATAGATTTTACTTTGACATACATACGAACTGTCGCGTTAGTAATAACTTATTTAGACGGCCCTTTACAAAGCCTACCACACCGCATGGCACCAAAAAGGACGCCACCTCAGATTCGTATATACATACATACAAATACTCAGGCCATATCTGATGGGGTAGGCAGAGCGTCTTGTGTTTCTAGAAGTCTGGAACCACTTGATGCCACGTTTGACATTTTTGAGGATTATTAGATGGTACATGATGTATAGTGGTGAGAGGTTGTTAGCTTCCCGCCCACGATATACAAGCAAAACCCTCAAGACTTCTACAGTATGCCTGGAAAGATTTGGCAGCTGGCTCATTGTAAGATATTCTTTCGCTCCCAGTCCAGCGTGGAAGTATTCGTCTAAGTTTCTCTTACCAGCCCATACACGCCCTCACCGAGGGGCACGGGCCTCCCTTCGAAACACGAAGGGGATTTAGGCCATAGTCCACCACGCTGGTCCAATGCGGGTTGGTGGACCACTCGTCTTTCGAAAATGTATTTACTTGGACGAGCGGGTTTCATCACGATGTTTTCCTTCACCGTTGAGCAAGTGATAATTAGAAATCCTTACATAACTCCGAAAAGACGAGTTTAGTGGTACAGGCCTGCACCTGGATTTGAACCCGCGTCCTTCGGATTACAAGTCTGGGTCATTACCAACTGGGCTATCACCACTTCGTCTAACTTTAGTTAAAATCAGTTAAAAATAAAATTCAGCAGTCAGAATCATTCAACGTGAACCCAATCACCCGTATCTCAGAGCACATTGTATGAGTCAGTCATGAGCCATGTACACTCAAGAGCACGTCAAGTTTGACACTTCGGACTTTGGACCAGCCCTGCATTGTATGGCGCGCAGTATAAATCAGAGCTCAGCTTAAACTGGTAGTGTAAAGCGTGACCTGCTCTTTACCGTACTTCCGCATCGAATCGCTGAGATAGCAATTACTTTAGCCTTGCTCGCACTATTTAATATTACGTGATCAATATGCGTGTTGATTACTTTTGTTTTATGTACGTATGTATTTTTCAATTGCATATTTTTTTTTATCTTTGAGGCAGACCGCGCTAAAGACGGCGAAATGATCTTTGCTTCTTCGATGATAGGAAGACAGAATTATAGCAGTACCAGATTTCCGCCCGGGACTTCGTTCCCGTAAAAATTTGGGAAAATTATTTAGTCTATGTGTTAATCTAGGATGTCAGCTACCTCCACTCTAAATTTTACCAAAATTGGTCCAGCCGTTTGAGCGTGAAAGAGGAACAAACATCCTTGCATCGATATAATTAATACTAGTTTTCGCGTGGTGCGCGACCTGCTAAAGCAGGCCGCGAGGCGGTTGTGCTACCCTATTTGTAGGGTCAAAAAGGCGTTCATACTTTTTTTGGTTTGTCACGACCGCCATCTTGGATTTCAAAATGGATGTCAGTTTCGTAATCAGCATCCCCGAAAACCCATTAAACGACACCCATGACATAATTTTTTTAAACTGCATGTCCGCCATCTTGGATTTCAAAATAGATGTCATTTTCGCAATCAGCACCCCAGAAAACGTATTAAACGACACCCATGACGGTTTTTATGAAAAAATGCATGTCCGCCATCTTGGATTTCAAAATGGATATCATTTTCGGAATCAGCACCCCCGAAAACCTATTAAACGACACCCATGTCGGTATGCCCGAAAATTTCATATCCGCCATCTTGGATTTTTAGTGGGGAGAATCGAGACGCTCCGGGCTTTGCCCTTCGCGTCACGATTCCCCCAACTAAAATCCAAGATGGCGGATATGAAATTTTCGGAATATGGGCTACATAAAAAATAGTAATAATGGCTAGCTCGGGTTATGGGTACTAATTATAAGGAGGACTATCTAAAATACTGTTCACATTGGATGACTTTAAGGCGACTACAGCACCTAAATTACGATTTTATGATGCGTAGATAAGCATGACGCACTGCATTAGATCGAAGAAAAAAAAATTACTACGGTAATATTCAGGACATAAACTAGTGTAAGCGTCACCAATGTACATAACCAATAAAACTCAGGATCACTTTCAGAGGTTACTCATCATTGGGAAAATATGGGCTACATGCCCGAACGGCCTCCCTACTCCCCTCACAGCCGTCCCATGCCTCGCATCACAAGAAACAATTGTAAGCGTTGTTCTGTCCAAAGGAAACCTTTCTTAGGACACGACTACTCTCCTCAACTGCCAAGCAACGAATGTCCCCATCAGCAAAACTTCCCTTCCTTCACTGTACAACGGCTAACTCGCTTCTGCCTCGAAGAGGGGTGAACGTCTCCTTTTATAGGCGCTCCGCCCGGTGGGGCGAGCGCGCAGGTGTTGATGACTCAGTGAGCTAGCAACGCAC
This sequence comes from Aproaerema taeniolella, assembly GCA_949987775.1. NCBI lineage: Eukaryota > Metazoa > Arthropoda > Insecta > Lepidoptera > Gelechiidae > Aproaerema > Aproaerema taeniolella. The sequence goes on along the minus strand of OX465268.1, from coordinate 816,880 downwards.
AAAAGTGGCGTGATGGAGTCAGACCACGCACTGCGCCAACAAATAATCCATTAAAACGAACACAAAGTAGCATACTGCTTACATTCGGCCATACTGACTCACAGATCGCGTCCTCGCGGTATGTCTATGTTGAGTTTAAACAAAAATATGGCTGAAAACAATACTTTTGGACTTTTTGGCAATACTTGTCCAAATGGGTCATTATTTTTTTTTTTCAGATTTATTTATTTGTTCATTGTCAATACCGTGCTAACATTTACCAAAGAGTACAGTACTAGGTTTACAATTCTGACTTCTCTTAATATAATACTAATTTCCCATTGTATACCAACTTCAAACACTGTAACATCAATATCTCATACTCAAATACCAAATCTAAACTATAATATTAACTTTTACTACATTTGTAGTTTCCCACTCTGCAATAGCAAATCCAATGTTACCATAATAACTTTTACTATACTTGTAGTTTCTCACTCTGCAATAGCAAATCCAATGTTACCATACTAACTTTTAATATACTTGTAGTTTCTCACTCTGCAATAGCAAATCCAATGTTACCATACCAACTTTTACTATACTTGTAGTTTCTCACTCTGCAATAGCAAATCCAATGTTACCATACTAACATCACTCATACTAACTTCACTTGGAAGTCCTATTTTTTTTTCTCGTCCTATCGCCGGCTTTCTCCTGTTACCCAAGGTGGCCAAGGCGTGCTCTTCGACGACAATGCCGCACTTAGGCTTCATTGCTCACGTCCAGACTCACCGACTCACCGTTACTTTCCAGCCCCTGACTTTGGCTACAGAATCATTTTTGTGCTCGGTCCATGACCCTGATCGTTACCAGCACTAAACTCGCCTGCCCGGTCCATGACATTGACCGTAACCTGCAGAATCATTTTTGTGCTCGGTCCATGACTTTCACCTTGACCAGCCCTAAACTCGCCTGTCCGGTCCATGACATTGACCGTTCTATCTATCTATGGCGGAGACGTCCGTCAGGCACAGGCGGGTGATCAGTCCTCTTATTTGGGACCATTTCACCCAATTCCCCACAACAGCGCGTGAGTCTTACCTCTGCACTGACAGTTCCACCTCTTTGAACCTACCCGAAGCTTTAGCAAACCCGATTATATCCTTTATGTTAAGCTCTTGTATTTGTTCTTCTTTTATCTCATCCATGCCTATTGTCTCCCATCTTACCAGCGCGTACATTGGACACTCAGTCAGGAAATGGAGACTTGTTTCCTCCTTGTCACATTCTGGGCATGTGGGATCACTTTTTAGGCCCATTATTGCTAGGTGTCGGTTTAAGGGACAGTGTCCCGTGAGCAGACCCACTACAATCCTGATGTCCTTTCTATTTAGCTTTAGAAGTTGCTTTGACTTTCTTTTTTCATATGTCTATAGGAAGATTTTTGCCTGGCGGCACTGTTTGTTGTGCTTCCATCTTAAATTGGCTTCTTCTGTTATCTTGCTTATTATTCCTTTACTGATTTTACTTGATATAGGTAACCTGGGTTCCAGGCCAATAAATGTCTCATCGGCCCCTTTCTTTGCTAGCTCGTCTGCAATCTTATTACCTATATGTCCTTCGTGCCCCGGCACCCAGGCAATGGTAACTTTAGTCTTTTTGGCTAAGGCGTTAATAGCCTCCTTACATTCTGTTCTGTTTCGGCTCTGTTTAGTGCCTTCAAAACAGCCTGGCTATCACTATATATTATGATGTTCTCTTTGTTTTCAGTGATCATGCTGTCTATGATTCTAACTCCCTCTGTAATAGCAAGCACCTCAGCCTGGAAAACGCTAGCGCATCTTCCCAGGTGCATGGTAACTTGGCCGTCTATCTGGTTCATGATGTGTATTCCCAGTGCTGATAGTTTTGTTGTTTCTTTCCTGGAGCCGTCAGTGTAACACACTATCTTTGGATCTTGTATGTCCAAGCTCCAGCTTTCTCTAGCTCCTATATGGATCCTGTATTTTTTTGTCAAAGTTTACTTTTTTTCCTGATGAGGTCATTATTAGAAAGTATCATTGACAACTTCTCTCCATACTTTCCATCTAATATGGTGTGTCCTTTATCCATGAAGTTCCCTTTCTATTTCATCCTATACCATTGCTCCATAGCTCTCTTTTTAACTTCCAAGTCCCGAGGATGCAATCCCAATAATACATCTAAGGCAGCTGATGGAGTGGTTCTCATCGCTCCTGTGATCATTAGGGTTGCCAGTCTTTGTACTTTCGCTAGTTCATTCCTGTTTGCTTGTATGGTGGTTTTATGCCACCAGACAATTGCTCCGTATGTTACTCTTGGAATTATGATTGCTTTGTATATCCACATCATGACATGTGGCTTGGTACCCCAGGTTTTACCTACAGCTCTTTTGCATTGCATGAGTGTGATTTTTGCTTTATCACATTGTTCTTTTATGTATGTGTTGAATTTAAGAGAGTTATCAATTGATATCAATTGTTACCTGCAGAATCATTTTTGTGCTCGGTCCATGACTTTGACCGTGACCAGCACTAAACTCGCCTGCCCGGTCAATGACATTGACCGTTACCTGCAGAATCATTTTTGTGCTCGGTCCATGACTTTGACCGTGACCAGCACTAAACTCGCCTGCCCGGTCAATGACATTGACCGTTACCTGCAGAATCATTTTTGTGCTCGGTCCATGACTTTGACCGTGACCAGCACTAAACTCGCCTGCCCGGTCCATGACATTGACCGTTACCTGCAAAATCATTTTTGTGCTCGGTCCATGACTTTGACCGTGACCAGCACTAAACTCGCCTGCCCGGTCCATGACATTGACCGTTACCTGCAGAATCATTTTTGTGCTCGGTCCATGACTTTGACCGTTACCAGCACTAAACTCGCCTGCCTGGTCCATGACATTGACCGTTACCTGCAGAATCATTTTTGTGCTCGGTCCATGACTTTTACCGTTACCAGCACTAAACTCGCCTGCCCGGTCCATGACATTGACCGTTACTTGCAGGTTTGTGTAACGTTCACGGCTGTTGCGTAGATCTTCAGAAGGCCAAACCCTTGACCTTGTCCTTGACCTCGCTATTGATCATCCACTCTTCTGGGGTCTTGGGCCGCGACTGCGGTGCCCGCCCCGACCTCGAGGTCGGCCATGAATGCGGCCGCGCCACCGTCTCTCTAACCCTGCTGCCACCGGTGGGGCAGCCAAACGTCTGCTCGACGCTTCATCATTTTGCTGCATGTTCTCTGAAACTCACAAAAAAAAAAACACAAACATCCATTCTTTCTGCTAATAAAATTACAGTTACGTTACGAATGTATTCAATCTAGAACAAACTGTAGTGTAGGTAGGGTAGGTATTAAATATAACTAGAATATTAAATAATATCTTCAAATAATATCAGGTAACATTTCAAGATCGGTTCTATGAAATGAGTCCACGTGTCTTCTTATATGGAAAGGAATATATCAAATTAATTCAGTAATATCATATTATATTCACAGAAGCTTGACACCATTTTCGTGCCTCCATCCATAACATGTAACACGAATCCTACCTACGTCATAATTAGTATTTAAGCTCCCCTAAATTTAAATAAACAGTAGTAGTTAACCAGATTCGGTGTCTTACTTATCTACTCGCCTTGCTAACAACATCACAAAACAAATAAAATTCAAACTAGAAAACTATAATGAAAATGTATAAGGCATTTTTAAAAGTGGTCATATCTTCAAAACGGCTACTCCTAGCGCAAAAATAACCAATTTTCGGGCCCCCTTTAAGAAACCCCTACACACAGTTCGAGTAATCCGGTGCCACCATATTTTATTCCCTCGGTAACAGTTTTGTTCTCGATCATAGATTGAATGTAGGTAGAGAGAAAATTTCAAAGCACTCATAATTATTGTTCAAAAATGTACGTTTACGTATGTACAGGTACCGAGTTGGTATTTTAAGACATCGATTACGTCATTCTATGTAAAAGAAGGACTATTCTACGAATTGTACATAATAGTTGTAAAAATAGCTCTGCCAAAATGTAGAATTATAAAAATTACTAAAAACAGTTACCTTCATAGTGATTCCCTTTTATAATTGGTCGCTTTTTCCAGTTGTGTCGAATTAATCATGAAATATCTACATCAAAAGGAAACAAAATGATTAGGGCGTGTTACTTACGCGTTTATGCGTTGTTCAATCCCGCTTCTGAGATGTAAGCGTCACCAATGTACATAACCAATAAAACTCAGGATCACTTTCAGAGGTTACTCATCATTGGGAAAATATGGGCTACATGCCCGAACGGCCTCCCTACTCCCCTCACAGCCGTCCCATGCCTCGCATCACAAGAAACAATTGTAAGCGTTGTTCTGTCCAAAGGAAACCTTTCTTAGGACACGACTACTCTCCTCAACTGCCAAGCAACGAATGTCCCCATCAGCAAAACTTCCCTTCCTTCACTGTACAACGGCTAACTCGCTTCTGCCTCGAAGAGGGGTGAACGTCTCCTTTTATAGGCGCTCCGCCCGGTGGGGCGAGCGCGCAGGTGTTGATGACTCAGTGAGCTAGCAACGCACAAAAGTGGCGTGATCGAGTCAGACCACGCACTGCGCCAACAAATAATCCATTAAAACGAACACAAAGTAGCATACTGCTTACACTAGATAAGTAGTTTGCTGAAAACATGATTCAGCACTTTTGGTTCGATAGAAAAAGCTCACAAAGTCACCTCTAAATACCCAATATTTGTATCTTTTAAGCTGTAAAAACCATAGTAAAATGCATAGGTACAGGAACTTGAATTTGCTATCAAAATGTTCGTGATTGAACACTCTCGATAAGTAGTTAACGCATTTTTCGATTTAAGCCGTCACCTTTCCATAAATCTCATTTTTCTAACTTTCGAACATTTTTTTACCCACGCACGCTTTCATAGTCCGTAAACTTCGTGTATCGACACAGGCCTGTTGAGAGACGGAGATGGCACTATTCCTATGTGTGCTGCCTTTATCGGGTGCTGTAGTCGCCTTAACTGAACGAGTGTGGAAAGTGATAAATAAGTTATTAGCAAAAACTGAAACCCTGATTTCAGACCATTATTTTAAATGATTTTCTTGTTGAATGTTCCTCAAGAAAATGTTAAATATTTTTTATGCTGTTTAATTCTACTTAAAAATTTAATCATTTATTCGACTAAATTCCATTTTGCAATAGTATTAATAGCGTAAAAAGCGAAAAGCATCAATGTATGTGCATCGTATTCTCAAACCGTGCAGGTGTTATGAGTGATGAATGGAATAATAAATTCAGAATATAAAAAAATGCCAATTCGATTTACAAGAAGGCTTCTGTAACCTTTACAAGTGAATTACTCATTCAAGAAATGACTCAAAAGTTTTGATAGTAATGCTGAGTATAGTCTAGACTCTAGACTAATGCATGAGTTGTTTTTTTTTATATACGCCTGCAAATATTTTATAAGGGTTCCTATTTCCACTTTACGGGTCAAAGAAGATTTTATTACACTTCTTCTTAGACCTGGCTTAACCCGGTGTCACAGTTTTCAAACCGCACAATAGCCTCTGACTTGATTTTAACGACTGTAGTCAATCGACAACAGCCGGGACCGACAGCATAACGTGCCCTCCGAAGCACGGGAACCATGGTGATAAATTATCACTAAAAATTCAGAATTTGTATATCTCCACGAATCTAAGGCGTTTTCCTTCCTGTCGGTGCGTTTCCGTTTCATTACGAATCTGCAAACCAATTCTATTGCAAAACTGCAACAGCGTGATTCCTTCTTTTTATATTAGTGTTTAAACATTTTTTTCTTTATAATTAAAAAAAAACTGTTACTATAAATCTGAATATGCGAAATTACGCCCGGGATATTGCTCGTTGGCTCCCCGATAATAAGTGTTTTATTTAAGCAGTACATTATTTTTACTAATAATTAACTTATTAGGTAACTAAGTATATTATTTTTGCAAAAAAGGATCCAACCTCTGTATAAACTAGTCAATCTGTGATTACCTTTACGAATAGACCTATTGCTAGTACAATATTCTATACATTTCATGTTATTAAGATGTTGTTTTAACAAATAATAAAATGAAATAATAATTTGTTTGTCTTTTGTTCATACCTATTTTGGCCTGTATTCCTAAAAGAAAGTTACTCAGTGTAGTGGGCTAATTTACATCTTTAATTTTAGTACCCAATTAAAAGTAACTCAAAATTAAACAAGAGCGTTAACCTCCAAGAAAAGTAAAGCTATCCTCAAATAAATGTTCAATTTCACCTTATTTCCGCTATTTGCTCACTTATAGGATACGATAACAAATAGATTATATGTCTATACTTACAAGTCAAGTGTGTCAAACAAGATAACGAATGTAGAGAAAGTTAGTTCCTTTTCCTATATTGGAAGGATGTGATAGTCTTGGCGGCAATTCCGCGTTGTCAGGTTGCGTCGCTCGATTGATTAGCTATAACCTGTAGTCCACGCCGGCGGAAAGCAAGTATAACATAATTTTCTTTTAAGCAACAGAAAAAACCTGATACAACTTATAGAAATGTAATTTGATAAACTTTTTGACAAAATACCAGTGTTTTGTCCTTTGGACAAAGCTTATGCTGAGCTATGGCCTTTTTGTTGCATTCTGACACACACACAACACTAGAATAACTCTGTAACCTTTTATGTGTATTTGTACTTCTGACTGTTTTGAATGTTGTGTGTCTGTTTTAAAGCAATGAATAAATTTTTTGTCTGTCTGTCTGTCTGTCTTTGTCTTTTAAAGAACTGTGTACCCAGTTACTGTGTCACTTCTTTTATTTTATAGAAGTTATTATCTTGCAAGTTTTTGTTACGAACTTGGCCTTCTTTTTCACAGTTATGTTTTTGATGGTTATGTTTTTAAGTTATTTTTGTTTCTTCCATGCTGGACTGGAAGTGAAAGAAAAACATAGAATGTGCCAGCTACTCTTCACTTTTTTTGTATTATTTTATGATGGGTTAACTCTTGACCTCAATCTTGACCATAAAGTCAAAGATGAGGTCGACGATGGAGCGAGTTAACCCAGAAAATGCCTATAAAGGCACTGGTACTCCCACGCACCGATGGAACACAGCAAGCTGTTTGGCGTCGGACTTCGGTAGGAGGGTGGTCGCGAACCAGACGGCCCTTTACAGAGCCTAACACACCGCATGAGACCATAGGACGACACCTCAGATTCAGAAAAAATGAAGTGTCGTTGCCTGGGATGGATTACCTACTAGGAGGCAGGTCTCATTGTGTTTCCTTAGTCGCCTCTTACGACACCCACGGAAAGAGATGGGGTGGTGTTATTCTCAACCGATCACCACACGGTTAAAAACCAGGTATACATTAAAAGTCTGTAAGGGAGATGCGAAGGTTTTGCTGTATAACGGGCGAAGACAAAGGCCCATGTTCACCAAAAATATAACCAACGGTTAAACCGCGGTTAGAAGTTAATCAGACAAAATGTCCAAAAAAATGTATGCAAATGACATTGTCAAATCTCTGGTTAGCTGCTAATCGTTGGTTAAATTTTTGGTGAACACTGGCCTAATACAACTTGTTCCATCTGATAACCCTTACAATTTCTGTCAAACGAGGCATTTAGTGTTTCTACTCTGCCTACCCCGTTAGGTTTATAGACGTGAGCGTATGTATGTTTTTGATGGAATAGAAGTAAATGATGATAGGCCTTTTGCCCATTGATACACCAAACTCTGACATCTGGCTATACCTAAGAAAAGTTGGCAGCTGGCACATTCAAAATTTTCCCTTCACTCCCAGTTCAACAACCTTTCTTTTTTAGTAAATTCATAATCAAGGTACCGTTTTAGTATAAAACACATCGAAACAGTTCAAAAATCTGTTTAACCAACATGTGGCAATTTTTTTCATACAAATATTAGTGTTTTCTTCACAATTTGTTTGATTTTAAGAAAGTCAGATTGCCAAATGTTGTCTTAGGTCTTAGAGTATGAAAACGGAAGGAATGACTTGTTATTAACCCTGTGGTAATTACCTTATCTTTTATTTATATCTACACTAATATTATCAAGAGGAAAGATTTGTATATTTGTATGTTTCTAATGCATCAATTCAAAAACTACTGGATCAATTTAAAAAAAATATTCCACCAATAGAAATCTCCCTTATCAGCGGGTGACATAGGCTACATAATTTTCCCGAACAAGTCTTGTAACCAGAAGATTGTAGGATCAAATCTAGGTTCGGGCCTGTACCTCTACATACAAAAACGCTCACGCCTATAATCCCTAACGGGGTAGGCAGAGCATCACTGGTTCTAGAACCATTAGATGCCACATTTGTCACAAATTGTGAGGATTATCAGATGGAACAAGTAAACCTTTCGCCCGTTATACAGCAAAACCCTCTCATCCCATTTACAGACTTTTACTGTATACCTGGGAAGAGTAGGTAGCTGGCACATTCTAAGTTTTTCTTTCACTCCCAGTTTAGCATGAAAGTGTACCACTAAATTCTTCTTTTCCGATTCATATACGGATTTCTCATTAATTTTTACTTGCTTAGCGGTGAATGAAAACATCGTGATGAAACACGATGAGAGAATGAAGTTTTTGAAAGACATAACGTCTACCAAACCGAACTGATTCAGCATGGTGGACTGTGGCCAGAACACCTTCACTACTTTTAAAGGAGGTCCGTGCCCCTTGGACATGACATGATATTTAGGTTTGGTTTAAGTTAGAAAATAAGGAAATCTGTAATGAGCTATCTTTTTGAAAAGTTAGAAAAGAGCACCCCTTGGAGTTTCTTGTCTGTTCTTCTCTGAGGAAGACTGCACCTTTGCAAATAGGCGTAGAGTTAAGTAGTAGGGTCAAAAGAACGAATATGTATGTATGTTTTTAAATCATTTGACTTATTTTAAGTAAATTCCTGAATGTTCTATGAAAGAAAGATATTTTGACTTTGAAACTCTTACATTTTCCATTCTATGAGTGAAAAAAAACTGTTTACAATATCGAACACTTGGCAGAACCTATTTAAGGAACAAAGAAAAGAGAGTGGGAGGTTTTGGTAATGTTTATTGAAATTAATGTAATACAACAGAAATAACTGTACATAAAAAACTTACATCCAGAAACAAATAACATCTTTTTCTTAACGCTTAGTCTCGTTTCTCACTCGGGGTACGCTTGACCATGATCCAGGTTTCATAAAAAAAAACAAATGTAAAAATAAAATCAAAATTGAATATGTACACCTGCTGATATTTTCCATAGTGGGACGCTTTTGTATATGTATACAATTTCATCATAAAGGCCTCTCTTCGAACGTCTAGCAGGGCTAGCATACGCGCGTGAGATAATTTTGTTATATCGAGATCATCTTTCTTACTGTTCCGTACTGACGCTATTCTTAAGCAGAACTAGAAGTACTCGGATTCAGATGCATAATGACAATGTGACAAACATTTTTATGCTAGCACAGTTAATTAATTGGTCCTGTGCCACGCGCATCCAGTGCAATCTTTACCAGCATAAGCTAACATAGACGCGTTATATAATTTGGTCTTGCCGATGTCATTCTGCTTGTTCCGTAATTCCGACGCTATGCGATATCCGTTCAAGTGGTGAAATTGAGAACTATCCAAATTTCATACATCTAATGACGGCTACTTTGACTGGTGGCACCACCGCGCCAACTGAATTTCCAGTTGCAGGTAGTTTGCAACTTTACGTTCGGTTGGCGGTGGCGCTGCTGGTCAGGGTGGTTGTTAGCAAGTATATGAAAATTAAATAGTTCTCAATTTCGCCACCTGAACAGATAAAATGGCCTCCATGCCCTCCATGCCATCGACACACAACTTAAGTTCAGGACCCTGCAGCTCGAGTACGATGGTGATAGCGCGCGGAATGCGCCGCGGTCCTATGTCAAAATGTCGTAGGGCCCTCGCGCAATCAAAGTGAAGTTTCACCTCAGCCGAGTGGCGTACCGCGCGAGTTTGTCACCATCGTGCTCAAGCTGCAGATCGTCAGTCCATTCAATCACTGCGGTCTTTTGTATTCTATTGTGAGTGTTCAGGGATGGTTCCAACGTATTTCTCCGGCTGGAACCTCCTGAAGTTCCAACCGAAGCTCCGCTGGGTTCCAGTGCGTGTGAACCCTGATGTGGGACTCCCGGTTAGGGACTCGTAGTTCTGAGATGATGAGTCTCCCACCTGAAAGTAAAAATTTGAACAGTCTTAGTCTTTTTTCCTACAAATTGTGAGCTAGGATCTCTTTATTCTCGTACAATCTCCTGATAAACAGTACCACACCGCTAGCTACCTAACAACTTAACTTGCAGTAGGCAATAGTGCCCCAGTCAAGGTAGCTGTCATCAAATGTATGAGGTTCAGATAGTTCTAAACTTCGCTACTTTACGCCGGCTGGCGGCGGGAGCTGGAGACACAGAGAACAATGAAGTAAGAAAAAACAGTTAAACAGGATTACATTTATTGGATTACTTCTAACATATACAAAATTAATTTATTACAAATGTGTATTAAATAAAACGGGCAAGTGCGAGTCGGACTCGCGCACGAAGGGTTCCGTACCATTACCTATAAAACCGGCCAAGTGCAAGTCGGACTATAAAAACTATTATCTCTTTAAAAACGGCAAAAAAATCACGTTTGTTGTATGGGAGCCCCCTTAAATATTTAATGTATTCTACTTTTGTTGTATATGTTGTTATAGCAGCAACCGAAATACATCATCTGTGAAAATTTCAACTGTCTAACTATCACGGTTCATGAGATACAGTCTCGGACACTCTAATCTATAAAAACGAGCTAAACAATCACAATTTTTGTATGGGAGCCCCCTTAAATATTTATTTTATTATAGTTTTTAGTATTTGTTGTTATAGGGCACATAGAAATACATCATATGCCAAAATTTCAACTGTCTGACTATCACGGTTCATGAGATACAGCCTGGTGACAGCCGGACAGACGGATGGACGGACGGACAGCGGAGCCTTAATAATAGGGTCCGGTATTTTTCCTTTGGGTACGGAATCCTAAAAACAGTATACTTAGTATGAGCGGACGTGCGCCTGCGACGGAAATTCAGTTGGGTCTGTCATCCCAGCGAATGATAGCTAGAAGCGGTCAATTTCGAATTTAGATTTGGAATGCCAAACCAAAACTGAAGAGTAAAAATGTCGCAAAAAGAGAATGGAGAAGAAGGATGAAGACGAAGCGCATGCCTCGTTACACCTGAATGGATGAAATGGTCACCATTATACGCCATTGGTTGGTGAAATAATTGCCCTGAACTTTAATTTTATTATCTACTCTCGCTGTATCGTTAATGTCTTGATTCCGCTAAATGTCACAGTGACATTAAGGGACGTCATTCATTAAATGTCAATAGCTTAAGAAGCAGATGGTGCTGATCATATCCTCGTTAAGGATCATTTCCTCAATTACACTTTATTAGATGTACTTTAGTCATCCTTTGTAATAAGCTTTTATTTTAATTGTTACATTTCGGGATGATATTTTCTGTAAAGACAAAAAATATTCAATAAAAATAAATTGTAACATTTTAAAATGCCACTTCTTAATATTGTAGGGACGTCCTTTGATCTTTCGTTTTTTTAGATTAAGAGACATTTTAATGTTTTCACAATCAATTGATGACAACAATAAATAGGATTATTGGCTAGGTACAAAAGTCAAAAGAACCAAAATCAGGGCATTTAATATATGAGTTTCGACCTAAAATTTTCATGATTTTGCCAAGATGTAGAATAGAGAATTCACCAAGTAAAGAAACCATTTGCGGGTTAATCAGCAGAGTGAGAATGACTATTTTGGAACACTAAGATGTTATGACGCCACACCCCCCCTCGACTGACAATACGACCGATACCGATCAGTCACAGCTGTCACTGTCATCTGTACAGCCAATTTTTTTTGTTAAATTTATCCCTTTCGGGAAAGGCAAAGGAAACTATGTCCATACAGCTATGTCTTCAGTGAAAAATCTTCTTTCTTCAACTTAACCTAAGCCCTAAGCTCCTCATGTTCTGCGTAAAACCGGATAGCGTCTGTTTTACGAAAACTGGCGGCGAGAAGCACAACCGCGAGGATCTTTGTCGGTACCAAACGGAGCAGAAACATTGTTATCACTTGAATTTTTCATCACTACACGAATTTTAGTCAATTTACTGCATAATACACTATCACTATTACACATTAAACAACTTTTTCACGCCGAAAAAGAAAATTCAATTGACAAAACAACCGCTCACGCCGAGTTCCCGCCAACGGAACTCACGAACGCCGAGTTCCGTTCATCTTTATCTTTGTCATTATACGTTTATTAAAGTTTAATGTTTATTAAACTTTATGTATAATAAATATCCACTACATAACCTATTTATGTACATACTTACTATAAACTAATTTACGCAGAAACCTAAAATAACATAGTAGTAGGTGGGTATACTATGGATGCAACACACACTTGCGCACGCGCGCGCGCACGCACACATCCACACACACACACACACACACACACACACACACACACACACACACACACACACACACACACACACACACACACTCACACACACAGATATACATACACACACACACACATGCATTCGATATGCGCACATGCACTCTTGATTCTGTTTTTGAGATTTTGTTTTTATTTCTTATTTTGTTCTTTTTTATTAGTTAAGTAGGTAATTAAGAATCTTTGTTTCTCTTATATAAGGAAAATTATATCATTCATTAAATTGCTATAACAAGTTAACCATAAAATCACTATGTCCATGGAAGAGCGTTGTCTCCTGCCACAGGCTTTATCAAGCTTAAAAGGAGGCATCAACCCAATCTATATATTATGTTACAAATTAAGTGAAATAAATATTTTTCATTTTTTCATTTTTTTCAAGACCTTCTCTGTACAGCCAAAGAGAGAGAAGTATTGACATCTGATGCACGTTGTTTGGGGTCGTAACATCGTAGTGCTCCAAAATCGTCAACTGCTATATTGGTGCACTCTGCTGATCAATGGGCGAGGCTCTGCCGTACCTACTACACTCATTAAGGGTTTTTTTATATGACGTTTGCGACTTCGCCATTCTATAATTTAATTTTAAACCCTCGCGCGATGTCTGCACAACCGTGTGTGCAGGATTTGTATCGCACGCGCCGGAAACAAGCGTGCGACGGGAAAATACCACTATTACAGAAGGAGAATCAAGTCTTTATCTACATATACTTACGTGTTGATGTAATTACGTCTCTTTCTCTCACTCTCAAATTGACAAAGACAACTGATGTTCAAGTATAGAACAGAGTCTGAGTCGCGTTCTGTAATGGACCAGTTACAGAAAAATGGCGTCGACAATCGTGATTTTGACGTCTCTTTCTCTCACTCTCAAATTGACAAGGACGACTGAGTCGAGTCGCGTTCTGTAATGGACTAGTTACAGAACGCGACTCAGACTCTGTTCTATACTTGAATATCAGTCGTCCTTGTCAATTTGAGAGTGAGAGAAAGAGACGTCAAAATCACGATTGTCGACGCCATTTTTCAAATAATTTAATTGACATCCGATGCTCCAAAGTATCGGTCTGAGAGTACCAAGTTTTAACAGGTCTACGGTATGAACGTGTATCTATAAAAGGTGTCACGTTCTCTTGAGGTAAAATAAAAAACCCTTTTTAAAAATATTGTATACCTGAGATGACACTTCCTTGATGGACTGGGAGTGAGAGAAATATACCAGCTGCCAACCCTTCCCAGGCATAGGTACTGTAAAAGTCAGTAATAGTAACGCGAGGGTTTTGCTGTATTGAGGGCGAATGGCTGACAACCTCTCACCACTATACATCATGTTTCATCTAATAACCCTCAGAACTTATATCAAACTTGGCATCCAGTGGTTATAATCGCTAATGCTCTACCTACCCCGATCGGGATTACGAGGGATATGAGCTTAAGTATCCTACTTATAAATGCGAAAGTTTGTGAGGATTTATGGATGTTTGTTACTCTTTCACGCTCAAACGGCTAGACCAATCTTGATACAATTTGGTATGGAGATAGCCGACACTCTGGATTACCACATAGTCTACATAATTTTCCTAAATTCCCACGGGAACGAAGTCTTGGGTGGAAAGCTATATAAGGTGTTTAAAAAAAAACAAAAAAAAAGACAATTCAAAATTAATTAAAATTTAGATTATTACAAACAAGTAAGTATGTCATATTAATTATATGGAACTTTCATTTTGAAAGATGTCAAATTTTTTTTTTTTTTTTTTGGAGTTTTTGGCCTGGTTACTAGACCTTTGGGCCAAGTCTTAATTTTTGATGCACTTCACATTTAATTGCAGTCAACATTTCAACTAAATCTTCTGGATTGTATTTTTAATGTACTTGTAAATCGGCAGAAAACACTTTACACTTTTAAGAAAAACAGTCAAGCGGCGGGAGGAATTATTTGATAGTTCCACTTCACTTTCACACAACTCACTACAAAGTATCAGTCGGTCCAACGGATATTTTTGACAGGACAAAATCAAATGTTCAATGTCATCGACCTCATTGCAGACTGAACACATATTGCTGTTAATAATTCCCAATCTTGCCAAATGTGCAGGTGTGGTGGTGTGGCCAAAACGAAGCCTATTCATAGTGGTAATAAAATCTCGGCTTGCTGATTTCAACTTGGAATACCATGGTACAGAAGGTAAGTCAGATTGAATGCTGGCGTACCATTTGCCTTTAAGTTCTTGATCCTTGATCCAAAAGTCTTTCCATAATCTCAGTGTTTCTATTCTGACTGATGGGTAGCAGTCTACTAATGGGACACTTGTTACTTGTCTGACATCTAAAGAGTTAATCCCTTCAAATGCAGTCCTATCAGCAATTTCATTACCAGTAATGCCCTTGTGAGAGGGAATCCACATGAATGATACTTGTTTATTCTTATTACTATATTCATGTATTAAGTACTTTATTTTAAACAATATGTAATTTGTCTTATAATGTAATTTTAAATTAGCTAGGCTTTTGATAAGACTTAATGAATCAGTTAAAATTAAAAAGTATTTACAAGTATTCACAGTATCTATTCGTTTCATTGCCTCAAGGACCGCATAAGCCTCTGCAGTAAAAATACAACATTCATTATTTAAAACAAAGCTCTGAGAGAATTTTATCTGAGGGTCGTATACTGCACTACGTACATAATCTTGACCCTTACTGCCATCAGTATAAAGCCTGTAATATTGTTTATTATTTTCCAAGAACTTAAGTAAATCTTGATTATTACAAACTTTATCTTCAATTATTTTAATTTCACTTATTAGACTTTTATACTGAAGGGAATAGCAAGGCCAATGAGAATGCTTATAAATATTTGTAAATTTATTTTTCATTTCCAGCAGGATATGAGATAACTTGGGAAATTTCCCCTGAAGAAGTTCAGTTCCAGAAACAAGAGGTTGGCTTATTTGAATTGGGTATGGTATTATTTTATTTAGAATTTGTTTGTTGTCTGATGATATTATCTTAAGGCAAAATCTTTTGGTCAAAAGCAAACGTCTCAGAGGAAGAGGCATAATAGAAGTTTCTACTTCCATAGCTCTTATTGGAGTGAAACACATGGCGCCAGATATGATCCTCAGGGCTTTGTTCTGTACAATATCAAGCTTATTAACATGTTGACTGTCCAAATATGCTAAACAACTAAAATCAAAGTGGCTTCTAACTATAGATTTAAACAAAATGGACAAAGTAACTGGGTCTGCTCCGAAAGATACTCCCGCAAGACTTTTTAATATATTTAATCCTTTCAATGAATTTGTTAAAACATACTTAATATGCTCTTCAAAATTTAATTTATCATCAATTATTACTCCTAAAAATTTATGTTTATTTACAATAGAAATTTTTTCCCCATCATATTTAACATCAATAGTAGGTGAATTTTTACTAAAAATTAAAGTATTACTTTTGTTTGGATTAATGCGCAATTTCAACTTGTCATTGTAATAGGTAAACAAATTCGTAAGAGAAGCGTTCAGATTATTAATGGCTGTATCTATGTTAAAATTAATGCTATATAAAACTAAATCATCTGCAAATTGCAAAATATTTACATTTTTATTATTTACATATTTACAAATTTGGGATGTATATAGATTATACAATATTGGGGACAATGTTGCACCTTGCATGGTGCCTTTTGACACTGTTCTTGGACCATGAATTATGTTATTGTACTTCACAAACAATGTTCGATCCGTTAAAAAGTTGTAAAGCCATTTACAGAGCAAGCCGGGTATACCTAAATCCGACAATACTTTCACTAGTATTACCGGTTGAACGTTGTCAAAAGCACCCTGTACATCCAGAAAAGCACAAACCGCATCGGCTTTATTAGTTTTTGCATTTTTCAGGTCAGAAATAAGAGTGATATAGCTATCGGCACAGCTCCTACCTCGTCGAAATCCATATTGGACATTTGGAATAATACTATTGGATTCAGCATACCAATCCAGACGGATCTTAATCATATTCTCAAAAATCTTTCCTAAACAAGAAGAAAGTGAAATAGGGCGATAAGAATTAGCAATATCTGGAGGCTTTCCTGGTTTTAAAATTGGAATAACACATTGTGTCTTCCAAGACTGAGGTACTATTTGCTTCAACCACAGAGCATTAAGGATGTTAAGAAATAACACTTGTATTGAAAAGTCCAATTTTTTTATTAGGATATAAGGGAAATCATCCATTCCTGGTGTAGTGTTTTTCCGAGATTGTAAACTTAAAGAAAATTCAGGCCAAGAAAAAGTATCTAATAAGAATTTTGATTTACAATTATTATTATTGAGAGTAAAATAGGTTTCTATGTTAGAATCCATTACAATGTCAGTATCTGAGATTTTATCTAAAAATGAAGCTAGAAATTCATCATTATATGATTTAATAGGAGGTCTAACTCTCTTGAAAATTTTAACATAGTTCCAAATCTTGCTAATAGGTGTAAATCTGTTAAAACTATCGCATAATTTTCGCCAGCCACTTTTTTTTTCCTCAGAAATAGTTCGTTTCTTAATGGCCTCAATCTTTTTATAGTTAATAAAATTCTCAAGAGTAGGAAAGTTCCTGTAATACTTTAAGGCTTCATAGGCATTAATAACACTTTGTTTACACCTGTCGTTCCACCATGGTGCAGGCGGCCGGCTTCGAAAAGCCGTCGGTTTAATAAACTTAGGTACACATTCTATTTTAAGGCTATCAAGTCTCTCACAAAATTCATTATATGATTTTAGGGGATCATCACCATTTACTTTTACATTATTAAAATGATCCTTGGAAAGTTCTAGGTATTTATTCCAATCTGTTTTATTGTACATGAATTTCTCATCAGGTGGATTTAATTGATATTTTTCTAAAGATAATACTAAGTTTGTAATAGTAGGATAATGATAGCTGCCCATATTATCATCATGGACAGACCATTCACACAAAGGTGCAAGAGTAGGAGTAATAAAAGTAACATCTATAGCAGATGGATTACGGTTTGGGTACTGTATTGTAGTGTAGCTACCATCATTAAGGATACATAATTCAAATTCATCTATTATCTCATACAATTGATGGCCGCGTCCCTTTGTGGAGACGCATCCAAATGCTAAATGATGAGCATTGAAATCACCCGATATAAATATAGGGTGAGGCAAGTCTCTAATTAAGTTACGTAATTTGTGCATCCTAATATGACCACTTGAAGGAGGACAGTAAACACAGAGAACAGTGAGATCTCCATGCTCTGTTTTTAAAGAAATTGCAATGGTCTGAATATCCTCATAAAAAGGAGTTTGTAAGAGTTTATACTTAAAATAAGGTTTAATCAAAATAGCTACTCCACCATGTTCATTTCTAGCATTTCTATAGTGTATGTTGAAACCAGGTAAATTAATTGATTTATTGTTAGTAAGCCAAGTCTCATTTAAGAGACAAATATCTATGTTTTGTGTTTGTAAGAAATTAATTAATAAAGGTTTTTTGTTACAAATACTCTGTGTATTATATTGCGCTATTCTTAACTGAGAACTATTATTAAGATCATTATCCATTATTTATTAAGATTTTGAAAAAATATATCCTTGATGGAAGTAGTAGTAATAGGTGTGTCATCGCTCTTATTTGCCAACTGAATTAAAGTATTAATAATTGCCTTGGTGATTTCATCATTTTCCATTACTTGAGCTTTGATACTTTTGACTGCAGAAGCAGGTTCCGTCTTTTCTGGTGTTGAAAGAGGCTTGTTTATAATTTTTGTTTCTTTTACAGGTTTTTCTTTACTATTTACAATTTTTCCAGTATTATTTACAATATTAACAGGTTTTTTATTTGCAGGTGTATTTACAGATTTTAGAGGAGGTAATTCCGGAAATTCAATCCTAGATGACGCCACACTCGCATATGTTATGCGGCTTTTTTTCTCTAACATTTTTTGCATTTTAACTGGACAAGTTTTAGATATGGCCAGATGTGGCCCGCTGCAGTTGACACAACAAAGCTGGTCTGGCTTATCACACTCCTTGAAGTAGTGTTCGCCAGCACAGCAACTGCAACGTTGTTTACCGTTACATATCTTTGCAGAGTGGTTGAATTTAAAACAGCGGTAACACTGCTGCAGAGGTGGGATGTACTCAAAAACTCGATATGAGAACAAGTCATATTGAATCGTGTCATTGGAGAGGAAAGTCACGCTCACTGTTTGAAGTGCGACTCGCTCCTGTCCTATTTTTTTTGAAAATCGACGAATTGCGATGATGTCATAGATTGAGGAGAGTTTCGTGTAAAGCTCTTTGTTTGATATATTCGTAGGTACGAAACGAATAATACCCGTCTTCTCAATTTGTGTCGCAGGTATGAACGCTTTCATGTTGTATTTTGTCAAAAAAGTCGTGTTCGATAAAAAGTTGTTGGCCGTGTTATGTTGCTTAAATACAACAGCTATCTTGGTAGCGTTCACTCTGTGAAGAGCCACCACACCTTTGATCTCAGTCGAAAAAATGTGATTGAGATAAATGGGACTTTTGTTTCCCAAACGCTCATTGGACAAACTTTGTACAAAGACTCTAAATTCATTGTTCATTGAGTTCTCAGGGTAAAGTCTCTGATAATTAGGTTTATAGTAAGGCATAAAAGGGTCACTATCCTCACCACCGCCGCCGTTTTCACTGTCAGTCCTAGGTCTCTTCGTATGAGGGGGTCCAGCCCCACTGCCTTCATTTCCATCCATTGTAACACTATTTACAAACACTATTTCACAATATTTACAGAAGTTTATTAGTTATTTAGCAAAATTTTCAAAGCTGAAAAAAATTCGCGCCCGATCGATTCAATTCCCGCCAAAAGAATCCCAAAGATGTCAAACCGTGCAACTGATTACTAGAGTTGCGACTATTTTACTTTCAACATTAAATTTTGGAATTTCTTTTTTTTTGTTTTTTTTTGAAACACCTTGTATTGTGTATGTATTTACCTGAGACGAGAAATCATCCTGAATCGAAGACAAGTTAGTCATTGAGATATTGGGCGAGGAAAGGATATTCCTTGAAGACTTGATGTCCTCCTCCACCTCCTTCAGTCGACTGGCGCTGCATAGAGGAGTGTCAACCTGCTCCACTGTGTTTAAGTTGTCCACATCTATCTCGTAGGCTTCTTTGCTTTTTGAATACCTGTGAAGTTAATAATACTACAGGCATCATATCGAAACAACTCCACACCACAATTCCTTAAAGACAATAGACGTACCTAAACTCACTTTTTTTATTATTATAAGATGGGTTAACTCTTGACCACAATCTTGACGAAGGTCATAGATGAGGTCGACGGTGGAGCGAGTTAACCCAGAAAATGCCTATAAGGCACTGGTACTCCCACGCACCGAAGGAACACAGCAAGCTGTTTGTCGTCGGACTTCGGTAGGAGGGTGGTCGCGAACCAGACGGCCCTTTACAGAGCCTACTACACCGCATGAGACCATAGGACGACACCTCAAATTGAAAACAAACTGAGGTGTTGTTGCCTGAGATGGATTACTAAGAGGCAGGTCTCATTTTTGTTTCCTTAGTCGCCTCTTACGACACCCACGGAAAGAGATGGGGTGGTGTTATTCTCAACCGATCACCACACGGCGGACATTAACCAACCCAAATGATGCCCACTTGGCTTAGGCCCGTCGACATCATCATTTACCGTTGTTACTCCGCCGAGCTGAAATATAATTCCAAAAACAACAATTATATTAATCTTATAAACACCATCTGCATCTGGAGCACGTATTGTACAGTCAAGAGCACGTCAAGCTTGACACTTTGGACTTTGGACCGGCCCTGCATTGTATGGCGCGCAGTATAAATAAGAGCTCAGCTTATACTGGTAGTGTAAGCGCGACGTGCCCTTGACTACACGTCAAGTATTCTCTATTTAAAGTAAGCCATTGAAGCTTATGTGAAATAAAGTTATATGGATCTTCCCTTGGGTAATAATGACATTTAAATATGGAACGCCAAAAAAAAAAAATGAAAAAAAAACAAGGCTGTTGAAGGCTTCACTTCCTTGGTCCAAGTAGATTTTAACTATAAAATTTGACAGTATTTTATTAAAAATACTTAGCGTAAAAACTTGGCTACGGAACTAAATATTATAAGAAAACGTCGTCGGTGATTTTCGATCTGTGATTTTTACCGCGAATTATTAAATTGTTTTGTTGTAAGTTTTTTAAAATGAATCTGAGAATAATGTCCAGTAATTCCAGCGACTCTGATATAAAAACGGAGGCTCAAAACATTATTGATGGGATGAATAAATTTCTTTTTTTTTTAACCTCACAGTAGGTGTATAAAGTAGAGTATGCTCCTCGGGGATAAAAGTGTCTTGGGCAGACTTGAATCCTTCGCTTCATTCAGGAAGTGGTAATAAAATAAAAGTACGTGAGAAACAATGTAAAAGGCATATTAAATTCAAAGGTTGAGTTCCTTGGGATTCCATCATCAGATCCCAACTTGGTGACATGGGACCACTTCTGGAGTATACTCTTTTGAACACAAAACAAATTTTGAAAATCGTTCCACAAATGGCGGAGAAATCATTGAACATGCACAAAAAAAGAAACCTTCAGTCGAACATAGAACTCCTCTTTTTTTGAAGTCGGTTAAAAAGGAAGTAGAAATAAAACACGGAAACGGAAGCATTGAAGAGCAATTCAACGTGTGCCCCTATAGTTAAGCAGTTCGTAAAAATAATCTTTTAATGGCAAATGACAATGAATGGGTAACTACGGACGATAAACACTGTAAAAATAATAAGCAGCTAAGCAGCTAATATAAGCAGCTATTATTTTTGTACTTTTGCGCAGCCGCTACTTTCGGTTTTTATTGTGTTTTTCCTTTCACTTTGGGTTGCCTGGAAGATATCGCTGCTTAGCGATAAGGCTGTCCTTGCACAGTTTGAATGTACTGTATCTTATTTCCTTATTTACTGTTTATTGTACACAATAGACATACAAAAATAAACATACAAGAGAGAGACGACACAACAGGCACTGCTTATTTCTAGGTAGAAATTTCTAACAAGCAGACCTAACAAGAGAGATTGGACGAAGTGAGGCGAGTACGACGTGCACAATAACGTGAAAAAGAAAACAAAATAGGAAATTAAACTTACAATACAATTTAAATTAAATCAAGAATATACTTTAATACCTAAACAAATAATAAATATCTATAATACATACAAATGCATACATACAAACACATACATATATATCTATATAAATATATACATAACTACACACACGGTTAACTAAGGGAGAGGTAGTGCTCCTTTACTCTTTTCTTAAAAACGGGGAAAAATTGACTTTCGCGAATAGTGGGCGGGAGAGAGTTCCACAACCTTGCCGCATGGACCGTGAAAGAGCACGAGAAAAAATCAGTTCGGTGAGAGGGAATAGCCAAATTAGTTCTCAATTACTCCGACAGGGTTTGTCAGTAGGGCGCGAGAATTTGAAGCGGTCTCTCAAGTAAGAAGGAGAAGAGGGAGAAAAAAGAATTTTATAAAGTAAGCATAAAATGTGAGTATTCCTCCGAAGGTGAATTGGGAGCCACTTGAGTTGAGCACGAAAGTGGGATACGTGGTCGTACTTACGCAATCCGAATACGAAGCGGATGCATGAGTTTTGGAGACGCTCCAGTTTATTCAAAAGCTCCCGGTGGCGTCCAAGTAGCATGTGTCAGCGTAATCGAAGATAGGAAAGAGAAGAGATTGAGCAAGAGTAATTTTAGTCTTCAAGGGCAAGAAATATTGGAGACGTTTGAGAGAGTGAAATGCGAAATAAACTTTCCTGCTGACCTCGTTAATATGAGCATTCCAGGAGATATTAGAGTCCATAATGACACCAAGATTCTTGTCGGTTTTTGTGAACGCAATTGTAATGATAATTCCTTGTGAAGTATGCTATAAAGTATTTATCTATCTATCTAACTTGCTAGTTGACGTTTTAGAGGTACATAGAAAAGATTAATTTTTAAATAGAAGCGTTCAGAACTTTGCAAAATGCAAATAGTTACAATTTTGATTATCGCTGATAGGTTAGTCATGAAAAATCAGATAATATGGTGTTTTGTAAAGTCCAGAATTACCTATCACGGGGCCCCGATTCTGTAACTTAAACTGTGTGTCGATGGAATGGTCGCCATTTTATCCGTTCAGGTGGCGAAATTGAGAACTATCCAAATTTCATACATCTAACGACACGGCTACTTTGACTGATAGCGCCACCGCCAACTTAATTTTTCAGTTGCTAGGTACTTTGCAACGTTACGGTCGGTTGGCGGTGGCCCTGCTGGTCGGGGTGGTTATCAGCAAGTATATGACAATTAAATAGTTCTCAATTTCGCCACCTGCACAGATAAAATGGTCTCCATTCCATTGACACACAACTGAAGTTACAGAATCGGGGCTGGTTGGTGACATGTAGATTTGTCACTGTTTTTAGTATTTTTTAAACCACGAGGGATATTCTCAAATAACTTTTAGGGAGATAAAAAGTTACTGATTGAATTTTGCCGCTTGGCTTGAAGGCATGATAGCTCAGTTGGTTAGAGCACTAGGAGATCTAATCCTGGAGTCGTGGGTTCAAGTCTCATTCGCGCCTATCATTTTTCTTTCCCTAAAAGTATTATATCTCTGTTTTGTTTAACCATATCTCCCCCTGGTTCATGCCTCAGTTAAGAACCAAATAAATCACCTCAATACATTCTTGAAGCGGTATCCCCAGATGATCTCCTTGGAGAGGTATGAGGTGCGGGATTGAGTGACTGTTCCCATGTTCTTCGAGGAGCCATTCAGACAGACAACGATCTCGAATCTAAAAACAAAAGTAAATATCAACACAAGAATGTTCGGTACTACAGAGTCGACGAAGAAGAATTTGATAAAACTGACAGTACAAATTGTTCTTTATTAAAATTATACAGGGTGGTCCAAAAGGTGACGTCTAAAAATATTTTTTAGATTCTTCACCCTAGGGTGAATGCGAAAATATCATTTTTTGCAAAATACCGAAAATTCCGCAATTTTGTAGTTAAGAAGTATGATTTTGTGGTAGAGTTTTTTCGAATTTCCACCAGTGCTACTTAAAAAAATCATAACTTATTTAATAGTGAATGAATGAATGAATGAAAATATTTATTTCAGACCAACAAGTCCATATTTTATTAGTAACAAAAATCTTATGACTATGTTAGTAAAATTTAAAATTAGTAGAATTTAAAATTAACATTGCTCAGCACATGTAGGGATGACCAATGCTTCAGTATTGGACCGTCCACTCTGTCCGCAATGACCCTCAGGAGCCTGTTAGTACTACACTTAATGCGAGACCTCAGGGAGGCTACTCGTTTGCGCAGAATGGCCTGGAAGCCATCTGTACTGTGGTCCACAAACATCCCAGAGGCACTTCAGCGCCAGTGCAGCCCCAACAAACCCTTGAAAGTATTATTGTACTGGACACATAAGAACTTTTAAAATGTGTTTTAAAAGTTTGTATGGAGAAAACAATTTTCTTGGACATTGTGACTAGAAACTTCGTCAAGATATAGGTACCTTGAAGCAAATAAACGGACACGTGTTTCGTGATTTTTCTAGTCAAGAATGATATTGGTGTCTAAAGGAGTTCTTTGCGCGAGCGAAGCTGCGGGGAACAGTTAGTATTACCTATAATCCATCATGTCCTGAGCAGAGAAGTCATACAGCGGGCTCTCAGCATCGATGACGTGGACAACTGTGATTGGCCAGAGCAGGAACGCGTTGGCTTGCTTCAACTTCAGCTGGTGGATGTAGTTCTGGACTACTTCTCCTTCGAGGGTCCTGGTTGAGAGGAAGTCACGATTGTTTAAATGTCTATTAGGTATACCATGATTGAAGCGCTCGTAGCCCAGTGACACTCGTTGATCTCAACCGATCAGTGAGGTTAAGCGTACACAGAGGTAGGGAACCCGATGGGTGATCAAAGTGGAAATTAATTCACGAGCTTTGGAGGGCACGTTAATAAATAATAATAATAAATAAATAAATAAACGCTACACACTCAAAGGCCCACAGTAAGGTTTTCCCTTGTGTCGTGGGTCCCTTGGAAAACACATAAAGACAAACACAAACACCCATGACCCGAGAACAAACATCTGCTTTTTACACAAAGGTTTGCCCCGACTGGGGTTCGAACCCAGGACCGCCGATCAAGAGGCAGCGTCACTACCACTCGACCAAACCGGCCGTCAAAACGTTAAGCTGTCGATCCCGGCTGTTGTCGATTGACTTCAGTCATTAGAATCAAGTTAGATGCCATTTGGTAGTTTGAAAACTCTGACACTAGGGTTAGCTAAGTTCACCACACACTTGACTATATCTACATGATAAGAAAAAGATGTATGGATGGACTTGTAACATTCCACACCAACTCCAAAGAAACTATCTTTGGCATATTTATTACTCGTAGGTATTCTAATAAAGTTGTTATTACCTAATAGGCTTCAGGATGTAAGCTGTGATGCTGCTGCTTATTATGTGAAGGTTTAGAAGATCCCATACACGGAACTGCAGCACCAGCTCTCCATCTCGAAGGCACACCTAGAAATAAATAATATATAAAAATGGAGATACTGATTCACTGACTCCATCAAGCCCAAACCATTAAACCTAGATAGCTGAAATTTGGCAAAATGTGTCTTTTATGACGTAGGCAAGCACTAACAAAGGATTTTTCGAAATTCAACCCCTAAGAGGGTGAAATTGGGGTTCAAAGTTTGTTTGGCAGAAACAATTGCTTTGGACATATTTTGACTCGAAACTTCGTCTGGATACCTTGAAGCAAATTAACGGACACGTGTTTTGCAATTTTTCGACAATCCCCTAAGGGTTCAAAATGAAATGGGTGAATAAAAGAGTTCTTTGCGCGTGTGAAGCCGCGGGAAAAAGCTAATAATCAAATATGATCGATTTAGGAATAAAATCAGGAGAACTAAAAGTCACTGACATAGCTTGCAAAACTGCAAAGAGAAAATAGCTGCAAAATAAAATATATTTTATTAATTACAAATGAAATCGTCAAAATTATAAAATAGTACATAATTAGCCTCATAAACTAATGAATTAGTCAAATAACCCGCCCCGGACCATTCCAGGCGCAAAGGTACCCATAACGCTAGCCGCATTGCCGCGTTGAATCGCGATGGATAACCTTTGCATCAGAAAGGATCCAAAACGGGGATCATGGCCTCTATCTCGCAATCGATGCCCCACCTCTGAATATGTTCAGAGGGTACATTGCTCGAAGGAATCTCTTCAAAGAAGAAGTCGTAAAACGCCTCTTATTTTCTTCGAATTATTTGCATTTGCAGAGTCTCTAATGTTACATCAGCAGATCTGCTTTAATTTTTTTTTACTGAATTCTAACAAAAGTAGGTTGGCTTACGTCTAAAATAATTGATTTGAATTTACAAAAACAAACTGCCTGATGTGACCTATTTTTGTGCAAAAGCTCATTTCTTTCAAAAATGGTATACAGGTACCATACTTACAATGGCTTTCTT
Source organism: Aproaerema taeniolella (assembly GCA_949987775.1). Lineage (NCBI taxonomy): Eukaryota > Metazoa > Arthropoda > Insecta > Lepidoptera > Gelechiidae > Aproaerema > Aproaerema taeniolella. The sequence goes on along the minus strand of OX465268.1, from coordinate 790,665 downwards.
GCTAAATCCCACAGAAGTCACATGTCTGTTTGGCCTGGTCAGCTTCGTGAATAGTAAACTGGAAAGACCACCTGACATTGCTGTACCCGCTACTATCTAAAAAAATAATAAAATAGTAGTAATTTTTAATTGGGAGTAGAAAAGAACGCGACTCTTAAGATTAAGAAGAAGTCATTTGTAAGGGTACTTACTTCGATAACCATCACAATGATTGCTTCAGGACATTCTTCATTCGGGAACCTGACTCCATAGCCGATTGTCATCTGAAATTAAAGGCATTTCAAAGAATTTACATGATATTCTTTATTGCACAACAAAAAAAAATTGCCTTTATAGGTATTTTCTGGGTTAACTCGCTCCATCGTCGACCTCATCTTTGACCTTATGGTCAAGATTGAGGTCAAGAGATAACCCATCTTATAATAAAAAAAAAGTAAGAAATTATTTACAGACAACTTGTTTACATAGGCGAGTTTAAAGACTCACTAACAGTTTATTTGTAAAAAAGGCTGTCATTTATTTAATTGACATTTATAGTAATTTTTGGCAGTTATTATAATAGAAAACACAAGACAACAATGGAAGAAAAGAATTAAAAAAATCTATAAGATAGTTTAAGACACAGTTAGAGAAATTTCTGCAAGTCTCAAAAAAGACGAAAGGCTTGCAGAATTGGGCATTTAGTACATTCAATAGTGATAATAATAAATCTTTATTTTATTAACCCGTCATGTGTTCAAAAAGCACACGAAGGTTTAAGACAACTTATTGAGTTGGTCTTAATGTAATCATTAATTTGTATCACTCCAATTATGGAGTTAATCGTATCACTCCATAATTGGAGTGATACGAATTATTACGCCTTTCTCACATTTCAATTTGTATCACTCCTTTGCCTAAGGTTGCCTGAAAGATATTGCCGTTAAGCAATAAAGCCGCTTATTTGTTTAAATTGTGTCAAAATTACTTTTAAAATTATTTGTATTTTCCTATGTGTGCAATAAAGTGTATTGTATTGTAACTTTATGATTTCTGCTGCCCTAGTATACGCAATGAGACTTTTCTCTCATGAGAGTATTTTAATGGAGCCCATATAGATTTAAAAAAGTTTTCATTTATCTTGCGTTTTGATTTAGACAAACAACCCTTTAACAATTCAAGATCAGGTGTCCGGTGGCCTGGAAGAAATTGCTCTATAGCAATAAGGCCGCCGGATTGCACACTACATCATGAACATTTGTTTTTTGTTTAATGTTATGTTTTATGTTTTTTTTTTGTGTGCAATAAAGAGTATTGTATTGTATTGTATTGTATTGTGTCAACGTCAATCGAATGCACAATAAATGCAAACTTCTAATCTTATATTTAAGGATGCGTTTTCCTCGGCAATCGACTGTCACGAGAGTGAATTCTCATTGGGTATGTTAGGGCAGCTAGTGATGTTTTTACCTGAGTCTCAACAGACATCATCAGCAATCCAGCAAAGGTGCTGGTACCATTAACACAGTGTTGTCTTCCATCACCGATATCATCAGCGTAGGACTGGGAGACGATATACCAGATGGTGGCGAAGACCAGCCAGAAAACCACGTGGCAGAAAACCATCATCAAGATGATGAAACGCCATTTGCTGTTAATCTGGAATAAGACGATGTTGATGATATATGAGTAGATAATTTTATTAATGGGCTAGCAACCACAGTATAATAATAACACATAAATTAGAATGTTCGTATTATTAGCTGAATCCTAGAAAAGTAGCTGGTATGTTGTTCTTTTTTTCACAGTTAGATTATGATTTGGCATTGATCCAGCATATGCTAGATCAGGTGATTTTCATTGGAGCAATTGACTTTGATTTCTAAGAATTACCTAGCTATTGCATATTGATATTGGGGTTAGTAAGGTAACATTATAAACTACAGAAATATAAGAGAGCAATTCCACTAATCAGTGGCGTCACAATGGCGTTTGAATGACAATGGATAGGCTATTTTATCTATTCAGGTTCCAAAAGGTTAACGCAGTGATAGCCCAGTTGGTAATGAGCCAGACTTGTAATCCGAAGGCCGCGGGTTCAAATCCTGGTGCGGGTCTGTACCACTAAATTCGTCTTTTCGGATTTATGTACGGATTTATATTATCACTTTCCCAACGGTGAAGTAAAACATCGTGATGAAACCCGCTCGCCCAAGAAAATTCATTTTCGAAAGACGAGCGCTCCACCAACCCGCATTGGGCCAGCGTGGTGGACTATGGCCTAAATCCCCTTCGCGTTTCGAAGAGAGGCCCGTGCCCCTCGGTGGGGACGTATATGGGACCGGTAAGGAGGTGGCGAAATTGAGAACTGTTTAATTTTCATATACTTGCTGACAACCACCCCGACAAGCAGCGCCACTACCAACCGAACGTAACGTTGCAAACTACTTAGCAACAGAACATGCAGTTGGCGGTGGCGCCACCAGTCAAAGCAGCCAGTCATTAAATGTATGAAATTTGGATAGTTCTCAATTTAGCCACCTGAACGGATAAAATGGCGTCAATTGTCATTTAACCGCCATTGAAACACTATTGATTAGTCTAATAGCCATTCCGGTCTAAGGTTTAAATCTGAATGCGTTACCTTCAGGGTGAATGGTAGAAAGTGGGTAATTTTGAATTTAAAAAATTGAGATCCGAACCAGAAGAGTAAATTTATTTTTATTTTTATAATGAGATGGGTTAACCCTTCACCCCAATTTTGTCCAAGGTCATAGATGAGGTCGAAGATGCATCGAGCTAACCCAGAAAATGCCACTTAAGGCACTGGTACTCCTATGTACCGACGGAACACAGCAAGCTGTTTGGACTTTACAGAGCCTACCACATCGCATGAGACCATAGGACGCCACCTCAGATTCTAAACAAACTGAGGTGTCATTGCCTAAGATGGATTACTAGGAGGCAAGTCTCATTACTAGGAGGCATGGGAAAAGGCTCAAATACGCTCATGATGAAGAAGGTTGGGAACGAGACGCTTGCGGCCTTGTTATAACTATCTATACTCACAACAGTGTTGACAACGTCTCGCATGTATTTCATACTTTTGGAAGGAATATTGCTGCGGATTGGGACGTTTTCTTCCCCATCCTTTTGTACGACCCGACGACTGCGGATTGGACGACCGTGCTGGCGACGCCTAGAAACAATGGGAACTTATTCACCTAACTTTTTGCATAGTCAGCGACCATATTATAGGGTGTACTGTAGGATGTTGCGGACTCCTTGCATAGTCAGTTTTTTACTCGATTTGATAGATGACGAAACAAAGGACGATTCGACAGGGCATTAGAAAAGGCGGACGCTATAATTTCGGTATTTTGAATTGAATTGTAAAATAAACGTTTTATTAAGCAAACATACGCCTATCCTGTGTTAGGAAGCAACAAGGGTTACCTCTAAATTATAGAATGTGGACAAACTCTGATTTTAAGAGCATGCAACTATAAATATGTAAACCATCAATTTTGTCAAAAGAAACACTGTTATCTTATCAAAATTATCGATTTCTTTATCGATTTTATCAGTGATTCATTGTGCTTGATATTGAGTTTCCTAGTAAAACTACTTAAAAAAAGGTGTGTTAAGTAAAACTATTCAAGTTTCAGAATCAGCTTGATAAATTCTATCACCAAGAGTTTTCAGGCTACTGAGTACTGACTGATCTATCTTTTTCATTCATTAAGTTACGCCAGTGTAACTCGTGGTTACACTGGTGTAACGACCAGTGTAACCACGAGGAACGCCTTGAACGAACCGTCACCGGATTTTGTAACTTAAGTTGTGTGTCCATCGAATGGAGGCCATTTTAACTGTTTAGGTGACGAGATTGAGAATTAATTTTCATATACTTGCTGACAACCACCCCAACCAGCAGCGCCTCCGCCAACCGAACGTAAAGTTGCAAACTACCTAGCAACTAAACATACTACATACAGCACACATAGTTCTACAAGGTGGGCCAAAAGAAATCACCATAATGGAAGATGCTCTCATTTTTGCAAATCGCGGCCAAAGTCAAATCTATTTTGACATTTGCGGACTAAACAGATGCAGAATACAAATGAACAAGCCATGGAGCGATACACTCCCCAAGAATGCGGAATAATCGTGTCTATTTTTTTGCGTAACAATTCGTCTGTGGTGTTGGCGCAGCGCGAATACCGTTGCCGATTCCCTGGCCGTCCGACACTGACTGCGCAAACACTGCGCCGTTTGGCCACAGACCTTGAAGAGTGAGCCACAACCGATATTCTGAAGGCGGCGTTCCCGGGTCGCCTCATCTCTCGTTTTGGCGATTTGCACTGGCTCGCAAGATCGCCCAATTTCAGCGTTCCAGACTTTTTTTTGTGGGGTTTTTTGAGGTCCCGTGTTTACGTGAACAAGCCCGAGACTCTGGAAGCCCTCAAGGATAACATTCGACACGAGTGCGAGAATTTGTCGCCCAAAGTTCTCGCCGAAGTGATGAAAAATGCCATAAAACGAGCCCGTATGGCAATCAATTGTGACGGCACCCATTTGGCCGATATAATCTTCTCGACTTGACCAATAAAATTCTAAAGGTTCAAATAAACATAATCAAAAAACAGAATCTAAGTTTTTCATTTAGAAAAAAAAAGAGAGCCAAACAACATCGGATGACTTCTTTTGGCCACCTTGTAGTTACTACATAGTTCTCAATTTCCATCGACATACAGCTTATGTTACAGAATCGGGCCCCGATCTCCTTTACCCTAATTCCATAAGATCCCACTCTTTTAATGGGCCAGATGGCCGACCATATTTAATTCTGCGGCTCATTCATCTTACCTAGGAGCAGTTCCCTTCTTCTTCCTCCTGCTATACGGCGTAGAATATCCAGCAGCAGAAGGTCCGAGGGTTTCCCGATCACCATACATACTGTCAACACTGTAAACTGTATCTATCTGGTCGTATATGTCTGTACTCTGGACTGAGCTGACGACTTGGGTCGATAGATCTGAGTACTTTTGCTCAGTTCTTGGACTGCTCGTGGCAGTTTCTGGTTCCACGTCTATGGTCATGATCAGGCCTTGATCTGGAGTCTCTTCTTCGCTTGAGTATTGGGAATGGGAATCTGAAATGAATAATATCTGACCGCATTAGTTAATGTTATTACTTATCAATCAATCTCATAACTATGAGCAGGCAAGATCGCTTCTTTCAGTTTCGTTTGAGTATTTCAATCCCGACTCCCGTCAAAAGAAATCACTGGTTTATCTTTTAGAGATGGTCCTGACCAAAATTTGAATTTATTTTTGAAATTCCAGAATGATTAGCGTCTTAATTTTCGTAGAAGTCACTAAAAAGCTGCAGAAAAAGCTAAGTTTTGCTGAGTTATGATGATTTACAGGCTTCGATATTCATGTTTCATGTTCTAACTTTCAGAATGTATGTCAGGTGTAGCGCCGACTGGTTCTAGAACCACATTATTTTTTGTCTTATTTGAAAGGGACTGAAGGACATTTAAAGTTTTAGAGAAAGTAAAAATAAGGACTCTAAATTACCAGTTTCCAACACGTCCCCGCTGGAAGGTATTGTCTCCCTCGTGTCCACATTGCTGACTGTGGATGGAAAGGTGATCTCTTTCCCTTCCACGTACGTCTGGGATATCCTGTAGTGCTTCTTTAGTTCCTCGTTAGTGTACACGTCTGTGTTTATCATGCTGAAAATTTCGTTACAGAAGAAGGATTAGGGACTTTAAGGAAATCGTCGTTGTAGATACTTACTTCGTCAAGAACTACAAAACATTCTTGATAGAAGCATCCAAAAAATAGTGACAGGCAGAAGGCCGAAGGTGGAGCATCCGAAACACTCCCCCGAAAATTACACCTAACCACTATCCTAACTTTTACGTAGCTATAGTTAAAAATGTGGGGGAGAGTCGAAATTCCAAGAAAAGTAAGAAAAAACGATAGAACTCGAAAACTACCAAAAATCGTAGAACGTGATGACATTCCGATTGCTTAAGATTTTCCGATTATTTTCACTACAAATCGGATACTCACTTGAAACAAAGAAACATGGGGGTTTTTCGGGTGCTCTACCTTTAGCCTTCCGCTTATCAATACTTTTTGGGACAACCTGTCCTACTTGATTAACCTTTCACAGTGAATACTATTCTACGTCAAGTAAATACAAATTATCAGATACGACGTTTTGAAAAATTCTGACAGGCATTATCAGAAGTGTTATTTTGTACAATCTTTATTCGTCTTGTCTCAGAAAGCGGCGTTTTCGTCACAACATGTCACGACGACTTCAGATACAAAACTAAGTTCGCAAATTAATGTACGCATCATTAAAAAAAGCAACGCAACACGCAATTAAAAGGCCTACAGTATCTCTTGCCTCGTTATTCCTATGAGAGACGCCTACAAAGACAGACACGAATACCCAGACCCGACAGCAAAGATTTGCTTTTTACATAAATTGATTGCTGCAATCGGGAATTGAACCCAGGAACTGCGAGTCAAAGACAGCGTTACTAGCCACGGGGCGAAAGTCGTAGAATTATCAAAAGGAAAATGTGCGGTCTTTAAGTAACTTTCCCTTTATTGAAGTGAAAACTTTTTTAGCGGCGTTGTGCACTTTGAAGTATGGGTAAAAGATGTTAAACTTGCGTCAGGACACGTGACCTGATTGAAAATTCGTAAGATGGAGAGAGAGTAGACTGCAAGGAAGTAATATATTATGTTCAAGTCTTTACTTCTGCTGGCACTTCCGGAGTGCAACCCGTAGCTTTTTTTATTACAAGGCCTCAGTATCCCACTGCTGGGCAAACGCCTCCTTTTTGTTTTTCCACACCCCACGGTCCTCAGTTATTCGCCACCAATTTGTGGAGACGGAGTCTAATTCGTCGCGCCATCTCTCTCGCGACCGCGTCTCCTTCTCACATTTGAACAGCCCATTTTGTGGTCTTTTTAGCCCACAGGGTATCAGGCATTCTAGCCAGGTACCCGCCTAGTCACACTTTAGGTTCGCAGATTTGAGAACTCTCCCTTGGTACTTGAAAATCATCTCCAAATTGCTATGTTAAGGTACTTACCTAGGTATCTGAATGGAAGATCTTCTAGATTCATTGCCTATAGCTTCAGAGTAGCTATAGGACCGTTCTAGAGCTCTGCTGCGGCTTCTTCTCAGCTCTGGGAGATCCATTTCTACAGTTCCTTCTTCTGCTTGTTAAACCAGTGGGGTGGGGTGTAGTTCCCCAGTTACATGTTTTGATCTAGAAAGCCTTTCACTCTTTGTAGTAGTGAACTAATTTTGAAATATCGTAAGTTATTTTTATTTCTATTTTTCAACAGTATTTTCGCACTACGGCTGTTTTCGACACAAAAACGTTTTTCAGCGAACTGGCAGGTGCTGTTTTGTTTTAATTTTTTATAAATAAAATTAATTTGAAATCTCTTTTGGTATCAACCACAAGAAACGGAAAATACTCATTTCCTTGTGACACACTTGATAAAGTTTTTTTTTATTGATAAACAAAAGATAGATAAGCAAAGGTAATTCCTATAATTATTCACTCAAACTCTTTATACTTAAACGTGTAAAGTTATCTACACAAACGTCAAGTAAGAGGCTAACCTAACATTCTACTAGTTTTTAAACCACCGAACACTCTGTAACTTAGTTTATTGACTGGAGTCTAATGAAACGAGTCTACGGCCCGTATTACAGAAGGAGACTCAAGTCTTTATCTATACTCAAGTATTGATTGTCTCTTTCTCTCCTCTTCTTTTTATCGTGTAGGTATAATCAACTGTGTGGCGAACTTGTCTATCCCTGGTGTCAGAGTTTTCAAACCGCACAATCAAACCACCACCTACCCCCCCCCAGCACCCTCACTATCAAAGTAACAAAGACGACTGCTTACTCAAGTATAGATCAGAGTCTGAGTCGCATTATGTAGAGACCTTAGAGTCAAATAGACTGATAACGTGCCTACCAAAACACCATAACTGAAAAATTCACTTAAAAAAGAATGACCACAAAACACAACAGTGCGACAAGAAACGGTTTTCAGTACTACATAATTATCTAGGTCGACTGATAAGGCGATGTATACAAGATAAAAACATGTACCTATTTACCTATAAGGTGTTGCTTTGAAATATTTAACACTAGCTTTCCCCCCGCGGCTCAGCCCGCGTGGACTACAGGTTATATCGTGCCCAGCGGTGGGATAAAATGTAGCCTATGTCTACCAAATTTCATCAAAATCGGTTAAGCAGTTTAGGCGTAAAAGCGTAACAAACAAACTTACATTCACATTTAAAATATAAGTAAGTATTTGTTACCGATAAAAAGTTCTTAGAACTTGTTACCTATTTTTTCGTACCTCTAAGTACACAGACATTACATACGCTCACGTCTGTAATCCTATACGTGGTAGGCAGAGCACCAGTGATTCAGAGCCGCTTGATGCCACGTTTGACATAAATTCTGAGAGTTATTAGATGAAACATACTGTATAGTGGTGAGAGGTTGTCAGCCTTTCGCCCAATAAAAACCTGACTTTTACAGTATATCTGGGAAGACTTGGCAGCAGGTACATTCTAAGTTTTTCTTTCACTCCCAGTCCAGCGTGGAAGTTCTTTAAGGCGACTACAGCACCTAAATTACGATTTTATGATGCGTAGATAAGCATGACGCACTGCATTAAATCGAAGAAAAAATACTACGGTAATATTCAGGACAAAAGTAAGTAGTTTGCTGAAAACATGATTCAGCACTTTTGGTTCGATAGAAAAAGCTCTCAAAGTCACCTCTAAATACCAATATTGTGTATCTTTTAAGCTGTAAAAACGACAGTAAAATGCACACAGGAACTTGAATTTGCTATCAAAATGTTCGTGATTGGACACTCTCGATAAGTAGTTAACGCATTTTTCGATTTAAGCTGTTACCTTTCCATAAATCTCATTTTTCTAACTTTCGAACATGTTTTTACGCACGCACACTTTCATAGTCCGGCAGTGCGAACAGTGTCTATACACGAAGTTTACGGAATTTCTGATAATCTATCAGACAAGCAGCTATGGGAATGAACTGCTCAGCTCTAGAGTTATTTCAGATTTAGTTAAAATTAGAAAATAAGGAAATTTCTTGCCTGTTCTTCTCCGGGGAAGAGTGCACTTTTGCGAATAGGCGTAGGTCAGTAGGGTCAAAAGAACGAAAATTTACGTATGTATTTAAATCCTTTAATTTATGTATTTATTGTAATCTTGAATTATTTTAAGTGACATCCTGAATTTTCTATAAAATAAAGATATTTTAAATTAAAATTTGCTGTTATCAAAGTATTGTCTTCACTCTACCAAAGTAAGCTCATCTTGACGTGACGTGAGCTAACATTTGCACCGCACTGTATTTACACAGCTGGTAAAGTAAGGTACCTACCTATTTGTATGTAGATAAAAATGTTTATCTGTACTTGTTCTGTTGTGTCTTGTTCTTCAGGAAATAGCAAACGATTTGAGGCTTTTTGGACAAATAAGTCGAAAAGTTTCATTATTTCTTGAATTCTGATTGTTTGAAATTAATTATGGATTTGCAAATTTAGGACCATTCTGTGTTCAGTAAATTAACATTCAATAGCTAAAACAATTAATAATCAATAGCTAAAACAATAGTTACTAATAGTTAAAAAATAATTTGAGAATTCAATAAAAGCGCCTGCAAAAAATTTGAAAGCAATTGTATTCTAACGCTCATTAAGGTTGCTACAAATATTTTATCAGGCGTTTCTATTTTTGATTATCGTTTTTCTTGGTGCGGAAAGATGAAGTTCTTTCTAGTACGAAAGCTGATATCTTCTCGCTAAAATTGCTCGGGGTGTCTGGGCAGGAAGGACTCGGTGTCGGTGGCTGTTCTTTGTTGGAACTGAAACAACAAAATTCGTTTTAGAATTGGCACTCGTCTCAAACTCAAATAATACGATAAAAAACGTAAGGATGCGAATCATACTTAGATTGCTAACCATGATTTATATATGGCATATTGAATTGTTAAAACCAACCTAGAGGCAATCTGGCGGGTTAAAACCTTTGTTTTCAGGTTTGGTTATTCATCTAACCAATAATTTATTTTACCAAGGTACAAGAAAAAGCTAGTTAGTTGTTTGAAGTCAGTTAAATAATCTTGCAGTACAAAACGGGGTACGCGCAAGAGCACGTCAAGCTTGACACTTTGGACTTTGGACCGGCCCTGCATTGTATGGCGCGCAGTTTAAATCAGAGCTCAGCTTAAACTGGTAGTGTAAAGCGTGACCTGCTCTTGACTGTTCAAACACACATATACATAGAATACAGCCCAGTGACGCTCGCTGATCTGAACCGATCAGTAAGGTTAAGCAACATACACAGGACCAGGAAACCCTGATGGGTGACCAAAGTAGCAATTTATCACGAGCGTTTCCGTGCTTCGAAGGAACGTTAAGTCCTGGTTGTTCTCGATTGACTACAGTCAAATAACCAAGTCAGAGGCCATTTGGCGGCTTGAAAACTTTGACACCAAGTTTCTGCCTGCTGAATAGTCAGTCTTTGTAGTGTTTTTACACTACAAAGCGATAAGGTCGCCTATATTGTACCTTTTGTAAAGTTACTTGTAATTGTCTCATCATTGTATTTCTTTTCAAATTGTGAAATAAAGTATATTGTATTGTATTGTATTGTATGTGTCTTGTAGGTATAACTTATACACATCTTTTTTAATCTTAATATATTATAAATAAAACAGAGTCGGGTTTGTTCGAGCACTTTATAAATCGAAAACGTCTGGACCGATTTTCATGGTTTTTGATTTGTTGTATTAATTGTCTCCGTTCCGAATAGCAGAATAACTATTAAAAAAATGAAAATTGTCAAAAAAAAAAATACCGCGGAAACAAAGTTCCGGGCGAAAAGCTACTGTACAATAAATAATAAATACATACATAAACGCATGTCATCTTGAAGATAACCTCACCTGTCCAATTGAGAGGCGCTGCGAAAAGGAGTGTCCACTGGCTCTATGGCATCTAGTTTCTTGTGGTCTATCACGTACTTCTGTTTGTGGCCATCGTATCTGTAAGACAACACCATAGGTAATTTTCCACGTTAAAAAAACGTATGAGTCACCGACTTTAAAATCCCAACAACAGTTCGCACAAAGTAGATAACTAGTATTTTTTGCAGACTACAATGCCTATTAGCAGATAACCACAAACGAAAATGTCACTCATTTATTTAGATGAGGTTCTGGTTTGTAGATTTTTTTGTTTTTGTTGATTTTTTAAAAGCGCTGAATCATTTTCGATAAAATTTATACGGGACCACCTCTGGAGTATAATCTTTCGAACATAAAATAATTTTGAAAATCGGTCCATAATTGGCGGAGAAATCGGTGAACATACATTAACAAAAATACATACAGTGAAACATAGAACCTCCTCCTTTTTTGAAGTTGGTTAAAAAGACAGATGTAAGCGTCACCAACGTACATGACCAATAAAAATCAGGAACACTTTCAGAGGTTGGACTCATCATTGGGAAAATATGGGCTACACGCCCAAACGGCCTCCCTACTCCCCTCACAGCCGTCCCAAGCCTCGCATCACAAGAAACAATTGTAAGCGTTGTTCTGTCCAAAGGAAACTTTCTTAGGACACGACTACTCTCCTCAATTGCCAAGCAACGAATGTCCCCATCAGCAAAACTTCCCTTCCTTCACTGTACAACGGCTAACTCGCTTCTGCCTCGAAGAGGGGTGAACGTCTCCTTTTATAGGCGCTCTGCCCGGTGGGGCGAGCGCGCAGGTGTTGATGACTCAGTGAGCTAGCAACGCACAAAAGTGGCGTGATCGAGTCAGACCACGCACTGCGCCAACAAATAATCCAATAAAACGAACACAAAATAGCATACTGCTTACATTCGGCCATACTGACTCACAGATCGCGTCCTCGCGGTATGTCTATGTTGAGTTTAAACAAAAATATGGCTGAAAACAATACTTTTGGACTTTTTGGCAATACTTGTCCAAATGGGTCATTATTTTTTTTTTTACAGATTTATTTATTTGTTCATTGTCAATACCGTGCTAACATTTACCAAAGAGTACAGTACTAGGTTTACTTCCCTTAATACAATTCTGACTTCTCTTAATATAATACTGATTTCCCATTGTATACCAACTTCAAACACTGTAACATCAATATCTCATACTCAAATACCAAATCTAAACTATAATATTAACTTTTACTACATTTGTAGTTTCCCACTCTGCAATAGCAAATTCAATGTTACCATAATAACTTTTACTATACTTGTAGTTTCTCACTCTGCAATAGCAAATCCAATGTTACCATACTAACTTTTAATATACTTGTAGTTTCTCACTCTGCAATAGCAAATCCAATGTTACCATACTAACTTTTACTATACTTGTAGTTTCTCACTCTGCAATAGCAAATCCAAAGTTACCATACTAAAATCACTCATACTAACTTCACTTGAAAGTCCTATTTTTTTTTTCTCGTCCTATCGCCGGCTTTCTCCTGTTACCCAAGGTGGCCATGGCGTGCTCTTCGACGACTATGCCGCACTTAGGCTTCATTGCTCACGTCCAGACTCACCGACTCACCGTTACTTTCCAGCCCCTGACTTTGGCTACAGAATCATTTTTGTGCTCGGTCCATGACCCTGACCGTTACCAGCACTAAACTCGCCTGCCCGGTCCATGACATTGACCGTAACCTGCAGAATCATTTTTGTGCTCGGTCCATGACTTTCACCTTGACCAGCACTAAACTCGCCTGCCCGGTCCATGACATTGACCGTAACCTGCAGAATCATTTTTGTGCTCGGTCCATGACTTTCACCTTGACCAGCACTAAACTCGCCTGTCCGGTCCATGACATTGACCGTTCTATCTATCTATGGAGGGGACGCCCGTCAGGCACAGGCGGGTGATCAGTCCACTTATTTGGGACCATTTCACCCAATTCCCCACAACAGCGCGTGAGTTTTACCTCTGCACTGACAGTTCCACCTCTTTGAACCTACCCGAAGCTTTAGCAAACCCGATTATATCCTTTATGTTAAGCTCTTGTATTTGTTCTTATTTTACCTCATCCATGCCTATTGTCTCCCATCTTACCAGCGCGTACATTGGACACTCAGTCAGGAAATGGAGACTTGTTTCCTCCTTATCACATTCTGGGCATGTGGGATCACTTTTTAGGCCCATTATTGCTAGGTGTCGGTTCAAGGGACAGTGTCCCGTGAGCAGACCCACTACAATCCTGATGTCCTTTCTATTTAGCTTTAGAAGTTGCTTCGACTTTCTTTTTTCATATGTCTTTAGGAAGATGTTTGTTGTGCTTCCATCTTAAATTGGCTTCTTCTGTTATCTTGCTTATTATTCCTTTACTGATTTTACTTGATATAGGTAACCTGGGTTCCAGGCCAATAAATGTCTCATCGGCCCCTTTCTTTGCTAGCTCGTCTGCAATCTTATTACCTATATGTCCTTCGTGCCCCGGCACCCAGGCAATGGTAACTTTAGTCTTTTTGGCTAAGGCGTTAATAGCCTCCTTACATTCTGTTACTAGGGCCGAGTTAGTTTCGGCTCTGTTTAGTGCCTTCAAAGCAGCCTGGCTATCACTATATATTATGATGTTCTCTTTGTTTTCAGTGATCATGCTGTCTATGATTCTGACTCCCTCTGTAATAGCAAGTACCTCAGCCTGGAAAACGCTAGCGCATCTTCCCAGGTGAATGGTAACTTGGCCGTCTATCTGGTTCATAATGTGTATTCTCAGTCCTGATAGTTTTGTTGTTTCTTTCCTGGAGCCGTCAGTGTAGCACACTATCTTTGGATCTTGTATGTCCAAGCTCCAGCTTTCTCTAGCTCCTATATGGATCCTGTATTTTTTGTCAAAGATTACTTTTTTCCTGATGAGGTCATTATTAGAAAGTATCATTGACAACTTCTCTCCATACTTTCCATCTAATATGGTGTGTCCTTTATCCATGAAGTTCCCTTTCTATTTCATCCTATACCATTGCTCCATAGCTCTCTTTTTAACTTCCAAGTTCCGAGGATGCAATCCCAATAATACATCTAAGGCAGCTGATGAAGTGGTTCTCATCGCTCCTGTGATCATTAGGGTTGCCAGTCTTTGTACTTTCGCTAGTTCATTCCTGTTTGCTTGTATTGTGGTTTTATGCCACCAGACAATTGCTCCGTATGTTACTCTTGGAATTATGATTGCTTTGTATATCCACATCATGACATGTGGCTTGGTACCCCAGGTTTTACCTACAGCTCTTTTGCATTGCATGAGTGTGATTTTTGTTTTATCGCATTGTTCTTTTATGTATGTGTTGAATTTAAGAGAGTTATCAATTGATATCAATTGTTACCTGCAGAATCATTTTTGTGCTCGGTCCATGACTTTGACCGTGACCAGCACTAAACTCGCCTGCCCGGTCCATGACATTGACCGTTACCTGCAGAATCATTTTTGTGCTCGGTCCATGACTTTGACCGTTACCAGCACTAAACTCGCCTGCCCGGTCCATGACATTGACCGTTACCTGCAGAATAATTTTTGTGCTCGGTCCATGACTTTGACCGTGACCAGCACTAAACTCGCCTGCCCGGTCCATGACATTGACCGTTACCTGCAGAATCATTTTTTTGCTCGGTCCATGACTTTGACCGTTACCAGCACTAAACTCGCCTGCCCGGTCCATGACATTGACCGTTACTTGCAGGTTTGTGTAACGTTCACAGCTGTTGCGTAGATCTTCAGAAGGCCAAACCCTTGAACTTGTCCTTGACCTCGCTATTGACCTCTGCATCCGACATCATCCACGCTTCTGGGGTCTTGGGCCGCGCCGCCGTCTCTCTAACCCTGCTGCCACCGGTGGGGCAGCCAAACGTCTGCTCGACGCTTCATCATTTTGCTGCATGTTCTCTGAAACTCACAAAAAAAACAAAACGCAAACATCCATTCTTTCTGCTAATAAAATTACAGTTACGTTACGAATGTATTCAATCTAGAACAAACTGTAGTGTAGGTAGGGTAGGTATTAAATATAACTAGAATATTAAATAATATCTTCAAATAATATCAGGTAACATTTCAAGATCGGTTCTATAAAATGAGTCCACGTGTCTTCTTATATGGAAAGGAACATATTAAATTAATGCAGTAATATCATATTATATTCACAGAAGCTTGACACCATTTTCGTGCCTCCATCCATAACATGTAACACGAATATTTTGTGATGTTGTCGCCTTGCTAACAACATCACAAAACAAACAAAATTCAAACTAGAAAACTATAATGAAAATGTATAAGGCATTTATAAAAGTGGTCATATCTTCAAAACGGCTACTCCTAGCGCAAAAATAACCAATTTTCGGGCCCCCTTTAAGAAACCCCTATACACAGTTCGAGTAATCCGGTGCCACCATATTTTATTCCCTCGGTAACAGTTTTGTTCTCGATCATAGATTGAATGTAGATAGAGAGAAAATTTCAAAGCACTCATAATTATTGTTTTTATCTCACTCATAACTCAGCACTCATAATTATTGTTTTAGTATTTTAAGACATCGATTACGTCATTCTATATAAAAGAAGGACTATTCTACGAATTGTACATAATAGTTGTAAAAATAGCTCTGCCCAAAATGTAGAATTATAAAAATTACTAAAAGCAGTTACCTTCATAGTGATTCCCTTTTATAATTGGTCGCTTTTTGCCGTTGTGTCGAATTAATCATGAAATATCTACATCTATAGGAAACAAAATGATTAGGGCGTGTTACTCACGCGTTTATGCGTTGTTCAATCCCGCTTCTGAGATGTAAGCGTCACCAACGTACATGACCAATAAAAATCAGGAACACTTTCAGAGGTTGGACTCATCATTGGGAAAATATGGGCTACACGCCCAAACGGCCTCCCTACTCCCCTCACAGCCGTCCCAAGCCTCGCATCACAAGAAACAATTGTAAGCGTTGTTCTGTCCAAAGGAAACTTTCTTAGGACACGACTACTCTCCTCAATTGCCAAGCAACGAATGTCCCCATCAGCAAAACTTCCCTTCCTTCACTGTACAACGGCTAACTCGCTTCTGCCTCGAAGAGGGGTGAACGTCTCCTTTTATAGGCGCTCTGCCCGGTGGGGCGAGCGCGCAGGTGTTGATGACTCAGTGAGCTAGCAACGCACAAAAGTGGCGTGATCGAGTCAGACCACGCACTGCGCCAACAAATAATCCAATAAAACGAACACAAAATAGCATACTGCTTACACATACATATACATTCACTCACGCCTTCAATTTCATACGCGGTAGGCAGAGTATCAGTGGTTCTAGCGAACTACTTGATGTCACGTTTGACACAAATTGTGAGTGTTATCAGATGGAACAAGTTGTATAATGGTGAGAGGTTGACCACCCGAGAGGTGGTCAGCCTTTCGCCCATTATACGGCAAAACCCTCGCATCCTCTTACAGACTTTTATTGTATAAAACGTGCCAGTACTTGAGTAGGTAGGTAACTAGCGAGGAAAAGGAATCCTGGCCTTATTTCTATGGAGAACACTATCACTTTAGCGAAACTTTAGGGAATGATTTTCCCCATAAAACTGAACAACTTTCCCCAAGAAACCTGTATGAAATTCACAAAAACTTTCGACTTTTCATACAAAGACAAATCTGTAGCTTGAGTACGTTGGTGATAGCACGCGTAATGCGCCGCGGTCCTATGTCAAAATGTCAACACCAGAGGGCTGGCAAGCCTTCGCGCGGGGCTCTCGCGCAATCAAAGTGAAGTTTCAGCGTCAGCCGAGTGGCGCGCCGCAAGAGTTTATTGCCATCGTGCTGGAGCTGCAGCTGATTGTTCAAGTTATATTATGACGCGAATTTTTTTTTACATTGTTCGACCCATGTTCCCTAGGTAAACTTGTTCAGTTTCGTGCGCTGATTTACATCCTTAATTTCCGATAACTATTTTAAATTCACCCAATATAATATTCTTCTCCTTCTTATCGTGTAGGTAAAGTCAAGTGTGTGTCTAGCTTGGTTAACCCTAGTGTCAGAGTTTTCAAACCACCAAACGGCCTCTGACTTGGTTTTAACGACTGTAGTCAATCGACAACAGCCGGGACCGACAGCTTAATGTGCCCTCCGAAGCACGGAAACGTTCGTGATAAATTGCTACTTTGGTCACCCGTTAGGTTCTCTGCCTCTGTGTACGTTGCTTAACCTCCCTGATCGATTGAGATTTGCCAGCGCCACTGGGCTACAAGCGATATACATATTCTAGGTATTTCTCCGTTAACGTTATCATATATTTAATTTTCTACCTATTTCTTTGTATTTCTTATCTAAACTCTATTGTTATTTTTCTGATTGTCTCCTTAGATATTTACATATTTATCATTGTCAGCGTGTAGATATTGTTATATCAATTATTCACATTAAGTATCTATCTTGATATGATATTCTGTTTATCGTTTTCTAGTTTTATAATAGCGTCAAGTCGGATTTTCTATAAGTACCTATACACATCAACATGGTCTAGCTAGGGATATTGCACGATTTTTCATACAAAAGAGGTCTGTTTGAGAACCTACAAAAGCATATTCGAGATATATGTAGAGCTATAATTTTCAGACGAGCAAGTGCTACACCTGAATTTTCAATTCTAATCAATAAATTGTGTTTTACTTGAAATTTGTGAAAACGTGACGAAAATGAAAAAAAAAAGCGTAAATTCGACTATTTTCATACAAAAAACAGGCAAAAAGTGCATTTTCGTTTTAATTCCGTCACGTTTTTACAAATTATAAGTAAAACAAAATTAACTGACTAGAATTGAAAATTCAAGCACTTGCTCGTCTGAAAATTATAGCGTTCCATGTATCTCGAGTATGCTTTTGTAGATTCTCATACAGACCTGTTTTATATGAAAAATCGTGCAATATCCCTAGACCGTGTTGATGTGTGTATTATAATAATATTCACTCTCGCCTGTAAATATTTTCAGGTTAGGCAGAACGTCTTGTATTTTTAGAATCAATTAGAAACATTTGACATTAAATTTGATGTTTATACTAGGGTTATTAGATGGAATATGAGAATAGTGGTGATAAGTTCTTTCAGTCCCATTCTTTTACTTAGTAAGCAATATTCAATATTAATTGCGTTTTTATAACGCTAAACTTACTTAACAACTGGTGGGAATCGGTGCCCCCACACGACTTCACGTGGGGTGTAAGACGTCTGACTCTGCGTGAATGTACCCATCGAAGCCGAGGCTCCTTTCAGACTCACTGTGATCTCATAGCTGAAATTATTTAAAAGCACTTTATTTTGTCACTAATTATAAATCTATAGAAAACCACAACATGCTTCTTCAGCAAATAACAGTTATGGTCAATAGTAACTATAGTTTTAATGTTAGTTCATTTCTATCCTTAACAGTCACTAACGTCTTCTCTAAGTCAAAAACTGTATTAAAAATTCAACTGTTATAATTATGTATAGTCTTAAAATTCTGGAACTGTGCATATGCATATGTTGACGTCCTGTTCCTTGTTCTACTGGTTTCCAGAAGCGTCATAATAAATTAAATGGCGAGTTCTTCCTTGTAGTATGGCTATTTGTAAAGGTGTATGCTTTTGACATACAGATGATGTCAGTGACAGTTACGTAAATTACATTTAGAAATGAACTAATATCAAAATTATCGTTAACGGTCAAAACTAAGTACACAATGACCTACTTGTTATTAGCGATGAGGTCAGGAGTATACCGGTACAGTGGACTGGCATGGTCAATAACGTGGACTAAGGTCACAGGCCAAAGCAAAAACTGACGCTGCTGTAGAGGTAGGTTCCTGGCGTAGTATCGGATTATCTCACCCTCTTTGGTCCTGGAAAGGTAAACAATTGTTGTAGGAACTGTTAATTTATTAAATAAAACTATTAAACTTAAAATATTAAGTGCAGGGCCTCTGAACAATGAAAACAGAAAATGTCTGGTTGCAACTGCATGAAACATTAGTTACAATTGTTACTCGTTAGTAAAAGGGAAATCATGAGGAAACCTGAATAATCAGGTAACAAAATGGGTGAACATCATCTGATCCATTAAGGTTTGGCAGGGTACAAATGTCAGATGGCAGTCACTCGGCTGACATTACCTCACCTGGCAAATACTGTATCATGGTCAAGAGTGTCCCAAGAACGGTACAAAGCGATATAGAATTTGGAAGATCAGATGGGTAATTAGTGTAGATCAACTGACCTCTGTGACTCTGATAATAGGGTAACCTTAACCGGAGTGGAATAGGTGTCACATCTCTTGAGTGTCACCAAGATTGCGATTGTGAGTGCGGGAAGCTCCTGGATGCGGGTGGCGCAGGACCGATCGAGGTGGAGATCCCTGGGGAAGGCTTATATCTAGCAGTAGGCGTCTTGCGGCTGACATGATGATGACGATCTCTTGAGTGTACAGAATTTCCTTAGACATTTTCTGGCATCGTAAGAGCAACTGCTGTACTTACTTGTAAGTATTGACGAAATGCGCGCTGAATTCGGAACAAATGATGTGGTCGTAGTTGAGATCCCATGCGCGTATCATTAGGCACAGCTGGCCGTCACGTATGCAGATCTGAAATCAATTCATTACAGCATTATATGTCGTAAACTTGGTTTTAAAAACCAATTTTGGCTTTAAAACCAAGTTTGACTTTTGGCTTTTTGGTTTTGCAAGCCATATCAGAGCTCACGCAAGGAACTTTTAGGAATGGCTGGGTTGCTGTTGTCGGTCACGACAAGGAGAACTATATGTGTCGTAAAAGACTAAGCATTTCCGTATCTTGAGCATGACAAAAACATCCCACCATATGAAAAGTAGCCAAGCCTCTAACGCCCTAACTCTACAAGCCCTAACTTCACAAACTCTACACCTTAGTCAAAATATAGCCGTGTAGAGTAAGAAGCTTGGCTTTACATGAGATTTGATAACTTTTTGACAGTGCGAGCCATATGGTTTCCTCTTATAAACATTTAACATGATTTTTTAATGATTTTACATGTTTTTGGTGGAAGTAAGTCGGTATAGAGCGTAATCTGCACAGAACGTACAAGAAGGTTTCTGCAACAGAGTGTAAGATTGGTTAAACAGATGGGTGATCGATCATAGCAGCAACTTTTGTA
The DNA here is from genome assembly GCA_949987775.1 of Aproaerema taeniolella. Classification (NCBI taxonomy): domain Eukaryota; kingdom Metazoa; phylum Arthropoda; class Insecta; order Lepidoptera; family Gelechiidae; genus Aproaerema; species Aproaerema taeniolella. The sequence goes on along the minus strand of OX465268.1, from coordinate 770,379 downwards.
CGGACGGCTGCAACTCAGGTTACCACACGCGTGCACTCTGTGCTGTTGCGATAACAGCTGTTTTGCAATGAAAATGGAGTAACCTGATGCGCTGGCCTCTGTACATAATAGATGAATTAGGTGTATTCGTTGACTATAGTTACTATTCCGTTTAAAAAGTCAACGGAGATTTCAAAACTCTGCTAGTACTTGCTCGGTCGGTCACTTACTCGACGATGTTTGCATGAGAAAAGAAAATATTATCTATTGCAAAGCTTACAACGGCTTTCTTGCTGAATCCAACTCCATCCCGTGACAGTTTCTCTGGTCTGGTCAGCTTTGCGTATACCACACACGTCAGTACTCCTGAGAGGCCTGTTCCGAGGATCAACTAAAACATACATAGAAATATACTTTTAATATGGGGTCGCCTTTTATACCCTGAAGACATAAGTTTTTGGTTTAAAATGTAACTGTACCTTATTTGTGTTGGAGTGTAATATAGTAGGTATATTGTATTGTATTAAAATTAAAAGACTATCAATAATGTATATTGGAGATGTATCTTCTTCCTCCTAGCACTTTGTCCCGTTTCAGATTCAAGGTACGCTTGGCTAACATACTTGCACACGTGAAAAAATGTTGTCATATGCATCTCAATCTGTCCTCTCGTTCTAACACGTAGCGTCAGTACAGACATAATACTTGACAAGACAACATTATTTCTCACATGTGTGCTAGCACCACATGATCCAGGATATGGCAGATAAGGTAATTATAGAGGAGTGAAAATATTGTATACTGTATTATGACTTCCCCTAAGACCTAACCTACCGAGAGGCAGTTAATATGATGATGATGGAGATATGCTTTGAAGTTTGAAAGGTATTCAAGTCAGGATGCATAAAAAAGGTTTTTACCTGCATAATAAATAGAAATATAGACTCCGGACATTCTTCGTCAATGGCTCTATCTCCGAACCCGATTGTCGTCTGTAAAAAAGAAAAATATTATTAAAAACTTGCCTAATTCAGAGCATCAAGTAGTAACACGGATAATTTATCGGTCTATCCTTCCTGAAGACATGCTTTGCTTGGCCTATAATTTATAATGCTTGGTTCAAATACCCTTATCATTCAGACTGGCGGAAAGTTACCATTTTCCAATTAAAACTCCCTTTCTGCTCTAGTGGCATGTAGTCTGACTCCTCTTCTGCACATTCGCTGTAAAAATGATGTGAAGTCAACAAATTGGTCTTAACCAAATTGATTACTCATTAATTCCTTCAAATTCCGTCGAATTTCATTGAATAATGTGATCAAGTGCCTGATTATGTCCGATAAAGTAATTTCCGTCAATCACACTTACCGTCAATGGCTTCCTTTTTTGTAAAGTTGGGAATGTCGGTCAGACCAGGCGATGATTGGTTTAATGGTCGGAGAGATTGTGAAATTGTGTCGTTTGCTCCAATTTAATTTTTTCCGGTGTTGCTAAAGTGAATTTTTCCTTCTTTAAGGCGACTACAGCACCCGATAAAGGCAGCACACATAGGAATAGTGCCATCTCCGTCTCTCAAGAGGCCTGGGCCGGCAGTGCGAACAGTGTCGATACACGAAGTTTACGGACTATGAAAGCGTGCGTGCGTAAAAACTTGTTCGAAAGTTAGAAAAATGAGATTTATGGAAAGGTAACAGCTTAAATCGAAAAATGCGTTAACTACTTATCGAGAGTGTTCAATCACGAATATTTTGATAGCAAATTCAAGTTCCTGTGTGCATTTTACTGTCGTTTTTACAGCTTAAAAGATACACAATATTGGTATTTAGAGGTGACTTTGTGAGCTTTTGCTATCGAACCAAAAGTGCTAAACCATGTTTTCAGCAAACTACTTATTTAGTTTATGTCCTGAATATTACCGTAGTTTTTTTTTATTCGATTTAATGCAGTGCGTCATGCTTATCTACGCATCATAAAAGCGTAATTTAGGTGCTGTAGTCGCCTTAATAGTATTTTATGTTCATTTTATATTTCCAAAATTTGTTGGGCATACAAAATTTTACCATAATAAGCGAAAAATGAACATCTGTGTCAGCTGAGAACTCTTTCCAGGCACACTGTAGGGAGTCAGTAAAAAGGAATCAAGAGTTTTATTTTATTATAGGTAAAACAAAAAAAGGATATACCGATTGTTTATAATAATACATACATTACATACGCTTACGCCTGTAATCCCATACGGGGTAGGCTGAGCATCATAGTTCAGAATCACTCGATGCCACGTTTGACAAAAATTCTGAGGGTTATCAATGAAACACTATGTATAGTGGTGCGAGGTTGTCTGTCTTTCGCCCGTAGTACAGCAAACCCTCGCATCCCTATTACTATCTTTTACAGTATGCCTGGGAAGAGCTGGCAGCTGGTACATTCTTAGTTTTTCTTCCACTCCCAGTCCAGCGTGTGAGGACACCTGTACGAATTATTTTATAGTGATTTGTCTTCAGTCTATTATAATGATAAGCAAGTTTGATGGTGGCAGTAAATTCAAAATTTCCTGTCGGCAGATTAAATACTCTCGGTCTCTCCCATTCCAGATAGGAAGAAAGCTAGATGAAGTACAAACACTTCAGTCTACTTACACTGTAGGATATAGCTATTTACTGCCCACGGGTCCTGGTTGAAGTATGTCGTATGAGTGATAAGCGTCTAGCGGTAATCTTGACAGTATGGACGATAATGTAAATCTTGATAAAAGTGTGATCCTCACGATGTATACGCCTTTAAGTATGTGTAATTTAAAATTAAGTAGTCGTATAAAAAAGCATGATTCTACTTACTAGACTAAAAAACTTTCATTCCTGTAATTCTAGTTTCATGAAGAGATTCACATTCTGAAGCTCTTTCTACGAAGAAATAAAATGGGCAAGTGCGAGTCGGTTTCGCGCACGAAGGGTTCCGTACCATTACCTATAAAACCGGCCAAGTGTGAGTCGGACTCTATAAAAACCATTATCTCTATAAAAACTGTGAAAATTTCAACTGTCTAACTATCACGGTTAATGAGAGGCTGTAGCCTGGTGACAGACGGACGGACGGACGGCCGGACAGCGGAGCCTTAGTAATAGGGTCCCGTTTGGGTACGGAACCTTAAAAAACAATTACTTTGTAGCATTGAAAAGTACTCTCTATTCTCTTATGAATTAACTCTGCGCGTGTGAATGACATTTCACAATTCCATTAGTTGTATTATAACGGAGTCATTGTCTATTTGGGCGCAAATAGCTCGCACACCAGATGAAGTCATTTTAGATACCATTTTAGAATAGGAAAAGGATATTACGATTATAAACGCCTTTTGAAATACTGTGAGCGGGTAGATAATAGTCCGGTTACCGAAACATTGTTCAATGTGTGTCTAATTCATGAATTATTTCCCACAGGTTGGTGTTTTGAGAATGCCATCAATGATTTTAACAGAAGTGCATAATTTGAAGCAGATAATTCATATTATAAACTAAAAACAGCAGTGGACCAAAAATTCTACCCTGTGGTACACGTAATTGGTTATTTTTGTACTCCGGTATTGATAGCTTCTTAACTTTGTAGTACTGCTTTTGATATAACTTATCACCTTGTTAAGTGGGTATTTATGTTAATTTATTGAGCATAGATTTCCCCAAAGTAAAGCCTAAGTCTAATTTTCTTATTTTTTGCAGTCGTTTTGTATGTTGTGTGTATTTTTAAAGCAATGAATAAATTCTTTGTCTGTCTGTCATTAAATACCTTGGTGGTAATTTAAATTTTTGTCTATTTTCTATCTATATGTCACATCCTAACCCGGAATACTTTACAATACTTCAGAACATCGGAGGTTTAACAATACCATAACCTATTACTCATCTGTTTAGCGCTAGATAAAAATGTATTAACATCCGAGTATTAGTAATATGCAAATTGCTAGTTTTGTCATAAAACAACTTACTTGAGCCTCAACAGAAGCCAAGAAAATGGTCAAGAAGTCCTTCCCCCCGGTCACACAGGATCTCGCAGGCGGATCTGGAGCAAAGTCATAGTGTGCCAGGGCAGCGATGTACCAGAAGACCGCAAAGACCAACCAAATGGTGAAGTGGACCACCACTGTTCCCATCACAATCCACCGCCAGCGGAGGTTAATCTGAGGATAGAAGAAATTGGCGTTGTATGTCGACGATATAATTTCAGAAGTGACATTAACAGGAAGTCAAATTATGCGTACAAACTGCAACGCTGCGGTGTTCTAATTAGAACGAATGAGGAAAGAGACTCAATATCTTTAACTGTTTAAGTTTTGTTTAAAGAGGTCCTCACCAGGGTATGAAAAGTGTCATTCAAGAGGCGAATCTTCTCGAAGGGCACGTTGGAGATTTGGGCAACATTCTCTATACCACTCTTTGACACCATTCGCTTTTGGAAGTCTCCATACGGCTGTCGACGGGATGGAGTGGGACGACGGGTACAGTTGGTAGTTCCACTGTAAAAAGAAGGAAAATTTGACTGTGTTGGTTAAAGCTGAGCAGAAATAGCTGAGCATTTACTTCAAATTTACTTCTTGGCCATTTAAAAAGTTGTTTTCATTTCACATCGTACATCCTATTGCTGGTGAAACTCATCTACTTTACTACAAGTAGGACCTAAAGCCTTATTACCATGGCACTCTATTCTTAGTTTTTTGGAGTAAACTTAATTGATATCATCAGTGGTAGCGCTTGCCTTAAAATCATTAGGTACGTTAAAAAGCAGAATATATTGCATTATTTTTTTTATCCATTTACTTTTTGCGAACTAGTAAACTTCAAGATTATATTATTTTACTGCTATTACGTATTTTAATATCTGTAGTATTATGACTAAACTCGTTATCTTAATTTACCTAGGTCTTACATCAGAAAATTCAAGACTACCATTAATTCTTAACAAAACAAAAAGCAATTAAATATAGTTCATCAAATAACATTGTATTTACTTACTTGTTAACTTTGAGTTGTTTTTTTTCACTTCTTGCGGCTGTCTTGATTTTTAATAAATCTTTGTCTTCATTTTTAATGTTTATGCTTGTATTACTTTGTGTTATGACGATTTTAGGCAATTGCTGTGATAATCTCCTTAGTCTATCAGATTTTATTTCTTTCAACAATTCGTTTTCAACTTTATAATTTAATTCGTCATAATCTAATATCTGTCCATCACTTACGTTTAAATTTGCATTCTTATTTTTAAACTTTTCATTATTTTCTTTTGATTTTCCATCACATTCACACGTGTTTTCGTCACTGCTTGTTTCCTCATGCTTTATTTTAATAGTTTCGTATCCCGGATCTTCCAAATCGTGGATAAAGTTTTCCGGTATAAAATATTTGTCACAGTCATCTTTACCGTTTAAGTTTTTTAAATAATTAAGACATTCGTCATACAGTTGGTTGATTTGGTCGAATTCGGAGTCTTTTAGAAGGTTTTCTTGTTCCATCGCCTTAATGTATTTGTAATAAAGTTGTAATTAAGTTAAGCTATTTTCTGTAGCTTTGGTTCCTTAGGTAAACAACATATTGTACTATTTAAAAAATCTAACTCTATAATGTGAGTTTATTTTATATATTCAACAGTCTGATAGTTTTTTGTTGTACTTACCCTTTTGTTTCTACCTAATTTGGTTGTTTACCGTTATTAATATTAACTTTTTTTAGATGTAGTCATACATTCCCTATCCAATTCATCTCTAACAAGCTTTAAATGGAATAATACCATGACCGTGATATTTTTAAGAACATATATATTTAGAAGTCTGTAGATTTTGTCACAAATTATCACTAAAAATATTTTTTCTTCAAAACTTGTCCTTTTCTTTCGTCGCCGCTCTTGCCACTTCCTGCGTCTTTTAAATCTCGTGTATCTCTATTATCGTCATCACTTGTTATCAGTTGTTATCAGCTACTATCAGTGCTAATTGAAGCACAAGTGAAGCACTCGAGAGCTAAGTTTAAACTGATTCTGACCTTGCCGAGATGGCTGAGCGATTCTGCCATAGTTTTTAGAGTTAGTGAATTATGACTGATTACGTTGGCGAAGGAATTTGACTCAGAGTTATAGGTTGCTGAGTGACTTAATTTTAGCATTTTAAAGTTATTTAAAATTTGTATCACCCTCGACATTCGATTTCTTACATCTTTTAAACGGCTTAACCAATTTTCATCAAATATAGCTAAAAACCATCTCGATTACGTCAGTCGTATCGTAATCGGTTCATTCGTTTAGAATATAATAGAATAGTATAGAAAAATCTTTATTTTATAGGACATTCAGGATGTCACTTGAAACAAGTCAAGATTACAATGAAATACATACAAACATACATTAAACGATTTAAATACATACATACGCATTCGTTCTTTTGACCCTACTGACTCTACGCCTATTTGCAAAGGTGCAGTCTTCCTCAGAGAAGAACAGGCAAGAAACTCTGAGGTTGCTCTTTTGAAGGAGCTATGATGCCATGCCACAGATAGGGCAAACACACACACACACAGAATCCCAGATACTAGATACACATGTCAAACTTTTAACACCCCTCTTGTTTTGACTCGGGTTGACATGCGGTACAAAGGCGGACTGATCCTACTTTTCGTTAACAAATTTTTATAACACTTTAAACTTTCGCAATTTGAACACATAATTAAATTCTAACACGGTTCTAAATTCGCGTACATATATTATTTATTTATCTATTCCCGACGTTTCGCGGTTGCACGCGCCGTGGTCACGGGTAAATTCTTTAGCCTTCCAAAATATTATAAGACTTAATTATTGTTTGCCGAAAATTTATGAAAAAAAAACTGTGTTTTTGCATGTTGTACGTAATATTTTAATATTATTTAGTAGTTATTAGGAGAAGCGTGATAGCCCAGTAGAAGCGGTGATAGCCCAGTTGGTAATGAGCCAGACTTGTAATCCGAAGGTCGTGGGTTCAAATCCTGGTGCGGGCCTGTACCACTAAATTCGTCTTTTCAAATTTATGTACAGATTTCTAATTATCACTTGCTCAACGGTGAAGGAAAACATCGTAATGGAACCCGCCCGTCCAAGAAAATTCATTTTCGAAAGACGAGCGGTTCACAACCCCGCATTAGACCAGTGTGGTGGACTATGGCCTAAAACCCCTTCGTGTTTCGAAGGGAGGCCCGTGCCCCTCGGTGGGGACGTATATGGGCTGGTAAGAGAGATATATTAAGTTTTAATTGTAAGCTTACAATTGAACATTTCGCACATTAAACGTGCAATCAAAAGATGAATCAAAATTAAAAATAGACTCATTTTGTAAGCTAATTAACTTTGTGGTGGTAACTTTTGTGCGTGGTGGACTATGGCCTAAATCCCCTTCGTGTTTCGAAGGGAAGCCCGTGCCCCTCGGTGGGGACGTATATGGGCTGATAAGATTAGTAAGAACGTTTGAGTTTTATTTTATTTTGTCTTGGTTTTTGTAAAAATATATTTGTGAAATAAAATCTTAAATTCCGATCTTGCCTGGATGCATTAAAGGGAATTAATCAATAGGCAGAACTTAATTTTACCCAGGTGTCATAGATTCATAATATAACTCAGGCGAATTTTCGGCGATAGTATGTATCGTTAGTACAATAAAACACACCACAATATTTGGCATTTTATTCATCTTTTTAAGGATAATTACACAATAATATATTTATAATTATATTCATTATATCTAGTGGTGTTCTTTAGTTACACTATACTATAACTAAAACAACCGTTTGATTGTGATTTAATCTTACAGGGAGGGCAGAGGCAAAAAGGAAAAGATATCAGTTCAGTAGGCTGATACACTTCTTTAACTAATGCTAATTCAATATATTCTTGTACTAATAGCTGGTTTTAATTGTTATCCTTACTAATAAGAATGTAAAGGTGTATTTTTTTGTTTGTGGTTTCTGCCTACCCTAATGCGTGAGCTTATATGTGTATATTTATTCGTCCTGGTTTCTGGGTAAGCTTGTTACATCCTCGAACGCATCTTCGCCTTTGAAATACATTATGGCCAATAACGAACGATATTTACATAATAAGTCATATACATCTGACATCCAACAAAATTTGGCATAAAAAATTGACATACAAATTTTCTAATTTCGGCTACAATTTCTGAATAATATCATAATTCCGATAACGTTTTCTCGAATACTGTTTCGTTGAATACAATTTACTGAAAAGTATTAAAGAGTTATTTTTTCACTCATTTGTATTAGGACTATAACAATTAAATTTAGTCAATTATAGTACACATTGTAACAATTTAAAAACTTCTAAAAGATTTTGTTGGTGATATACGTAATAGATTATCCTGTAGATGGAAATATTCAGTAAATAAAAAGGAGAGACTTGAATTGTCTTCTTATTGTATAACCTTACATTGTTATTATAGACGGAGATCCCAGGGCCGCCAGACCTTACTTATTTTCTCATTAACCAAATGTATGGGAAATAATAGTGCTAATATGTACTATTAACATATGAATACCAGCGAACCTGGGCCGACGGCCAATTTTCAGCTACCAGGTTCTGTAGGTACTTCCAAAAATTACTCACTTGTCTTGAAGTCTGGCTGCTGAAATCTTATAGAATATAATTAATTGAATATAAAAAATAATGATCAACAGCGCCAGACACTCTCCGTCGGTTGTAATTTCTGCCAGACGCTGTACAGTTCGCAAGTAAATTATGCGATTATACCTACAATCTGAGCCGTGATTTTTTTATATGATGTTCAGGGAACTATAACAATACATTTTATAGCACCCAGACTTCAAGGCAAGCGAGAAATTTTTGGAAGTACCTTCAGAACCTGATAGCTGAAAATTGGCCGTCGGCCCAGGCTAGCTGGTATTCATATGTTAACAGTACATATTAGCACTACTCTTTCTCATACTTTTGGTTAATGAGAAAATAAGTAGGGTCTGGCGGCCCTGGGATCTTGGTCCATTAGTATCATTTAAGTAATTATCACTAAACTTTTGTATGATAATTAATTAATTAGCCATATAATTAGCAAAATATTTACTTGAAAATAGCTTTATTTAATGTGAAACTAAATGCTTGTATACAAAATTTGAAACTATAATATTAATATATTTCTCTGTTGGTCATTCTTTTTGGAACAACTGCTATTTAAAATAAATATTTACAATTAAATTGAGGCGATGACACATTTTTTTACATATATTATTTACAGTTGTTTAGATACTATTAACAGTAATATATTCTTTTAATAATTTATAATAATTAATGACGTCAGGTAACTAAGTGACGAGTACGATTAATATGATTATTGTTATTCTATATTACTTAGACAATATTCACATTCATTTAATTAATCTTATCAACATTCTATTCACGCATACCCTGCGTCAAGAATAATCTAACAAATACTTAGTAAGCGCTGAGTACTTAGTAATTTGATTCAAACAGGATTTGACGTCTAATAATTTATGAATGTAGTTTATAGACAGCTAAAAGGCTCAGTTTAATTATCTTGACAGTAAATAAGAGAAATCTAGTCAACTCCAGAGGATGGCTATTCCTTTAATCAATGGCGTCTTAATGGCGCTTGAATGAAATGGTTGCTATTTTATCCGTTCAGGTGGCGAAATTGAGAACTATACAAACCTCATACATTTGATGACGGATTGATGACTGAATGTTAAGTTACTCAGTAGTTTGCAACTTACATTCGGTTGGCAAGCGCTCGTAGCCTAGTGGATCTCGCTGATCTGAACCGATCAGTGAGGTTAAGCAACGAACACAGAGGCAGGGAACCCGATGGGTGACCAAAGTGGCAATTTATCACGAGCGTTTCCGCGTTTCGGAGGACACGTTAAGCCGTCGGTCCCGGCTGTTGTCGATTGACTACAATCGTTAAACCAAGTCAGAGGCCATTTGGCGGTTTGAAAACACAGACACTAGGGTTAGTCAAGTTCGCCACACACTTGACGATACCTATACGATAAGAAAAATTCGGTTGGCAGTACTGCTTGAGGCGGCTGTCATCATATACAGGGCTTTAGGTAAATCTCTTTCAACCTCTCGGGTGGTTAATCAGTCCATGAAACTGAACAACTTTGCCCCAATAATAGGTAAAAATACGAAAAAAAAAATTTTGAGTTCCCTTACAAACTTCATCAGCATATAGCGCATTTTGTATGGGAGATCAAAATTTTTTTTTTCGTATTTTGACCTATGTTCCTTGGGGAAAGTTGTTCAGTTTCATGGAATGATTAAGCATCCGAGAGGTTGAAAGAGATTGACCTAAAGCCCTGTATATGAAATTTGGATAATTCCCAAATTTGCCACCTGAAAGTATAAAATTACGACCAGTGTAATTATATCACCATTGAGATGCCACTGATTAGAGGCAAAGCAGTCCAGTTTATGTATAGGAGTAGTGTCCCTATTATAATACTGAGAGCTTCGAGTACTCTGCAACTCAGTATTAATATCTTTTGCTGAGGCGGTGGATTCAAATCCCTTTCATACCAATATAAATTTTCTGTATTAAATTTACATTTAACAATCTTTGGAATAAGAACTAGTACATAGAGAGATAGATAAAATATTAATTAATTAAGATTATGAAAATATTTAAAAAATCTCACAGAGAAGGGATAAAAGTTTTAATTGTGCAAAGCGTGTTGATTCTTTAGGAAAAGATTCATTTACATTACAATAAATAATTATATGCTTAAAATATTATGATCATTTTTTTTATATAAGGCTGGGCATTTTCCATAGAATTTTACAGGATTTTTAATAAAATAAACTACTGTCTCATTTCATTAAATGACGATAGAAAATAAATAATTATAATAAAATGTATAGGAATCTAGGAAATATAAATTCAGGATTACTGAAATCACAACCGTGGATTAAACTCTTTACACAACCGGGAAATTAAACCTTTTTTTATGTATTAAGTATGTAAGAATACGTTTTTGGCGCACGAAAAAAAATTAAATAAGTAATGATTGCTGAGTTTCTTTAAAAATAGTTTACACTTCCCCATGTCTGGGAATCATATTAAAACTTAAATCTGTCTTACCCTTATTTCAGTGACACTTTTCAGTCACATTTAAATTTTTTAAGAAGTTCCAATTTTGAATAAGCCGTATAGTTGTTTGTATCAGTAAATAAATAATTTGATTTAAAGTCACAAAAACGTAGTCTTATATACAATTTCTGAATTTATTTCTGATTACAAAGTGTAAGTTTTATTGTAAGGAGTATCGAAAAATTCATGTTTTTTGTGTATGACAAGATCAGTAAGAAATAAAAATACAAAATTAATAAAAACTAAAATTTATTGAAATAAAAGAAAAATTATATTCATAAAAATAAAAAATGTCATTGGTTTTAAATTATTACAACATTTTTTACATATTATTACAAATAATCACAACTTTTGGCATAATTATGCTTCTCTAATACTAGGTTTTTAATTTCTTTACAATTCGGGCTTTTTAAGATGTTTTGATGAAAAGTTGTATATTCAAATTATATAACGATAGATTAGATGGCGCTGAATGCATGTTAGATGAATCAAAGGATTGCAAGCAGTAATAAAAATATTTAGGCTTCATTTTTGTATATATATATATATATAGCCCCAATTTGTAAATGTTTTGATAACTTCAGTAAATTATTCTATGGGGCGACTTTAAATGAATTTGCGAAACTTTAAGGGTGACTCTTCCCGTAAAACTGGACAACTTTTTCCAAGGAATCTATACGAAATTCTGAAAAAATAATAATTCTACGTCCCATACAAAGGCAAATCAGCTGATCGCACAAATTGTAGTATGTAGGCTCGGAATTATTTTCCATATTTCGACCTACGTTCCTTAGGAAAAGTTGTTCAGTTTCTTGGGCTTATTCACATCCTTAATTTTAGATAATTTTAAGTCACATTCGCATTATTCTGAAAAGCTCTATTTCAGTATTTAAACATAACAGAGACAGAGTGGACTGTTCCGTAATGAGTACGTTTAGTATATACAGTTTTGGTGGCCTACCTGGTATTCATTTTAATAATGATACATATGTGTATGTAAACTCTTTTTACAATAGATGTATAGGTTCTTACAAATTAAAATATCTAAGTACTTAAGAGCTGATCATGCAATTTATAAACACATTTTCGTAAAAAGTTGGTAGATGGTTCAGTTTTAAATTGATATTTTAGAACCTAACCTATAAAGTTAAGCCTAGAAATGCTAAGTCTGAAAGACGTGCAATAACAATATGACGATAAAATATTTTTTATGGTAATGTGGTCACTGTATGCCCTTCAGTTTCTATTAAAAATGTGCTTATAAACAACATAAATTATTCAGTTGTTATCTTTTTTGTCAATGTAAACAACTTTAAAAGTGAAATAACAGATTTTGTACTAAATTTCGGAATAATATATTATTACGTTAAATTAAAAATAAACAAATAATATTTTTTGTTCAATTTAAAAATAACATCACCTGCAGGTCATACTTGGTAAATGTCTCGAGGACTAAAGCCCGCATTCCTGAAAAAATGTAAGGGCTTCATTATTATTTTTGTCCGAATTTTAATTTCGGGGAAACGTTATTAATTTTGTCATTATTTTCGATGTAGTATTAAAAATTAATGACATTTTTTATGTATTAGACGTTTCATATTTTTTAATTTTCTTCCAAATTGTACTTTCTTATGTTACAATTTACAGTCTCTCATTTGAACTTTGTAATATATATGTTTATAATTTTAAATCAATATTTTCTAAAACGGAGAACTCATAATTTATAGATGTTAATATTTCTTAGACACAAGTAAAACAATTAAAAATGAAAAATATTTTTAAAACGGTGTTTTAAGAACAACGCCAACGAACGATAAAAGTCAGAAAACGCAAGGGCTTTGCTGTAGGTATTATGATCGAAAGGCTGACAACTCATAATTCATCTAATAACCCTCTGAATTTGTCAAAAGTGGCATCAAATGGTTCTAAACAACTGATGCTATACCTACTCTGTATAAGATTACAGATTACAGGTCATTAGCGACTGATTCATTACTATGTTCAAGTCAATCATTGCGACTGCACGCTGTTCGCTTCACAGATTCTCGCTTTGTAGATGTAGAATCAGTTACCTACTTTATTTTTTATTTTTTTATGTATAATTACCCACTGATACGAGATGGCAGACGACGGTCAGTGGTCTACAGACAAACCATATTGTGGTTTATGTTAGATCATTAGGTTAAGCAATTACTGTTTCTTTTAAACTAATTCAATAAAAAAAAAAGAAAAAAAAAGGTGTAAGCGTAAGTGATGCCAACGAACGAAATTTGCCTGAAGTGACAAAATAATATTTTTTGTTTAAACTGAAACTTTGTATGAAGTAAAAAACATACCTATTATACTAAGTAAAAAACATACCTACTATACTAATGTAACGGAAGTAGATAGCAGCTATACAGTCGGTTACACGTCAGTTGTGAACCTGTAATGATGAGCAAACAAACGAAAATAAACGCTGGGTCCTTGTTCTCAAAGGCCAGTTTCGGATATTCTTAGTCTTTGTTTTGTGAAGACAAGAATTTATGAAATAAAGCAGGTGTTACACTTAAAAAAAAGATGCATTCACACATAACATGTTTGCTGATTGATAATGATCCCTTAATAAGCTGATTTTATGCTTGGTTCAGGATTTATAGATAAGGTAACCAGATCTTTTAAACACGAATTAAAGAATTACAGATAAGCGCTTGTAGGTCAGTGGTGCCCGCTGATCTGAACTAATTAACTGAGGTTAAGCAACCCATACAGTGGCAGGGAACCTGATGGGTGAATAAAATGCTAATTTATCACAAGCGTTTCCTTGCTTCGGGGGGTAAGTTAAGCCGGTTGTTGTCGATTTACTTCAATCGTTAAACCAAGTCAAAGGCCATTTGGCGGTTTGAAAACTCTGACACCAGTTTAAGTTAAGTACGTCACATACTTGACTAAACCTACACGATAAGGGCAAAAACGAAATTCAAATCTTTATCGACACACAAGATGTTATGCTGAAAGACCAAATAAATAGTGAATTTATTTCCTAAAAGATGATTTAAAAAAAGTAAATTACTACAGGTAAAACGACAGCAGAAGGCAAGTAGATATAACTAATGTGACTTTAAATTAGCATGAGACCTGCCTCCTAGTAATCCATCCCAGGCAACGACACTTAATTTTTTTCTGAATCTGAGGTGTCGTTCTATGATTTCATGCAGTGTGGTAGGCTCTGTAAAGGGCCGTCTGGTTCGCGACCACCCTCTTACCGAAGTCCGACGCCAAACAGCTTGCTGTGTTCCATCGGTGCGTGGGAGTACCAGTGCCTTATAGGCATTTTCTGGGTTAACTCGCTCCATCGTCGACCTCATCTTTGACCTTATGGTCAAGATTGAGGTCAGGAGTTAACACATGTTATAATTTTAAAATAAGCAAGCAAAAATATTGGATGTCAATCAGCCCACTAAACTAAACAACTTTTCCTAAGAAGCTTAGGTTGAAAAACACCTCTTCACTTGAATGATCGACAGATGACGGTTTAAAACTTTTTCCTCCAGACTTTTATGTATGGGTTCCTTTCGGAAAGATCTTTAGTTTCAGTCGCTAAAGTTTCGATACCTAATCAAAAGCCACACTATGTTACATTCTGCTGCCAAGTAAATTCGGACAGGATAAGGAAATGATAAACATTGAGAAGCAAACTTATTGGTTAAGCCTTTGACTATAAAGGGCTAAGCCTTTGACTATAAAGGGCTAAGCCTTTGACTATAAAGGGCTAAGCCTTTGACTATAAAGGGCTAAGCCTTTGACTATAATGGGCTAAGCCTTTGACTATAAAGGGCTAAGCCTTTGACTATAAAGGGCTAAGCCTTTTGACTATCAAAGGTTTAGCCTTTGACTAAAAAGGGCTAAACCTTTGACTAAAAAAGTCTGAGCCTTTGACTGTAAAGGGCAAAGCCTTTGACTATAAAAGGCTAAGCGTTTTATGAAAAGCTAGATGTAACATACCGATCCCTTGGAGTGATGACGTCATCGTCCGAATCGATATCCAGCAGCTCGTCACGGATGTAACTCCTGTTGGAGTAGCCGCCCACATCCACTGGAATTAATTACACAACTCATTAAAACTAGCATTAAAACTATCGGTCATGGAGAGTATATAGATGGAAGTTGCTTCACTGTTACATCCTTACTAATATTATAAAACTCAAACTCAAAAGTCTTTATTTAATTGAATATACAAAATGTTACTTGAACATGTCAATATTATAGTAAATTACATTAGCACTTTTGACTTTGCGCCTATTCGCAAAGGTGCAGTCTTCCCCAGGAGAAGAATACGCAAGAAACTCCGAGGGTCGCTCTTTTTAACTCAATCATATTAATATTCTTACTTCTAATAAATGCGAAAGTATTGGTACAGAGATAGATTAGAGCCTGGGAAAGAACATATGCTACATTTTGTCTCACAGTCGGGCACAATATAAACTGTAGTCCACGCAGGCGGGGCCGCGGGTGGAAATCTAGTTTTTCAATAATTTATTTAGTAAGCCTAAATAAATTACTACTACTCTAACTACTAAATAGAGTACTTATCTACTCTAAGGTAGACTGGAAGAGACCCCTTCAGGGATAAATCCGCCTTTGCTATTACATTACCTTTAAATGTATTACATTTTACTGTTTTCAAACATATATATATATATATATATATATATATATATATATATATATATATATATATATATTATGAATCAGATCTTATCATTACAAAAATCTTTGATAATACTAGTACAATAACATAATATACCACAAATAGGATACGTGCGAACGATAAAGCGATAAAGAATAATAATATAAGTATCGCAACAATTTATGAGCACTGACCTTGAATGTAACGAGCAGAAAATAAGCGAAACAAACTCTTATGTCTACAACGGAACGATATTAACATTCAAGGTCAGCGCTCATTAATCGTTGCGATACCTGTATTTTACCGACAGTTTAATATGTATATATATTTCTTATTTTACAGTTATATTGTATCTTGTATATATATATATATATATCACATAACACGATACTCCTATACCAGACACGTAAAATTCATTTATCCACAATGACACAACATTTTCACCCTGCTGAGCATTCGTGACTGACAGCGTTGTAGCAGAATATCAGTGTTTTGTCGAAAGGCAAAACAAATGCTGAGCTACGACCATTTTGTGGCACTGTGGCACATATATAGAATAAGTAATAATAATAATAATTATTATTTTTTGTATCTTTATTGTTTTGCTTCTTTTTTTATTCTAGTATGTATTGATTTTGTAAATAAAGTGTGTGTTTAAGTGTTATAAATAAATATTTTATCTATCTTACCGTAAAACTACTGTCACGACATGTTAGCCGCATGCATTCTGGGTGGCTATTCCTCTAATAAATGACGTCTCAATGGCTGTTGAATGACAATGGTGACCATTATTAACCCCCGACAAAAAAAGAGGGATTTATATGTTTGGTGTGTGCGTGTGTGTGTATATGTATGCCACAGGCATCGTAGCTCCTAAACGAATATATTCGATCGAAATTGGTTCAGCTATTTATAAGTTATAATGTCGGGGATATAGAAAATTTTAATTTTAGAAGTATTCTACATCAGTGATTCCGAACCTGGGGGTAATTACCCCCGTGAGGTAAATCAGATATTTTTCGGGGGTAGCAAAGAACCTAACAAGGCCTAATCTAATAAAATAGGGACCTATCTGGTTAGTTAAAATACAAAATCATAGATAAAACCGCGTTTGTAAATTTATGCAAAACAGTAGCAACCATCACATACCTAATACCTACTTCAAATATGTTAAAATTGTAAGACTAGTGTGCAATTTGTCTATACTAATATTATAAGAGGGAAGATTTGATAGCTTGTTTATTTGTTTGCATTGAATAGGCTCCGAAACAACTAGACCGATTTGAAAAATTCTTTCACCGTTAGGATCCTACATATTATGATGAACATAGGCTATATCATTTTATCGAATTCCCACTGAAACGAAGTCCCGGACGGAAAGCTAATGATTAATAAAGATGTTTGTGTATTTCCTTGTATTGTTTGTATTGAAACAATTTTGAGGTCGGGGTAAAATCATTTTCCTTATAATTCACAGGGGTTACGATATTGAAAAGTTTAGGAATTAACTTAGTCATGCAAATCCTTACCTTTAGCACTGTTCTCGTACTTCCCATCAGCCCACTTGTAGTCTTCGGAGTAGAGGGGAGGCAGGGTCTGGTGCGGGGTGGGGTACAAGTCCAGGTTCCGCTTCTCATCACGGAGACTGTCCGTGTCAGAGTAGCTCCGCATTCTGAAATATGAGATATTTTTTATAGAAAAACAAACATTGAAAATCTTCTTGTTCTTCTTATCGTGTAGGTATAGTCAAGTGTGTGGCTAACTTGGCTAACCCTGGTATCAGAGTTTCAAACCGCACAATGGCCTCTGACTTGGTTTTAACGACTGTAGTCACAACAGCCGAGAGCGATAGCTAACGTGCGGGCACGGAACGGAAATGCTCGTGACAAATTGCCACTTTGGTCACCCATCAGATTTTCCGCATCTGTGTACGTTGCTTAACCCCACTGATCGGTTGAGATCAGCGAGCGCCACTGGGCTACGAGCGCTTCGCATTGGAAATTGGACACGTTCAGTATTGTAATCTAGGTAAACGCGCCACGGCTCATTCTGTATGATGAAGTTAGTTGCGAGTCGTGGCCACAGCAAATTTTTTTTTTTCATTCATTAAAAAATTGGTTAACTCTTGACCATAAGGTCAAAGATGAGGTCAACGATGGAGCGAGTTAACCCAGAAAATGCCTATAAAGGCACTGGTAATCCCACGCACCGACGGAACACAGCAAGCTGATTGGCGTCGGACTTCGGTAGGAGGGTGGCCGCGAACCAGACGGCTCTTTACAGAGCCTACCACACCGTATGAGACCATAGGACGACACCTCAGATTCAGAAAAAAATGAAGTGTCGTTGCCTAGGATGGATTACTAATACGACCGAGAGAGCAATAAAAGTTCGCTGATTCAACTACGCTTGCGACTTCTAAGCCCCTCCTCGACCCTACGACTGTACAACGCTGGGACTGGTGCATCTGCAGAGTCATCACCCATACACCACACCAGTTCTCACAGTAGGTTTTCTAAAGAATGGTAGGCTCAATGGTCAGACGATTTCGTCAAATTGACGGGACCTCTATGGATGCGTACAGAGAAGAGACCTATACCCAGCAGTGGGTTGATATAGGCTGAGTATAATAATTACGATGTAGGTATTACAGTAGGTTTCAAGACTTTCAAGCCCTCACCTGCTGTAGTCCTGGAAGCAGGTGAACCGCCACATCGCAAATGCCAGCATGAGAGCTGAGATCACCACTCCAGCTGCCAGCACCAGCCATCCCAGCATCACGCGCCCGTCGTTTGGCACTGGGAACACCTGCAAAACAAATTTACAGGATTTTTCTAAATATGTAAAATTATTTTTAGTTATACATCAATTTGTCGTCACATCAACAACATCGTCTGTCCATTACCGTCCAGCGTGGTAATGCGGCCAGCTTGATGGAGAGGTACGTATGGGCCGGGTCAGATTTAGGGCGGGTTATTTAATTGACGAGACAATTTTTTTCTGCATACATGCATACATACGCTCAGGCCTATTATCCCTAACGGGGTATACAG
Source organism: Aproaerema taeniolella (assembly GCA_949987775.1). Lineage (NCBI taxonomy): Eukaryota > Metazoa > Arthropoda > Insecta > Lepidoptera > Gelechiidae > Aproaerema > Aproaerema taeniolella. The sequence goes on along the minus strand of OX465268.1, from coordinate 751,535 downwards.
GGCATCAGTGGTTTATCAGTGAGGGTTATCAGATGGAACAAGGTGCATAATGGTGAGAGGGTGGTCAGCCTTTCGCCCATTATACAGCAGTTTTTCTCGCATCCCTCTTACAGACTTTTACTGTATACCTGGGAAGAGTATGTAGCTGGCATGTTCTAAGTTATTCTTTCACTTCCAGTCCAGCATGGAAGGATTTTTGTAAATATGTAAAATGATTTTTAATCATACAGTCATGAACTTGAAGTTAAAATTAATTTTATTCTTTATTTATGGAACAACTATGTATAGATATTTTTATATGACAGTCCCTGAAATAAAGACCATTTTCATTGTATGAGCTATTTTTAAAGATTTTATTTTTAATATTCGGTTAAACTGTGTTCCGTTTTCGACGTCATGCATTATTATTATTTTTTATTAAAAAAATATCAATTTTATATTTATATTTTTACTAAAATCACTCGCTTAAATTATTAAAAGTATCCACCTAGTCCTTTAAAATTTAAACATATAATTGAGTGATGTTTGAGTTAGTCCCCCTGATACCATAGATAGATCCATCCTTAAGGCGACTACAGCACCCGATAAAGGCAGCACACATAGGAATAGTGCCACCACGTTCTCAACAGCCCTGGGCCGGCAGTGCGAACAGTGTCGATACACGAAGTTTACGGACCATGAAAGCGTGCGTGCGTAAAAACATGTTCGAAAGTTAGAAAAATTAGATTTATGGAAAGGTACTCGTAACAGCTTTAATCGAAAAATGCGTTAACTACTTATCGAGAATGTTCAACCACGAACATTTTGATAGTAAATTCAAGTTCGTGTATGCATTTTACTATCGTTTTTACAGCTTAAAAGATACACAATATTGGTATTTAGAAGTGACTTTGTGAGATTTTTCTATCGAACCAAAAGTGCTGAATCATGTTTTCAGCAAACTACTTATAGTTTATGTCCTGAATATTACCGTAGTATTTTTGTCTTCGATTTAATGCAGTGCGTCATGCTTATCTACGCATCATAAAATCGTAATTTAGGTGCGGTAGTTGCCTTAATAATATTATAATCGCGACAGTTTGTATGTATGGATGTTTGTTATTCTTTCACGCTCAAACGGCTGAATCAATCTTGATAAAATTAGCTGACACCCCGAATTACACCCTGGACACGTAGGCTACATCATTTTCTCAAATTCCCACGGAACGAAGTCCCGGACGGAAAGCTAGTTTTATAATATTAGTATGTATTTGTTTGTACCTGAATCCCCAAACCCCTGAGTCTGGTCGCGAAGGGGTCCACCTCGACATAAGTCTCCCACATCTTGACGAGATCGTTCCTGTCCAGCCGCGGCTTGGCATCCACATCCTCATACACCAGCGGCACGCCGAAGGTCACCTCCACGCAGGTCTCGAAGTCAGGCCAGTGGATGTTGCAGGCTGATACTCTTGTGACTTGCGCCGTTTCTTGGCTGGAAATAGGACAAATGGCTGTTGAATGGGCTGAGTGAAACATGTAATTAGGAATGAGGTCTTTAATGCGAATTGTACGGAGTGACGAATTTTAAAATATTAGAGTGTACCCAGCTGCCAACAGTTCCCAGTAAAAGTCAGTAAGTGGGACGCGAGGGTTTTGCTATACAGCGTTTAGGTCCCACAATACTGTGGGCGAAAGGGTGATAACCTCTCACCACTATACATCATGTTTCATCTAATAACCCTCAGAATTTTATGTCAAACGTGGCATCAAGTGATTCTGAACCACTGATGCTCTGCCTACCCCATATAGTATCACAGGCGTGAGCGTATGTAATGTGTTATTCAATAGAAAACTATCACAGCTTTACAAGTTAACGAGTATCAACTGATACAAATATACTTCTAGGAGTAAAAAGTTGTTACGTATGGAACCCCATGATATGTTTGGCTCTTTACCGGTTTTTAGGGTTCCGTACCTCAAAAGGAAAAAACGGAACCCTTATAGGATCACTTTGTTGTCCGTCTGTCCGTCCGTCCGTCCGTCTGTCAAGACCCTTTTTCTCAGGAACGCGTGGAGGTATGAAGCTGAAATTTATATCAATTACTCAGGTCTACTGTCCCTTGAAGCTGTGAAAAAATCAAACTTCTAAGCCAACGCAATCAAAAGATACAGCCGTTTATGCCGCAAATTTTCGACACTTGCAAGGGAATCAAAACCTACAGGGTGCTTCCCGTGAACTCAGAATCTTGAAATTTGGTACGAAGCAACGTCTTATAGCATAGATAAAGGAAAAATTACGAAAACCATAAATTTTTAGTTACATCACATAATATATTTTTTTTTTTATAATTTTAAACTTACTACCCATTTCCTCATAAACGCGTAGAGGTATTAAATTGAAATTCATACCAAATACTCAGGTCTATAATACCTTTAAGCTGTAACAAAACCAAACTTCTATGTCAACGCAATCAAAAGAAACAGCAATTTAAGCTGCATATTTTGAAACTCGCAAGTACTCGCAAGGGAATCAAAACCTAAAGGGTACTTCCAGTCGACCTAGAATCTTGAAATTTGGCATGAAGCAACGTTTTATAGCACACATAAAGGAAAAATTCCGAAAACCTTAAATTTTTAGTTACATTTCATTTTGCAATAAAAATACCATAGTTATGACTCGATTGTCGTAATGAACGAACTTTGTAAACCTTGCAGGTTTGTACGGAACCCTCGGTGCGCGAGTCCTACTCGCACTTGGCCGGTTTTTTGATTGAATACCTCCCAGAATGCTAGGGCCCGTCTTATAGAAGGAGACTTAAGTCTTGATCTATGCTTAAGTATTGATTGTCTCTTTCGCTCACATCAAACTGACAAAGGCGACTGCTACTTAAGTATAGAACAGAGTTTTAGGTCCGCATTACAGAACGCGACTCAGACTCTGATCTGTACTTAAGTAGCAGTCGTCTTTGTCATTTTATCATTTTAATAGTAAGAAAAAGAGACAATCATTAATTAAGTTTCCATTTCCCCGCTTCGGAGGGCACGTTAAGCTGTCGGTCCCGGCTGTTGTCGATTAACTACAGTCGTTAAAACCAAGTCAGAGGCCATTGTGTGGTTTGAAAACTCTAACACCAGGGTTAGCCAAGTTCACCACACACTTGACTATACCTTTTTATTTTTGTTTTATTATAAGATGGGTTAACTCTTGACCTCAATCTTGACCATGAGGTCAAAGATGAGGTCGACGATGGAGCGAGTTAACCCAGAAAATGCCTATAAAGGCACTGGTACTCCCACGCACCGACGGAACACAGCAAGCTGTTTGGCGGCGGACTTCGGTAGGAGGGTGGTCGCGAACCAGACGGCCCTTTACAGAGCCTACCATACCGCATGAGACCATAGGACGACACCTCAGATTAATAAAAAAAATGTAGTGTCGTTGCCTGGGATGGATTACTAGGAGGCAGGTCTCATTTGTGTTTCCTTAGTCGCCTCTTACGACACCCACGGAAAGAGATGGGGTCGTGTTATTCTCGACCGATCACCTACACGATAAGAAGAAGATTTCTTATGTATAGATCAAGACTTGAGTCTTCTTCTGTAAACACGGGCATTAGTCGCGTTTTGTAATACGGTTCTATGACTTTATTTCCATTTTTAATAGTATTTTACAAGCAAGCATAGCAAACACAAAAGAAATAAAGAATTTCAGATATCGTTGCGGTATCGATAGCTCACTGAAACAACTAGCATCTATAAAACAGTCATAAAACCGACCGATCTCTCAAACTCGAGCAGTTACGCCTTTGTTATGGCAACTGAGAATAACTGGCAAGCCACAAGAATGGCAACAGATGTCTCATCATGGCTGGCAACTTGCCAGAGATGCGGCTCGATCAATTCGAGGGAATTGACGGAAAATATTCCTAAAGTGGGATCCGGTGGTTAAGGAGATACTGAATTGGAAAATATTTAGAAAGGTTTGGGGAGAAATTTTTTTGGGGTCCTTAGTTTTAAGGGACACCAAATTGTTCGTGGGTGTCTGCTTTAATCTACTAAAAATAATTACTTGTCAGTCTTCTTTCTTTTAGAAGATTTTTTCTTTGTATGTTTCACTTGACCCCAATCTTCACCAAAGTCATAGATGAGGTCGACGATGGAGCGAGTTAAACCAGAAAATGCCTATAAAGGCACTGGTACTCCCACGCACCGACGGAACACAGCAAGCTGTTCGTCAGATTTCTGTAGGAGGGTGGTCGCAAACCAGACGGCCCGTTACAGAGCCTACCACACCGCATGAAACTGAGGTGTCGTTGCCTAAGATGGATTACTAGAAGGCTAGGAGGGATTACGAACTGAGGTGTCGTTGCGTAAGATGGATTACGACAGCCACGGAAAGAAATGGGTTGGTGTTATTCTTAACCGATTACCACACGGCAACGCAGTCCAGCTTTGATACCTAGTACATCTACATTTTTTCCACAGCCTTTTTGCAGCATGATACTTCCACTGAGACATTCCGTTTGGATTCTTCTATTGCAGCATGAACATATCTGCGTCGTCATCAGCTGTTATTGTCCTTATTTTCTCGTGGTTCTGTCTTTTTTATAGATTATGGGTATGTTCTTGATCACAATCTAGCCCAGGGGTGAAGATGTGGTCGAGGATGCAGCAAGCTGTAGATAGCACCCTATTCACTCAAACTTTAACGATACTCGAGTTAAATGAGCCCGGAAATACAGACGTAAGCAGAGAATTACATAAGGATTGAAATACAAAAGCACTCAGTATGAATTCGAGGAATGTATGTATCAAAGCTGGACTGCATTGAACCACCATGTGCACACGTTGTCAGGGTCTTAGTTGCTTCAAAATACTCTAAAAGATAATAATGACGAGATTGATATGATTTGAACAATAATTACAATACAAACACATTTTTTGGGAAACAATCTTCTTCTTATCATGTAGGTATAGTCAAGTGAGTGGCGAACTTGGCTAACCCTGGTGTCAGAGTTTTCAAACCAATCAATGGGCTCTGACTTGGTTTTTAACGACGTCGTCAATCGAAACAAGGGGAAACCTTAGTGTGGGCCTTTGTGTTGGTAGAGTTTATTTATTTTTTACTATTTACTCGTATATTTAAGGACGACTGTTGCTTATACCCGTTTATCGAAGTAACTTCCTGACACAATTTTTATTTTTAGCCGTTCCGTAAATGGTACACCCGAGCTTATTATAAAAGTATCATCACAGGGTGATTAGACCCACTTAAAAATAAGATCAAAGGAGATTCTGTGGAAACATATTTAAAAGGGTTAAAAATAACAAAGAATTTTAAAGAATGGTGGAGATAACGAGCCTTAATCAATGTATTTTTTCTGTAAACCAGAAAAACATAATTTTCGAGAGTTTCGATGGAAAATTTTACTAGAATATAATCATTATCATTATTACTATCACGAGTATCAGTCAAAGCAATAAACCTACAGACAGAGATCACATGCAATAAATATAAATATACTGCGCATGCGCAACATTAAATCCCTGATGATCATTTCATACTCTACCTACACTAATATTATAAAGAGTAAAGATTTGTATTTTTGTATGTAACGAATAAACTTGAAAACTACTAGACCGATTCTAAAAATTATTTCACCATTAGGATGCTACATTATCCCTGAGTAACTTAGGCTACATAATTTTCTCAAATTCCCACGGGAACGAAGTCCCGAACGGAATGCTAGTATATTATAAAACTAAGTCCCCCGCTGCGTCTGTCTGTCTATCTGAGCGCGATAAACTCAGAAACTACTGAACGTATTTTCATACGGTTTTCACCAATAAGTAGAGCGATTCAAAGGTAAGGTTAATGTGTATAATTTAATAGAAGATATTTCGATATTACTTAGGGGTTTTTAGGGTTCCGTAGTAATCTACGAACCCTTATAGTTTCGCCATGTCCGTCTGTCCGCCTGTCAGTCTGTCCGCGGGTTTCCTAAGAAACCCTTGGTACTACAGAGCTGAAATTTGGCATGGTCATACATATAAACTACGCCGCCAGAACTGTAGAGTAAAATCTTAGAAAAATATCTCCCATAGACGTGAAAGGGCGATGATTTTTTTTTCTCGCCTATATCATCAAGTGGGATATCATAGGCCAGCTTTTTAAAAGACAAAAGGGGTTTACTAAGAACGTTTTTCGATTCAGCACTCCGTTTGCGAAAAATTAATATTTAAAGTGAAAATTTTTGTCAAACACAGGTGTCCCCCCCCCCCCCCTCTACTAGATGAGGTTGTTTCTAAAAATGTGAAAAAATTCACAGTAGTAGTAGTATATACAACGAAATTAAAAGAAAAACTATTACACATAAGATGCCTCTTCAAGTTTGCGAGTAATAGTCGACCCAGTGCCAAACTTAGTTGGGATTAATAAGAATATTTTACTAATATTAGATCCTTGGTATTACAAAGCTAAAATTTTTTGATTGCGCCAACAGATTGAAAAAATAAAACGGTGAAAAAAAATTTTTTTTCGGATGTTTCCCATACACGTGAAAGGGCAATGAATATTTTTTCTCGCCGATATCATCGAGTGAGATGTCATAAGATAGCTTTTTAAAAGATAGAAGGGGTTTACTATGAACGTTTTTCGATTAAGTACTCCGTTTGCGAAAAAATAATTTTTAAAGTGAAATTTTTTGTTAAAAACAAGTGTCCCCCTCTACCAGCAAAACGATTGTTTTTTAAAATGTAGAAAATTTCACGGTGACAGAATATACAAAGAAATTAAAAGGAAAGCTATCTCACATAAGTTGGCCCTTCAAGCTTGCGAGTAATAATTGACCAAGTGCCAAACGTTGTTAGGATTGATAAGAATATATTTACAAATATTAGATCCTTGGTACTACAGAGCTAAAATTTGGCATGGTCATACATATTGATTGCGCTGGCAGATCTAAAAAATAAAATGGTGGAAAAAATTGTTTTTCGGGTGTTTTACCATACACGTGAAAGGGCGATGGTTTTTTTTTCTCGCCGATATTATCAGCAATTCGATTTTATTATATTATTCCTAACAATAATACTATCGCAAAAAAAAAATATAATAATTTGCACTCGCTTCGCTCGCGCATTACATTCTGTTATGTTTAGGCCAAAACTACACTTATTTCTGAAATTACCAACTTTTTAATACATTTGTTTTTGATACAATAGTATTTGGGGATTTTAACATCGACTATGACAATATGCTCGTAGAATTAAGAAGCCAGCTGCATATTTGAACCATGTTGCTACGGAACCCTATAATACGCGTGGCCCGACACGCTCTTGGCCGGTTTTCCTTCTTTCGTTGGTCCCTCAAAGACACACGGACCGACAACCTAACATCTACTTTAAAAAAAAAAGAGGGGTGTTATAAGTTTGAAGGGCGATATATCTGTCTGTGGCCTCGTATAGCTAAATGGAAAACCGATTTCGATGCGGTTCTTTTTGTTTTTTGTTTGTATTTTTGTGTGTTTGTAATGAATAAACTTCATGAACTTCAAAAATTATTTCACAATTAGAATGCCACATTATCCCTGAGTAACATAGGCTACAATTTTCTCGAAGTCTCGGGCGGAAAACTAGTATTTTATATTTGTAAACAAAACGTATTGTGATCCTAAAATAATGCTGAACAGTGTACCTATTACCAACTATTACGCGAGCAAATTGGTCTGTTGACATCTAACTAGATTGTATTACAGTTTGACGTCAAAACTAATAACAATGTGAGGTAAATACAAAGTACTAGCTTATATAATTACTAGTGGATGCCCGGGACTCCATTCCCGTGGAAATTTCGTCAAATATTTCCTTATTATTTGCCTATGTCATAAAAGGACAGTGATAGCCCAGTTGGTAATGAGCAAGACTTGTGATCGGAAGGTCGCGGGTTCAAATCCTGGTGCGGGACTGTACCACTAAATTCGTCTTTTCGGATTGATGTACGGATTTCTAATTATTACTTGCTCAACGGTGAAGGAAAATATCGTGATGAAACCCGCACGTCTAAGAAAATTCGTTTTTGAAAGACGAGCGGTCCACCAACTGGCATTAGGCCAGCGTGGTGAACTATGGCCTAATCCCCTTCATGTTTCGAAGGGAGGCCCGTGCCCCTCGGTGGGGACGACGTATATGGGCTGATAAGATGTCATAAAAGGAACGTTGGTGCCAAATTTCAGCTTCCTTAAGTCCAAGGGTTTGGGCTGGGCGTTGATGAGTCAGTGAGTCAGGACCATCAATTAAATTGAGGGAATGGAAATAGTAGATTGTATGACTTTGAACCACGAGCGAAGCGAGGGATTCTAACTTAGAATACTGAGCGCAGCGAGGGATTCAAAGTACATCGCCCGAGGTAAAAATAATTTGCTCTCGAGTCATATACTCTACTTTTCATCCCCTTTCTATGAGAAAATCAATTACAAGAACAGAGACTTAATTTGATTTTTTCAATTAGCGCGGGCGCCGCCGCCGTGCAGCCCACACGTACCAGCCAGTTTTCATACAATTTGCGTTCGATTTCTATGAATGACACATGTTCTAAATTCAAATCTCTTTTACGCCCGCCAATAATTTTCTGGCGGGCGTAAAAGTTCTTAGCGGAAATTAGTTCTTTTGCTCCCACTTATAGAGGAACAAAGCGACACTTTTGGAATAGAAAGGATGAAAAGTCTATTTTAATATGGAACCTTAAAGTTTGGATTCTGTGCTCCGGAATATGGCCTTTACCAATTTGATCCCTATCTACATACATATAAAGTCTTGCGTTACGTCAGTATTACTTACCGATTCGACTAGTAGTGGTAGCTTCGTTTCTCCTCACAACACTATTTTATTTACACTTGTTATTAACTAACATTATTCTAATAAGACGGATTTCGGGACTTTTACACTATAGAAACATTTAACTTTATCTATACCTATAACGTCTTTACACTTTCATTGTTTAACAATAACAAGTTCATAATTTCTTTAAATTTTTTATCTCTGCAACGGGTATACTTCTACATAGTTTATTCCAGTCTTTCGATTCATGTTATAGCATTTCATATTGAGATATGTTTGGGTTGACTCTTGCAGGCCTGAACTTCTGGTGCCAGAGTCTCCGAACAAGAAAGTGCAGAGAAAAAAATTGTATCTCCAACCCTCATACAAGCTTTTCTTCTGTAAATTTGACTGGGTTCTTCAAAACCTCAATTGTACTATCTGCTTTAACTACACAGTTCACTTTGGCATTCATTTTGACATCTCCATTTGCTTTTGGAACTTCTTTTGTGTTACCGTTGTCTTTGTCTTCTATTACTGTCACTTTTATCTCTTTATTCTCTGAAGTAACTTCATTATTATTATCTAACTTAGTTTCTACTACTGGCAGGTTTAAATCTGATTTCTTAGTAGCTACGCTAACTGGCTTATCACTCTTTTCAGGGTTATTGTGAATTTGTGGGTAATGGTGCAAGATTGCCGTAGTATTAAAAGTTATCTTACCATACTTCACTATTTCTTGTGGACGTTTTACCGCTCCACTTGTGCTAGGACCTGCTTCTATATCTATATCAGGACTATCATAACCACCTTCCTCACATATATCTCTATTATCTTCTAGGAGACCAAGAGCAACTCGTTTACTCTTCTTTAAGCTTTCCATATAATTATTGTATAAGTTCATATCTACAGTGTTATTTTGTTTCAGTGGCAGAGAATTTGGCAATTTTTTCTGAGGCTTGTCCTCAGCTGTATATCACAATTGTTTCTGTGCTGTTTGGCTCTTGTGGTTGTGTGTGTCTTTGGCCGCGGTGACGTCACGCGCGGCATTTGTTAGCTATGTTTGTGACTGCACCATTGATATGCTGGTTGTCTCAGTGACAATTGTAGGAGCAGGAAAGTCGTCTCCAGTAGAATCATATATCGGATACTCGCAACAAAGAAAAAATTTGAGAAATCGAGGCACTTCCACGTAAATAGCAGGAGGGATTGGTATCAATGGTGACGTCGATTGTTTATAATACAAATAATCTGGGTTATCTCTGTACTTTTCGTCGGCCGATTTTTCTAGCAACGGAATACCAGATAAGAAAAGTATAATCGCTGTCGTGAATAGAGGGGAAATTATCGCTACCCATTCGACTCCTTCGATCACGTTCAGAGATATAATAAAAATGCCCCACCAAAGGACAACTTCACCGAAGTAATTAGGATGTCTTGAAAGACGCCACAGTCCATCATTGCACCATTTCCCTTGATTGGCTGGCTCTTGTCTGAACGCGAACTTTTGAAGATCCGCATACGTTTCTATTAATAATCCGATGACGAATATTCCTGCTCCAGCAGAGTCTAGGGTCGTCATGGTTTTGGGAGATTTAGGGTAAGAATGATGCGGAGAATTGATGATGATAACAGGCAAACTGACAGCGTACACCCATACTGCTTGGAAGGTATAATAGACGAGATATCTTAGCGTATTGCTTTTGCGATCTTCGAATTGCTTATCCCTGCCGATGTGGTAGATCCGGTAGATTAGATAGCCAGACAGTCTAGCCCCCCAAACACACACAAATGCAGTCACCATAAGTTGTCTGCTGTCGTAGTTTTTCAAGTGGCTCGATCCTTGACCCAAGAAGAAAGTCAGAAGAGCTATTATAATGAAGTTCGCGCCTCCAGTGAAGTCTGTCAGCTTGTCTGTTTGAAACAGCGACGCTATAGTGAAGAATAGTATCTGTAGCGCTACAATCATCATTGCGCTTATAGCGAAGTTATTCCTATCTATTAAAGGCTCCATGTTTTAATTAATTTGACGCTATTTCCTAATTTTGGCATCGGAATAAACGTGCATCGATTTGACACTGCCGCATTGCCGCATTTTCGTTTTTGGCGATCATGTGTTTGTTTTGTTTAATAATGTATTGCACTGCAGGTTTTAGTCACATGGTTTTGTTTATTATCACTAATGTATCACAAACTAGGCATGTTTTTGATAAAATTGTTACAGTTTAAAACAGTTTTGGAATATTTGAGTCAATCGAGCTGCGATTTTTAGTGTAAGCTCGAGGTGGAAAGGAGATCTTACTACCGAAATAGATTTGACGTTTAAACTACGCAGGCGCGAAGTTCCGGCTCGCGCATGCGTCGAAGGGATCTCCCAATCGTGTTTTAAATTAAATTTTTCTTCTTATTCCTTACATTTCCTTCAAATTTTTTTTTCAGCTCCATTACAAGTTAGAATTTTCATGTTTTGTGAGGTTTTATCAGTTTTATGCGTGCTATGCCCTTGAAATTGCAATTTAGGTCAAGCCTGCTGGAAATTGGGACAGCATGACGTAAACAGGTAGCTGCACCTCGTGACGTACTAACCTATTTACTTCACGCTCTGTGTCTTCTTCACGGTACATCGGTTGTGGGTTAGGTAGAACGAATCGTTTGGCGAAAATAAATATAGCAACGAGATTGCTACTAAGCAATTAGGCCGCCTTGTCGTACACTATGTTTTATGTTCTATTTTTCTCTGTGTGTAAATAAAGTATATTTTATTGTATTTTTGCAAGAATTTTAATTTTCACATAAGTAATTGAAATCTTGTGAGTGGAAATCGAAGATTTATGAAAATTATTTCAAAATAAATTGCGTAAAAGTATTACAGATCTAACTGTATTATTTTTGATTTCGAAAAAATTTACACGATGTTAATGAAGTTAAGGAACATGAGATATTTTCGTAGGATATCTATTAAAATTGGAGGTCCTGTTCACTGACTCATCACCGCCCAGCCCAAATCCTTAGAGATAAAAAGATAAAATTTAGTAAAAAGGGTCTTTTATGACGTAGCAAGCACTAAGAAAGGATTTTTCGAAATTCAACCCCTACGGGGGTGAAACGGGAGTTCAAAGTTTGTATGGCGTAAAAAAAATATTTGTACAGGGACAACAACACATCATGCTATTCAAAACTGTAAAATTTCTTTAATCGGTTTTCAATTTTATCTCCAAGCATTAGAGTTTACTATTCATTGGGGAAATTTGACAGTTTGTGGTAACCTGATGTGCCGCTGACTGTACACCTTGACTCGAAACTTCGTCAAAACATACCTTGAAGCAAATAAACGAACACGTGTTTCGCGTTTTTTAAAAAATCATCCTCTAAGGGGTCAAGAATGAAATGGGTGTCTAAAAAAGTTGTTTGCGCGAGCTAAGGAAAAACAAATGAGACCTGCCTCCTAGTAATCCATCCCAGGCAACGACACTTCATTTTTTTCTGAATCTGAGGTGTCGTCCTATGGTCTCATGCGGTGTGGTAGGCTCTGTAAAGGACCGTCTGGTTCGCGACCACCCGCTTGCTGTGTTCCGTCGGTGCGTGGGAGTACCAGTGCCTTTACAGGCATTTTCTGGGTTAACTCGCTCCATCGTCGACCTCATCTTTGACCTTTATGGTCAAGATTGAGGTCAAAAGTTAACCCATCTTATAATAAAAATAAAAACGGAGCCGCGCTAGTTCTAAATATAAATTCTCTGTATCAAAATATTTATTCTTAAAGAGGAAATGTATATATACCACAAAAGAGGAAAATCAGGAGAGGAAAAAATAAATAAAAAATATCACCTTTACAAAGTAGCTATTGTATGACAAGTACGAGTTACTAATTAATTTAGTTTAGGTATATGAGTAAGAGGATAAGACTGTAACGAGGTAAATTATTTTGTGGCGTCTTGCCATAGTTCTTTCCCTTTGCCCGAGTCAACTCGCACTTAACTACCGTCTTGAGTTCACAAAATAACTTAAAAATAAAAGAATGTATCACCCCCGAGATTAACCGCTTATAAATGTTAAACGGCTGAACCAATTTTGATGAAATATACCTAAGAACCATTTCAATTACGTGAACTTTCAATAAAAAAAAATTGCAAATCGCTTTATTCAATAAAAGTAGACTGAATTTTTATTTATTTTAATAATTATGTTTGTTTTTCTCTATTTATAAGTACTTTTGCTATAGAGTTTTAGGCGCTTTAAATTGTTACGAATACTATGTGTATAAAAAAATATAAAAAAAAGATTTGTATAAGAAATTTGCTTTTTATACAAATCTTTACCCCGACTGGCAATCGAACCTAAAACCCATCAATCAAGAGGCAGCGGCATTACCCCTCAACCAAACCGGCCATCGATCAAATTAATTGTAACCACAATTAATTGTAATTACTTTATATTTGGTAGATAGTATAGACTGCTCAGTTCTAGAGTTATTTCAGGTATAGTTAAAATTATAAAATAAGGAAATTTGTTATAAGATTAAAAAGAGCACCCTCGGAGTTTCTTGCCTGTTCTTCTCTGGGGAAGACTGCACCTTTGCGTAGAGTCAGTAGGGTCAAAAGAACGAATATGTAATGTATGTAATATATTTAAAATACTTTAATGAAATATCCTGAATGAACGAATATTTTTGTTTGTATTTTAAGTAACTTTGACTTATTTTACAGTAGCATTCTAATGTTCTATGAAATACAGTTATTTTTAATTTAAATTTATTAATAAATACTGTGGTTGTCTCTTTGACAATGTTTTCGGTTATGTTAGTAAGTACTAAGTAGTGAGGTAAATAAACGATTATCTGCTGTGTGTAATGTAGTTTATCAGTGGATTATTCGCGGAAGTCTGCCCACATAAAAACTTATCGGACTTCTTACTAATAGATAAATAAGTACACTTTATTGGTGTAGGAAAATGAATATTTTCTGCGAATAGCATTAGTAAGAACATTGGGTGATTTTAAATTAAGGATATGAATCAGTTGAACAACTTTCCCTAAGGAAAAAAGTCGAGGTTGCTCCTGAGCTAGATTGTGGTCAAGAGTGAACGAATTCTTAATCTTCTTGTTATCTTATGTATAAAATTGGAGGTCCTGATTTACCGAATCATCAACGCCTAGCCGAAGCCCTTAGACTTAGAAAGTGGTTTGCACAGTGATCTCAGGGAACTGTCGAAGAAGATCCAGGCCTTAGGCACTGAGTATTGCGTGTAAATTACTATTGTTTCTGGTCTCTTATATATTTTATTTATTTTAAAGTTGTCTTTTTAGACGTAGGCAAGCAATAAGAAAGGATTTTCCGAAATGAAGTGGTTGTTCAAAGTTTGTGTGAAGAAAAAAATTTTTTTTGTTCATTTTGACTAGAAACTTCGTCAATATATATACCTTGACGCAAATAAACGGACACGTGTTTCACGATATTTCGAAAACCATCCTCTAGGGGTCAAGAATGATTTATGTATATACTTAGACTAGCTTTGCGCGAGCGAAGTGGCGGAAAAAACTAGTCTAAGTATATATAAAAAACAAAGTCAGGTTTGTTCAAACACTTATAATAATAATTATAACTCGGGAACAGCTGGACCGATTTTAATAAAATTTGGTGTGGAGGTAACTGACACCCTAGATTAATTTCCCATGAGTACGAAGTCCCGGGCGACAAGCTGGTTCTTAAATAATTAAAAGAGATACAAACTTACGTAGTGTTTAATCCCATATCGATGCCAATAGCGTTGACATACATGGTGGCCATATCAGCGATCAGTCGACGGAACTCATCCTGGATTTCCAAGAAGTCCTTAATAGTCATACCCCCTAGGGACACCGTGATGTTAGCTGGAGGGGTAGGAAGAAGGGCCTCAGGTTCTGGTATTGGTTCCAATTCTTGGTCTTCTGGTGGCCCTGAAATAAAAATGGTGCAATGCGTCAATGGAAGTGAAAGCATTCGAGATACTTACGAAGCTTACACTAGAAAGCGCCATGCAATCAACAATATTTCCCATTCTTCTTCTTCTTCTTATCGTGTAGGTATAGTCAAGTGTGTGGCGAACTTGGCTAACCCTGGTGTCAGAGTTTTCAAACCGCACAATGGACCCTGACTTGGTTTTAACGACTGTAGTCAATCGACAAAAGCCGGGACCGACAGCTTAAAGTGCCCTTCGAAGCACGGAAACGCTCGTGATAAATTTCCACTTTGGTCACCCATCAGGTTCCCTGCCTCTGTGTACGTTGCTTGACCTCACTGACCGATTGAGCTACGAGCGCTTCAATATTTCCCATGGTTAGTCTCTTAAGAACACAAACAAATACCCTGATCCTAGAACAAACACCATGGCACAGTTCAGACAGTTCATAAGAAGAAAAGTTCTCTTAGTGCAAGTATACGCTACTCTTTTCCTTGTATTGTGGCTCCCACGGAACATACAAAAAGTCGGGGCAAATATTCGTGTGAAAAACAGATGTTTGTTTTTGGGTCATGGTTGTTCGTGTCTGTCTTTGTGTATGTTCCGACGGACCCGCAACACATGAAAAAACCTTAGTGTGGGCCTTTGAGTGTGTGGTGTTTCAAAAAAAACTCAGGACCCGTCTATCAAGAGGCAGCGCCGTTACTACTTAGACCATAAACACTATAGACGGAGTACTTATGACGTCATAAGGCTGTGACGTCGTTTGTGACGTCACAGCACTTTTGAAAAAGATGCAAACATGTGAGTTCCTACAAGATATTTAGTAAGAGATTTTACTTTAACGCCATCTCTTTCTGCGTAACACATTCTTTGATGTCACACTTTTGAAAGTGTGACAAACAAAGCGTTTGGTCTGCAGCTTCTGTCAGTCATTACGGTTTTTAAGGTTTTGTGCATAAAGTTTATTCGTTTTTGTGGTGGTTTTTGTGTGGTGAGGTATGGTTGGGTGCAGGGAAGGGGTAAACTATTGCTATCTAAAAGGGGCACGCTACTGGCTCCGTCTATAGTGTGAATGGTCTAAGCATTACTACAGTATACGACCGATACTTGTCATTAGGTACCTGTCACTGTCAACTGTCTAGTGCTCTAGTGAAACATGTACTATCGGCCGTACACTTACAGAATGGATATCCCTGCTTTTATGAGTTTTTCATGTTTCCCCGAACGGGAACCTAACGTCGGAGCGTGGATATTCTAAGGCAGCGCAACTAACAACTGCAGGCCGAGTACGATAGTGACAGCGCCGCGACAACACCGCTATCCTATGTCAAAATGACAACATTGACAACGCCATAGGGCGAGCAAGCCTTTGCGCGGGACCCTCGCACAATCAAAATGAAGTTTCAGCGTGAGCCGAGCGCGATTTTGTCGTTATTGTGCTAGAGCTGCTAGACTAAAAGCTAAAGCCTGCTAAATTATGATTGATTGACTTACATCCAGTTTCAAAAAAGTCCGTAAGAGTTAATGCTGGTTTAAATATCATTATGCCAGTTCTTGATGACGTAAAAAAGGACGGCATTACATTTTAAGAAGCTTTAACTTAATGAACGTAACCAACGTATGTATTTAAACAATTTATTGTACATACAGCAGCACGTCAGGTTATCAATTACTATTGCAAGCGAGATGAGGGCGACGCCAAGGTCAACATGTATAGCCTGATGTACTGTCGTGTGTACATAATCAGAAGTACAAAACAAACACATAATCAACAAAGGAAACAAAAGAGATTGAAACTAAGAAACCTGAATGTACAAAGGCGAGCTTATCCCTTAGACTCCTTAGAGGAACTTTTCTGCAATTTATTGAGTGTGAAAGCCTATAAATATACACATCAACACGGTCTAGGGATATTGCACGATTTTTCATACAAAAGAGGTCTGTTTGAGAAGCTACAAAAGCATACTCGAGATACATAGGGCTATAATTTTAAGACGATCAAGTGCGAAACCTGAATTTTAAATTCTAATCAATAAATTTTGTTTTACTTGAAATTTGTGAAAACGTGACGAAAAAAAAAAAATTCGTAAATTCGACTATTTTCATACAAAAAGCAGGCAAAAAGTGCATTTTCGTTTTCGTTTCCGTCACGTTTTCACAAATTTCAAGTAAAACAAAATTTATTGATTAGAATTGAAAATTCAGGTTTAGCACTTGCTTGTCTGAAAATTATAGCCCTCCATGTATCTCGAGTATGCTATTATAGCTTCTCAAACAGACCACTTTTGTATGAAAAATCGTGCAATATCCCTAGACCGCGTTGATGTGTGTATATTTGCACCCTCTGCAAGCACACTTTAAATAATAAGCAACAGTGAACTTAAATAAGACGTTAGACTTACAGATCATCTTGACACTCAAGTGAAATCCTCTGAGAAATCCAAGTCCACTGCCAGCGTTGAACCTCATAAACATGCGGCTGACATCCGTGAAGCGGTACCGGCGTGGTTCCAGCAGATGATACGAGAATACCAAGCCTTCTGTACCGGAGTCGTCCAAACCACCTGTTACAATTGGGTAATTACATTAAAAAACATTTTCTGGACTTCTTCTTATCGTGTAGGTATAGTCAAGTCCTCGCACAATGGCCTCTGATTTGGTTTTAACGACTGTAGACAATTGACAACGACCGGGACCAACAGCTTAACATGCCCTCCGAAGCACGGAAACGCTCGTGGTAATTCCACTTTGGTCACCCATCAGGTTCCCTGCCTCCGAGTACGTTGTTTAACCTCACTGATCGGTTGAAATCAGCGAGTGCTACTGGGTTAAGAGCGCTAAAAACTAAATTGAAAGCTCCTTTAGCAGGATCACGGAGGGCAGATGAATATTGCATATTATTGCTTCTAATATCTTAAGTTTGCTAGAAGAAAATGCTAGAAGAAAAAACCTTGCATGCTGGATTAGGAGTGAAAGGAAAACTTAGAATGTGCCAGCTGTTTACTCTTCCCAGGTATACAGTAAAACTCTGTAAGTTGAATGCGCCGGTGTTGCTGTATAATGGGCTGACCTCCTCTCACCATTATACAACTTGTTCCATCTTGTTCCAGGCGACTAAGGAAACACAAATGAGACCTGCCTTTCTAGTAATCCATCCCAGGCAACGACACTTCATTTTTTTCTGAATCTGAGGTGTAGTCCTATGGTCTCATGCGGTGTGGTAGGCTCTGTAAAGGGCCGTCTGGTTCGCGACCACCCTCCTACCGAAGTCCGACGCCAATCGCTTGCTGTGTTCCGTCGGTGCGTGGGAGTACCAGTGCCTTTATAGGCATTTTCTGGGTTAACTCGCTCCATCGTCGACCTCATCTTTGACCTTATGATCAAGATTGAGGTCAAGAGTTAACCCATCTTATAATAAAAAATAAAAAAATCTGATAGCCCTCACAATTTGTGTCATTCGTGGCATCAAGTGGTTCGTACCCTATTAGGGATTATGAGCGTGAGCGTATGTATGTGTAGATGAAAAAAAAAACATTAAAGTGGTAAAAATGTTTGTTATTTACGCTTTCTGGTACGTGGCGGTTTGGAAGGAATCCATGACAATTGATAGACATTTGACAAAAGCTACATTCATGCCTTATATCCCTGACGGAGTAGGCACATTATCATATTCTTTTGTATTACATATTTTATACCATTCCCCCTCTAGAAAGCTTCTTTTTTCACTAAAAATTGGGGATAAAGAGCTCTTTTAGTCACAGTTTTGATATTTGAAGTTAGAACCCTAAAAAGATTCTTTTGCTCCCGCAAAACACGTAAAAAAAGAGCACTTTTTTGTCAATTTTGGTGTTTAAATTTCGAACACTCCAATGGATAGACATACGACCTCCATCGCAAAGAATATTCGAAATTCAAACTCCTTGCGCAGATAACTCTTCAATGTTTGATTGGTCAACATTTTCGACAGATTTAAAACTTTAAAATAAAAATGTGTGTTCTTTGCTGTCATTAATTAGTAATACGTCGACAAGAAATAAATATCTTGTCACAGATTGACCAATCGACAACAACAAGAAAATTACTCTAAACTTTAGTAATTGTTCAAATTTAAATGTACAGAGGGCCGCACATCAGGTTACCACAAGCGTGCACTCTGTGCCGTTGCGAAAAGATGAAAATGGGATAACCACATGCGCTGGCCTCTGTACATTTTCATTAATGTAACGTTCCTTTATTCTTGACTAGCTGATGCCCGCAACTTCGTCTGCGTGTTGTATGTATTTTTATATAGAACGAGTTTGTACTTTCAAATTCAAATTCAAATATATTTGAAACACAACTACAGATACATGAATTGCCGTTTTTTATTAAAGCAACTATTTCGTTCATATTTTCGTTATATGGACGAATAGCAACTATTTCGTTCGTATAAGGAAAAGCAAATTCTAAAAATATTTTTTATTTGAAAACTTGGCTAACTATGTCATATAAGGCTGATACTTAATACATTACTTTGGATCTAAAAACAAAGCTCTAACATAGTTGTTTCCTCTATCGGTTATATTTTCTATACCATTGTTACTGCTTTTGATAGATTAAGGTCCGTATTATAGAACGCGACTCAGACTCTGATCTATACTTAAGTAGCAGTCGTTTTTGTTATTTTGATACTGAGAGAGATAGACAATCAAAACTTAACACTTGAGTCTCCTTTAGTGGTACCTCTAAAACATCTTTAAAAAGTTTTATGTTGTCTTAACAATCCCACAAAAAGTGGTTAATTAATATTGTATTTCGCGTTTCTGTGAAAAACGTAAGGATTTTGTACTTATATAAAAAAACAATTTTGATAAAATAAAAATATGTGGAGTAAAAAATTTACGAAAATTTTATGTTGAAAGACCTATTACTCAGGTAAGTAGGTACAATAAATGGCACACGAATTCCTAAGTGCTAAATACGGACTTAGTTTTGATTTTCAGAGGAATAGAAGTTTCTAAAACAGGTCACCTATGTCAGTATCTAAGACAACCCCCGTGCATTTGAGATTTCAGCTAGCACGCTGCTTTTATTGTGCTTTGCGATAATTGTGTAAAAATGATTCAATAAAAAAATAAATTTAAGATAGAAATGACTAAGCTTTTCCCTTCAATGGACATTTGTAGAAATAAGCAAAGGTGTCAGTGCTTGATCCAAACTAAGAAACTTATTAGAATAGTAATATTATAATATTTATCCAGGGCTTATATACGCAATACTACGCTTGATGTAAACTAAAATAAAAAATCAATAAATAGCCCTTATTTCATGTCAGAACATCAAAGCCATAGATCAAACCTATAGACCATATTCCGTTTTAATGAAACAAATGTCAATTGTCAGTTTCTATTGAGTTTCCCGCCTTTAAAAATAAGAAATGCATTGAAAACACCGGCTGTACGACCATAGATTCCTTTGCTTAAAAATAAAAAATAAGCCGTTTATTGTTTTCAAAAAGTGATATCCTTGAATAATGTCATTTAGTTTCTCCGACAGGGCCGAATTAAGATTTTAAGACTAAATACTTAATCAATATGCTGTATGCAATATGCTGAGTCAGCGCCAATTTGATTGGCATGATACAGATAACACGGTGTAAAATAGTTTTATGAAATTATTTGTTTCTGTTTCTTACTCTGTTTACTTCATTGTTTGCTTGCTGATTCATGTTTACTGTATGTTTGTTGTTTGTCTATTACTGTGTTGAGCTGTTTTATGTCAATTGAATAAAGTGTCAATCTATCTATCTATCATAAAATCAATTACTTAGCACTTCACACTGTAACTTTCTGGACTAAAGTTTCCCTCGTATCGTTTGTTTGCCCAAACCGGAAATCGAACCCAGAAACCGTCGATTCACAGGCTGTGTAACTCTACCACTCAACCAAACTTCTCGACAAAAAATTAAGAAAGGATCTATTATACAAAATATCTCATAAATCTCAATCCGGTCCTTTTATCAAATGCTACGTACTCATAGACATAGAAAAAATAAGTTAAATATCAACAGTCTCCCTAGACAGACCTTCAGGACAGGTCTGTTTGACCTACAAAAAGGTCAAACAGACCTTTTTGTATGAAAAATTAAGCAATATCTCTATATTGCTCTCTATATTGCAATATCTCTATATAAGTATATTGCTTAATTTTTCATACAAAAAGGTCTGTTTGAGAAGCTATAAAAGCATACTCGAGACACATGGAGGGATATAATTTTAAGATGAGTGTTAAACCTGAATTTTCAATTCCCGTCAATGAATTTTGTTTAAATTGATTTTTTTTAAACGTGACGTAAACGAAAACAAAAATGCACTTTTTTCTGCTTTTTGTATGAAAATGGTGGAATTAGCGCAATTTTTTTTTCATTTTAGTCACGTTTTCACAAATTTCAAGAAAAATTAAATTCATTGATAAAAATTGAAAATTCATGTTTGGCACTTGCTCATCTGAAAATTATATCACTCCGTGTATCTCCAGTATGGTATTATAGCTTCTCAAACAGACCTCTTTTGTATGAAAAATCATGCAATATCCCTAGACAGTGTTGATGTGTATATTTTTCTATGTTTGGCGTAAATAATAGAAAGAACTTGAGAAACATTGTAAGTGCCTATTCCATTCAAGGGTTGCCCTTGATTTTGATGGGATTCCATCAGATCCTGAATTGGTGACAATAGGACCACTTCTAGAGTATACTCTTTCAAACAAAAAAAGAATTTTGAAAATCGGTCCAAAAATGGCGGAGAAATCGGTGAACATACATAAAATAAAGATATACAATGGTTTAAGATTTCGTAGTTTTCCTTTCATTTAATTTACCAAGTTTGTTAGAAAGATTTCATCCTTTTAATTGACCCTAAAGATCGACGCAATAAAAGTACAGGGTATTCTTACAGATTTTAGTCGGTTCGATTCCCGGTTGCGGCAAGCGAATTTTCAAAAATTCTTGAATGCAGTTTTCTTTATTTTCAAAAATAAAGGAATGTTTTCTTTGAGTACAATTTTCTATCTACAGTATTAAGAGTACTTTCCCTTCAGGTGGCATTACAAAATTCCACCCTGTATACAGTCGAACATAAAACCTCCTCCTTTTTGGAAGTCGGTTAAAAAGTAATTCAAATGATACAGTGTATCCGCTCCGATCCAGCGGCAGTGTTTCTCGCCGTCATAGTTCTTCGTAAACAAAACACTATCGGCTTACGGAGAATGAGAGAAGTAAAGAAATATAAATTGAAGACATAGCTAAGAAATACATATATTGAAGACCTGGCTGTATGGATGCAGATTCCTTTGCCTTTCTCGAAAGAGATAAATTTAAAAAACAACATGTCCATGCTTTTAGCCCATGTATATGTCAAAAATACGTTGATCTCTATGGTATGAGTAAAATGTACTGAAAAACACCTAGCTTTGAATTTTTTCAGGGGTTTTTGTTGTTGGTTTTATATTTACTGGCTAAATTTCGAGATTTTATGTAGCCTAAATGTTGACCGGGGATATAAGGTACCACCATGCAAAATTTCATTTAAATCGGTCCAACAGTTACGAAGATTAGCCCGTGCAAACAGACAAACAGACAAACAGACGAACAGACAAACAGACAAACAGAGAAACAAAAAAATCTAAAAAAATCGGGATTTGTTTTATTTCTCTTCTTACATCCCCCTGACTCGGTTCTTAGCATTTTTTTTCTATGTACAGAAATTCGACCTCTACAGTTTTATTATATTAATAGATTAAATGTCTATTTCCGCTTAAATCTTTCTTTTTCTCGAGGTCATGGTATAAAATATAATGTTCAACTCTTGAATAAAACGGATTTTTATCGAGGGCTATGAATCACTTACATCATTCAGGATTCTAACACTTGAATCATTCTACATTTGCTCGTGATCCAACTTTGGCCCTCGCTTAAAATCCGTCTTTTATTCTCGAGTTGCACAATATACTATTATGAACAACACAAAGAACAAACTTACCAGGTTTGATAAGTAGAAAGTCGCCATTCACTCCTCGCACTTCAAAGTCAGTAATATTCAATTCAATACCCATTCCTTCTCCTTCCAAAATCCAGTCGACAACGTTGTAGGATGGATAAGCATTAGGGTAGTCTGGAGAAGTTATTTCAGTTGCTTCTTTAGCATTTAAAGTTAGATGTATTGGGGCTACGTTTTGACCAAAATCATCACTTTGTGTATCTAATTCGTCTTTATGAAGAGTAGTAAATTGATCCATAAGATCATGGTACTGCTCTGGCGTTAAATCGTCAACTTGCAAAATCTTTTGCACGACAGGAGCATCAGATTCAAGAATAGTAGTTGTTGTCTCAACATTATTTTCTTCCTTTATTTTCTTTCCTTGATCTTTGTCATCATTTACTTGGTCTTCATTGACAAAAGCATCTTTTTGGTATTCTATATTAGTTTCTTTTTCATGTTGGCTAGATTCGTTTCTGGATTCAACATTTTCATTATCATTTTCTTCATATTCTGCTTCGTCACCATCATAGTTTTCAAACTCTTCTCGTTGTGCTAACACAAGGTCTTCTCTGAAAGGTTTACCATTTTTTTCTTCATATTCTTGAATGTTATCATCATTTTCCAATGTATCGTCGGTCAATTTATCCCAAGTTTTTAAAAGTTTTGCAATATCAGCATTTAGATCTTCATAAACCTTGTCTACGGTATCTTCATCTGAATTTCCATCTTTATTTTCAACTTCTGCAGTATCTTCTTTTTTGATGTTATTAACGTTTGGTTCACCTTTTTTTGTAATTTCAACGGATTGAGCTGTTTCCTCCGACTCATTTTCAATATTCTTTCTGGTCGATCTATCTGTTGTTACGTAAACACTTGTTAATCTATCTTCCTTATAAGGATGATTTTTTGTATTTTTGGTTTCCGTCAATTGTTCTGTATTAGTATCTTTGTCTTTAGATTCTTCTATGGACTTATGTTCTACACTTTGTTGATTTTGAGTAATGTTATAAACTTTCTGATTTTCTGTAGATGAAGCGTTTACATTGTCTTGTGTGTTTTCACTATTATCATTATTATCCTGTCTTTTGGCTCCGTTACTGTGTTGATTTTCAACGGAAAGATTTTCTTCGCTGGCATTATTTTGTTCTGCTTCAATATTTTTGGCATCTTCTGCAATGTCATCTACATCATTTTTAGATTTTCCAGATGAATCATTTTCTTCTGACTTTACATTTTCTTCCTTAGATCTATTGTCTTCAACCTGATAATCACCAAAGTTATCAACGATTTCACTCTCTGGTTCATCAAACTCCTTAATATACTCATTGATTTCATCCAACACATTTTCATAATCTAGGTTATCTTCTTGGGAAGCTTCTTCCTCTTGACCAACGATGTCATGATCCTCGAAGTCATCATCATTACCATCATTAGCTTCTTTGACTGCATTTTCTTGGGCCGTAAGTTCTTCATTAGCTATGTCCCCTTCAAAATTGTCTTCATCTGAGTCATCTACGGAAGCATCATCTGTAAGTTCTTTAGATGGTTCGAAAGAATTATCAGCTTCTTTTTGTTCGTCGTCTACTAGACCTAACTGTTCAGCAGGTGCTTCGTCTGACCACCAGGTATCTTCATAATCGGTTCCCCAGGGATCGTCCACTTGCGCTGAAACAATAATGATTTTGGTTAATAGGATCGTGTTATAGTGAAAACATCCAACCTGAGTGGTATACTTAAACTTCAAGGTGATCACCCGAAGGAGCCCACTATGGAGAAATCAAATGTTTGCGGCCACTGATGAAACTTGCGGCACTCGATAGAGAAAAATATTACAAAACGAAAGTGTTGATTGAAAAAATGTCGAAAGATGTATACTTTCGGGGATATAGATATATTTTCATTCTCAAATACCTAATATAGGATAAGATTTAAAGTGTCAGGCTTTGCATGCTCTTGACTGTACCTACCTAAACGTGATAATAAAAGAAAAAAAAAGGGTTTTCCATGCTCAAACAAGTACAATAGAGTTATCTTATGCTGTAAGGAAGGTAAAGACTTCAAATTATATTTTTTTTAGTTTTTAGTTTTTTTTTTCATTTTCAAAGCTCTATATCTCCGAAAGTATACATCTTTCGAAATTTTTTCAATCAAACTTTCGTTTTGTTATATTTTTCTTTATCGATTGCCGCAAGTTTCATCAGCAGCCGCCAACATTTGATTTCTCCATAGTGGGGCTCCTTCGGGTGATCACCTTGAAGTTTAGGTATACCAAGCTTCATACAAATATGTTCGATGCTTTTTACACGAAAAAACTGGCGTCCTACGCTCTAGGGCGTACCTTGTTCAAAGGAATTTGCTGGCCATATAACGCGGTAACGTGGCTAGTTAATTATTTATTTAATAAATAACAGTTATTTATTATTTAATAAATAACGTAGCCGGTATGATGGGAACTTCACGTTTTCTTTTTGTATTATTACCTGTTCCATACGAAAGAAGTCGCGATCAGAATGCTAGTAACAAATTAAGTTAACAACGACAGATTTAAGATTATCATTACTTTTTTATTTTCAGCACATTCTGTGACAGTTAAGGTCATGTGACGTCAGAGGGTGCGGATCACCGCCCATCAAACACAGTGTAATGTGCTAGACTTATGTAACCGGAAGGTTGCGGGTTCAAATCCTGGTGTGGGCCTGTACCAATTCATCTTTTCGGATTTATGTACGGATTTCTAATGAATTATCACTTGCCCAGCGGTGAAGGAAAACATCGTAATGAAACCCGCACGTCTAAGAAAATTCATTTTCGAAAGACGAGCGGTCCACCATTAGGCCAGCGTGGTGGACTATGGCCTTAATCCTCTTCGTGTTTTAAAGGGAGGCCCGTGCCCCTCGGTGGGGACGTATATGGGCTGATAAGAATGACAGTCAAGGTCATGCGACGTCAGAGACATTACAAGAAAATGGCCGCTCTTATTGTATGTTTTGTTAGTTCAAGTGTAACATTTTTAAACCGAAATCATTAACGTTCATTATGTAAAAGAAAATGCAATGGTTTTATCTAAATGAATAGTAAAATATGTTTGTTTGGATGATTCAAAATAAGGAGGTAGTTAGCGAAAATTCTGGACATGAATTAGAACAACTTTCCTAAAGAAAATGAAGAAGAAAATAGTAGAAACTAGCTTTCCGCCCGTGGCTCCGCCCGCGTCCTAATTTTTTTTAAATAAAAAGTATCCTATAAACCTCACGGAGCCCGAGACCTTTCCAACGAATGCAAAACCGTGGAAATCGGTTCGTGCGTTCTGGAGTTATAGCGTCAGGAAGGAAAACCCGACTTATTTTTATATAGTAGGTGAACAGTGCACCTATTCCTACCAGTAGGGATAGATCTACAAAAAGGTGCACTTATACCTACCAGTAGGGATAGCTCGGTAGGGATAAGTGTACCAGGAGGAAAAAACGCCTCTTCATACAAATTTCTTGATAACCTTAGGCTTCAATCAAAAATACACCAACTATAGATATCGTTTCGACGGTGCCGGTTCGCAAAGAAAAATGTCTCGGTAGGTAAATATAAATAAATAAACGATACACACTCAAACTTTAGCCGTGTGAGTCCCCGGCAGAGTAGAATAGGACCACCCTCTTTCTTGCCGAGGTGTCGTACAAGGCGACTAAGGTAAATATACAAGCAAGTTCGTCTGCACACAGAGAAGGAAAACTCTGCAATTATATCAAAACCCTCGCCAACCCGTCTGCCAAGCGTGGTGAGTATGGCATTTACCCCTCATGTTATCGAGGAAGGCCCGTGCCCCAGCAGTGGGGACGTATATGGGCTGATGAAGACACACTCAAAGGCCCACACTAAGGTTTTCCCTTGTGTCCAGAGGCGTAGCCACCGGAGGGCGCGAGGCAGTGCCCCGGGCCCTCGGACTCTGATTAACAAACTACAAATTGAACTAGTGGAAATTTCTCCCACATTCGGAATATAAATAAATCAGATTCCAGGAAAGCGACTTACTAATGGTAAGTTATTTGAAAAAACACAGGGGAATTCACAACAAGCCTCGAACATCTTTGTTTGAAACTTGCAGGGAACTCCCCTGTATTCTTAGGCTGGTTACACAGGAGTACGGCGAATCTTTACAGAAAATGTCACCCCCATAGGGACTGACACACAAACTTATCCTAAATTACATCACGACGTCTACAAACAATTTTATATAATTCATACAGCATCCTAGCTTCCACCGAACAGGGTGAAGCCAAGTTGCTGTTATGGCTACCTACATTGGTAAAGTTACAGTCGAATCTAATTGAAAAATCCCTTCTCTCAGACTCAATCCGGACACATTCCATCAATACATGGTATACGTCTTCTACAATGTCACATTCACTACAATTTGGAGATGAAGCCTTACCCATCAAGAGGCTTCATCTCCAACACGAATACAAATGATTTTAAGTAGTTTGTTTGTTGCACTAGATTATTTTTTGCCCCAGGGCCTTTGGTTACCTAGATACGCCACTGCTTGTGTCGTGGGTTGCTTGGAACACAAAAAAGACAGACACCAACACCCATAACCCGAGAACAACATCTGCTTTTTACATAAATGCCTGCCCCGACTGGGAATCGAACCCAGGACCCGTCGATCAAGAGGCAGCACCGCTACTCTCAACCAAACCGGCCGTCAAAGCGTACTTGAGATGTGAGCTCTTATTTTTTATTTGTGACATTTTGCTCGAATTGTAAAAATTCTAAAGTGTTTAGTTTGACGCACGGTTGACTGTACGTCTCGAACGGGACATGAATCCACACAAGTGGGTAATACCTGAACGACCTGTAATTCAAAACCTAATAAGCCTAATTTCGTTGACAAGGCTACGTATGGATTTTCGTATAATACGTATTTACAACGTGTTTCTTAAATACTTCTACATTATCATTATAAAGAGGAAAGATTTGTATTTTTGTATGTAACGAATAAACTACTGGACCGATTTCAAAAATTCTTTATTATCCCTGAGTAACATAGGCTACATAATTTTTCCGAACTCCCACGGGAACGAACTGATTCACTGACTCTTCAACGCTCAGCCCAAACCCTCAAAATTAGAAAGCTGAAATTTAGCAAAAAGTTGTCTTTTATAACGTCGCAATAAGGGGGTAAAATGGGGGTTCAAAGTTTGTATGGAGAAAACATTTTTTTTTGGCATTTTGACCCGAAACTTCGTCAAGATATACTCGTACATTGAAGCGAACAAAGGGACACATGTTTCGAGATTTTTCGAAAATCATTCCCTAAGGTGTCAAAAATGAAATGGGTGATTAAGAGTTCTTTGCGCGAACGAAGCCGCGGGAAAAAGTAAGTAAGTAAGTAAACACTTTATTTGGGGGTACAACACAAACAAAACAGCATATACATAACAACAAAAGCACAAACAGAAATAATAAATACAAGTACTTTAATGAACCGTGTTGTCTGTTCTGCACCCGCCAAAATGGTGCTGACTCAGCGTTGTGCTATGGTCGGTAACCATAGCGCTGTTATTCTGTCAGAACCATCAAGATGTTTTGGAACTCGTCTCCACGAAGGCAACCGAGCATAACAATAATAAATAAATAAGTTACATAGTGAACTAAAGTAAATAAATATATAACTACATTGATAAACTCTAGTAGTTTCATATAAAAAAAAAGCTAGTAGTTTCATATAATTAAAGTGAAATGCTTGATATTTTGAAGTAGAGCTGCGCATTAATCTAACTTTTTGTTATTTTTAATTAGATACCTATTTATGAAACACGCTGTATATTGAGTGACTTTTTTTTATGCGTTCATATGGAGCCCATATTTATCATTCAAAAACGGCACGTCAAAATTGTATTACCATTGCCTCCTATGTAATAGAAATACTAGAAGCTGAGAACATAAGGGGCAATCGAATTACACAATGTTAGTGGAGGCTGTCATATCAACATGTGGCAGCTTCCGATCCCAAGATTAGATCGTAGGGCTAGCAGCAACAACAACAAAAACACATGCACACATACACACACGCACACGTACATATTCACATAAGAGGGTTCATATGGTCATTTTCGCTTAATTTTTCCTTTTGTTTTGTTTCTTTAACTCGTTATATTGAGTCTCGAGCGGTTACATTGGGTGATCCTTCTTTTTTCCTCTTTCAAACCATTACTATAAATCTAAATACCGATAGGAAACTCACTCCAGTGACATTGCTCGTACTTTATACAGTAATAATTTATACGGTAATTTAATTTTGCTAGTATTTATACACATTGGCAACTGTATTAGGTTTGCAAATATTTTCCACCTCCTGTTTAAACTATAAAACCTGTAATTGGCTTTACAACCTAGCTAGCTACTAATTTTACATGTCTTGTAATTAAGCTGTTGGTTTTGTACAATAAATAAATAAATGGTAATTCAAATTTCGAAGTGCCGTGCCGTGCCGTTCGAATTATAAAAAGGCCCAAGCACGTTCCCACCGTAGGGTGCGGGCCTCCTTTCAAAACACGGAGGGAATTAGGCAGTTCCATAGATAGACTTGGAATCAGTTAGCGAAAATTATAGCAGTGAATCAGTCCACTAAACAGGGCTCCGATTCTGTAACTTCAGTTGTGTATCGATGGAATGGTCTCCATTTTATCCGTTCAGGTGGCGAAATTGAGAACTATCCCATGTACTTATCTAATGACGACTGCTTTGACTGTTGGCGCCACCGTCAACTGAATTTTCAGTTGCAGGTAGTTTGCAACTGTACGTTCGGTTGGCGGTGGCGCTGCTGGTCGAGGTGGGTGTCAGCAAGTATATGAAAATTAAATAGTTCTTAATTTCGCCACCTGAACAGATAAAATAGCCTCCATTCTATCGACACACAACTTAAGATATAGAATCGGGGCCCTGTTTAGTTAAATAAATCATACAATTTCGACTCTCCGTATCTTGAGCGACTGACTGATTGCCTCAGTATGAGAAGTCGAAAATATTATTTGATAATTTTATATGGGTTCCTTGAGGATAGTTGTTTTTGACATTAGAAATGTCTTTTCATTCGCTCTAGTATAGGCTCCAATTTCACGAAAAAGTGCTATCCCCTCATATCTGTGATAGAGTTGTGAAGATATGATTTTCAAAAAAGCTTCAAAAGACGCGTATTTACAAGAGCTGTAAGGAGCAAAAAGAATTATTTTAAATATTTTTAAAGAAAATTTGTTAAATATTTTTTTCATGGGATGAGTCATTTCCGAATGTTTCGATTTTTTATTTAAAGTCACCGTCTCCGTTCGAAATTAATTGATTATAATTGATACCTATTTATCTATTAAGCTCTTCCAGATAGCGTTTGTGACCTTAGACCTATGATGTGTTCAATTAAGATGATGTAAGTATTAACTATCATGTGATTTCTATAAAGCGTCCATGTCATGATCCGGGTATGTCCCTGCTGCCTTCCTTTCCCAGGCATCCTGTAAGAGTCGGTAAGTGGGACGCGAAGGTCTTATTGTATATCTCTTATTGATCTTATTGATAAACTCTCACCATGTTTCATCTGATAACCCTCACAATTTATATTAAACTGTTTCTTTTTTTATTTATTATAAGATGGGTTAACTCTTGACCTCAATCTTGACCATAAGGTCAAAGATGAGGTCGACGATGGAGCGAGTTAATCCAGAAAATGCCTATAAAGGCACTGGTAACTCCCACGCACCGACGGAACACAACAAGATGTTTGGCGTCGGATTTCGGTAGGAGGGTGGTCGCGAACCAGACGGCCCTTTACAGAGCCTATACCATAGGACGACACCTCAGATTCAGAAAAAATAGAAGTGTCGTTGCCTGGGATGGATTACTAGGAGGCAGGTCTCATTTGTGTTTCCTTAGTCGCCTCTTGCGACACCCACGGAAAGAGATGGGGTGGTGTTATCCTCAACCGATCACCACACGGGTTTTATCTCATCAGCAATTCCTTTCTTTCTTATCGTGTAGGTATAGTCAAGTATTTGGGGAACTTGAGTAACCCTTATATCAGAATTTTCAATCCGCCAAATGGCCTCTGACTTGGTTTTTACGACTGCCATCAATCGACAACAGCCGGGACCAGGCGCTGTCGCAGCCTGAAATTTGGAGGGTGTCACTCACCCAATTCACAACTAAGTAGACAGCCTTTATCTTGAATCTTTACAATAAACCGACAAATTACATTATTAGAATATTGTTATACAATCTTTATCATAACGACGCATATCGATTTTGCTAGGATTACCAAAACTACGTAGTTCGGTTCCTTGTTTTTAAACTAGATGTCATTTCCAAGTTATTTTGGCCATCGTACGTAGTTCATAAAAACACCACTAGATGTCAGCAAACTATAAATTTATCGCGGTTAGGGGATAGCTAGAAATTTCCTTTTATTATTTGGCAAATTTTTGAGATTTTTCAATTTGATCTTAGAATTGGGGGGGGGGGGGGTCAAAAAATACTAAGTAGTTACTTATATACTTTGTGCGAACTGTTGTTGGGATTGAAGTCGGTGACTCATACGTTTTTTAATGTGGAAATTATTAAAACCTCATCTCTCCAGAATGTCACTTAGGTATTGCAGAACGTGACTCAGATTCTGATCTATATTTAAGTACAGTCAATAGCACATTCATACGTTTTTTTTTAATGTGGAAATTATAAAACCTCATCTCTCCAGAATGTCACTTAGGTATTGCAGAACGTGACTCAGATTCTGATCTATATTTAAGTACAGTCAATAGCACATTCATACGTTTTTTTTTAATGTGGAAATTATTAAAACCTCATCTCTCCAGAATGTCACTTAGGTATTGCAGAACGTGACTCAGATTCTGATCTATATTTAAGTACAGTCAATAGCACATCAGGTTACCACAAACTGTTTCACTTTTTCACTTTTTGTTTCACTGTTCCTCCTCGAAGCCATATTACACCCTTCTTAAATGCAGCATCAATGCTAAATTTGGACGCGCGTAGAGAATTGCATTTGGCATGCCTTGTTTTCAATGTTTTAAGCCGGAATATCTGCGCCGTAAGCTGAACACAGAGACAAGATTTCATCAAATGTATGGGACTCGTAGCGTTCGACCTCCACTTGGTTGTCACAAGCATCACTCTGTGGCTTTTCGTGCCAGTTTTCGTTTTAGAGCGACAAAAATATGGAATGACCTACCCCCACCCATTAGGAATCTTAATTCGAAGTTTAACTTCAAAACAAAATTTAAGGAGCATTTACTTGCAATACAAAAGTCAGGTATCCCAAGAAGCTTTCTCAAACGATAACTAGCAATTCCATCAAGGATCAATTATTTAACAATTGACATATTTTGATAATAGTTATTAATTCAATTAATTGTTTAATTTATTGATATTTCCCTTACACACCGCACCTCACCATCACACGCTAGACATCACACATAACGAACCATAACACGCACAACACAACACAACAGCCTTATTATTTCTACACCCCGCGTTCCACTCACAGGCGAGGGCTGAAAATCAGTGTTGCCAGTCTGAAATACAGACTGACAAAAAATCGCTGAGCCCAGGCCTTTTTACTCACTGCAGCATCCATACGCAAATTAATATGTTTATATTGTATGTATGTTTGTTTATTTTAAATCTATGTTTTTTATGTCATTTGTGATCGTCTAAATTTTTGTATCTGTGTGCTGCATAGTTAAATAAACGTTTTTTTTTTGTTTTTTTTTATTAAACTGTCACATTTCCCCAATGGATAGTAAACTTTAATGCTTGGAGATAAAATTGAAAATCGATTAAAGAAATTTGACAGTTTTGGATAGCATGATGTGCTGTTGACCCTGTATCAGTCGTCTTTGTCATTTTGATAGTGAGAGAAAGAGACAATGAATACTTAAGGATACAGTAAGACTTGATTCTCCTTCAGTAATACGCGCCTCAGTTCGAGAACCAATGTCTTAATTGGCATTTTCTGGGTTAAATCGCTCCATCGTCGACCTCATCTATGACCTTGGACAAGATTGGGGCCAATAGTTAACCCATATCATAATAAAAAATAAAAATGAGAGCCACAGTCCACACCACGCTGGCCCAATGCGGGTTGGTGGACCGCTCGTCTTTCGAAAATGAATTTTCTTGGACGGGCGGGTCTCATCACGATGTTTTCCTGCATCATTGAGCAAGTTATAATTATAAATGCGTACATAAATCCAAAAAGACGAATTTGAACCCGCGACCTCGGGATTACAAGTCTGACTCATTACCAACTGTTGATGCCACATTTGACAATTATTCTGAGGTAAATTAGATGGAACATGAGTATAATGGTGGTAGGTTGCCAGCTTTTCGCCCAAGATACAGCACAACCCTCGCATCCCACTTACTGGCTTTTAAAGTATGTCTGGGAAGAGTTGGCAGCTGGCAAATTCTAAGTTTTTCTTTCACTCAGAGTCTAGCACGAAATTATTTAAAACCTATTGTCTGTATTTGTATACAAATTTGTAGATTTGTATGATAGGTTTGTTCCTTAGTACTAAGGTATAGATTTGTATTCTTTTAGCTCTTCCAGACTTTTCTGTCTTTATGTTAGGGACTCCCAACTTCCAACCTACATAGGCTGTTGTCCAGCTGTGGCACATTTATGGACACGTCATAGGCTACATAAAAATATGTTTAGCAAATTTTAAGACGATTTTTATTATGTTGTAACCAATTTGCACAAAACTTAAATGAAAAAACATGGCACTGAATTTTTTTTAATTTTTTTATTATTATAGGATGGGTTAACTCTTGATCTCAATCTTGACCATAAGGTCAAAGATGAGGTCGACTATGGAGCGAGTTAACCCAGAAAATGCCTATAAAGGCACTGGTACTCCCACGCACCGACGGAACACAGCAAGCTGTTTGGCGTCGGAATTCGGTAGGAAGGTGGTCGCGAACCAGATGGCCCTTTACAGAGCCTACCACCATGAGACCATAGGACGACACCTCAGATTTAGAAAAAAAATGAAGTGTCGTTGCCTGGGGTGGATTACTAAGAGGCAGGTCTCATTTGTGTTTCCTTAGTCGCCTCTTACGACACCCACGGAAAGAGATGGGGTGGGGTTATTCTCAACCGATCACCACACGGTGTAAATTGAATACAACAGTATATATTTGGAGGTAAAGTACAAAAATCCCTATCCCTACTAATAAATATTATAAATGCGAAAGTAACTCTGTCTGTCTTTCTGTTACGCTTTAACGCCTAATCTACTGAAACGATTTTGGTAAAATTTGGTACAGAGATAGACTAGACCTTGGGCAAGGACATAGGCTACATTTTATCTCACAGCTGGGCACGATATAACCTGTAGTCCACGCGGGCGGAAAGCTAGTAAGTAGGTAAATAAATTGAAGTGAATCATAAGTAGATATTTCCAAAACCAACTTCAACCCAATAGATAGGTTAAATATAGTTTAAACAGCTGTTTATTTCAACGATATATCTGTAAATAGCGTAGCAATAAATAAAGTAGGTAGTCGAACAAGAGATATGTTACTTGTGGCCTTCTTGTGGCCTGTGGTCACAATTCGACCGTATTTTTTTATTTATTTTAGACTAGCATCCCGCTCGAGACTTCGTTCCCGTGGGAGGTCCGGAAAATTATGTAGCCTATGTTACTCCGGGATAATGTAGAACTCAAATGGTAAAATAATTTTTCAAATCGGTCCAGTACTTTCGGAGCCTATTCGTTACATACAAAAATACAAATCTTTCCTCTTTATAAGATTACTAGCATCCCGCTCGAGCCTTCGTTCCCGTGGGAATTCGGGAAAATTATGTAATCTATGTTACTCAGGGATAATGTAGCACTCAAATGGTGAAAGAATTTTTGAATTCGGTCCAGTAGTTTCGGAGCCTATTCGTTACATACAAAAATACAAATCTTAGTATAGATTTCTGTACTTTACTTCCAAATATACTGTTGTTTTCGATTTAACAGTCAAGTCAATGTCGTTATATTATAACACCCCTCTTTTTTGCCGGGGGTTAGAAACAGATTTTCTTACGATTTTCACCAATGGTCGGAGTAGTTCGGAGAAGGTTTATATATATACTAGCTTTCCGCCCGGGACTGCGTTCTCGTGGGAATTAGGAAAATTATGTAGCCTATGAGGGTGTCAGCTATCTCCATACCAAATGGACGTATTTATGCAAACCAGATCCAACCCACAAAAATTTACAAATTGAGTTAAATACACAGAACATCTTAAAATTAGTTACATTTTCATGTGTATAAAAATCATAATAATCTGATCACCCCTTGGTCAAAAGAAGCCTATGTACAAAGTTACCAAATCAAGAAGTAAACAGAAACAAATTGAATCCAAGCCACTTGGTTCCAAAATTTTGCTGAATGTATGGTACCAAGCAGCTTGGATCTTGTTTGCATAAAAATAATTAACTGATCGTTTTATTAAAGGAAAGATCCATTTGTGACTTGGTTCGGTGTACTTGTTTAATTTATAACAAATACTTATGATAGTTTATTTTGTTTTCCTCATGCATTACAATAAGTAAAATATTTTAATTAATATTAGGTCTTACTAAGTATTTAGAGTATTTTTTTTATATGGGCAACACTGACGACACTATGTTATGATAATTTTCCACGTTATAAAAACGTATGAGTCACAACTTCAATCCCAACAACAGTTTGCAAATGTCACTCATTTATTTAGATGATGTTGTGGTTTGTAGTATTTTTTTGTTTTTGCTGATTTTTTTAAAAGCGCTGAATAATTTTCGATAAAATTTATATGGGACCACCTCTAGAGTATACTCTTTCAAACAAAAAAGAATTTTGGAAAATGGTCCATAATTGGCGGAGAAATCGTTGAACATACAAAACAAACAAAAATACATACAGTCGAACGTTCATTCGAACAAAACGCGTCTATAATATTAGTAAGGATAAGAATTTCATTAAAGTTTTGTGCAAATTATTTAAAAACATTTAAAAAATCCGCAGTAAAGACGGGTCACTATACAATTTTTAGAAATAACATAAAAGTTTCCTACAAAAATGTTACTTTTGTCAAAAAACTTACACTAACTATTACTATTCTTGGATGTAATTTGTTTATTCAAGTATATAATAACTTTATATACCGTATTGCATTGTACACAATGTCACTTATAATGTTCACAAGTAAACAAACAGGAAAAAATATTTAAACAATTTTCAGATTCATAGAATCTGAAAACAATAATAAAGTTACTAAAGAAGAATTTGCATTGTAAGTACACATGGCACATAAAAAACTTTTGAAAAATTTAGGTCTGTATTACAGAACGCGACTCTGATCTATACTTAAGTAACAGCCGTCTTTGTCATTTTGATAGTGAGGGAAAGAGACACTTAAGTGTAGATCAAGACTTGAGTCTCCTTCTGTAATACGGGCCTTAGAATGTGCCAGCTACCTTCTCTTCCCAGGCATACAGTAATAGTCTGTAAGTGGGATGCGAGGGTTTTGCTGTATAATGGGCGAAAGGCTGACCACCTCTCACCATTATACACCTTGTTCCATCTGATAACACTCACTTGACGGCCGGTTTGGTCGAGTGGTAGTGACGCTGCCTCTTGATCGGCGGGTCCTGGGTTCGATCCCCAGTCGGGGCAAACATTTGTGTAAAAAGCAGATCTTTGTTCTCGGGTCATGGGTGTTTGTGTTTGTCTTTATGTGTGTTCCAAGGGACCCACGACACAAGGGAAAACCTTAGTGTGGGCCTTTGAGTGTGTAGCGTTTATTTATTTTATGTTTATTTATTTAATTTGTGGCAAACGTGACATCTAGTGGTTCTAGAACCACAGATGCTCTGCCTACCCCGAGAGATGATGGGCGTGAGCGTATGTATGTATGTATTGTACACACGACAGCACATCAGGCATGTTAACCTCGACATTAGCCTTATCTCGGTAGTAATCGATAGAGGTAGTCGATATCGTACTACAAATGGGTAACCGTGACGTGTTGCTGGCTTTACTTTTCAACCGACTTCAAAAAAGGAGGAGGTTCTCAATTCGACTGTATTTTTTTTTGTATATTTGTTACGCGATAACTCCGCCAACTGTTGTCCGATTTTCAAAATTCTTTATTTGTTCGAAAGAGTATACTCCTGAAGAGGTCCCATGTAATTTTATCGAAAATGATTCAGCGCTTTAAAAAAAAATCAACAAAAACAAAAAATACTACAAACTAGAACATCATCTAAATAAATGAATGACATTTCTGCTTGTAGTTATCTGCTAATAGGCATTGTAGTCCGCAAAATATACTAGGTATCTACTTTGTGCGAACTCGTGTTAGGATTGAAGTCGGTGACTCTACGTTTTTAACGTGGAAAATTATTCGATTGCCATTGAACGATCTCGACTGGTAAAACTTTAAAAAAAACGCTATACACTCAAAGGCCCACACTAAGGTTTTCTCTTGTATCGTTCCCTTGGAACATACATAAAGACAAACACGAACCCCCATGACCCGAGAACAAACATCTGCTTCTTACACAAATATTCGCCCCGACTGGGAATAGAACCCAGGACCCGCCGATCAAAATGTAGCGTCACTACTATCAAACCGGCCGTCAATTGTAATACATTGTGGTTCTAATACATTGCTGTATTTGGTTTACATCCTCAACTAATTCTCCTTTGTTTATTAGCAACTAGCATTCCGCCCAGGACTTTGTTCCTATGGGAATTCAGGAAAATGATGTCGCTTATGTTACTCAGGGATAATGTAACATTCTTATGGTAAAAGAATTTTTGAAATCGGTCCAGTAGTTTTGGAGCCTATTCAATGCAAAAAGCTTTCCTTTTTATAATATTAGTAAATAGATTAACCGTCGTGGTTACACACCCCGCGTTTGAATTTATGGTTCCTTTTAACAATTCAAGATGATTTGTCAAGGTTAATCGAATGCAAAATAAATGCAAACTTATAAAGTTACACTTAAGGTTATGTTTTCCTTGGCAATCAACTGTCATGACATGACAGTAAAATCTCATTGCGTATGCTAGGGCAGCAGGAAAACACAAGAACAAAAACAACATTCAAACAAAAATTCGCGACAAAAACCATATTCTCTATTAAATCATAGAAAAAAATTAAATAAAATTAGCATTTATATGATAACTCATAAGTCATAAGCACACTGTTAATATTGTCTACCATAGAAAGTCTTATCTGATAATGATTACTTACTTATCTATATTCACGAAAAAAAATGTTTGTTACCTGTAGCATATCCAACGGCAAGGAGCAACACTATACACAACCACTTACGCATGTTCACTTATTTATTTAACAATAGCACATAATAATATGAAACAATGTAATAAAATAACAAATAATTGGTAAACACAGTCTCTCAGACGTCTGGCTTTGTCAAAAGTCGTGTGAAGACTAAATTATGCTTAGTAAACTGATAAATTATCAATACACGAAGTTTCAATACATTTATTAGTGATAATAAAATAATTGATAACGTTTTATCTTTAAGCTTATATTAGTCTTTGTTCTTTGGTATTTTGACTTCGTACTCGCGGCAGCACGTCAAGTTATTCAAGACCTTGATTCGTCCTTATCTCGCTCGCAGTAGCGGCGGCTTTCGTATTGCTAATGGATAATCTACCGTGCTGCTGTCTGTACTTCTACAGTGTTTAATTTTTATACTTTAAAAGATGGTTTGACTCATCATCCGCCCTGAGCGCTTCCTTGCTTCGGAGGGCACGTTAAGCTGTCGGTAACGGCTGTTGTTCATTGGCTACAGTCGTTAAAACCAAGTTAGAGGGCATTGTGAGGTTTGGAAACTCTGACACCGGGGTTTAGTCAAGTAAGCCACACACTTAATGACTATACCTACACGATAACGCTTCTTGCCCTTGGGACAGTTAGATAGTACTATACAGTTGACCGGACCACGGTTAAAAAAAATAACAGTGGTACAGTTGACCGGACCAGGTTTTGATTTCTATTAACCGTGGTACAAAGAAGAAGAAGCCAATATACTCGTACGTCCCCACTAAGGCGTCAATGATCATGGAGTTAAATTGTGTTTACAAGAGGCAAAAACTAAAAAAACTGATACTTTATCGAAATGTCAAAAATACGAAACCTTTTTAGAAATAACGAAAACAGCCGAAACGACCAAACGTAAAAGTTTAATTAATGCAATGTCGAATAGATTTTTAGGGAAAACGAAATTCGGACAACCCATTTTAAAATCGTCAAGAGAAAACTGTTTTTTTAAAGTCACACACTTAAAAGCAAACCAAGAATATTAAGTACCTATAGGAAAAGGGGTGTGTGGGGGCCATAACATCTTAGTGCTCCAAAATTGACATTCTCACCTGCTAGCGCTGCACCCTGCTGATCAACGGACCAGGCTCTGGCGTTTTAACCCTAAAATTGTTTCTTTACTTGATATTTGCGACTATTTTAATTTCCATTAAAATAACTAGATATTGATAAAGCCTCGATTGTGGACGCAATTTTTCCAAGAATTGAATTGAGTATGGAAAAGTTCGATTGGAATCCGTCCCATCGAATAGTATTCATGCGTTACTAGTACGTACTAGCACGAATATTTCCCACATATTTGGTTAATGAGAAAATAAGTAAGGTCTGGCGGCCCTGGGATCTCAGTTTATAAACGGAGGTAAGGATTGACGCGATTTTGATATAATTTTCCACGTTAAAAACGTATGAGTCACCGACTTCAATCCCAACAACAGTTCGCACAAAGTAGATATCTTGTTTTTTGCGGACTACAATGCCTATTAGCAAATAACTACAAACAGAAATGTCATTCATTTATTTAGATGATGTTCTAGTTTGTAGTATATTTTGTTTTTGTTGATTTTTTTTAAAAGCGCTGAATCATTTTCGATAAAATTTATATGGGACCTCTTCAGGAGTATACTCTTTCGAACAAATAAAGAATTTTGAAAATCGGACAACAGTTGCCGGAGTAATCGCGTAACAAATATACAAAAAAAAAATACAGTCGAATTGAGAACCTCCTCCTTTTTTGAAGTCGGTTGAAAAGAATAGTCTGAGAGCTCGACATAGGCTAATTTTTCTCGTAAAGACAGTCACATGTAAAAATAATAAAAAAGGTAAGTAATATCTTCTTTCTTGCGCTTAGTCCCGTTTCTCACTCAGAGTAGGTACGGTTGACCATGATCCAGGATTTGACAGGTCAAGTCGTTATAGTGGAGCGACTGCCATCTGACCTCAGCGAAACTGTTAACAGGGGAACCTGACCGGGTTGGATCATGGTTACGCATTCGGTCTCCTGAAAATGTGCAGATTTCCTCACGATGTTTTCACTCACCGTAAGAGCATCGGTTAGTCAGAAAGCGAGTCATTGGTACAGAGGGCCGCACGACAGGTTATCACATGAGTGCACTCTGTGCTGTTACTATAAGAACGTTTTATAATGAAAATGGGGTAACCTAATGTACATGGCGCCACTGGATATCGAACTTGATACCTGTCGTTTATGGGCTTAACCTTTTAGCCGTTAGACCACCGATTAAAAAACTAAAATTTGTTTATTTATAGATTTGATTATTTGTGGAAACAATAAAAAGTTATTCTACCAAATACTGTATACTTAACCTCTTTTTGTTTACAAATTGTTTATGAAAATTAAAAATTTATTACATTATTGTAGGTATTGTACTATGTATAGTATTTAAAAACAATAATCGTTTATTTAAATTCCTTTACGGTTTCTGTGTGTTGTTAATAATTTGTAAGATTATTTATAATCGCACTAATAAGTATTGTCTCCATTTTCATTGCAAAACCGCTCTTATTACAACAGTACAGAGTGCACGCGTGTGGTAACCTGTGTTGCAGCCGTCCGTACTTCTATCTATCTATATCTATACATATTACATTATCTATATCTATCTATCTATCTATACATATTATAAAGAGGAAAGATTTGATTGTTTGTTTGTTTGCATCGAATAGGCTCCGAAACTACTGGACCGATTTGAAAAATTCTTTCACCGTTAGAATCCTACATTATCTGGGATGGACATAGGGTACATGATTTTCCCGAATCCCCACGGGAACGAAGTCCCGCGCGGGAAGCTAGTTAAGTATAAGAAGGTATTTTTGTCTGGGGCTCTTCCGATCCTTCCAAATAAGTATATTCGCCATGCGGTTTTTTCTAAAACTCTAACTCAAATTTTATTCATCTAAATACATACATACATACGCTCACGCCCATAATCCCTACAGGGGTAGGCAGACTACTAGTGGTTCTAGAACCACTAGATGCTACGTTCGGCACAAATTGTGAGGGTTATAAGATGAAACGAGTTGCTTAATGGTGAGAGGTGGTCAGCCTTTCGCCCATTATACAGCAAAACCCTCGCATCCCTGTTACAGACTTTTACTGTATGCCTGGGAAGAGTAGGTAGCTGGCACATTCTATGTTATTCTTTCACTCCTAGTCCATCGTGGAAGTACATTCATTTAAATGCGAATTGAAATTATCATTCAATTGACTGACGTTTTAAGATTATTGTATGTAATCTTATCAGTAGAATGAGGCACTCGTTGCATACTCAATAGCTATCTAGAATTAAGTGCCTATTGCATATTATTAATTTAATATTTTATTAACGTAATCATTAATTCAAAATTAATTTTAGTTAATACAGTGCTGTAATAAAACAGTCTCATCAATCACTTACGATATGTTATTTATAAGTGACGTTGATGGCTCACTTAAAACTTTAAATTAGAGTTGCCACGAATAGTGATTTGGCCGAATACCGAATATTCGGCAACGCTGTCGGCCGAAGCGTCGAATATTCGGCGGCCGAATATTCGGCACAAAATACATGCTTGTCGAGTGCGTAGGTAATCAAGAATAAGAAAAGTCGTAACCTGTCTCCCTCGTTGCGATGCATACGGCAAGTGGTGGTTAGCAAACGAAAAACAATATCCAAACCTTTTGTAATTTGTTTTCTTTTCCTGGGAGTAGCGTGTACAGTGAGAGGTTCTTTTCGGAAGTTGGTATCATTTATTAAGAAAAGCGATTACGCTTTTCCACCAAAAAATGCTGAAAAGCTTGTTTTTTTATCCATCACAACTTACCACTGATCACTTTTACTTACTAAGTGTTGTAATTTGGTAATTAATACATTATATTGAATATTATGACGTGTCTTTTTTTCACGATTTGGTATTCGGTATTCGGCCGAATAGTCTAGTACGTATTATTCGGCCGAATACCGAATAACAAAAGAGTGGCCGAATAGGCCGAATACCGAATAGTTGCCGAATATTCGTGGCATCTCTACTTTAAATGTAAAACCTACCTAAATGCTATGATGCACTTGGCCCGTATTACAGAGGGAGACTTAAGTCTTGATCTATACTTAAGTATTGGTTGTTTCTTTCTCCCACTATTAAAATTACAAAGACGACTGCCACTTAAACTTAGATCTGAGTCTGAGTTGCGTTTTGTAATACGGACCTTACAGTTCTAACAAACGTATTTTATAGGAATAAGGTGAAAACGAAAACTGTTTACCGGAATTTTCAAACGACCATGCTTCTTAAAACTAACCTCAGCTGTGAAGGAATTAAGGTCGAGAAGTATACTTAGTTCCTAAATAATATTTTTTACGTGTTACCTTTCCATATATTACAAATTACCAAGTTATATTTTTTCATTTCATGACTTACGATGACTAACGCCATCTACCAATGCTGAGTAGTACTTTAACAAAAGCAACTTGCATGAACGACATCAAGCGAACTCGACTGATTGTGGTAGTAGTTCATAATAATTGTGCTAGATGGCGCTGTTTCATGTAGAATCAGTAAGATGATTTTTTTTACATTTTCAATCAAAATCGACTTCCCGAAGTCGACGTTATCAATTCCATCGAAGTTTTTAAAATATGAAGAATTTGCTTTTAAGACCGGCGGTAGCTTAGTTGGTAATGAGCCAGATTTGTAACCGGAAGACTGCGGGTTCAAAACCTGGTGCGGGCCTGTACCACTTATTTCTTCTTTTCAGATTTATGTAGGTACGTCTAATTATCATTTGTTCTACGGTGAAGGAAAACAGCGTGATGAAACCCGCACGTCTAAGAAAATTCATTTTCGAAAGACGAGCGGTCCACCAATAGGGTTACCAACTTTTTTTCTATCAAATATAGTATTTTTGAAGTTATTTCCTTAAAAAATATAGTAGATGGCAAAAAAAAGAATAAAAATATAGTATGTGGTTAAAAT
This sequence comes from Aproaerema taeniolella, assembly GCA_949987775.1. Lineage (NCBI taxonomy): Eukaryota > Metazoa > Arthropoda > Insecta > Lepidoptera > Gelechiidae > Aproaerema > Aproaerema taeniolella. Next base: position 708,420 of record OX465268.1, on the reverse strand, counting down.
GTGACTTTATTTTTTAAATGAATATTTCTTACTGCTTTGCGCCTTAATAATTACATTTTTATTTTTTTAAAACTGTTCATATGCTTCATTAATATTCGCGGTAGACGTAGAGTAGAGAGAGGGCGGGCTTTAGTTAAGGCTGCGTTCCGGTTTACGCAAAATATAGTAGTTTCGCCTACTATATATTTTTTATAGAAATATAGTATTTGATGCCTTAATATAGAAGGATACTATATTATATAGTAGGGTTGGCAACCCTATCCACCAACCCGCATTGGGCCAGATGGTGGACAGAGGCCTAAATCCCCTTCGTGTTTCGAAGGGAAGCTCCTGCTCCTCGGTGGGGAACGACTATTTTTTATTATTATTGAAATTCTAACTTTTTTTGACAAATGTGCGGTGTCAAGTGATTTTAACTTCGTTCCCGTGGGAATCCTGGAAAATTATGTAGCCTATGTTCATTGGGAATAATGTAGGATTCTAAAAGTGAAATAATTTTTCAAATCGGTCCAGTAGTTTCGGAGCCTATTTAATGCAAACAAATAAAAAAAATCAAATCTTTCCTCTTTGTAATATGTATAGATATAGATAGACTAAAATAAAATAATTAATGCAAACAAACAAACAATTCAACGTTCTGTACTGTCATATAAATTACTAGCATTCCGCTCGGGACTTCGTTCCCGTGGGTATTAGGGAAAATCATGTACCCTATGTCCATCACGGATAATGTAGTATTCTAATGGTGAAAGAATTTTTCAAATCGGTCCAGTAGTTTCGGAGCCTATTCGATGCAAACAAACATAATAGAGACGTACTAAATTCCGTTTTGTAAGAAAGAAACTGACAGAAAAGTTTCACAAGCTGTAAGCATCATGTGAGTTTTGATTTGGTCAAATTCATCGGTCTTGTAATTAAGATTACTAAACTTACAATAGGTTTAAGTTTTGTACAGACAGCAGCCCGTCAGCTTACCCATTTGCACTACGAAAGCCGACGCTATTACGAGCGAGATAAGGGCGACGTCAATGTCAACATGTATACTTAGCCTGATGTGCTGTCATGTGTAGGTACTAACTAACACAATTAACACAAATGGATCCTGTTGCCCGAAAGTAAACATTTTTATTTTTTACTAGCATCCCGCTCGGGACTTCGTTCCCGTGGGAATTCCTATGTTAATCAGGGATAATGTAGCATCATAATGGTGAAAGAATTTTTGAAATCGGTCTGGCAGTTTTTAAGTTTATTCGTTTCATAAGTACGAGTACATACAATGTATAGATTTAATTTCTTTATTTCGTAGGTATAGGTATTCTGTTTTCATATTATGACTATTAGTTATATTGTCTAAATAAATACTTAAATAATCTTACATTCATAAAAGTTATTTTATTTTATTTTATTATTTTATTTCTTCTGGTCACGCTGTAATTTGAGAATGGCTTGACCGATTTGGATGATTCTGTTTTCTTGTGTTCCTTATTGTCACGACTAGGTTTATTAAAAAAAAATGAAAATCCACCGGGACAATTCTCACGGGAACGAAGTCGCGGGCGGACAGCTAGTAGTAAATAAAGATACATATAACATCAACCAACTACTTACCCGCCAATTTCAAATACTCCCGCGAAAACAGCTACGCGCAAATTTTCGCGCGCGACCTTAAGCCGCGTCCTTTGTGAAGGTCGACCTCGCCCGTGACCTCGACCTTCAATATCAATGTCATTGCCTTGGCATTGCTGTGGCAAGGTCCCTTGAGTAATTACGAGGTTATGATCTACAAGTGACGTATAAGATGACGTATTTATACGCGTAAATATACTACAGCGTTTAGTCAAGTTAAGCAACGTTTATTGAGGTCATATTTTAGGATGGGTGACCAGATTCAGGATTATTAACAGAGTTCAAAAGAGGAGAAGTTTCTATGCATTTATAGTTCCATGAGCTGACGTATTTATACGCGTAAATATACTAGAGCGTTTAGTCAGGTTAAGCAACGTTTGTTGAGGTCATATTTTAGGATGGGTGACCGGAACGGAATAGATATTCCGATTATCTATTAGAAAAGCAATAAACTATTAAGATCCAGAGTTATTTAGATATTACTCAATTAAAATTAGAAAATAAGGCTAGTATGATGGACTTAAAAAGAGCGACCCTCGGAGTTTCTTGCCTATTCTTCTCCTGAGGAAGACTGCACCTTTGCGAATAGGCGCAAAGTTAAAAGTGCTAATGTAATACATAATATTGACGTGTTTTAAGTAACAATCTGTATGTTCTATGATATAAAGCTATTTTTGACTTTGATTTTCAAATCAAATCAAATCATTTATTTGCTGAATACGAGTACAAAGATGGGCCTATTTTAAAATGTGGTTCTGTCATATTCGGCCACTGCCTGGCATGCAAATATTTCTAAATAATAATGGGTCAAAATAATTAAAAATTTGTGAAAAATTAAAAATTATAAGTACAGTACAATTAAATGTCAAACCACAAAAAAAAGCATAAAAATAAAATATAATGTCAAAACAAAATTAACAAATAACATGTCAAAAGAAAGAAATTAATGGAAAATAAAACAAGTTACCAAATAAAATAATAATTTAAAATGTCAATCAATTAAATGTCAAATAATTAAAATATTAAAAGTTGTCACAAATAAACTCATCAATTTTGTAGTACGCCTTATCTATAAGAAGTGCCAGTAACTTGTTCTTAAACATTTCATTCAGTCCATTTTATTAACCGACTTCAAAGGAGGAAGAGTTTCTATGATCAACTAAGTATTTATTTACGTAGGTACCTACCTATGTTTTTGTAAGTAAGTAGGTAATTACGTTGGTAATTACTCTTCTAGTATGAATATGTTTAAGAACAAGTTACTGGCACTTCTTATAGATAAGGCGTACTACAAAATTGATGAGTTTATTTGTGACAACTTTTAATATTTTAATTATTTGACATTTTACATTGCTTTGACATTTAATTGATTGACATTTTAAATTATTATTTTATTTGGTAACTTGTTTTATTTTCCATTAATTTCTTTCTTTTGACATGTTATTTATTAATTTTGTTTTGACATTTTATTTTATTTTATGCTTTTTTTTGTGGTTTGACATTTAATTTTACTGTACTTATAATTTTTAACTGTTCACTAATTTTTAATTATTTAGACCCATTATTGTTTATAAATATTTGCATGCCAGGCAGTGGCCGAATATGACAGAACCACATTTTAAAATAAGCCCATCTTTGTACTCATATTCAGCAAATAAATGATTTGATTTGATTTGTTGGCACCATATAAATACGCGGGTCCACCAACCCGCATTGGGCCAGCGTGGTGGCCTATGGCGTAAATCCCCTTCGTGTCTCGAAGGGAGGCCCGTGCCCCTCGGTGGGGACGTGTATGGGCTGGTAAACACACAGATAAATACGATTATTAAAAAAAACTTGATCTGATGGCCAGTTTGGTCGAGTGGTAGTGGCGCTGCTTCTTGATCAACGGGTCCTGGGTTCGATTCACGGTCGGGGCAAAAATTTGTGTAAAAAAGCAGATCTGTGTTCTCGGGTCATAGGTGTTTATGCGTGTCTTTTTGTATCTTCCAAAGGGCCCACGGCACAAGGAAAACCTTAAAGTTTGGGCCTTTGAGTGCGTGGCGTTTATTTATTACCAGCATTCCGTTCGGGACTTCGTTCTCGTGGGAATTCGGGAAAATTAAGTAGCCTATGTCCATCGGGGATAATATAGCTTCCTAAGCGGTGGGCCGACCAGCGTGTGACGTCTCAGTGTGACGTCGACGAGCGACTGATTCATTACTATGTTCATGTCAATCATTGCGACTGCACGCTGTTCGCTTCACTGATTCTCGCTTTGTAGAATCAGTTACTTTATTTTTTATTTTCTTGTATAATTACCCACTGATACGAGATGGCAGACGACGGTCAGTGGTCTACAGACAAACCATATTGTGGTTTATGTTAGATCATTAGGTAGCATTACTGTTTCTTTTAAAATATTTCAATTAAAAAAAATGGTGAAAGAATTTTTCAAATTCGGTCGAGTAGTTTTTAAGCTTATTCAATGCAAACAAACGAACAAACAAACAATCAAATCTTTCCTTTTTATAATGTAGTAGGTACAGATATAGACTAGCTGTTGGGAAATTCGGGAATAAATTAAACACAACATAAACCTTTCTCTTGAATCATTCGATTCTGAAACTTAAGTCCGGCAAACAGACGACATAATAATTGACCGAAATTACTTTGAATCGATGTAACGTTTGACCGACATTACATTGGAGCGACAAACAGTCGATCGACATAACTTTCGATCGACATTACTAAACGACAAACAGTTGAACGACATAATGTTTTACCGACATCACTGTTTTTTTGTCGAACGACTTATTCCGTGGGTGAAAACCATATGAAAATCAGTTCAATAGTTTTTGGGCTTATATTTTTTGTAGACTGACAGACAGACGCATCAGGAGACTATTTTATAATAAGTAATAATGAATATTTTTTATTTATTTATTCAGGGCGGTTTCTTCAACATTTTTTATTTATTTATTCAGGGCAGTTTCTTCAAGTCCGTAAAATTAAACTCACAAAGTCTGTTTAAGAATATTTTAATAAAATACGTTTTTAACATTACTTGAAAAATTACAATTATAAAAAATCTATTAATTTATAATAGGTAACTCAGTAAAAAGTTATAATTATCCTGTCTCCGTCTTTCTAGATTTAGATGATTACTTGTAGTAGCTCCGCTACGCTTCAATCCACTCGCACATAGTTTAGCACCATAAGAAAGAAAGAGAAAGCATATTCCCTTAGTTTAGGCGCTTGCCCAAGTATGTCATTCGTTTTCGTGCGCGCACGACTACCGCACATAGTGGAAAATAATTATTTTTCCTACACAGTTATACAAGTTAATTCCTTAAAAATCGGTTATTGTTCATCAAATATGCCTAAAAGGAAACACGAGGAAAGTAAGGAAGATAAGTGGAGACGGAAACTCAAAAAATACGAAAAGAAGTTGGAAAAGAAACGATAACGTTACTTCGAATTATCAGATGAAGGTACGTTTTATCAGTGATTTATACTTACTTATTTTCTTCTTTTTAAACGCTTAGTTAAGTGTTTAAAACATCGTGTTACAATAATCATAATTGTATTACAACAATTTATAACATCTAACACGTGATGTTAGACAACAATTTATATACTTCGAGTCAATACGTGATATTGACCAATAGTGTCTTATTTTCTTAAGAGTTAATACGAGATATTAACCATAAAATTCTTCCATTGAATGCAGATGAACCATATTCTTCGGTATCATCAGAACACCGTTTTCCGATTCGTTCGGAAAGCCTGCGGCCAGATAACTCCGGTGACATTACACCCACCGCCGCCGACGCCCGCCACTACCGTCGACTCGCCTCTCGAGGCCGACACGGCTGCCACTGCGCCGCCTGTGGCCGCAGAGGTTACCACTGTGCCGCCTGGGCCTGCCGACTTACCAATTTCTGCTGATTCAAATGAATCGCCTCCCCCAGACCCAGACCTTTTACAAGCCTTGGGTATTTTTGAAGCTGAAACGACGGAGTGGGGTCGTGACATTCTAAATGACCTAGCCAAGAGGTGGGAACCTTTACTTAAAGACGGACTTAAAAAAGAAGCACGGAAAGAATTAATGAAGAAATATTTATATCCCAAAAACTGTCCACTGGCAAAACCTCCTGTACTTAATCCCGAGATTGCTGCCATGTTAAATGAATCCGCCAAAAATCGAGATAAAAGGGTTTTCACAAAACAAGGTCAACTAGGCTGTATTCTTACTTAAGATAGTAACTATGTCGGATATACTGACTAAATCTATAAATACACCAGAAGTATTTCGCCTCCTGGCGGACGCAGCAAAGCTGCTGGCCGATTCACATTTTTTGGAAACCGAAACAAGACGCTCGCTTATAACACAATGGTGGATAAATCTTTCATCGAACCCTTTAAAGACCGTAAAAGGGATGGTCACTTATTTGGTGAGAAACTGGGTGAGTTTGTTAAATCTTCCAGAATATTACAGAAAACTGGCAAACTCATCCAGTCGACCAGCAATACTACAAATAATTTAAACTGGAAGAACCCGTCGTCATCGCGCAATCAGCAACAGCGGGGCTCCCGAGCCCAAGCGAATCGCGGCGGCGGCGGCGGGAACCGGACAGGGTATCGCCGCGGACGCGACTGCGCGCCGGCTGCTCGCGCGCCGCGTGTGACGTTACCGCCGGCCACGACACCGAACCAACGCCACAAACCAGCGGGCTCAGCGGCGTCGTCAGCCAAACAGAAGCAATAGATTGCCAGGTACACGCAGGGAGATTAAAATATTTTGTTAAAAATTGGGAACATATCACGAGTGACAAGTTTGGGGTGGGCATTAGAAATTCGGATCCTGAATTTGGGGTTAAAAAGTGGTTAGGGGGCAGGGGGGGGGGTTCCCCCCATCCCCCCTGCCCCCCAACAACTTTTTAACCCCAAATTCAGGATCCGAATTTCTAATGCAACCCCCAAGTTTGTGTTAGAATCTATTAAGGGGTATAAAATTCCTTTTATCAAAAAACCTGTTCAAAATACCGTTTCGTGTCCGAGGATGTCGCTATCAAAAAGAGATAAGATTTTAGTTGATAAAGAAGTTTCTCGCCTTCTCCAGGAGAAGGTTATACGAAAATGTAAGCCCACCTCTGATCAGTTTGTATCGAGTATTTTTCTAGTGCCTAAGAGTAATGGTGAGAAACGATTTATACTTAACTTGAAGCTTTTAAATAAGTTTGTTGACGCTAATCATTTTAAAATGGAAGATATCCGGACTGCTATTAAATTAGTCACCCGTGATTGTTACATGGTAAATTTAGACTTAAAAGAAGCGTACTATTTATTGCCAATCCACGAAAGTCATGTGAAGTACCTACGGTTTTATTTTAATGAAAATTTATATGAATTTCTAGTTTTACCCTTAGGTTTATGTTCGGCGCCTCTCGCTTTCACAAAACTCATGAAACCTGTATCTACTCTCTTACGATCGCGAGGTTTCAAGTCTGTTTTCTATTTGGATGACAGTTGTTACTTTGGTGATACTTACGCAGATTGTTTGGCAAATCTTGACGAAACAAATAAGTGTCTTGTCAACCTCGGTTTTGTCATAAATTACCAAAAGAGCTCGTTAGTACCTGCACAGACATGTCAATTTTTGGGATTCATTTTGAACTCCAAAGACATGGTGCTTGAGTTATCCGAAAAGAAGAAAAATCATATTTTGTCACTTACCCAGGATATATTAAATACGAGTGACCTCCCTGTGCGTTCGTTCGCTCGTTACCTAGGCACGCTCACCGCGGCTTGCCCCGCCGTGACGTACGGTTTTCTTTATACAAAATCTTTAGAGCGAGCCAAATATCTTGCTTTATTGCATGATGACAATAACTACGATAAAATAATGCACATTCCAAATAATTTAAGTGATGATTTAATTTGGTGGAAGAAGTCGATTCTTAGAGCTAAAAATCCAATTCGAAACAGTAATTCTTTCGAGTTAGAGATTTTCACAGACGCCTCCTCAATCGGATGGGGCGCTGCTTGTTTAGGCGAGAGAATAGGAGGTTCATGGAATGCGGATGAATTAAAATGTCACATAAATTATTTAGAACTTCTTGCCGCGTATTTCGGACTTCTGTCATTCGCCGATAAATGCAGAAATTGTCAAATATTGCTTCGAATAGATAATACGACCGCAATTTCGTACATCAATAGAATGGGCGGAGTACAATATCCACATCTAAATGATATTGCTAGAAAGATCTGGAACTGATGCGAGACTAAAAAAAATTTCCTTTTCGCTTCTTATATTAAATCTTCCGAAAATGTCGAAGCTGATAGTGAATCTCGAAATATTGACATTGAGTGGGCATTAAGCAATACGGCATTCCAAACTATTATTCGAAAATTCGGGAAAATTGAGATAGATCTTTTTGCTTCTAGACTTAATGCGAAGTGTGAAAAATATATCTCATGGAAACGCGATCCTCATGCCTACAATGTAGATGCATTCACAATCGAATGGGATATGTTCTTTTATGCGTTTCCGCCTTTTTCCCTTATTTTAAATGTTTTACAAAAAATAATTAATGACCAAGCTACAGGGATAGTTGTAGTACCGAACTGGCCATCTCAGGCTTGGTTCCCAGTATACAAATCTTTGGCATTTAGTGAGATGATCGTATTTCCACCTAAAAAATACTTACTTTCATCTAATTTCAGGGAAACGCACCCCTTGCACCGTCAGCTTTCCCTGGTGGCGACTGTTTTATCAGGGAAGCGTTCATCAGAAAAAACGTCCCATCATCAGCACTAATCGTAATGATGTCTTCTCTGTCCAATAGCACAAAATCTCAGTATACATCTTGCTTTAAACCGTGTTGGAATTATTGTCAGGCTAGGGACCGTAACCTTTATGATATAGAAGTGTACAGTATGCTAGATTTCTTAGCCGATTGTCTCAATAACGGCTCTTCTTATGGTACACTAAATAGCCACCGTTCGGCTTTATCACTTATTTCCAGAAATAATGTAGGCCAAGACGATCAGGTGAAAAGATTTTTTAAAGGAGTTTTTAAAATAAAACCATGTTTTCCCAAGTACATTGGTACATGGAATCCAGAAACGGTTCTAAATTATCTTGCTAATCAATATCCTAATAGTTCGCTATCGCTAGAGCATCTAAGCAAAAAGCTTGTGACTCTTTTAGCACTGGCTACTGGACAGAGATGCCAAACGTTATCTTTGATTAGAATCCCAAACATAAAGGTTCAGAACAACAATGTAATCATTTCAATAACTGATCTGATAAAAACTTCCGGAGTAGGTAGAAGTCAACCTATCTTAGATCTGCCTTTCTTCCGCCAGCGTCCGAGTATTTGCCCAGCAGAAACGTTAATTGCGTATATGACTGTAACCACAGATAATCGTAATGAAAAAGAAAACAAATTAATACTTACTTTCAAAAGACCGTTTCATGCTGCCTCGTCGCAAACCATAGGGCGATGGATTAAACAGACCCTCGCTGCTAGTGGTATCGATACTGCCATGTTCACAGCGCACAGCACGCGACACGCTGCTTCCTCAGCAGCACACCGAGCTGGCGTCAGTGTCGATACCATTAGAAGAACGGCTGGTTGGTCAAATCAATCCGCCGTGTTCGCTAATTTCTACAATAGACCAATTAGAAAGAAAAGAAAGAAAGAAAATAATTTATTCATTGCCAACAATACATTATAGTACAATTTTAGGTTATGATTATAGCAAAGTTCGATCAAATACATAAATTGTAAATTCCTTCATCTATACTACATCTAATGCATTGCATCTAATGCATCGTTATTGCATTAACGAAATCAATAGGAGATTCGGTAATATCTGATTACCGAATCTCCTACTGATTTCATTAATGCAATATTCAATTAGAAAAAAAATATAAGAAGATTTCAAATTGTTTTTACTGCTGATTTGTTATGTTTTGTTTTGTATACCTACAAAATGTAAAATATATTTGTGTCGTTAATCTCAACCAAATTTGATTTTATTTCTACTATTACGACATTGATAATTCCTTTTCTCTGAACATCTACAAGTAATCATCTAAATCTCGAAAGACGGAGACAGGATAATTAAATGATCAAACGAACTTACCTGAAGTGAAGTTCGATCTTGATTATCCTGTCTCCGTCGAAGAGATTTAAGGTCCCGCCCAACCCTTGTTACTCTAATAAACCAGAATTACCCCTGAATTTCAATGTCGTAGTTTTAATTTCGCTTTCTCTAAACTTAATGACATACTTGGGCAAGCGCCTAAACTAAGGGAATATGCTTTCTCTTTCTTTCTTATGGCGCTAAACTATGTGCGAGTGGATTGAAGCGTAGCGGAGCTACTACAAGTAATCATCAAAATCTCTTCGACGGAGACAGGATAATCAAGATCGAACTTCACTTCAGGTAAGTTCGTTTGATCATTTAATAAGTAGGTATAAAAAAATGGGAACTATACTATAATTTAATTTCACTAAGGGGCTATCCATAAATTACGTCACACGAATTTCATGATTTTTTGACCCCTCCCCCTCCTTGTCACAGCTGGTCACATTTGTAAGACTCCCCTCTCCCTAGCGTGACGTTACATATTTTGCATATTTTCAATTTTTTGTAATTTTCTAATAAAAGCAGTACTTAATAGAGTTGTTATATTTTGGGAACTCAAAACTCATTTTCTCAACCAAAGTAAAAACGTAAAAAGAGTGCTTGGGACTGAGGAGGTTAAGTTTGTCGTTAATAGTTAACACGTTTCGATACTCATAACACATTTTGAAATGTGACGTCACGAAACTTGTGAACCCTCCCTCCCCCTTGTCACACAATGTCACACTTTGTCGACCCCCTCCCCTCTCCTTAACGTGTGACGTAATTTATGGACGGTCTCTAATATTACAAAGGCGAAAGTTTGTGAAAGTGTGTGTGTGTGTTTGTTACTTTTTCACGCTCAAACGGTTTTACCAATTTTGATAAAATTTGATATGGATGTAGCTGACACCCTGGGATAACATATAGGCCAGGGGTTTCGAATCTTTTTCAGTCCGCGGCGCACTTACAACTTCAGAATTTGGTCTCGGCGCCCTAACCTACCTACAGTTGAAAGAAATAAGTATGTACATTGATGCGTGTTAGGTAGATAGGCACAAAACTTTAAACATCCACAATATGAGGTTGAGTTTTTTATTTATTTATGAGAATACTCAATTAAAACAAAAATAGCTACCTAGTCAATGTGATAGGTTGAGTTTTGTGATCTCCACACGTTTTTCAAAGCGTTGGAGTATTTATTTTGTACCCGTCGAAACAGGGTATGGTACAGAGGATCGCCTCACGGCGACCCTCTGTAGGTACTGTCTAAGGTGCACCAGGGCGCCGCGGCGCACAATTTGGGAACCCCTGATATAGGCTATATAATTTTCCTGAATTCCCACAGGAACGATGCCCAGGTAGAAAGCTAGTTAAGTTATTAAATAATTTGTATTATATTAAGTTAAATTATACCGTGTAGCATTAGGCTAAAATGAGTTTCAAATTGAAAAAAAAAAATTCTGATTTTATGATGTGACGTCATGGCACTAACGAATATAAATTAAATAATTTATGATTTTTGAGTATTATATTTTTATATTACAAAGTAAGTATAAAACTAACAACTTACACAATAAAAGCGAATGATTGTTCTTAGTTTAGGGGACACCCACATATTACGTCACAGCGTATGGGGGAGGGGGGGGTCTTACCAAGGTGACAGTACATTGTTAAAAGGATACAAAAAAAGCGTGACATAAGGGAGGGAGGGGTTCAAAACGTCGAAATTTTGCGTGACGTAATATGTGGGCGGCCCTTTAGGGGCCATCCATAAATTACGTCACACGGATTTCATGATTGTTTGACCCCATCCCCCTCCTTGTCACAGCGGGTCACATTTGTAAGACTCCCCCCTCCCTAGCGTGACGTCACATAATATTTTGCATATTGTCTATTTTTTGTATTTTTCTAATAAAATCAGTGCTTGGGACTGAGGAGGTTAAGTTTGTGGTTAATAGTTAACAGGTTTTGATACTCATACCACATTTTGAAATGTGACGTCACGAAACTTATGACCCCTCCCACCCCCTTGTCACACAATGTCACACTTTTTCGACCCCCTCCCCACCCCTTAACGTGTGACGTAATTTATGGATGGTCCCTTATCTAAATTATAGGCGACTACAGCACCCGATAAAGGCAGCACACATAGGATCAGTGCGAACAGTGTCGATACACGAAGCTTACGGACTATGAAAGCGTGCGTGCGTAAAAACATGTTCGAAAGTTAGAAAAATTAGATTTATGGAAAGGTAACAGCTTAAATCGAAAAATGCGTAAATTACTTAACGAGAGTGTTCAATCACGAACATTTTGATAGCAAATTCAAGTTCCTGTGTGCATTTTACTATCGTTTTTATAGCTTAAAAGATACACAATATTGGTATTTAGAGGTGACTTTGTGAGCTTTTTCTATCGAACCAAAAGTGCTGAATCATGTTTTCAGCAAACTACTTATCTAGTTTATGTCCTGAATATTACCGTACTATTTTTTCTTCGATTTAATGCAGTGCGTCATGCTTATTTACGCATAATATAATCGTAATTTAGGTGCTGTAGTCGCCTTATAGTATAGCTTCAATTTAAACAAGAAAAAATAAATTTGTCATCTACCTTATTTTTTTGTTTATGCCTATTACCTATGAAAGACATGATTTTTACATAGTTCCACTTGTTTATTTATATTTTTATGCAACAAGTTTCGATATAGTAATCGAAAAATATTAATAAACAAGTGCAACTAGTGTAAAAATCATAGCATTCGAAACCAGTCGCACAAAAATATGAAATAAACAAATGAAACTAGTGTGAAAATTGTGTCTTTTATTGGTAATAAATGGAGTTCCATCAAGAAACAATAACAAAAAGTGTAATTTACATGTTTATGCCTAGTTTCAAAACACTACTTATTTCCTAAAGCTACTAAACTGAACAGCTTTCGCCAAGGAACATAGGTCTTAAGCAAAGAAATAAAGAAACTGTTGGAAAGTTCATGTGGGCGTGGCAAGCGGACGAGCCAGAAGAAGACTCAAATTTAATCTATACTTAAGTATTAATTGTAACTTTCTCTCACTATCAAAATGACAAAGACGATTGCTTCAGTAGATAGACCATAAGTCATATGAAAAAGAGATAATCAATACTTAATTATAGATCAAGACTTGAGTCTTCTTCTTTAATACGGACCTAAGAGTTATAATTGTTTTAATTGTAATTATCACATTGACTGTAATTAATTAATTAATTTAATTGTCTTTTAAAATATTAGAATATAATTTAATTTGTCATTGAATTTCGTATTGAATATTATTACTATGATTATATTAGCATACTTACCTTGAATTTATTAGAATCTACCACATTGACTTAGACTTAGAAAAAAAAACTGACATAGATGAAGTTTGCTGTACCTTGTACAAGGTTTCAAATAATGAACTTGATAATTAGCTTAAGAACTTATTTACCATTTGAAGGCAAATAAAGAAATATGAAATATGAAATATAATTACAAGCGATTAATGTCAGGGGATAAAAACAGTTTATTTTGTTTACACCTAGTTCTAAAAGACTTCCTTTCTAAAGCTAAACCCAAAGTGGTCGCACTTGAGCCGCAGCACGCGCGCCAGCTGCGGCGGCCCGCAGTAGAACACCGTCACCTTCCCCTTGCGCTGCTCCTGCAGCTGTTGGAACACTTTGTCCCAGTTCGGACGACCTGCGTTTGTGCGGGTTTTTAGGCCTGTTATCAGGTCGCGCTTTTCCTGGAAGGAAGGGGTTGTGTTAAAACGGGGTGGCAGAGACATTTTATAGGGGAGAAGTGGCATAAAGGAGTCAAGTTTTGAAAGAACCAATCGGTAGTTATTGGTGATTTTATGTTTGTGGGTAACGGGAAATCAGGTGTTGCCGTTTAAAATCCCAACCCTATCGACTGACTAAGCAGCCGTTACAAAGTTTTGTGTTTAGTAACATCTGATAATATTTCTCACGGAAAACTGCGCATTTTAGAGCTGAAAGTGTTACTAGGACCCAAACTGATGAAGGTCAATCTGTTCGCAGGGTCACGGAGGTCATATAGCAGTCACATTACTTGGCCTACTAAATTCTGAATCACTGTAAGGGTTTCCCGAGGACTAAGAGCTACATCGAAGAAGTCGTTCAACCCAATCAGAGGCCTTGACTAATACCAGGATTAGTTAAGTTCGCCACACACTTGATTATACCTACTCGATAAGAAGAAGAAGAAGGAAGGAAGAATCTTGTACCTTCTCGTGCAGTAGGTCCAAAGCCAGCTGCAGGCCAACAGCCTTCATATCTGTCTTCTGGAGCGCGCTGGTGATGTACATGTGCATCTCTAGGAACCTCTCGGCATCACGCCCGAGCTCTGCTTGTTCAATCTCTAGCTGAGAGAGTAAGGAGACGAACCACTCGAAGGAACGCTGCTCACGGTTTATCCAGAAGAAATCCACCTGGAATTATTTGGAAGTTAGATTTTCTATATGATATCGGATTTGTCATAGTTAATAATTTTGCCTGCACTTTTTTCACTTACGTTTATGTAAGAGATTGCCATATTATATGTAGTTAATATGCCCAAACGAATAATCATAAATAAAAACAGTTGATCACTAAAATAATATGGTAAAATTTAATTCGAAGCCACAAGGGAATATAAAAAATAAGGTAAAAAAATGGTCCTAAGCTTAAGCCTTGGGTGATATCAATACAAATTGCTATCTCATAAACCTATGGGTATTTAAAGTAATAAATCGATGTTTGACTACATCTTCTTGTAGCTCAGGCTTACGTTTTACTCCGAAGAAAGAATTAATTCTGTCAAATTATGATTTCTTAAGGTCGTCTTAAGAAATGATTAACTGGATCAAAAGCTTCGGACAAATCTAATTAAACTATACCTTTCTCAAGCTCATATCATGCTGAGGCAAATCCCTGGCCCAGGTATGATGGCAGTTAGGGCACTCCGTTCTGGCACTCCAGTAGCGGTACATGACGGATTGCAGGATGGAGGCAAAAGGAGTCACACCAATACCAGCTGCTATAAGGGCGGCGTGTTGAGCGCGGAATATGTGGGAGGAGGCCGCGCCATAAGGACCGTCTAGGTAGATCTGGAAGGATGATTGAGGAGATTAGAAATTTAGTTTGTTACCGCGCGTGTTTCATAGGAAGTTAGTAAAATTTTTCACGATATGGAACAGACGATGTTTTGTATAAAGAAAAAAAAAGAAACAAAAATCTAAAATTTATCAAAATCGAATTTGTGTAGAAGAATTGGTGTAGAAGATCGGTTTATCCTTAGCTAATAAGAATATAATTTCCAATGGAAATCTATATTCCACGAATCACAGCATGTATATCTCGTAAAGATGCGACTAAGCCATTTTAACTGCCAAGCAACAAACAACGTTCGAGCACATCACACCACGCACATTAATTCAACTAGTAGTTTCAATGCTGGGATCATTTTTGAACAAGATGGTAAGAAAAGCAAAATAAATCACAAGCAGTAAGTACATAAAATAAAAATACACAAAATAAATCAAACAGAAGCAGCTTTTCAGAACATTCTACTGCAAAGCCAACTAAAATTGAAGCACAACACAACACAGATACACTTAAAACCTTAATATCTTCGGCAAGTTTTGGTAGCTGTACAGCAGCGTCTCTGCTTAAAAACCTCACGTATTGCCGTGTTGAAAGTGTTGACGTCAATCGAAGCAGCTTTGGCCTCTATACCATTGACAAAAATATTATTTACCTGTAAGTACTGGACACTATGTGTTGTCCCTTTTTCATGAACCTGCACTCGTCCGGGTGGAACGACCTTTCCACTTAATTGTTTGTTAGAATTATTATCTTGTAGATTTGTCATTACAATTTATGTCTGTTCTATGCCCCAATATTAAGCAAATATTCCCCTTATTTCATCAATTCCTATCTATCCTAAAACTCGTCCTAAAAACGACGTCTACAGCCATTTAATGATCTATCAATCAAAGTATATATATTATACAGTATACGTATCCTGGCTGCTGTTTCATCTCCAGATTGCTGGTCTACGACTGAAGTAAAGAAACACAGTTCTTTACATCAAATATTTTTGTGTATTTCATCGCGTAGTGACTCTCATCACAAATTAAGATGCAGAGGCCTATGATGATCATTATAATGATGAACCCAATCACATACTTTCACCTAATTCAAAGTTGTCTCCAGACGCATATATGTATTATAAAAGGCAACTTCACCTCAAGAGGCTTTCCAACAGGATAGTTCGCAAAAGAAGAATCAGCAGTGGAAGCATTGGATGGACTTAAGATGTTGATGGCAGGCCTGTCGCCAGCTGTCTCCAGGTCCTTGTCTGGAGACAGGCTCTTAGAGAGACGTCTCCTTGCTATAGAAGTACAAAATGCAGTTTATTATTGTATTTTTTAGTAGAAAGGGTCGAAACCTTTTGCCGGCTTACGACATAAGAAAACGCGTGGGTATTAGAAGAATTTGACGAGAAATTCGGATTAAAGGCTCCACTCTGTACTCTGTACTATTTACGACTGAAATTTCAAAGCGTCAAATGTCATCACATCTCTGCCTTGCGCTATACAGATGACAGTGACAGAATAGTGACAATTATCAGTCGTCCGTAGATCGTAGGTAATTCAGAGTTGAAGAATCCTTAATTTCCTATAGAGCCATTAGCCGGATTCGTAATGGTTCTACCAAGAATTTATTTAACCTTTGAAAATAACGTTTAAAATGTGAAGAGTTTCAATTGTGAATGAGTAAAGGTTGAAAATAGCTCTTGCGAAGCCGATGATATCGTTGAATCTCCTGTAAGCTTTACTTAAAAAAGAAAAGGAATATTCAAATGCCTTAACACACCGAGTCATAAGAATGACGAACTTACCAATAGTAAGAATGCTATCATTGCTCCTCCTTCTTTCACAATCCTCCATACTGGGGGTCTTGAAGGCGATGATTGTGGGTTTGGTCCTCATATACCTGAAGCAAAGCATTAATTTGAACTTAATTCACCTATCGAACTCTTCCCCCGCTTAATTTAAGCCAACGGAGTAGATGGTGTGTTTGGGGGGTTTTGGGTACTCTGAACAGCGGTATGGGAGAAGTGGCATAAAGAAGCCAGGTTTTGAAAGAGCCACTTGCATTATTTCGGTAGTTTAGGAATGAATTTGGTTGATGATTTTATTTTTAACGTCTGATTTCCCGTCACTCGTAAACATAAAATCACCATCAAAATCCGTTCCTAAACTACTGAAATAAATGGCTCTTTTAAAACCTGGCACCTTTACACCACTTCTATCTAATTTTATTATGACAGTGATTTTGTTTATTTAGATGAACACTTATTAACTCTATAAATAAAAGCGAGCTCGAATTTTTCAAAAGTAGAATTCAATATTTCGGAAAAATGTAGCTTTGAAAATAGCAAACTCAAACTATTGCAAAGCGCCGTTTATCATGACCCGTGTGAGTGCATTAAGTATATGATGTCACTATGAGAACTGTTTTGCGTTGAAAATGAGGTAGGTAAACAGCGGGGTTGACACTTTGTCATGCTATGCGATGAAATGGGAGCCTTCCCGAGATACAGTGATAAGATTGTAAGTAAACTCTTTAGAAGTGCCACAGGGCATTTTGCTAGCATAGCTGTTCCGCTATCGCTAGTCTCTGTGCTTTTCTATGTATGGGTGTGTAGATATGTCTACGTTTGTATATAGCTAGAGTTTGGCATTTTGTATGGAATCGAAGGCTTACCTGAAGCTATGGGCGAGGGACTTGTTCTGCGGGCTTCTGTAAGCCATGCCGAGGGCTTGAAGGTGGGCGCGACGCATCTCGCACGAGTCGAAACTGTTCTCCGACTCGGAACGCATGTAGTCGCGGAGACTGTGGAAAAAAAAGTATAAATACATTTATATTTTTATTGTTTTGGAATGGCCCCTGCCGGAACCTGTGATATGTGGCCAAAGTGGCAATTTATCACGAGCATTTACGTGTTTCGGAGGCCACGTCATGCTGTCGGTCTCGGCTGTAGTCAATTGATAACAGTCGTTGAAACCAAGTCAGAGGCTATTGTGCGGCTTGAAAACTCTGGCACCAGGGTTAGCCAAGTTCTCCACACACTTAACTATACCCTTTCTACCGCCGGACATCTAGACGCACCGCGGGGTACCACCCTTATCTTGTCGAAGTTTCTCGGAAATCCGTACTGAGCGCTTCTCTTCACCTTTTATATTGCGCACCGCTAAGGAATGGAATTCTCTGCCTGCATCTGTATTTCCGGGCACACATAACCCGACATATCTTTAAAATTCGAGTGAATAGGCATCTTCTGGGTGAGCTTGCTACATCCTCGACCACATCTCCGCCCCTAGGTTAGATTGTGATCAAGAGCAAACTCATCTTCCCTTATATAAAATTGGAGATCCTGATTCACTGACTCATTAACGCCAGGCCCAAACCCTTAGACCTAGAAAACTGAAAAGTAAAAAGGTGTCTTTTATGACGTAGGCAAGTACTAAGAAAGGATTTTTCGAAATTCAACCCGTAAGGGTGTGAAATGGGGTTAGAAAATTTGTATGAAGAAAACAATTTTTTTTGACATTTTGACTCGAAACTTCGTCAAGATATAGCTTGAAGCAAATAAATAGACAAGGTGTTTCGTGATTTCTTCGAAAATTATCTGCTAAGGAGTCAAGAATGAAATGGGTGACTAAAAGAGTTCTTTGCGCGAGCGAAACCGCGGGAAAAAGCAATAAAATAATTAAACGAAGAACGCAGCTTAAATAACTTAACTTACGCCATAAGCCGTTGCTTGGTCTTATCTTTATTGTGCACGTCTGGCATGGAGCGAGACTTCTCCAGCAGCCTGAGGTGCAGCGGGGCCAACAGGCCGGGGCTGCGGGCGGGGCGCGGGGGCGGGGATATCGCTGGAACCACCATACGAAGCACACACTTAGAACACTGGAGATTGCCGTAAGTATATAATTTTTTACCTAGGTACATAATTTTGAATTTTCTTACCTACATCAGACTTGTAACACGCTTTTTTATCTTTTTTTATTATGAGATGGCCTAGCTTTTGGCCTCAATCTTGACCAAGGTCATAGATATGTGGGCGACGATGGAGCGAGTTAACCCAGAAAATGCCTATTAAGGCACTGGACTCCCACGCACCGACGGAATACAGCAAGCTGTTTGGCGTCGGACTTCGGTAGGTGGGTGGTCGCAAACCAGATTCAAAACAAACTAAGGTGTCGTTGCCTAAGATGGATTAATAGGAGGCAGGTCTCATTTGTGTTTCCTTAGTCGCCTCTTACGACACCCACGGAAAGAGATGGGGTGATGTTATTCTCAACTGATCACCACCCGGCATAAAAATGCTTCTTATAGCAAGGTTATTTAGCTGACTAATTATAAACACTACACACTTAAAGGCCCACACTAAGGTTTTCCCTTGTGTCGTGGGTCCCTTGGAACACATAAAGACAAACACAAACAACCATGACCCGAAAACAAACATCTGCTTTTTACACAAATGTTTGCTCCAACTGGGGATCGAACCCAGGACCCGCCGATCAAGAGGCAGCGTCACTACCACTCGACCAAACCGGCCGTTAATGATAATGCTGACGTTACACAGTCAAAGTCTTATAATAACGTACCTAAAATTCGTATTAAAGAACGCGACGCAAGACTGATCTATATTTGAGTAGCAGTCGTCTTTGTCATTTTGATAGTGAGAGAAAGAGACAATCAATACTTAAGTATATATTAAAAACACTGGCTTCGATAGTAAGAGACTTAGGCCCGTATTACAGAAAGGAGACTCAAGTCTTTATCTATACTTAAGTATTGATTGTCTATTTCTTTCACTACCAAAATGACAAAGACGACTGCTACTTAAGTATAGACCAGAGTCTGAGTCGCATTCTGTAATACAGACCTATATGATGATGTAATCCTGTTATCCCTGATCAGGGACATAATGGTAGGGCTCTCAGAAAGGATTTTCACTCTTCTCGGTTTTGGGCGGCAGTTTCGATGTCCTTCCAGCCGAGACCAGTTGATGCAGCATCTTTACCTCCAGGTGGTACTTGTGCCACAAGCTTGCCATATTAGGCTTTGTTTGGACAGATGGTTATTGGGTCTCTTCAAGACGTGCCCAATCCAGCGCCATTTTCTTATAAAAATCTCCTTGCCACAGCTTCTTGCTCATTGGTTTTTGGTCAGTTAACTCCCACAGTCTTGCATTAGATATGGTTCGTGGCCAACAGATTCCCATACGGACCTATATACGTTCCAGTTAATCCTCGAAATAAATTTGTCAAAGTTTTGACATGTGTGATATACGCAAAGCTGAATATAGCAAATAAACTTAAGTCTGAGTCACCTTTAAACTCTCCATTGGTCTTCTCTTCTTCAATAGAGAACGATTCATTGGTGAACACCACTGGGGAGAAATCGACGGATCTCTTCTTTCCATTGCCGAGCGATGCCTTGCGTCTGCTTTTGTTGCTCTGGTTTGAGCTCGTACGGCCTAGGATTCTGCAGATTTAAGAACGTTATTTATTTACTAAATCTATAGGTATACTAATATTATAAAGAGGAAAGATTAGATTTTTTGTTTGTTTGTTTTTTTGCATTGAATAAGCTCCGAAACTACTGGACCGATTTGAAAAATTATTTCACCATTACAATCCTACATTATCCGTAATGAACATAGGGTACATGATTTTCCAGAATTCCCACGGGAACGAAGTCCCGGGCGGAATGCTAGTCTAGTTATAAAGTGACTATTAGATATTACTTTAATTTTATTAATTACTAGCTTTTCACCAGGGACTTCGTTCACGTTGGAATTTTTCCGTCAATTTTCCAATGTTTTTAATAGTTTTTTTCTATTTTTTATTGTTATCATTCTTACAACTATCTTTACAGGTGTAAAACCTATTTTATAACCCTTTAAACTTTCGCGATTTGAACACATAAATAAATTCTAAAACGGGTCTAAATTCGCGTATATATATATTTATTTACCTATTCCCGACGTTTCGCGCGATTGGTAAATATACATATATATACGCGAATTGAGACCCGTTTTAGAATTTAATTAAAACCTATTTTTTATATTTAGAAGATAATAACTTGTAAGCTCCTATGGAAAGCATACTATAATAACAAATAACAAGAATTAACAAGGCAAAATAAATAAGGCATCACGGAAATAAACCTGTGGATAAAAATATAATACATATCCTTTTTTTTTTCAGCCCATTATGTCCCGACCGAGGGGCACGGGCCTCCCTTCGAAACAACTAACATTAAATATATGTATTTTTAAAAAGGGCCATAGAATTATCTGTTAAACAAGCAATTATGGGAATAAATTGCTCAACTCCAGAGTTATTCATATCTAAAGTTACTTAAAAAGATCGAGGTAAAAAGAGCAACCCTCGCAGTATCTTGCGCATATTCTTCTCTGAGGAAGATTGCACCTTTGCGAGTCAAAAATTCACTAATTTGACTTATTTTAAGTAACATTCCGAATATTCTATGAAATGAAGTTATTTTTGACTTTGACTTTGAATAAAGCAATACCCACTCATGTCCGTTCTCCCCGGCAGAGTGCGCTGATATCTCTCCAGCGTGCAGCCTTGCTTGTTGCAGCTCGAAGTAGGAGTACAGGCGGTTGGTCCACTCGCCCACTCCGCGGATGTGGAGCCAAATGTAATCTGAAAAAGGGCATTGGTCATCATCAAGCCATATCAAACCAGCTGTAGGTAATGGCTTCCCAATAGTTGGTTTGGCCCAAAACCATTTAACTATCTATGTATTAAATACACACTACACACGCGCGCACACACGCACACATGCACGCACACACATATGCACATAAACACACACACAAATTCACGCATACGTCAAATATGTGTTGTTTTAACCGATTTTAATTTTTAAATCTTTGTTTTACCTTTTTGTTTTATTTCATTTCTTACTTTTCTTTTTTTTTTCTTTTTCATTGTTAATTCCGACTTAGTTTTGTTCTTTTCTCGTAATTTGTACTTTTTATTGTATTACAATCTATTTTAGAGGTTAGGGGTGAGAGCCTGGTGCGCTGTAACACAGGGTTTTCCTAGTACCTATAGACACCAGACTCTCGCAAAAGAAGCTTGTGCCACATGAATTTGTTATATAATTATTGTATTTTCTTTGTTTTCTTTTGTGAGAGAGAAATAAAAGAATTTATTTATTTATTTATTTATTTATTTATTATTTAATAAGGTAAACTTCTTTTATATTATTTAATGTGATTGGTTTCGCAAACGAGGGACCTGACGGGATTCAAAACGGTTGTTATGTTTTTCATGAATTTTGATTCTGTGCTCTTTCAGCTTTGTTTTGGCCTAATCAGAATATTTTTAGCTGGCATAGTATTTTTTTACAGATTTTTTAGTGAGCGCGCTTGGCGAAACACATTTCGACTCAAAATTTTAAACGCGATTTACTCGAAATCAATTATTTTACCTTGAGGTCCCTTTTTGCGTAACCACTCACAAATGTTGATGTTGTAATCCTTGTAAGGACATGAATCTTCGTTTAAAACAGAACAATGATCCCCCAACAAAAGTTAAATAATCAAATTAGTTTGGTCAAGTGGTTAGTAAAGCTTTTGAATCGACTTTTGCTGGATTCAATTCAATTCCCGGTCGGGGCAACATTTGTGTAAAAAGTAGATGTTTATTCTCAGATTCGTGCATGTCCGTTTGTTTCTAAAAAAATCTGTAGAAAATCACGTAGAACTGTTTCTCCGTTTGGACTTGGAGGAAGGACAGCCCTCCGATCGCGGTAAGTTTAAACGTGTTTACCAAAGCTAAACCTCTCACGCGTCTTTGTATTCAACGTTTCTATTGGGCTGAACATATTGATAACGTAAATGGTTTAGTTTTGGTGACCTATTTTCACATAGACATAGACATAGACAAACGTTTATTTTTGCATCACGTTAGCGTAAGTCAACATTGTTACTAACACTATGGGCTGATGACCTGAAATAAAGAATTTGAAAATTAATAGAAATAGTAAATATATAAGGTCCTAATTTATTAGTGACTTTCCTTCAAAGACGTTATTGTATAGGTTAATAGTATTCCAAAAAACAACATAAAATTTAATTATCTTAAAATAAAATTTAGCAAAAAAAATAAAAAAAATATTTTCCATTTAAAGATAAAGGAATGGTTCTCTATCACTTGAAGCCGGCCACTCCCCGCTCGCCCGCTCTACTACTGCCATTATTATTTACGTTTGAATGGATGGGTTTATTCATCATAGTAATGAAAAAATATCATCAACATTTTTCAAGACCTTTTCAATTTAATATTATGCCTTTGTTTTTTGACTCAAATGGTATATTTTGACCTACGCAATAACGTGTTAAAAGGAAAGTCACTAATAAATTAGGACCTTATTTTGTACACTAGCTGATGCCCGCAACTTCGTCTGCGTGTTGTATGTATTTTTATAGACCGAGTTTGTACTTTGACACAACTACAGATACATGAATTGCCGTTTTTTATTGAAGCAACTATTTCGTTCATATTTTCGTTATATGAACGAATAGCAACTATTTCGTTCATATAAGGAAAAGCAATTTCTAAAAATATTTTTTATTTGAAAACTTGGCTAACTATGTCATATAAGGTTGATAATTAATACATTACTTTGGATCTGAAAACAAAGGTCAAACATAGTTGTTTCCTCTATCGCTTATATTTTCTATACCATTGTTACTGCTTTTGATAGATTAAGGTCCATATTATAGACTCAGACTGATCTATACTTAAGTAGCAGTCGTTTTTGATTTTTTGATACTGAGAGAGATAGACAATCAACACTTAACATGAGTCAGTGGTGCCTCTAAAACATCTTGTTGTCTTTACAATCCCACAAAAAGTGGTTAATTAATATTGTATTTCGCGTTTCTGTGAAAAACGTAAGGATTTTGTACTTATAAAAAATCAATTCTGATAAAATAAAAATATGTTGAGTAAAAAATTTACGAAAATTGTATGTTGAAAGACCTATTACTTAGGTAAGTACAATAAATGGCACACGAATTTCTTAGTGCTAATTACGGACTTATTTTTGATTTTCAGTGGAATAGAAGTTTCTGAAACAGGTCACCTATGTCAGTATCTAAGACAACCCCCGTGCATTTGAGATGAGATTTCAGCTAGCACGCTGCTTTTATTGTGCTTTGCGATAATTGTGTAAAAATGATTCAATAAAAAATTAAATTTAAGATAGAAATGACTAAGCTTTTCCCTTCAATAGACATTTGTAGAAATAAGCAAAGGTGTCAGTGCTTGATCCAATCTAAGAAACTTATTAGAATAGTAATATTATAATATTTATCCATGGCTTATATACGCAATGCTACGCTTGATGTAAACTAAAATCAAAAAATCAATAAATAGCCCTTATTTCATGTCAGAACATCAAAGCCATAGATCAAACCTATATAGACCATATTCATAGTGGTTTTAATAAAACAAATGTCAATTGTCAGTTTCTATTGAGTTTCCCGCCTTTAAAAATAAGAAATACATTGAAAACACCGGCTGTACGGCCATAGATTCCTTTGCTTAAAAATAAGCCGTTTTATTGTTTTTAAAAAGTGATATCCTGAAGATTGAATAATGTCATTTAGTTAGGGCCGAATTAAGATTTGAAGACTAAATACTTAATCAACTTCGTTCTTATTAACGCTGTATTAAGTATTTAGTTTTGGTTCGTTAAAAAAGTGCAGAATAGCCGAACTATTAATGGGGAAGCTGACAAAAGTTTCGATATTTGAGATATTATACGCCTATAATCCTCGTTGGGGTAACATAAGTCACATAACTTTACATGTCATGAAAATTTAAAAAAATGGCATATTGTTTATGAGTATATCATTGCAATGCACGAGTATATAGTTGTCTAAATTTTGCAATGCACGGACGGCCCCAACTCAGGTTACCACACGCGTGCACTCTGTACTGTTGTGATAAGAGCGGTTTTGCATTGAAAATGGAGTAACCTGATGCGCTGGCCTCTGTACCAACAATGCAATGTATTTGGTTGGTAGCTGGCACATTCCAAATTTTTTGTTCAGTGCCAGTTCAGCACAGAAGTTTTTGTTTTATTTTTGGATATTTGTTGGTCAGTTACAATAATTTTAATTTCTTCCGACTCACTTATATTCGACGATAGCTCTTAAAAATAACATCTATCTAATTATAGAGCAGCACCCTCAGATTTTTTTTTAAAGTACTTTTTTAAAGGTGAATTTATGAAGTTAGAAAAAGGTTATTATTACCTACAAAGAAAACTCAATAAGTAGCATCATGGCAGAATACCAGCGCTGCAGTCTGGTACTGCAGCAATATGCTGAGTCAGCGCCAATTTGATTGGCATGATACAGATAACACGGTGTAAAATAGTTTTATAAAATTATTTGTTTCTGTTTCTTACTCTGTTTACTTCATTGTTTGCTTGCTGATTCATGTTTAATTGTATGTTTGTTATTTGTCTATTACTGTGTTGTGCTGTTTTATGTCAATTGAATAATGTGTCAATCTATCAATCTATCTATCTATCTATCATAAAATCAATTAATAAGAAAGGATCTTTTATACAAAATATCTCATAAATCTCAATCCGGTCCTTTTATCAAATGCTACGTACTCATAGACATAGAAAAAATAAGTTAATTATCAACACTGTCTAGGGATATTGCTTAATTTTTCATACAAAAAGGTGTGTTTGAGAAGCTATAAAAGCATACTCGAGACACATGGAGGGATATAATTTTAAGATGAGCAAGTGTTAAACCTGAATTTTCAATTCTCGTCAATGAATTTTGTTTAAATTGTTTTTTTTAAACGTGACGTAAACGAAAACAAAAATTCACTTTTTTCTGCTTTTTGTATGAAAATGGTGGAATTAGCGCAATTTTTTTTCATTTTAGTCACGTTTTTACAAATTTCAAGAAAAATTAAATTCATTGATGAAAATTGAAAATTCATGTTTAGCACTTGCTCATCTGAAAATTATATCACTCCGTGTATCTCGAGTATGGTATTATAGCTTCTCAAACATACCTCTTTTGTATGAAAAATCATGCAATATCCCTAGACAGTGCTGATGTGTATATTTTTCTATGTTTGGCGTAAATAATAGAAAGAACTTGAGAAACATTGTAAGTGCCTATTCCATTCAAGGGTTGCCCTTGATTTTGATGGGATTCCATCAGATCCTGACTTGGTGACAATAAGACCACTTCTGGAGTATACTCTTTCGAACAAAAAAAAAGAATTTTGAAAATCGGTCCAAATGGCGGAGAAATCGGTGAACATACATAAAATAAAGATATACAATGGTTTAAGATTTCGTAGTCTTCCTTTCATTTAATTTACCAAGTTTGTTAGAAAGATTTCATCCTTATAATTGACTCTAACGATCGACGCAATAAAAGTACAGGTTATTCTTACAGATTTTAGTCGGTTCGATTCCCGGTTAGGGCAAGCGAATTTTCGAAAATTCTTGAATGCAGTTTTCTTTCTTTTCAAAAATAAAGGAATGTTTTCTTTGAGTACAATTTTCTATCTACAGTATTAAGAGTACTTTCCCTTCAGGTGGCATTACAAAATTCCACCCTGTATACAGTCGAACATAAAACCTCCTCCTTTTTGGAAGTCGGTAAAAAAGTAATTCAAGTGATACAGTGTATCTGCTCCGATCCAGCGGCAGTGCTTCTCGCCGCCATAGTTCTTCGTAAACAAAACACTATCGGCTTACGGAGAATGAGAGAAGTAAAGAAATATAAATTGAAGACAAAGCTAAGAAATATATATATTGAAGACCTGGCTGTATGGATGCAGATTCCTTTGCTTTTCTCGAAAGAGATAAATTTAAAAAACAACATGTCCTTGCTTTTAGCCCATGTATATGTCAAAAATACGTTGATCTCTATGGTATGAGTAAAATGTTCTGAAAAACACCTAGCTTTGAATTTTTTCAGGGGTTTTTGTTGTTGGTTTATATTTACTGGCTAAATTTCGAGATTTTATGTAGCCTAAATGTTGACCGGGGATATAAGGTACACCTATGCAAAATTTCATTTAAATCGGTCCAACAGTTACGGAGATTAGCCCGTGCAAACAGACAAACAGACAAACAGACAAACAGAGAAACAAAAAAATCTAAATAAATTGGGATTTGTTTTATTTCTCTTCTTACATCCCCCTGACTCGGTTTTTAGCATTTTTTTTCTATGTACAGAAATTCGACCTCTACAGTTTTATTATATGTATAGATAATTTATTTGATTGAACAGCTGTTACTTTTAAATGATTTTTTATTAAAAACCTTGGCGATATAATGGAGATTTTGAGTAAAATGAAACATGTTTACTTTTAATTTATTTACTGACGGCGAAGCTCAAATATAGCTCGTTTTATCTGCTGCCCGTTTCATTGCTAATTTTTTGTACCTTTGTTAGGATTACAACTTTCAATAAACTAAGTATGATGAAAATTAACTTAATGTTCTCCAAATCTTCCCACAAAATTTTGCCACATTTGGATTTCGTATTTTTGAGATAAAAAATACGAAATCCAAATGTGACGTTAATATGAAAAATTCAGTTTTCCAAAAATATTGTATGAAAAACGGCATTTTCATAGGTAAAGATCTATTAATACATACCCTCTTGATCAGGAGCACTGCTGATGGTAAACGGATGCCACTCGTAAGTGGCGATGGTGGGTATGTTGACAAAGACATAGTCCCCGGCTCGGAAGTCGAAGAGGGGGGGTCGTTTGATGACGAGGTGGGTCACACGGGACGGTAGGAGGATCCCGGAGGAGATGTAGGTCTTGCCGCGTTTTGATCTGAAAGATTTGATTTTATGATTTAAGAAAAACTGATGTATTAAGTATTTTTTTTCTTCTTTCATTTATTAGATCTCCAACAGAGTTAACAACAATGCTTGAAACTACATACACAATTATGATACTAGCCTAGCCTAATTGTATTCAGATTCAGATTCAGATTCATTTATTTGCATAGAAAATGGTAAAATGGTAAAAATGGCAGTTCTACAGCACATATCACAGTATCACAATTTCTATTACTTAACAGTAACATGCAAACATTCAATCAATAATAATAATAACATTTGTCAATAAATTATGAAATTGATTTTAAAATTACTTACAAAAATTAACTAAAAAAATAATAAACATTCAGTACATTCAATAAAGTCGTATGTCATCCGAATAGTAAAATATAACTCTAATTATAGGCGATAGCAACTAATGCAATTAACAGGATTACTTTTAGAATAATAAAAAAAACGATGTTATAAAAAGGATAAAAAATGGGAAAACGGCAACGTAACATTAACAATATTTTATACTATTTTTTTGTAAATACATACTATACAACCACTCAGACTCCAGACAAATATTTGAAAATTATTTAAAATATGATGTTCAATTAGTTGATCGGGAATCAAACAAACAATCTTTGACTCATCTCCTTTGATCTTTTTTTGTCAAATCTGAAGTTGTTTTCTGCTCATTTTGTATTTATTTTGTAACAGTGGCAACTAAACTAAAAGCATGGTTGATTTTAATAATACAGTACCTCAAATAATTTTTAGGTAAAGAAAAATGTTTAGCGCAAAAGGGACTTGAACCCACGACCCCAGGTTCCCATAAACTCATTCCCATAATAAACAAATTAAGTCGTACGTGTAGGTTAGCACCATCTGTGTCTCGTACGGAGAACTACAGACTCATACCCTTGCATTGTTGCGAAGTAGATTATGACAAGGGTTTAACCTATTAGCGATTTTTAATTAAGTATTTTTAACCCTGGACCCGTCGCGTGGGGTCTTTGAAAGCCCGAGGTTTAGATAAACAAGATTAAACAATTCCATAAGTCCGATTATTTTTCTACCTTCCTAAATATGATTTATGAAGGCACGGATGACATAACAAGTCAGTTTGCGCTCAGCGCTAGTTCACAGCAGACGTGTTTTCATATTTCATGTGATTGTTTTTGTTTGATTTATTTTTTCAATGTTTTGTTGATGACTTAACTGTCATTTAAAATTTATTTTCTGTCATGTTTCTTAATATTTTATATATTGTACCTACACTAAAGAAGACTTTTGGTTCCTTTTGCTCTGAAGTCCGAATATTGAAGTGAAGTGAATATTAATAATTAAACAAAACTGAGTTGATTTCAATTATTTATTTAATTGCACACTCCTCTCTTAATAAAATACAATAAAAAATATATCATATTCCTAGGAAATATTTAATTTAGAGGCTTTTAAATTTTGGGGTCTTCTGGGACCCCACGCGACGGGTTGCGTTATTTTAATCGCGCGACTGGTCCAGGGTTAAAACACTTATCCGCGTGAGGGATATTCACAAATAAATTTTTAGGGTAAGAAAAATCAGTACCTCATCCAAGCTAGACGCAGTATCCTCTCAGCAACATAGATCGAGCCAGGCAGTATGAACCACTTCCAGAAGTTGGGCGCGTGAAGCAACAACAACCACCAAAATGGCACGTATAGCAGGTGGGTCCAGTAGAATATCTGAAACGAAAAGCATCCAGGATATATTTAAATAATTACTCGTAGCTGATAGATGTGGGTAGATTCAACCACTTCAAAGACCTGAACCTGTACGCTTAATATAGAGTTAACTTGACATTTACGGTACGTATTTGAGCTTTAGGGCCTCTATCAATCTAGTGTAAGGGATCTTCTTCTTCTTATCGTGTAGGTGTAGCCAAATGTGTGGCGAACTTGGCTAACCCTGGTGCCAGAGTTTTCAAACCGCACAATGGCCTCTGACTTGGTTTTAACGACTGTAGTCAATCAACAACAGCCGGGACCGACATCTTAACGTGCCCTCCGAAGTAGGTACGTAAACGCTCGTGATAAATTGCCAGTTTGGTCACCCATAAGGTTCTCTGCCTCTATGTATGTCGCTTGATCTCACTGATCGGTTAAGATCATGTGTAAGGGTTAAAATCACTCGTGACTCCAATAAAAGCAGAATTACCACCGTTGAAGCTCTGCTCACTGGCATAGAGTACACGACTCTTTCTAACCTGTCTGTATAACCTTAAATAGTACTTGTTTGTATTGTATTGTATTCCTTGTTCGATTTATTCCTTTTTTAACCGAATTTAAAAAAGGAGGAGGTTCTATGTTCGACTGTATGATTTTTTTTTTTTTTCTATGTAGGTATGTTCACCGATTTCTCTGCTAATTATGGACCGATTTTCAAAATTTGTTCGAAAAAGTATACTCCAGAGAGGTGATCCCATATAAATTTATCGAAAATGATTCAGCGATTTAAAAAAAAATTAACAAAAACAAAAAAATACTACAAATCAGAATATCATCTAAATAAATGAGTGACATTTTCGTTTGTGGTTATCTGCTCATATGCATTGTTGTCTGCAAAGAATACTAAGTTATCTATTTTGTGCGAACTGGGCCCCGATTTTGTAACTTGAGTTGTGTGTCGATGGAATGAAGGCCATTGTATCTGTTAAGGTGGCGAAATTGAGAACTATTTGATTTTCATATACTTGCTGACAACCATCTCTACCAAAAGTGCCACCGCCAACCGAACGTAAAGTTGCAAACTACCTAGCATCTGAAAATTCAGTTGGCGGTGGCGCCACCAGTCAAAGCAGCCGTCATTAGATGTATGACATTTGATACTTCACAATTTCGCTACCTGAACTGATAAAATGGGACCATTCCATCGACACATAACTTAAGTTTCAGAATTGGGGCCCTACAGCTCTAGCACGATAACGACAAACTCGCGCTCGGCTCACGCTGAAACTTCACTTTGATTGCGCGAGGGTCCCGCGCAAAGGCTTGCTCGCCCTATGGCGTTCTCATTGTTGACATTTTGACAAAGGACCGCGGTGTTGTCACGGCGCTGTCACTATCGTACTCGGCCTGCTGTTGTTAGGATTGAAGTCGGTGACTCATACGTTTTTTTAACGTGGAAAATTATTTTGTGTTGTTATTCTTTATGTTGATTGTTCGTGTACAGTCAAGAGCAGGTCACGCTTTACAGTATCAGTTTAAGCTGAGCTCTGATTTATACTGCGCGCCATAAAATGCAGGGGATCCAGACACAGTGGATCCAGAGGCAACGACGCAGCTGACGAGCTTGCTAAAAGGGGTTTCGACGCCGGAGCTGTTGGTCCGGAACCAATAGTACCGGTGCCTTTTAACGGGCTTCGATCTCTGCTAAGACTGCAAACCAAGGTACAAGGTAACGACAATTGGCGAAACCAGAAGGGATGCCGACAGTCAAAGGAAGTCTTACCTGCAACCAATACACTCCCGCAAGCTCTTCCAGCTAAAGAAGACTCAACTTCGAGCGGTTACGAGCGTAATAACAGGACATGGTATGTTCAACAAACCCTATACACTCTAGGTATCACCGACAGCCCTTTATGCAGAACATGCATGGAAGAAGAAGAGACAGCCGCCCACGTCGTGTTGAACTGCAAGGAGGTGGCCAACTACCGGGCCAAACACCTGGGCACACCCGGGTCCCTCCCGGAAGTGGTGGAAGACCCTAAGAGACTTCTGCAATTTCTGGAGGAGCTGGGGTGGCTAGACTGCAGGGCAATCGCGCTAAAAAAAGTGGATTGAATCGCAATTGAAACGCAGCTGGGGGGCTACCATCTAAGCAAGGCTGATGAGGATTGAACGAATGGAATGATGTACATTGCTGTGTTTGGTTCGTGTCGTGAATCAAAGTCTCCTTACAAAGAAGCAAATGAAAATGAATGTTGGTTTGAATGTTGTGTGTCTGTTTTAAAGCAATGAATAAATTTTTTGTCTGTCTGTCTGTCTCAAGCAATCGACAACGTTTCATTCGTTTACCCAGCATCAGCTTCGTTTAGGTTCGTTAGCTGTGTTTCAACTGCGACTCAATCCACTTTTTTTAGCGCGATTGCCCCGCAGACAGCCATCCTAAACAATTAATCACGCAAAATAGGCGCATGTTGACGTCGAGTTGCGGAATCCAGCCCGTCTTACAATTACAATTGCAATGCAGGGCCGGTCCAAAGTCCAAAGTGTCAAGCTTGACGTGCTCTTGAGTGTACTTTGATTACGTGAATAAATGTTTTATCTATCTATTTATCTATATCTTACCTCAAAGCTACCTCCCCTCCTTATAAAAGGCTGACTGCAGATATACATGACAGCCAAGATCACTACCAGCGCCACCCCAGTGGGGTTAGCACACCCCCCCACCAGCCCGAAGAGACCTGGTCTCTCTGTTAGCAGCCACTCGTACAAGGTGTAGTTGTTCGCGTTGATTACTGGGTCGTTTACTACTATGATACCTGTGGATAATTTTTTATGCATTTAATTGCATTGGGTGAAGAACTTAATAATAACAAAATGTCACAATTTCCTATGACGAGAGCTTTCACCATGCCAAAGCAGATTTTTTTTTTTACTATAAGATGGGTTAACTCTTGACCTCAATCTTGACCTTAAAGGTCAAAGATAAGGTCAACGATGGAGCGAGTTAACCCAGAAAACGCATCGACGGAACACAGCAAGCTGTTTGGCGTCGAACTTCGGTAGGAGGGTGGCCGCGAACCAGACGGCCCTTTACAGAGCATACCACACCGCATGAGACCATAGGACGAAAACCTCAGATTCAGAAAAAAATAAAGTGTCGTGGCCTGGGATGGATTACTAGGAGGCAGGTTACATTTGTGTTTCCTTAGTCGCCTCTTACGACACCCACGGAAAGAGATGGGGTTGTGTTATTCTCAACCGATCACCACACGGTTAAATAGCAAATCCGTACTGAGCGCTTCTCTTCATCTTTCATATTACGCACCCCTAAGGAATGGAATTCTCTGCCTGCGTCTGTATTTCCAGGAACATATACACATCAACGCGGTCTAGGGATATTGCATGATTTTTCATACAAAAGACGTCTGTTTGAGACGCTACAAAAGCATACTCGAGATACATGGAGGGCTATAATTTTCAGACGAGCATGTGCTAAACCTGAATTTTCAATTCTAATCAATAAATTTTGTTTTACTTTAAATTTGTGAAAACGTGACGAAAATGAAAAAAAAAATGCGTAAATTCGACTATTTTCATACAAAAAGCAGGCAAAAAGGGCAATTTCGTTTTCGTTTCCGTCACGTTTTTACAAATTTCAAGTAAAATAAAATTTATTGAATAGAATTGAAAATTCAGGTTTAGCACTTGCTCGTGTGAAAATTATAGCACTACGTGTATCTCGAGTATGTTCTTATAGCTGCTGAAACAGACCTCTTTTGTATGAAAAATCGTGCAATATCCCTAGACCGCGTTGATGTGTGTATAACCCAAGCCTCTTTAAAGTTCGAGTGAATAGGTGAGCTTGCTACATCCTCGACCACATTTTCGCCCCTTGACTAGATTGTGGTCAAGAATGTAAAAAAATTAGTAATATTTCGTAATAAAAAAATATATATATTATTCCAGTTACAAAATGACGGAAGTGTAATGTTTAATATGACAAAACATTAAAGCAAAAGGAAAAAGCGTGACAAAAGGGGAGGAGCGACCTAATGGCTTTTAAACTAGATTACAATGAAACTGAGAAACTCATACATCCTGTAATTTGATTCCGCAAGTATAATCACACACAACACGCACACACCTCAATCACACACAACACGCACACACCCTCAAACACACAACACGCACACACCCTCAAACACGCAATACGCCCACACCTTCACTCACACTCACCACACTCACAGTCAATACAAAAAAAAATTTATTATTGTAATATATTTTTTGATAGCTCCACTTTTGTATCCTTCTCTAGTGTTTGTTAATGGGAACACTGCCCATCCTCACAGCACAGGAACCTTGAGTTCCTAGTGTGAGCATTGGCGACCGTTACAACATAAATTGTATATGTTATGTTAATGTTGAGCTAATTTTACTGAATAAAATTTATCTTATCTTATCTTATCTTAATGGGTCATGTAGTTTTTTCATAGTTGAAAATACTAGTTTTTTATGCATGCATATCTCTGCTGCAATAACTATGGGCTTATTATCTAAACCCTACTTCTACTTCCCTACAAATCCTTACTAATATGTATTACAAGTGTGAATGTAAGTTTGTTTGTTTGTTACGCTTTCACGTCTAAACTACTGAACTAATTTTGATAAAATTTTCATCATTAGAATGCCATATTATCCCCAAGTAACATAGGCTACATAATTTTCCCGAACCCCCACGGGAACGAAGTCCCAAGCGGAAAGCTAGTACTTACTAAAGTTACAAAGATGCATAATAGTATGCACGACACTGTAGATGACGATGAGGACTCCAGTCAACTTGTGCAAGTAGATGTGATGGTCGAGCGGCAAGATGGCGCTGAGTCCTCGCGCGCGGAGCTGCGTCAGACAGGCCCGCAGCATCAGGACTAGCACCCACGCGCAGGTGAAGTTTAGACATTGACCTGGAATTAATAAATGGAAAGATTAGAATTCTGTACAATGTTATTTAAAAATCTGGCTAGGAAAATTTGACAGCAAGGTTAGTTCCAACCACCTGGAATATATTGTAGGCATTCAAGATCATCGTGACTTCTATTTTTGGGTCTGCCTCGAGTTTGGTTGCACCCAGTCGGTAGGTATAAGAGAAGTGGCATGAAGGAGCCATGTCGCGAGACGTGGTTTTATTGCCAACGAAACGAATGTATGACACACTCCGTCGTGCTCAAGTTAGCAGCACGGGCCGTGGAGTGACCAATGAGCGAGGAGGAAAAGTAGCTAAAATTCGTAAAGTTCACAAATTAACTAAACCTTTTTGTGACAAGCCAGGTTACGCAGTAGTTTAGAAATGGATTTGGTTCGTTATTTTATTTTTATGTGGCACTGATATCCCGTCTCCCACAAACATAAAATTACCAACCAAATCCGTTCACTAAACTACCCAAGTAATAGGCTCTTTCAAAACCTGGCTGCTTCATCCCTAACAATCCGTCGCCATCGCAAAAGATATCCTACTAATATTTTATTTATTTTATTTTATTTTTAACAAATTGGGAAACATACAGCAATAAGTAAATCTACTGGACATAAAACAACTTAATTAAAACAGAAGCCAACAAAGTTTCCACTAAAATCTATTACATTACCGTCTAAGTTACGCATTGTTAAGTTCTACATGATTGACTCAGTCATAGTTTTAAGTTTTAAATAGTATACATAATTTTGATAAAAAGATAAAAAGAAACATACATGTCTTATAACTCGCTACACATATCGAGGGGTTTTAAATTTATGGTTTGGGTTTGTTTTTTAATGGCTTTAACAAATTGGTGATGCTTCATATGAAATATATCAATATCGACATTATAATTCTGATTGAAACTTTCGCAAGATCTAACAAGAAACTTTCGCAAGATCTAATATTATATAAATGTAAAAATTTGTGAGGATTTATCGATGTTTGTTTCTCTGTCATGCAGGAGCAATTTTGATAAATTTGGTATGGAAGTAGCTGACACCCTGGATTTACACATAGGCAACATAATTTCCCAAATTCCCACATGAACGAAGTCACAGGCGGAAAACTAGTTTAAACTATTAGTAAAGAAGTCAGGATACTTACCACACCCTCTAGCAATAATCACGAATCCATTCGACTCCCGGTATTGATAGCACCGACTGATAAACAGCCCAATGTTAACTAGGAAAAACACAGCCAAATAGCCCACGAAGACGTAGTTGTTCCTGAAGTAGGGGAGGGACAGCTGATATGGCTTCAACTTGGCCAGGCGGTGGAGGAGGGATGTTGGTTCAGGGTCTGGTTTTGGTGGGACCAGCCAACGGTCTATGCTGAAAAAGAATCATACACTTATTCGTTTTTTTTATAACGAATGGGTTCGCTTTCGACCATCTAGCCCAGGGGAAAAGATATGGTTGAGGATTTAGGAAGCTCACCCACCCGCTCACCCAGAAGATGCCTATTCCCCATAGAATCAAGCCGAGGAACCTTCAAATCAGAGGAACCGTTGTTTAGCTACTGCAGGCCAAGTACGATAGTGACAGCGCCGCGACAACACCGCGGTCCTATGTCAAAATGTCAACATTGACAACGCCATAGGGCGAGCAAGCCTTTGCGCAGGACCCTCGCGCAATCAAAGTGAAGTTTCAGCGTGAGCCGAGCGCGAGTTTGTCGTTATCGTGCTAGATCTGCTGGTATTTATACGTATAAGGATTTTGAGTCTTAGCCTTCTTCTTCTCGTGTAGGTATAGCAAAGTTGTGGCGAACTTTGTTAACCCTGGTGTCAGAGTTTCCAAACTGCAAAATGGCCTCGGACTTGATTTAACGACTGTAGTTAATCGACAACAGCCGGGACCGATAGCTTAACGTGCCCTCCGATGCAAGAAAACGCTCGTGATAAATTGGCATTTTGGTCTAACATCAGGTTCCCTGCCTCTATGGCTATTTAGTACTTTAATTAAAGGTTCATATATCTTTGAGTTTCTGGTCAAACTAGGCTAAAAGTTCATATTCCACTACCTGATAGACAAATTTTCCAAAAGCCCCCCGTGGTTGCTCAGCTGCTTCTTTAGCGCCTCATAAGTGATGGCCCCTCGGTTCTCGGTGTCTGCATCTTCGAACATGGCGGTGGTGAGCTCCAGCAGCTGCTCGTCAGAGAACTGCATGCCGTTCTCCTCCATGCAGGCTCGCATCACATGCTGGAGCTCGCGGTGCTGGATTAGGCCATCACCTGGATTATCAGAGATTATGTATGTCACCGGAAAATTTTAAAAACCTTAATATTACAATTTCACTAGTGAAATTAATATAACTTTTAAATGTATTTTTATTAATTGGTAGGTAATGCAAATATTATTGCGTTGTAGCCCGTACCACATCTGTTTCTCTCCTATCATCTCTTAGGTACTGAAAGACATTCCTTCAGGGATAAGGCCGCCTTTGCATCTATGTTTCTTTTGTATTAGTCTGTAAGAGAATTGCTGTGTCCAGAATTCCTGTGCCCTTGCAGGGCGTCACATGAGACTAAAACTTATTATATCTTTAAGGTATATTTTAAGATCTATTGTGTTGTGACTTGCAATAAACGATTGAATTGAATTGAATTGAATAGAGTTTGCAATAAAGAGTTTACATACAAATTATAATCTCCCGCGATATTGCAATTTACCTAGTAAAATTATAAATTTACGAAACTTCAAAGGATGCCTGCGTAAAATTAGGATATGTTAGGTTAGGTTATGTCAACATACAAATTACGTGACAAATCGGCACGATGGTCAGCAATCAAGTTGCACCACCCCCTTTGAACTCACGACCCTAGGGATTAGATTATTTGGTGCTTTTACTAACTGAGCTATCGTCGTACCAGGAGATTTTGTCGTGGATTCGTGGATTCTAACATTTTTTTGTTACATCCATTTTAACTTTACAAGCAAAATGAAAACTTACCATCCAAATCATAAACTTTGAAGAGAAACCTCAGCTTATCATCAGGAGTCTGTCCTGCAAACCTGTGAACAGCTGCAATGAACTCCTGGAGGGAGATGGTCCCGGAGTCGTCTTCGTCGAAGATTTGGAACACTCGCTCTGTGAAGAATGGCTGCGGAAGAAGAATGGAATTTGTTATGAGGCAGAAACAAGAAGAGGAAGTAGAAATATTGCTGTAAGTATTCAGTTGATGGTTGTAAATCAATGAATTGACCATAAACGGTTACTTTGTTCCCTCTCTTGAAGGGCTAAGTAGAACATATTATCACAACGACACTTTATGTCAAACGTTATGAACAACTGCTGCCAAAATGCGATACACTATGCTGGTTTTCGTGTTTTACGCTGTTACGGTTTTTTTAGAATATGCAGTGTATTATATTTTTTAGAATATAAAAATTTAAAAAAGAATGGAAAATTATTTGGAATGAGTTCAGGGTTTCAGTGTTTGCTAAGCTGCCCTTTACACCCTGTATTAAAAAATGACGGAGGCAAACTTGCAGTGGTTATGGACTTGTCTTTAGTTCGAAAAACTACTGCATTTCCACCTAAAATATTTAACTGATCTATGGCCTAGGCCCTAAACAGTATCAGCTTTGTCCACTCAGCTCTTGGCTCAACGAACCTACAAATTAGAAAGAAAGAAAAAGAAATTTATTCACCTTATAAAACAGACGTAAAGCAGATTACAAGTGAATAACGTGGTGAAAAGGTGCTGCCTCAGCCAGGCTGTTTTTCAGTCCGCACCCGAGTTGACTGCTAACAACATGCATATAGGATGCAGAACAATAATTACTGAGAAGAATAAGGATCTCTGGTTGCAAGACTATTTTAAACACGTAATCTCCCGTAATCTCCCACGGCCATTATGTAATGCTCGCCTAAAACAGCGCCGTCTCCCACAGGGCATTTTATAATGGCAAGAGTTAGCAGCGGAAAATATTGCCATATTTTTATGAAATTAGGTGTTCTAATGGGTGAAATAATATAAATTATTAAACAAACTTATCTCATGTCTCATCAGCCCATATACAATTAAACAGTGAAGGGGCATAGTCCACCGCCCTGGATATCAATAGGTTAAGAGAAAATACAAATGAATTATAGAAGGACTCACGTTTTTCGATACAACTATCCTCTGAAACTGCTCTCTGGTGATCTCTTGCTGGTCAGCTACCGTCCTTCGGAACAGATCTTCCAGCCAGTCCACACTATGCCGGTCGAAGCCGGCTCTTGATCTGAAACCGAAGAGATTTAGACTTCACCAAAGAAAGTCTTTAAAAAAAGTTCAAAAAAGGAGGAGGTAAAAAAGTTGCTGAGCTTCAGAGTTATTCAGATATTAAATCAATTAAAATGAGAAAATAAGGAATGTATGATTGAGTTAAAAAGAGCAACCCTCGGATTTTTTTGTCTATTCTTCTCTGGGGAAGGCTGCACCTTTGTGAATAGGCGCTAAGTTAAAAATGCTAAATTCTGAATGTTCTATGAAATAAAGCTATTTTTGACTTTGACTTTTATGCAACAGTTTATACAGTTCCCGTGCTTCGGAGGGCACGTTAAGCGCTGTCGGCCTCGGCTGTTGTCGATTGACTAGTCGTTAACACCAAGTCAGAAGCCATTGTGCGATTTGAAAACTCCGACACCAGGGTTAGCCAAGTTCGCCACATACTTGACTATACTATACCTACACGATGAGAAAAAGAAGAAGATCTGTAAAATACGCTATAGTTTTTGGGGAAACACTGTCATTGGCAGACGTGGCTACCTTGTCTGGCCTAAAGCTGAGGCTGTGATGCTACAACCTTGAGAAGAGACTCACCGACTGCTGGTGACGGTGGAGAGGAACTCCATGACCTCATCAGCTGTGGCGAAACCGTCGCCGTCCTTGTCAACTAGTTTGAACAGCTTATTGGTCACCTGAACATTAATGAAAATTACAATGTAAACTGATATAGTTAGGATAATTTTTTACAAATATTTTTTAGGGAAAAAATAATGTTCGGCACGAATGGAACTTGAAACCACCACCCCAGGATTAGATATTTTGGTGTTCTAACCAACTAAGCTATATATATATATATATATATATAGATCAGCGGTAGGTATAGAACCTTAACAGCACTATGCGCTAAAGGCTGACTACCTCTGACTATTATACATCTTGTTTCACCCAATAACCCTAGAAATGTATGTGGAATGTGGCACCAAGTGGTTCTAAAACCGCTGATGCTCTGCTTACCCCGATAGGGATTATATATGTGTATACAGGGTGGTCCAAAAGGTGACGTCAATGATTTTTTTTTTAAATTCTTTACCCCTGGGTGAATTCGAAAATACCCCATGTATGTACCGCGGTTTTTTGTAGTTTAGAAGTTATGATTTTTTTAAAGCTTTTTTCGTATTTTCTATCAGCGCTGTTTTAAAAAATCATAACTTGTTTCAATTTTTTTTTGCAGCATTATTACCTTGAACCACCTTTTCATTATAAGTTTTAAATCTCAGAAAGATTTGGACAGCTCATTATAAAAAAATGATTCTGAATATATGGATTCTTTTTTTTAATAACGAATGGCTTCGCTCTTGACCACAATCTAGCTCAGGGGCGAAGATGTGGTCGAAGATGTCTCACCCAGGTGAGCAAATTCCTTTTATTATGCTTTTGCTGTTGGATGTATAGACAGCAAAAATTATCTTTACTATAATATAAGAGAACAAACTAAACTATAAGTGAGTTGACTGGTTGAGTCCACTCGTTCCTTTTTTTTTCCTTATTTTTGGACTTGTGTGGTGAACTTGTACTAGCTTCCCAGTGCTTAGTAATTATTACTTGATTTAAATCTACTTTGTTTCCTTTACTCATAGATTAATTTCCAAATTTGCCAGTCTAACTCTCAA
This sequence comes from Aproaerema taeniolella, assembly GCA_949987775.1. Classification (NCBI taxonomy): domain Eukaryota; kingdom Metazoa; phylum Arthropoda; class Insecta; order Lepidoptera; family Gelechiidae; genus Aproaerema; species Aproaerema taeniolella. Next base: position 668,107 of record OX465268.1, on the reverse strand, counting down.
GAGCCGTCATAATAAATGAACTTACGACTTTGTTCTGCAGTATGTGCTGGAACACATCCAGCGTGATGACTCCTGTGCCACACAGAACATACGCCACACTTTCCACCTGCTCCACGAACTCTATCTGCTTCTCCTCTCTGTAATTATCAAATTGGATTAATTACATTAATAAATCCCATTATAAATGCGAAAGTTACTCTGTCTGTCTGTCTCTCTGTCCGTCTTTCATGCTTAAAGTACAGCGATTTTGATGAAATTTAGTACAGAGATAGATTAAAGCCTAGGAAAGGATATAGGCTACATTTTATCTCACAGTTGGGCACGATTTAACCCGTAGTCCACGCGGGCGGAGCCGCGGGCGGAAAGTTAGTAATAAATAAATAAAAACTTTATTTATTACCACACCACAAATAACAATAAGATTCACAAAGGGCCCATTTTTATATAAAACTAATTTTAAATAAAACTTTATGGTAAGTTATCTCCTTGGTTGAATTATTGCATCATGTAAACAAACATTTGCCTAAATATATAAAAAACGAAACAAACAACACATCCTTCTGCTGTAAATTAAAACATTTCTTACTAGAAAAATGTTATTATAATTTAGACGAATATTTATCTGAGAAATTTTAAAATTTTAACACTTTGACACATTAATTATACATAATTTATTTTGACATTCACAATTTTTATTATTATTAGCTACAATATTATTATTAGCTACAATTTTATATTTGACATCTAATTTGTACTTGATATTAATTCTGACAGAAACTAATTCTTTACTAATTCTTTACTAATGACATTTTAATTAACAGTTTATAGACATACTATTTGCATTTATACTCATTCTGACATTTTAATTCTAACATTGACATTTACACACAACAATGAAATAAAACATATTTGACATATTATATAGAATAGAATAACTAATAATGATAACTTAAGCTAATAGTACTAATATTGACATCGCATATTATTTAACCTCATATTTATTTTATTATTCAAAATATCATGCAAACACATTATTTCGATAAATTAATAAATTTTACAAATAATTTAACAAAAATGCCAGTCTGCCTGCCGTTCCACTTTTGCAATGCCCGACAGGGTTCATATGTATATAGAAGAACATATTGTAGATAAGACCTTTTATACTCTGTACATATGAATAGCAATAAATGATTGAATTGAATTGAATGTAAGGATGTTCTATTTTTAAATAACACGACAGAAATTAGTTTTCATAGTACTTTTTCTGTCCGCTGCCAGCGGCCCGCATGATATTTACATACAACTTTATCTGTCCGGCTTTTTCCTATACAGCAACATCGATTTATCTCGAAGAAGGTTGTCAAAATAATGTTCGAATTTCCGAGCATGTTTGAGAAAAAACATTATGTCAACGAAAGGGATCCCCATTAAATGTCATTGTCTCTTATTTAACGCTTTTTAATAAAAAAAATTATGATCTCTCTATAAACTTACGTAAGTCTTTCTTTGAGGTATTCGATCCAGTCGTCGTGCACAAGCTGGTCCTGTCGGTTCACGTCAAAAAGACGGAATATACGCTCCAGCAAGTCCTGAAATAATTTAGATTCTATTAAAGAAAAATAAACACACATACATATATACACTCACACATACTGGGTGAAAAAAACCTCCTAGCTATATTCAAAATCCTGAACTAGTATCACTCAAAGAACACATTTATGAAAAAAAAAATTATTTTAATATTTTTTCAATGGGAATAGTTCATTTTTTGGCTAAACGTAGACATTACTCCTACACCAGGCACGCGAGGGGTGCGGGTAGCGCTCGGGGGGTGCGCCCGAGTAGTGTCTACGTTTAGGAAAAAAAAAATCCCACCGATAAAAAAAAATAAAAAAATAACTTAAAAAGAGTTCTGTAAGTGACACTGGTTCAGGATTTTCAATAAAGCTAGGAGGTTCTTTTTCAACCTGTATAATCCATTTCGGGGTAGGCAAAGCATCAGGAGAGCGATTCCACTAATCAATGGCGTCTAATGGTGGTGGTATAGCAATGACCGCCACTTTTTTAATTTTAATCGTATTAATAACTAGCATCCCGCTCGGACCTTCGTTCCCGTGGGAATTTTGGAAAATTATGTAGCTTGTGTTACTCAGGGATAATGTAGCATCCTAATGGTGAAAGAATTTTTGAAATCGGTCCAGTAGTTTCGGAGCTTATTGGTTAATACAAAAATAAAAACATACAAAAATATAAATATGTCCTCTTTATAATATTCGTATAGATTATATAAGTATTAAGTATGGATAAGTTTGCTCTTGACCACTAGCTCAAGGGCGAAGATGCGATCGAGAATGTAACAAGGTCACCCAGAAGAAGCCTATTCACTCGAACTTTAAAGAGATCCGGGTTACGTATATGAACTCTGAAATACAGACGCAGGCAGGAAATTCCATTCCCTAGCAGTGCACAATATTAAAGATGATGAAAAGTGCTCAGTGCGAATCCGCGGGATTTCAACAAGTTCGTTTAAGTGGCGAAATTGAGAACTAGGTATCCAAATTCCATACATTTGCTGAAGGCTGCTTTGACTGCGCCAACTGAATGTTGAGTTGCTAAGTAATTTGTAACATAACGTTCGGTTAGCGGTGGCGCTGCTAGTCAGGGTGGTTGTTACCAAATACTGGATGAAAAATTCAAAATCCTGTACTAGTATACCTCAAAGAACACATTTATGAAAAAAAAAATTTTTTTTAATATTTTTTCAATGGGAATAGTTCATTTTTTGCCTAAACGTAGACATTACTCCTACACCAGGCACGCGAGGGGTACGGGAAGCGCTTTGGGGGTGCACTGGAGTAGTGTCTTCGTTTATAATAAAAAAAATCCACCGATAAAAAATAATAAAAAAAAACTAAAAAAAACGATACTGGTTCAGGATTTTCAATAAAGCTAGGAGGTTCTTTTTCAACCTGTATGTGAGGTTTCAATAATTCTCAATTTCAGCACCTGAATGGGTAAACTGGTTGCCATTGTCATTAAACTGCCATTGAGATGTCATTAATTAGTGAAATAGACGCTTTGTGGTTTTAAAACCACTTGATGTTACATCTAAATATATAAAAGGAGAAACTGACTGGCTGACATATCAACGCACAGCCTAAATGGCTAAACGTAGGCACTTTAACTTTGGAAGGGACATAGCTTAGGTACCGCAGAGGTGCACTAAGAAAGGAATTCTCGAAATTCCCACGGGAACGGGAATTAGCGGGAAAATCCTTTTGTATGAAAAATCTAAACCGCTTAAGTTAGACGCTTGAAATTTGGCATGCAGGTACCTTAGTAAACTTAAAGCTTAGTTGCAACAGGATATTGCAAAATTCCCATGGGAACGGGAGTTAGCGGGAAAAAACTTTTGTATGTAAAAATCTAAATCACGTAAGATAGATGTTTTCAATCTGTGTACTCTGTACAAAAAAAAATTAACACGCAAACGAAGTTGCGGGCATCAGCTAGTTTAACATAAATTCAGAGGGTTACTAGATGAATCATCGTGTAATAATAAAATAAATAATGATGAGAGGTTGTCAGCCTTTTGCCCACAATACAGCAAAACTCTCGCGTCCCACTTGGCTGAGTTTTACAGTATACCTGGGAACAGTAGGCAGCTGGAACATTTACTCCCAGTCCAGCGTAGGAGGAGAAAAATGAACATAATGCTATAGGACAATTCACACAGTGCTATCTAACCCTAAATCATTTAATTCTTCTTCTTATCGTGTAGGAATAGTCAAGTGTGTGGCGAACTTGGCTAACCCTGATGTCAGAGCTTTAAAACGCCACAATAGCCTCTGACTTGGTTTTAACGACTGTAGTCAATCGACAACAGCCAGGACCGACAGCTTAACGTGCCCTCCGAAGCACGGAAACGCTTGTAATAAATTGACACTTTGGTCACCCATCAGGTTCCCTGCCTCTAAGTACGTTGCTTTACCTCACTGACCGGTTAAGATCAGCGAGCGCCAGCGCTTCATTTAATTAGTATCTATAAAGTCCGTACTTATCACAGAACGCGACTCAGAATCTGATCTATACTTAAGCAGCAGTCGTCTTCGTTATTTTGATAGTGAGAGAAAGATTAGATTAGAAGATTTATTCCAACCTTATCAATTTCATAATTACAATATTATTATATTCAAAATTCAAAATTTCAAAGAATAATGTTTTCGTCAAAGATATAAATATAAAAATAAAATGAAAATATATATGAATGTCAAGTATAAAAGAGACAATCAATATTTAAATATAGATCAAGACTTGAGTATCCTTCTGTAATACAAGCCTCATAGTCTTACACATCATTTTGTACACTAGTTCACTCATGTTATGATCGTCCAACATAATTTCACTTTATTTTTTTCCGCGAACAACCTTATCTCTTTAATTTCGTAAATGAAATGCTTTATCCATTTTTAAAGGTTCATTAAATCGCAATAGATTAAAACGTGAATTCAAATAACTACATCACTTTCAGTATTAATCAACAATAACTAATTACAACAATTTTTTGAAGAAACAAAACACTGACACTGATGAAACTCAAGTGTCAGTTATTCTGAATCTACCTTCAATTAGAAACAAAGATAAATTAAATCGCGATCCGATTTATTTGCATTTTTTTTATTATAAGATGGGTTAACTCTTGACCTCAATCTTGACCATAAAGGTCAAAGATGAAGTCGACGATGGAGGAAGTTAACCCAGAAAATGCCTATAAGGGCACTGGTACTCCCACGCACCGACGGTACACAGCAAGCTGTTTGGCGTCGGACTTCGGTAGGAGGGTGGTCGCGAACCAGATGGCCCTTTACAGAGCCTACCACACCGCATGAGACCATAGGACGACACCTCAGATTCAGAAAAAAATGAAGTGTTGTTGCCTGGGATCGATTACTAGGAGGCAGGTCTCATTTGTGTTTCCTTAGTCGCCTCTTACGACACCCACGGAAAGAGATGGGGTGGTGTTATTCTCAACCGATCACCACACGGAGGAGGAAAAGGAGGAGGTTCAATGTTCGATTGTATGTATTTTTTTTAATGTATGTTCACCGATTTCTTCGCCATTTATAACCCGATTTTCAAAAATATTTTTTGTTCAAAAGAGTATACTCTAAAGGTGGTCTCATTGTATCCAGATCAGGATCTGATGATGGAATCCCAGGGAAATCGAGGGAAACCTTCGAAGTTTATAGGCACTTATACATTGTTTCTCACCTACTTCCAATTATTTAGCCCATTTAACGAAGGAAAAATAGTGGGAATAATACGTGTATAAGCGATTTTTAACATAGTTGTAGGGAATGGTGTCTGAAGCAACATACTGAAAGTACTGATGGATGGCAGTGGAGCTAACGTGTAGGGGGCGGTTTAAAGGTCACATTTAAAGTTTTTTCTCAAACAACTCGTAAACAGTGACCCATAGCAAAAAAAAATATTTTGGTTTTTGTTTTCGTTGATTGAATCAATTTACACTAAAAATAGAAAAATAATTAAGTTTTTACAAAAAAAAAAGAAAACTGACTTCAAAAAGCGAAACATAAAAACGTAGCATTTAGTGTGCTACTGACCTACCTAGTGATCTGTTTGAAGTCGGTGCCAAGCCAAAAAAAATTGATAGACTATAAGTACGTACATCCGCCTTCGCACCGACTTCAAACTGATCATTAGGTACGTAGCACATTAAGGGTTACGTCTTTGTTTTTCACTTTTTGAAGTCAGTTTATTTTTTTATAAAAACTTTTGTAAATAATAGAAAGTATGTGAGAAACAATATAAGTGCCTGTTAAATTCTAGGGTTTCCCTCGATTTCCCTGGGATTCCATCATCAGATCCTGACTTAATGACAATGGTATACCACCTCTGCAGTATCCTCTTTTGAAGAACAAAAAGTAATTTTGAAAATCGGTCTACAAATGACGGAGAAATCGGTAAACACACATAACAAAAAACAGAAAAGGTACATACATGAACATAGAACCTCGTCCTTTTTTGAAGTCGGTATTCTGAGTCGCCCTGGATATATTTTTTTGGAGATTTTCAATGTACCAGATTTTTTTTGGTCTACGATTTTATTATAGTATAGATAGACTACACGTTGTTCATTTAAAACAATATTAATAAAGTCTCAAGTTGTTCTCTTATCTACGTCATCTTCACGTCTCATCACGTTCGTCACGTGCGGTCACGCATTGTGTTACAAAAACACCCACACCTGTCGAATTAAATGACAGTTGATATTTATAGTCTCGGAGCTAGGAGCAAAAAAGTACAACATTTTTCTCTTTGACAACTTTTTGATAATTCGCAAAATACATAATATAATAATTGTTTGTTATTTGACAAATTTTGTTATAAGCTTTGTAAAATAATTAAAACGATTATTAAAGTGAAACTTTTTTAGGCGCTATTAGAATAAATCTTCAAGTTTGCGTTACGTTAGCATCAGAATAATAATAATATTAGCGTCACTTCCTACAGGTGTACTTTGTTTAAACACAATTTTTCCTAATTTGAATTGGTAAAACTTGTAATGTTTGCCATTGAGTAATGAAAACTAAATAAAATGAAAATGTAATTAAAACCAATTTCGTAAATTTTCATTATAAATAAAAAAATACGAAATTCGTAATATATCGGTGGCGCATTTTATGTTTTTTCTTTTTCACATAAATATAAAATTAAAATAACAAAAAATAGAACCATCGATCTTTTAAATTCTATATGAAAAAATACTACTTTTCAACTTTCATAGAAAAAGGCTTGAGTGATGGTAGGAACAATAATATAAAAACCGGCCAAGAGCGTGTCGAGCCACGCGCATTGTAGGGTTCCGTAGCAGCATGGTTCAAATACATTCTTATTAATCCCAACAGTGTTTGGCACTTGGTCGACTATTACTCGCAAACTTGAAGGACCAACTTATGTATGATAGTTTTCCTTTAAATTTCGTTGTATATTCTACCAACGTGAATTTTTTCACATTTTTAGAAACAACCGTTTAGCAGGTATAGGGGGGGGACACTTGTGTTTGATAAAAATTTTCACTTTAAAAATTTATATTTCGCAAACGGAGTGCTAAATCGAAAAACGTTCTTAGTAAACCCCTTCTATCTTTTAAAATACTATCCTATGACACCCCACTCAATGATATTGGCGAGAAAAAAAAATTCATCGCCCTTTCACGTCTATGGGAGACACCCGAAAAAAAATTTTTTTCCAAGATTTTACTCTACAGTTCTGTCGGCGTGATTTATATGTATAATCATGCTTAGTTTCAGCTCTGTAGTACCACGGGTTTCTTAGGAAACCTGTGGACAGACGGACAGACGGACAGACGGACAGACGGACAGACGGACACACGGACATAGCGAAACTATAAGGGTTCGTAGATTACTACGGAACCCTAAAAACACTAAAGACTCCAAGATTATCTTAACTTATATTCCTTTGTGTTTATTTTGGTTGGTGAAAGTATGTGTGAAATAGATTCTTTAACTCTAAGAAACTATCAAAACCAAAATCAGCACAAAAGAATATGTAAGTTAAGATAATCTTGGAGTGTCATATGTGGGCTTGAGTGACAACAAATTGTGGTTACCTCTCAGGCTATGTACATTAATGTCATATGTCAAAATGACAGTGACATTTCTACACCAATTAACAGATAAAAAACGGACACATTATTTTATTAAACTTTCTATTTTTTTGCGGTATTGCTAATTAGCAAATTGTAATCCTTTTTTGTATTAGTTGCAAAACAGGTACTTGTTGACGAATCTAGTGAAAGTTGTTATCGTGTTAATTTAATTAATTGCAAGCTTTTTTTTTATCTTAGTTATTCACACTTATCCCTACTTTTATCTTAGTTATTCACACTAATCCTTAATATTATAAATGCGAAAGTAACTCCGTTACGCTTTCACGCCTAAACCACTGAACAGATTTTTATTAAATTTGGTACAGAGATAGGCTAGAGCCTAGGAAAGGACAAAGGGTAACTTTTACTGCAAAAAAAAGTCATGGAGGGGCTGAAATAGGGGATAAAAGATTGTCTAAGATAAAACCAAGAATCTTTGTATTTAGGGACCTTGCCCTGAGTTAGATTGTGGTTTAGAGCGAACCCATATTTTTTTTTTACCAGTTCATACACGTCCCCACCACTGAGGGGCACGGGCCGCCTCCCTTCGAAATACGAAGGGGATTTAGGCCATAGTCCACCACGCTGGCCCAATGCGGGTTGGTGGACCGCTCGTCTTTCGAAAATGAATTTTCTTGGACGGACGGGTTTTATCACGATGTTTTCCTTCACCGTTAAGTAAGTGATAATTAGAAATCCGTACATAAATCCGAAAAGACGAATTTAGCGGTACAGGCCCGCACCAGGATTTGAACCTGCGACCTTCCGATTACAAGTCTGACTCATTACCAACTGGACTGTCACCATTCTAAATAAACAAAAAAAATACATTTCTAGAACCGAAAATTTAATAATGGAAACAGTATACCTACACACAGGCAGCACAGTGCAGAATTTTGTTTATTTTATTTTTTATGTTTCTGTAATCGTATCTTAACCTCTCAAGCACCGAAAAATTTTCGCGAAAATTTCTGTTTTCCGCGGAAAATTTAGTGCGCGAAAATTTCAGTTTTTCGCGGAAAATTTGGAACGAATTTTGTCTAACCGTTTCTTCTTTTATTCACATCTTGTTTTTTGTTTTAAAATTTGTACGAAATGTATCTAATCAGAGCTGGCGTTGCTCAACGGCAGGACAGCGCGGTGGCTTCCAAAAAAAAATAGTTTTGCTTTTCTGTTTTTGATTTTGTATCTGTAAAGTGTCTTTTGTGTTTCTATATTTTGTACCGAAATAAAGTATTTTCTGTTCTAATCTAAATTGTTGTCTGCCTACCTACCCTGTTGTCTTGTTGTGTAAGTCCTCACCGTGAAGCCACACCACTAAACTGAATGAAAGTTGACTTTTAACTGACTTTGGCTCGACTTACCATATAAAACATGACAAACTAGTCTAATAACAATTTAGTCTAGGTCATAGGCATTAATATAAGTACTAGATCTTAGGGCATGAACGATCAATTTTCAAACTTGATGAGGCAGTTATAAAATTATTTGTTTTATCGTGGCGTGCATATACACACATCAAATTTATGACACCCCCTGCAGCTCTAGCACGATAACGACAAACTCGCCCACGGCTCACGCTGAAACTTCACTTTGATTGCGCCAGGGTCCCGCGCAAAGGCTTGCTCGCCCGATGGCGTTGTCAATGTTGAGATTTTGACGTAAGACTGCGGTGTTGTCGCGGCACTGTCACTATCGTACTCGCTGGGTTAAAATTACAGATGCACGGAATTATATTTCATTTTGGACACAGAAGCCTAAACTTGGTAAATTTTTTCACAGAAAAGACCAACTTTGCATTCTGATGAAGACATTAAAATATCATTATCTTAAACAAACAAAATTACGTAATTAGCTCATAAATTATGATCATTAACATGCAACATATAGCCTCAAGTGATGCACGAATGAATTTCGCGACATTCGTCAAATATTTTCTCTGAAATTCCTTTTTTATAAACTTGTTGTTCCATTTATTATAATATGATAATAAATACTCGTGTCAAGAATAATTGTACTAAAAATGTATGGAAATATTATTTTTTCAATAAGCTTTTATTTTAATACTGCTTTTCGCTCGGGACTTCGTTCCCGTGGGAATTTTTTCGTCAGTTTTCCAATGTTTTAATGTTATTCTGCTATTCGGGATGGATACAAATACCAACAAATCACAAACCATGAAAGTTGGACCAGCCGTTCTCGAGTTATAAGTGTTCGGACAAACCCGACTTTGTTTTATAATTAAGGCGACTACAGCACCTAAATTACGATTTTATGATGCGTAGATAAGCATGACGCACTGCATTAAATCGAAGAAAAAAATACTACGGTAATACTAGGACATAAACTAGATAAGTAGTTTGCTGAAAACATGATTCAGCACTTTTGGTTCGATAGAAAAAGCTCACAAAGTCACCTCTAAATACCCAATATTGTGTATCTTTTAAGCTGTAAAAACGATAGTAAAATGCACACAGGAACTTGAATTTGCTATCAAAATGTTCGTGATTGAACACTCTCAATAATAATTAGTTAACGCATTTTTCGATTCAAGCTGTTACCTTTCCATAAATCTTATTTTTCTAACTTTCGAGCATGCTTTCATAGTCCGTAAACTTCGTGTATCGACACTGTTCGCACTGCCGGCCCAGGCCTGTTGAGAGACGGAGATGGCACTATTCCTATGGTGCACTGCCTTTATCGGGTGCTGTAGTTGCCTTAAGAAGATATAACTTTTTCACTTTTTCTCAGTAAAACCTTTAATTCGATATCCATATCATGGAAGTGCAAGATTACAAGTTAATGAAAAGCTTGCAAAAACCGTTTCTCCTCCTAGACATTACAAACAGCATAAGAGTGCCATCAAGCTGAACTTGCATAGTAAACTCAAACGTGCCATATAGTTCACATTGCGACACAATCAGATCAAATTGACACTGTGTCACATAACGATTTATATCACTATATCAATCTTGTTATTAAGATTTCGTGACAATCAGATTATGTTTTGTTTTTGTTTGTACGACTCAGGGTAGATTGTAATAAACCTTCGCTGTTAGATATATAAAATTGAGTCTTGCAACTGGTTCTCTGGAGATTCTTCCCCTCCGTCCACTTGGATCCATTGCAATAGCTCCCTTGATGGATGCTAGTCTCAGTAATTATTGTGCTGCATCCTATATGCAGTCAACTCAGGTGCTGACTGAAAAACAGCCTAGCTGAGGCAGCAACTTTTCACCACATTATTCATTTGTATGCTGTTTTGGTGTCTGTGTTATATGGTGAATATTTTTTTTTTCTTTCAATGACTTCAATCTCAACAATGGCTATTAGCATATAACAAAAAACTAAAAGGTCATCTAATTATAATGTGAGAGTATTTTTTAGTTATTGTTGATTTTTTTTAAAGCACTGAATCAACTTCGATAAAATATGTATTGGACTACTTCAGGAATATACTCTTTTGAACAAAAAAATAATTTTGAATATCGACCGACAATTGCAGGAGTTCTAGCATAACAAACACACCAACATAAACACAGTCGATTAGAGAACCTTCTCCTTTTTTGAAGTTGATTAAAAGCTAGAACTACGTAAAGGCTAACATGTATAATCTAAGGTACTATTATAGGCGAAGGAAAAAATCGGGATGAAACCCGCACGTTTAGAGAATATTAATATGTTATCGCTTGACGCGCGGTCCACCAACCTGCATTGGGCCAGCGTGGTGGACTACGGACTAAGGTTCGTATTACAGAATGCAACTCAGACTCTGATCTATACTTAAGTAGCAATCGTCTTTATCATTTTGATAGTGAGAGAAAGAGACAATCAATACTCAAGTATAGATAGATCAATCCTTGAGTCTCCTTCTGTAATACGGTCCTTAATCTCCTTGACTGTTTTGAAGGGAGGCCCGTGCCGGTTGGTGGGTACAGATGTAGTCTAATGACGTAGAAAACATAAATACAAAGACACACAACAAAGATCAGTATTTCAGGATTTTATTTTGAAACCAGTTTACTTTTACAATTAGGCATCATATGTAATTACAGGCTGAAACAAACCTTACACTTAGAACACAAGTTTTTATTTTACTGTTGAAGTTTCAGAATTTGAGGATGTTGCTATGCAACGTTATGATAAAGTGGATATGCCATTTTCATTTAAAATATTATTTGAGATTTATCATCTTGTTTCAATGCCCAAACACCGACAAAAAGCACGAACCACATTAGAACTGTAAACAAAATAGTTAAAGTTCAAAAATAAGTTAAGGTTACGCCGATTTCACTATTTCTTGATTCAAGAACGAACGCGACAATCTTGACCAATCCTGAGGTCAGAGTATACAAACCTAAGAAAGACCCCTAACTTTATACAACAAGTACTTTATTCGATGGACAATGGGCGTTTTTCCACTTGACGGTACTATACCTACACGATAAGAAGAAGAAGATGGAAGACATTTAAGATTCAGTTTCATGTGAAGACGTGATTTAGGTAGCCTACTCATTCTTGTTTGCATAGAAGAAATATCTAATGGAGATATGTATTTAAAACTCGCCTTTGTACTCTATTTTTCTGCAAACATACATACATACGCTCACGCCTGTAATCCCCAACGGGGTAGGCAGAGCATCAGTGGCTCTAGAAAACCACTTAATGCCACGTTTGACACAAATGGTTATCTGCAAAATGTTTCTTAATTTGTTTGTGCAATAAATAATATATTAAATCATTCAATCATTTATTGCTATCATTGTACAGAGTATAAAAGGTCTTTATCTACAATATGTTCTTCTATATACACACATCAACAAAGTCTAAGCAACACGCACGATTTTTCATACAACAGAGGCCTCTTTGAGAAGCTGTGAAAAGTATTTAAGACACGTATTTTAATAAAATCTTTAGTGTGACCAAGTTCTATACCCGAATTAAAAATTCCTATAAATGAACTTTATCTAGCTTGAAGTTTGTGCAAAAGAGACGAAAATGAAAATTTAATTTCACCATTTCCATACTAAAAGCAAAGAAAAACTGCGTTTTCATTTTTCCCTCTTTTCCACAAATTTCAAGCTAAATAAAGTTCATTTATAGGGATTGAAAATTCAGGTATAGAACTTGGTCACACTAAATATTTTATTAAAAATACGTGTCTTAAATACTTTTCACAGCTTCTCAAAGAGGCCTCTGTTGTATGAAAAATCGTGCGTGTTGCTTAGACTTTGTTGAGTAGTGTACATATGAACCCTGTCGGGCATTGCAAAAGTGGAACGGCAGGCAGACCGGCATTTTTGTTAACTTATTTGTAAAATTTATTAATTTATCGAAATAATGTATTTGAATAGATTAATAATGAATAATGTATTTGAATAATATATTGAATAACTATGTAGAGAATCAAACAAGTACATACGTGTCAAAGAAGCAGCATCATAAATGACTAAATATTTCACAGTACTGTATCCATCCAGTGCGTTGTATTTGAGTGTGAGATCCATGCACGTACAGTCCTCTCGCTTTACATGTACTAGCAGCTTTATTGTGTAACATAAACCAAAGAATACAGTTGATAGCACCGAGCATATATACACATGGATCCTTGGTTTGCCCTTGAAAGAATGAAATTAAATAATAAATGCTACACACCCAAAGAACCACACTAAAGTTTCCCTTGTAACGTGAGTCCATCGGAACATTAACCCGTGTGGTGATCGGTTGAGAATAACACCACCCCATCTCTTTCCGTGGGTGTCGTAGGAGGCGACTAAGGAAACATAAATGAGACCTGCCTCCTAGTAATCCATCCCAGGCAACGACACTTCATTTGTTTTTCTGAATCTGAGGTGTCGTCCTATGGTCTCATGCGGTGTGGTAGGCTCTGTAAAGGGCCGTCTGGTTCGCGACCACCCTCCTACCGAAGTCCGACCCCAAACAGCTTGCTGTGTTCCGTCGGTGCGTGGGAGTACCAGTGCCTTTATAGGCATTTTCTGGGTTAACTCGCTCCATCGTCGACCTCATCTTTGACCTTATGGTCAAGATTGAGGTCAAGAGTTAACCCATCTTATGATTAAAAAAAAATAAACGTACATAAAGACAGACACAAACACCCATAACCCAAAAACAAACATCTGCTTTTTACACAAACGTGCCCCGACTGGGAATCGAACCCATGGTCGTCGTATGTCGCACTTACTAACTTATTCTAAGTTCTTTTACAATGTTGGCCACTTTCTTAGCTTTACGCACAAATGAAACAGAACAAAGTGTTTCTATATTTGTAATGTTGCTTAGATGCTAAAACCGAATATTCAAAGATTTTTTTGGAAAATAAAAATGTTCTGGGCAAATGGGACTTGAACTCATGACCCAAGGATATCTCCTGGTGATCTGATAAACTGAGCTATCGAGCTTTAAAGCGGCAAAATTACCCTCAAAAACACAATTTTTAACCGACTTCAAAAAAAAAGGAAGTTCTCAGTTTGACCTGTATGTATGTATGTTTGCCCGCGATTACCTCGCGTTTGGCTGAACCGATTTTGATGCGGTTTTCAGAAAAGTATTTGTTACATTTAGGAGAAGGTTTTAGTATTTTAACCGACTTCAAAAAAAATGGTTTGAACTGTTTTCAGTTTAAACTGTATGTATGTAAAATAAAAATCAAAATTCGCTTAAACTTTTCAAAGCTAACATTTCGTTTTAATAACCGACTTCAAAAAATGAAGAGGTTATAATTTGCACTAAAAATGGAAAAATAAAAACTTAAAAAAAAAAAAATTAGAACCAACTTCAAAAAAGCGAAAAATAAATACAATATATAATTTGATGTACATAGTAGTACCTATACCTACTGAGCTGTTTGAAGTCGGTGCCAAGAAAATTAAGTTTGATAGGCCACCTTCGTACCGACTTCAAACAGATCAGTAGGTAGGTACTACATAGCACATCAAATGATATTGTATTTATTTTTCGCTTTTTTGAAGTTGGTTCTATTTTTTTTTAAAGTTTTTTATGTAATCTTAGTAGATTGTATCGAATTTGCTACGAAGTGTGCGCGTTGATGTCTTTTGCTTTAACGGTAAGAATCACTCATAAATTGTAAAATCAAGTTGCAATTTGACGTACAGGACTCGGCGATAAAAAATTTAATTAATAGTAATCGGTTGAGAATAACACCACCCCATTTCTTCCCGTGGGTCTCGTAAGTAGCGACTTAGGAAACACAAATCTTGCCTAGGATGGATTGTGTCGTTGCTTAAGGTAGGTTACTAGACCTGCCTCCTATTTATCCACACTAAGCTAACGACACCCCTTTTGAATTTTATCCCTCCCATATGTACGGACGGCCGCAAGTCAGGTTACCACACGGGTGCACTCTGTGCTGTTGTGATAAGAGCGGTTTTGCAATGAAAATGGAGTAACCTGATGCGCTAGCCTCTGTACCTCGAGTAAGTATGCTTTTATATCTTTTCAAACAGATCTCTTTTGTAAGTATGCTTTTATATGCTTTTATAGCTTTTCAAAAATCGTGCAATAGCCTTAACAGTGTTGATTTGGAAGTCAAGATGTACAACTTTTAGGTTACCAGTTTTTTTATTGAGTTATGATATATCCAAGATGTAAAGGACAGCGTAGCAAATACTTAAATGATGGAATCTACCGTGTGTTGTACATTTCTGGTTTTCGTGTTTTACGCTGTCGTTTTTTATTGCAAAATGGAGTAATTGGGATAGATAGAAATAGACATAGACATATACTTTATTGCACACCATAGATGACACAAAAACATTACAATAACAGACGAGGACAGAAATGTACAAAAAGGCGGCCTTATTGCTAAGGTAGCAATCTCTTCCAGGCAACCTTTGGTAGGAAAATAATGTAAAAAATATAAAGCAGAGCGGGTGGTGGCTAACAATTAAAAAAATATAAGAATAAAAAATATTTATATTATATTACATAAACTACAGCTCTAATATTAAAGTACATAAAAGTAAAATTAAACCAAATACATAAATATTATTATAATATTAGATTGTATATATTAGTATATATTATATTATATATATTATTATTACTATTACTATTATTAGTATATATATATTATATACTAATATATACAATCTAATATTACTATGTAAGTAAGGGACATATGATAACAGAAAGGGTTCATTGGGTAGAGGAAACGGAGTTGAGGAAATGAGATAATTTAATTTCGAAACAGAAAATATTTAAAAACACAAAAAAAAATTCTTAATACAATTCCACTGGTCATTCAGAATTATGGTCTGTTTTCAGGGTTTTAATTTTGGCTAACCTGTCCCTTACACACCGTATTTAAAAAAAATGGGATCCGTGGATAGCACTGAATCTTTAGCAGATTAATACAAAAATTATTTTTCGGACTAGTCTATAAAGTTGTAAAAAAACTCACAGAGCTTATAGAAATGCCCATATCGACTGAGGAAATCATCAGGGCCACTGAACACAGAAATAAGAAACTGAAGTCTTGTGTCCTCTTCACGTAAATACATATCGGTACGAAAAACCGAAAGAAATCTGTAATTGCGCGGATCTGAAAAGAAATGGGGTCAATATTAGGAAACTTACATTCCCCCCTTTTTGACCCCGAACAAAAAAGAGGGACGTTTTTAGTTTGACGTGTGTATCTGTTTGTCTTAGAGTATACCAGCTGCCAACTTTTCCCAGCCATTGCAGAAACTAGTACCCGAGTTTTATTTTTTATTATAAGATGGGTTAACTCTTGCCCAAGGTCGACGATGGAGCGAGTTAATCCAGAAAACGCCTATAAGGCACTGGTACTCCTACGCACCGACGGAACACAGCAAGTTGTTTGGCGTCGGACTTCGCAAGAGGGTGGACGCGAACCAGACGGCCTTTTACAGATAGATAGATAAGACATCCTTACTAATATTATAATTGCGAAAGTATTAAGTAACTTTATGTGTCTTCTTCTTATCGAGTCGGTCATATCTGCCTCTCTGTTTATTAAGCTTTCATACCTAAACTACTGAATCAATATTGATGAAAGGTACAGAGATAGATTAGACCTTAGGAAAGGTCATAGGCTACATTTTATCCCACAGTTGGGCACGATATAACCTGTAGTCTACGCGGACGGAACCGCTGGTAGAAAGACAGTTTATTATAGACTAGCATTCCGCTTGGGACTTCGTTCCCGTGGGAATTCGGGAAAATCATGTACCCTATGTTCATCACGGATAATGGTGAAAGAAACTTTCAAATCGGTCCAGTAGTTTCGGAGCCTATTCGATGCAAACAAACAAACAATCAAATCTTTCCTCTTTATTATATTAGTATAGATGTGAGTATATTGTATAGACAGATAAGTTAAAAATAATACTTACAATGGATAAAATAATGACTAAGTAAAGCATGGGTCTCCGTATACAATTGCATCTTCGAAAATGACATGATCTGTTTGAGAATACTTGAGTACTAATCATACTGAAATAAATTAATAAGAACAATACCATATCCTAGAAAAAGTGAAATTAATAACAAAGACAGTATATAATTAAAAATAATTAAAAGAAAACTAAGTACATAGAAAATACGGACTCAAAAATAAATACTAGAAAACACCAAGCAAGAAATAGCAAATAGTGAAAGTCAGTTTGTCTAAAAAATGCAAAAATGTCGAAAATATTCAGATCAACCATCTTATTAAAAAAAATAATGTCAAAGCACTGCATTGGCAACAATTATTTTTTCATTTCTATGTTTATGTGTAATGAGGCATAGGGAAAAACCTAATATCACTATTCTAAGGACAAATGTAAGTTTTTCAGAATCTGAAAAATATGGAATTTTCTACAGACACATCACAGATACGATTATGCGTGCGTGTGAGCGAGAAGCCATGGACATCTTCTTCTTCTGAATAGTCAAGTGTGTGGCGAACTTGGCTAACCCTGGTGTCAGAGTTTTCGAACCGCACAATGGCCTCTGACTTGGTTATAACGACTGTAGTCAATCGACAACAGCTGGGACCGACAGCTTAACGTGCCCACCGAAGCACGGAAATGCTCGTGATAAATTGCCATGGACATAATATTACTATTCTAGACGTAATATCCAGCAGCTCGAACATGATGCGCGAGAAACTCGCGCGGCACGCCACTCGGCTGACGGTGAAACTTCATTTTGATTACGCGAGGGCCCAGCGCAAAGGCTGGCTCGCCCTCTGGTGTTTTCAATGTTGACATTTTGACATAGGACCGCGGCGCATTACGCACGCGAGCACATCGTGCTCGAGCTGCTGAGGTGCTTCCATTCAAATTTTTTTACCAGCCCATATACGTCCCCACCGAGGGGCATAGGCCTCCCTTCGGAACACGACGGGGATTTAGGCCATAGTCCACCACGCTGGTCTTTCGAAAATAAATTTTGTTGGACGGGTGGGTTTCACCACAATGTTTTCCTTCACCGTTACGCAAATGATAATTATACATCCGTACATAAATCCGAAAAGACGAATTTAGTGGTACATGCCCGCACCAGGGTTTGAACACGCGACCTTCCGATTACAAGTCTGGTTCAATACCAATTGGGCTATCACCGCTCCATTCAAAAGAATGATTGCAAACCTTTTATAGACCCTTAAGCTTGTACTAATTATAAACATAAGCGAAGGCGGCCTATCAAACTTATTTGGCTTGGCACCGACTTCAAACAGATCAGTATATGCTACGCAGCACATTGCATGAAGTTATCTTCATTTTTCGTTTTTTTAAGTCTGTTAAATTTTTTTCACTTTCCATTTTTTATGTAAATAGTAAGTACATGTGGAACATTGTAAGTGCCCATTAAATTTGAGGGTTGCCCCTGATTTCCTTGAGATTCCATCATCAGATCCTGACTTTGTAGCAATAAGTGACCGACCGCCTCTGAAGTAAGTATACTCTTTCGAAGAAAAAAATAATTTTGAAAATTGGTCCACAATTGGCGAAGAAATTGGTGAACATACAGAAAAAAAGAACCTCCTCCTATTTTTGAAGTCGGTTAGTGATATTACTTCAAATTTGTGGCTCGTCGACCTTTTGTTTGTACTAATAGATCAATTCTATGACAAGACAATGGAATTGCTAGAAACGATATATCAATGCAACTTGGAATAAATGCCATCATAATTGCTAAACTTACCAGACAGCAGGCCGAGTACGATAGTGACAGCGCTGCGACAACACCGCGGTCCTATGTCAAAATGTCAACATGGACAACGCCATAGGGCGAGCAAGCCTTTGCGCGGGACCCTCGCGCAATCAAAGTGAAGTTTCAGCGTGAGCCGAGCGCGAGTTTGTCGTTATCGTGCTAGAGCTGCAGGTTGGTGATAATTTGAAACTTTAGGGGGTGTTTGTTTAGTCATAGTATAAAAAAGGGAAGTATGATATCTTCATACAAACGAACCGCGCGCGTCTTGTATGTGCGCGTCATAGTACACACATCAACGCGGTCTAGGGATATTGCACGATTTTTCATACAAAAGAGGTATGTTTGAGAAGCTATAATAGCATACTCGAGATACATGGAGGGCTATAATTTTCAGACGAACAAGTGCTAAACCTGTATTTTCAATTCTAATCAATAAATTTTGTTTTACTTTAAATTTGTGAAAACGTGACGGAAACTAAAACGAAAATGCACTTTTTGCCTGCTTTTTGTATGAAAATAGTCGAATTTACGCGATTTTTTTTTTTCATTTTCGTCACGTTTTCACAAATTTCAAGTAAAACAAAATTTATTGATTAGAATTTAAAATTCAGGTTTAGCACTTGATCGACTTAAAATTATAGCACTCCATCTATCTGGAGTATGCTTTTGTAGCTTCTCAAACAGACCTCGTTTGTATGAAAAATCGTGCAATATCCCTAGACCGCGTTGATGTGTATATTTACGCGTCGCCGCACGCACACTCAACAAAATCTCGATACGTTTCATGGGTCGCCAGTCAGGGCTAACACCGCACAAGGTTCGCGCGTCACGGCCGGCTTTTTGGCGCTGAATTAAAATTTAGCTAAGAGTGACAACCCTGAGACAGGCAAGTACGGTAGGCAATAACATCGCGGATTGGGCCGGAGATAGCCTACTGCCCTCTTTTTTTATACTATGTTTAGTGTTTACAATACAATACACAAAATATGAACATACTTACTAATATTATAAATGTGAAAGTAGGGATGTTTGTAACGCTTTCAAGCAAAAACTACTCAACCGATCATCATGAAACTTTGTACACATATTCTTGGAGGTACTAGAAGTAACATAGGATACTTTTTATAAAAAAAAATGGAAAGTCCACGCGGGCGGAAAGCTAGTACATTAATAAAAAGAAGATACTTATAGTCCATTTTATTTATTTATTACAAGATGGGTTAACTCTTGACCTCAATCTTGACCATAAAGGTCAAAGATGAGGTCGACGATGGAGCAAGTTAACCCAGAAAATGCCTATAAAGACACTGGTACTCCCACGCACCGACGGAACACAGCAAGCTGTTTGGCGTCGGACTTCGGTAGGAGGGTGGTCGCGAACCAGACGGCCCTTTACAGAGCCTACCACACCGCATGAGACCATAGGACGACACCTCAAATTCAGAAAAAAATTAAGTGTCGTTGCCTGGGATGGATTACTAGGAGGCAGGTCTTATTTGTGTTTCCTTAGTCGCCTCTTACGACACCCACGGAAAGAGATGGGGTGGTGTTATTCTCAACTGATCACCACACGGAAAAAAGCAGAGCAGTGATAGCCCAGTTGGTAATGAACCAGACTTGTAATCGGAAGGTTGCGGGTTCAAAGCCTGGTGCGGGCCTGTATCACTGAATTTGTCTTTTCGGATTTATGTACGGATTTCTAATTATCACTTGCTCAACGGTAAAGGAAAACATCGTGATGAAACCGGCTCGTCCAAGAAAATTTATTTTCGAAAGACGAGCGGTCCACCAACCCGCATTGGCCCAGGGTGTTTGACTATGGCCTAAATTCTGGAGGCCCGTGCCCTTCGGTGGGGACGTATATGGACTGGTAAAAGAAAAAAGAAAAGATAGAACCTCCTCCTTTTTTGAAGTCAGTAAAAAACATTTCGTTCTCGAATTAGCACCCCAAAAATCCTGATAAAACCAGACACATTTATATGTATAAATACAAATTATATTAGACGAAGCCCTCGATAGGCACGAAAAGGGCCCGTAGGTAGACCCACTCAGTGTCGCAACAATATTAATCAATCAATCCTTCATTAACATATGAATGGATAATTTGACAAACGACCTGGTCCCTATCTGATGTGGCGAACCTTCTGGCAAGGTTCGAGATTAAGATAAGATTTGTTAATGTTCAAAATCTTTAATTTTTCATTCGCTAATGGTGTCGACTTCTGCAGCCCTAGCATACGAAATGAGATTACAACATGAGAGTTGATTGCCAAGGAAAATCTTATATAAAATTGGAGGTCCTAATTCACTGACTCATCAACGCCCAGCCCAAACCCTGAGACCTAGAAAGCTGAAATTTGTCAAAAAGGTGTCTTTGATGACGTAGGCAAGCACTAAGAAAGGATTTTGAGAAAATCAACTCCTAAAGGGGTAAAATGGAGGTTCAAAGTTTGTATGGAGAAAATCTGCTTCAAAATTGAGTTGCAAGATTCCACCCGAACATACATACTTAGTTACTACATACTTGCAAGTTAAATAAAAGCTTGTACAAAAGGGTAATTCCTTGTGTTGATTCAGAAGTCTTGAGAGAGAAGTCTCACTGTCTCATTGACGGCCGGTTTGGTCGAGTGGTAGTGACGCTGCCTCTTGATCGGCGGGTCCTGGGTTCGATCCCCAGTCGGGGCAAACATTTGTGTAAAAAGCAGATGCTTGTTCTCGGGTCATGGGTGTTTGTGTTCGTCTTTATGTGTGTTCCAAGGGACCCACGACACAAGGGAAAACCTTAGTGTGGGCCTTTGAGTATGTAGCGTTTATATTTTATATTGTGTATGCTAGAGAAGCTTTTGTTGTGTAAATGGGTAACCTGACTTTTATGAAAACTCTGACTTTTATGACGAATTATAATTTTCCACGTCAAAAACGTAAGAGTCACCGACTTCAATCCCAAAAAAGACAATTTTTCGAGAGTTTCCCTCAATTTCTTCAGGATTCCACCATCAGATCCTGGTTTCCTTACCATGGGACCACCCTTGGGATACTCCCTTTCCAACAAAAAAAGAATAATCAAAATCGGTTCATAAACGACGAAGTTATCCGCGGACATACATTAAAAAAAATATACGTTCGAATTGAGAAACCTCCTCCTTTTTTTAAGTTGGTTAAAAAAAAAAAGTGTAAAGTAGCAGAAAGATTGTGTTACGTACGTATAACTAACTTGATGAAAAAAGGCATTTTAATATTTGATTTCAATTTATTAGTATTTGCAAAACTTACAAAAATGAAGTCGTTTGATGAATACAAACATTAAAATTAAAACAACCTTAAAATCAAACAAAAACATATAAAAAAGCGAGATTTACAAGATAAGTTACAGTGAAAGATCATTTTTACATAGGTAACAAACGCTGAAACACCCTTACCAAGGTTAGGCGCTGTTTATACACAAGCGACGTGGCGATCAAATCAAAGTAAAATGAATCTTAATAGCTACGGAGCAAAGGTGATATTTAAAGCAGTATTAACTTTTATGGACGTTTCTGCACCCCAGTGTCACCCAAAAAGGTGCGCTAGCCCAGTTACAGGGGGCCCAGTTTTTACTCCCTTTGTCAATATTCTATGTGCTTACGTTAACTCTAATCACATAAAACTATAATTTGTAGACATATTATTATGTAGACATCATTTATTTTTGTTTCTTCAACACACACACTACAAACTTGTCTGTTTTTTAACTCACTAACATTGTTATAATTGTGCCCGTTCTTTTTTGTTTTAGGCTAGTTCATCAATATTCCTCGGACAGCTAAGACTTTGCTAGCTATATCACTTGTACACTCATAGCGCTTACTTAGGAAAAGCAGAGTCTGGCCTTCAGTTTCTCCCAGCAGAAAAACAAAATTTTAAAACAAACTCAACATTGACCAAACTACATCAAGGAAACCCATAGACAGATTGAAACAGTTACAGGGGCATTATTCTATTGACAAGAACTTCAAATACCGGTCTTACTAGACTTAAAAAAAGCAATGCGGCTATTAATACAACTTTTACTGCGAAAAACCTCAATAAAACTATCATCACCATCCCTCAGCATGATCGATCTGTTGAGGTTTGAAGGACTTGAGGCAGATCTAGTCACATTGATGATCTTGGGTTTGTCTTTACCTGATGTAGCAATTTGAATATTGTACTTCGCGCTACGTGGTCTATCATCATCTCTGTCATAGAAGACTCTGATGGTTCTTGTTTGATGTGGGGGCCGCGGCGGCGTTGGCTTCGGCGGTGGTTGCTTCTTTTGTTGCTCTTGTTGCTGGGTTAACATAATCAAACGACTCTCCTGGTCTTGTAATGAGTAGGAATTCACCACTATTACAAAGTATATCATTACTGAAACAAATGTTGATGGTGAAACAAATGTTGTTCTCCGTACGAGACACAGATGGCGCTAACCACGCACGACGTAATGTGCTTAGTAAGGGAAATCGAAATTTCGTCGCTTGACTTGCGATAGCTCAGTTGCTTAGAGCACCAGGAGATTTAATCCCGGGGTCGTGGATTCAAACATTACCTGCCCAATAACCTCAATGGTGACAATTATTTGGACTTCCTGCAAAATGCCCGAATTATTGGCCGAAGTGCCCGTATTTTCCGCCGTGTGGTGATCGGTTTAGAATAACACCACCCCATTTCTTTCTGTGGGTGTCGTAAGAGGCGATTAAGGAAACACAAATGATACCTGCCTCCTATAAATCCATCTCCTGGCAACGACATCTCAATTTGTCCTGAATCTGAGGTGTCGTCCTACGGTCTCATGCGGTGTGGTAGGCTCTGTAAAGGGCCGTCTGGTTCGCGACCACCCTGCTACCGAAGTCCGACGCCAAACAGCTTGCTGTGTTCCGTCGGTGCGTAGGAGTACCAGTGCCTAATAGGCATTTCCTGGGTTAACTCGCTCCATCGTCGACCTCATCTATGACCTTGGTCAAAATTGAGGTCAAGAGTTAACCCATCTCATAATAAAAAAGATGGCATTTTGCAGGAAGTCCAAATAATTGTCACCATTGAGGTTATCGGGCAGGTAATGCGGTCCAATCACCTGATTCCCAATAACTCCTGCCCAAACGTTCACACTAAACTTTCTTTGAAAGGATTTCTGACTTTTGATCAGGATTTATAAATACTGTAAAAAATATGAAATAAATGTTTAAAATGCAATCTTTTTTTTAATTTCACGAAAATCTCACGAAATTTAAAATTTTTACCTCCCTTGTGAGTGTGATTAACTCAAAAACTTATTTTTATTTCACCTGATGAACATTAGAAAAATTCGACTAAGTCCAGAAAATAAATTCATTAGCGATGTTACTAATAACTTTTCATGGTATATTGCATACCATTAGAAAGGAGAAAGTTCAGGAATGTTTTTGAAAAATCAGAAGAGCATGATTACTTTTAGCTTTTTTTCTAAATTGGAAACTAAAGTTGACATTCAAGTTTTTTTTTTCTTAAAAAAACTTTGCGGGTCAGTAAAAAAAATAGATGTTGCTGGCGAGTAATTTTTGTTTCTATAAAAACGTACAACGTTACAAATAAAAAAAATAAAAAAAATTAAGCTACACTTATCAGTTTATTTTTTAATTTAAAATGTAGACTTTTACAAAATTTCACCCAAAAATATTTAAAAACCGCATAAAAAAATCAGTTTGACCAAGATTTTTTATAGGGGTTGAAGAGGTAGCCAAAGACCACTCCAATCACCCTATTCAATGGCACGATGCACCAAACACCCTGTATATTAATAGTAATAAGTAATTTATTTTCTTCCACAAAATTTGCCTTATGTCTAACTATGCAAAAGTGCACCTAATTGACAAGATTTTGTGGGAGACTAGTGCCTAAACTAAGCCGAAACTTGTATTATAGGACACCAGGAACTCCCCAACTTGGAAAAATATCACTTTTATAAGTGTGGCGAACTTGGCTAACCCTGGTGCCAGAGTTTCCAAACCGCACAATGGCCTCTGACTTGGTTTTAACGACTGTAGTCAATCGACAACAGCCGGGACCGACCGACAGCTTAACGTGCCCCGAAGCACGGAAATGCTCGTGATAAATTGCCACTGCCTCTGTGTACGTTGTTCAACCTCACTGATCGGTTGAGATCAGCGAGAGCCACTGGGCAACGAGCGACTTTTATAAATGTGCTATACATATTAGACTAGACTCTAGTTTTGAAGTCAGAAAATGATAAAAATAATCTGAGAAGATATTATCTGTTAACATTAATAGTGGATTAATGTAATGCGAGCGCCTGAGTGTGAGAGTGTGTGTGTGTGTAGCGTGTGTCTGTGTGTCGTAGATATTGCTAATATAAAATATATTTTTTTTACCAACCCATATACGTCCCCATCGAGGGGCACGAGCCTCCCTTCGAAACACGAAGGGGATTCAGGCCATATAGTCCACCACGCTGGCCCATTGCGGGTTGGTGGACCGCTCGTCTTTTCAAAACGAATTTTCTTCGACAGGTGGGTTTCATCACGATGTTTTCCTTTACCGATGAGCAAATGATAATTAGAAATCCCTACATAGATCCGAAAAGACGAATTTAGTGGTACATCCACCAGGATTTCAACCCGTAACCTTCCGATTTACAACTCTGGCTCATTCATTACCAACTGGGCTATCACCACTAAAAGATATTGCTCTTATCGTAACAACACAGAGTGCATGCATGTGGTAACCAGATGTGCTGTCGTGTGTACGTAAACTTGCTTACTAGCTCCGACAAAGAAGCCATGACTCCAAAACTGGTACATGTAGTGTTGGGTCACCGTTCTAAAATGTGCTGGGTCCGTTTTCACTGTACCGTTCTCATATTTTGTGATTTTGAAAATATTCGTGCACACCTTCAACAAAGACATTATTTAGTACCAGCTTTTCGCCCGGCACTTCGTTCCCGTGGGAATTTTTTCGACAATTTTCCAAAGATTTTAATAATTATTCTGCTATTCGGGACGGAGACAAATACAACAAATTAAAAACCATGAAAATTGGTCCAGCCGTTCTCGAGTTATAAGTGTTCGAACAAACCCGACTTTGTTTTATAAATTAAAAAGATGCATGTATCATATTTGCACACACATCTATACGATTTATTACTTTTTCTCCACACCCAAAAATACAATGAATTCGCTCCGTTCTTCTTCTTCTTATCGTGTAGGTATAGTCAAGTGTGTGACTAACTTGGCTAACCCTGGTGTCAAAGTTTTCAAATCACACGATGGCCTCAGACTTGGTGTTAACGACTGTAGTCAATCGACATCAGCCAGGACCGACAGCTTAACGTGCCCTTGGAAACGCTCGTGATAAATTGCCACTTTGGTCACACATCAGGTTCCCTGCCTCTGTGTGCTCCGTTTAGTTATGATAAAGATCCCGTGTCATCGGCAGTGCTTCTCACTCCAAAGTTCTCCGTAAACAAAACACTATCTCTTTGTGGAGAATGGCAGGAGCTTGTAAAGAACAAATACATTAAGGACGTGGCTATATGGACAAGGATTCCTCTGCCTTTTTTCGAAAGGGATAAATTATTTGAAAACTCAAGATTAGGCTTTCGTTTGCCTTCATTCAAATGAAGACTTTGATTGGAAGAAATTACCTAAGAAAGATTTGGCTGTATGACTCCGTCCTTTGCCTATTCTGATGGATGAAAGAAAACTACTACTACTATATGAATAACTAAAAATAAATTAATTGCCCTTTTAACAACCTAGTATTTGTACCTTGTTTTCAGTGTACAACCTTGAGAGAGATGCCAAATAAAATATAAGTTGTGTAAACTGACATATTAACGTTACAACAACCCAAAACTTGGTTATAGGATTTTTCTGAAAATGTAAACAATTTAATAAAATAACTTTTTTTTTAAATCAGCCACTGCTGTCCCACTCGTTTCCTCCAGGCGTCTCGGTGATATACGGTATTGGCTCACTCTTTTTCAAAGGCGTCTCGCTCACCAGCGCTTCCTCGGACTCGGAAGCCGGACTTTTTCGGCCTTTATATTGTTTTTTTTTATTAGTCCATATCAGGGTTTCTCAAAGTGGGGTACGCGAACCCCTAGGGGTTCGTCATTCGTCGGTAGGGGGTTCGCGGCAAGATGCCGAGTCAGAATAAAGGTTAAAATTGTCGAAAATTACTTCTAAAATTGATTCAATTTGCGACAAGAAACAAGCCCACCCATCACATTAATATTAAAAAGATATTTCTTTTGATGTTGTATTTGTTGCCTTTTATTAAATAAAAAAACATTTCCTTCAACAGTCAACTTTAAGGGGTTCGCTGTCATCTGGAAAATTTAACAGGGGTTCCTGGAGCCAAAAGTTTGAGAAACCCTGGTCTATATACGTCCCCCGCCGAGGGGTACGGGTCTTCCTTCGAAACAAAAAGAGGATTTAGGCCATAGTCCACAAAATATGCGTGTTTGTGGATCGCGCGTAAATTTCCAAATTTTCTTTAGACGTGCGGGTTTCATCACAATGTTTTCTTTCACCGCTGAGCAAGTGATAATTAATGAAAAATCTGTGTATAAATAAAATCTTCTTCCTGTTTCGAAGCGAGGCACGTACCCCTCGGTGGGGACATATAAGAGCTGGTAAGAAAGGTGGACCGTATATAAAACCGAATGACGAATTTAGTGGTACAGGCCTGCATCAGGATTCAAGCCCGCTACCCCCCGCTTACAGGTGTGATTCATCACCAACTGGCTATCACCGGATAGGATTGTAATTTTACTGAGAGAATAGTAATATCGCGAATGATTATAATTCACTAGTGAAGTATTGCACCCACCTTTGGGATGGTTCAGCCAAATATCAACTAGCCGCATTGATCTCAGTGGATCGCAGAGCCAGAAGACTCATCTACACTAATATCATAAATGAAGAAAGATTTGATTGTTTGTTTGTATTGAATAGGCTCCGAAACTACTAAACCAATTTGAAATTTCATTCACCATTAGAATGTTACGTTATTCCTGATTACATAATTTTCCCGAATTCTCACAAGAACGGAGTCCCAGGCGGAATACTAGTAGCTTGGATATGTGTTTTTTACAAAATGTTCTTCGGGAGTATGGACATGAGCTGCACGGGTTCATTCTGCCTGCCCCCTTATATTGTCGAAATCCCGCGGATGCGTACTGAGCTCTTTTCAACATCTTATAATATTGTGCACTGCCAAGGATAAGGTTTCCTTGCTAGCATTTGTATTTCCGAGCTCATATAACCAGAATATCTATAAATTTTAAGTGAATAGACCTCTTCTAAGTGAGCTTGCTACATCCTCGACCGCAACTTACGAACCTATTGTTAATATTAAAAAAAATAGAGTGAAATTATAACATTACTAGCTTTCCGCCCGCAGCTCCGCCCACGTGGACTACAGGTTATATCGTGCCCAGCTGTGTAATAAAATGTAGCCTATAATATTCCACAAGATCTAACCTATCTCTATACCAAATTTCAACAAAATCGGTTCAGTAGTTTAGGCGCGAAAGCGTAACAAACAAACAAACTTACATTCACATTTATGATATTAGTAAGGATGGTTAAACAATTTTCCGATAATATATTAACATGGCCAAATGTTATCCTGAAAGTTTAGTTGAATAACGAACTCAGGGGTACGCGTACCCCACTTTGAGAAACCCTGCCTTAGAGTGAGTACTAACTTTACATAAAGAAATTATCAAAACAAAAGCTGAAGAATACTCTAGCATTCCACAGGTGAAATTGATCATTCCTATGAAGTACATGACCAAACCAAAACCATTGTTCGAGTATAGACGGTTGCAGAACGAGAGAAGATTATGGGTGGTCATAAGGCCGTGGATCTGGAAGAAATATTTAAAATAATAAATATATTTTTTTAAAGCCCTCGTAGCCCAGTAGCGCTCGCTTGGTTTAGTTTTAACTATATTGTGTTACAATAATATTTACGTGTTCTAATGTTTATTTTAATTATAAATTATATAATTCAAGCCCTGCATTTTTCGCGAAAAACAGACATTTTCGGGAAAATTTGCGGTACTACAGTGGTTAAGGCGACTACAGCACCCGATTAAGGCAGCACACATAGGAATAGTGCCATCTCCGTCTCTCAATAGGCCTGGGCCGGCAGTGCGAACAGTGTCAATACACGAAGTTTACGGACTGTGAAAGCGTGCGTGCGTAAAAACATGTTCGAAAGTTAGAAACCGGCCAAGAGCGTGTCGGGCCACGCGCATTGTAGGGTTCCGTAGCAGCATGGTTCAAATATGCAGCTGGCTTCTTAATTCTACAAGCATATTATCATAGTTTATGTTAAAATCCCCAAATACTATACTTAGTATCATAAACAAATGTATTAAAAAGTTTGGCCTAAATATAACAGAATGGAAGTGTTTAATGCGCGAGCGAAGCGAGCGCGACTTTTTATTTTTTTTTCGACAATTTTATTGTGAGGAATAATATAATAATATCAAGCTAAGCAGGTGTATGTTTTTAATGTCGTTTTCGTAATTAGCACCCACAAAAACCTATTAAACGACACCTGAAGTGTCAATATGTTACAGCTTGGCTTTCGGCTCGCCTCACTTTTAGCGTGGAACCTTGTATGTCAACCATTTTGGATTAGGGTACACTTCGTCGTAAATGCTACCCTCGTGAATTATTCCACATTTTTTTTCATTATAAAAATTAATGTTTCCTAAACGGATTGCTGAATCGAAAAACGTTTGTAGTAAACCCCTTCTATCTTTTAAAAAGCTATCCTATGATAACGCACTCGATGATATCGGCTAGAAAAAAAACCATCGCCCATTCACGTTAATGGGAAACACACGAAAACATTTTTTTTCTACCATTTTATTTTTTAGATTTGTCACCACAATCACTAGGTATGTATGACCATGCCAAATTTCAGCTCTGTGCTACCAAGGGTTTCTTAGGAAACCTGCGGACAGACAGACATGGCGAAACTATAAGGGTTCATAGATTACTACGGAACCCTAAAAACAAATGTATTATTAAAGAGTTTGTAATTTGGGAAATAATTTTTGTTTTGGTCTAAATGCAACCGAATGTAAGTATAAATTTTTTTGTTGTTTTTTTTTTTTTTACGGCAATATTACTGTTAGAAATAATATCAACCTGCTGTTAAAATAATTTTAATGTCATTTTCGTAATTAACACCCCCAAAAAACTATTTAACGACACCTAAAATGTCAATATGTTACAGTTTGGCTTTCGACCTCCCCTCACTTTTAGCGTGGAACCTTGTAAACATATTCTTATTAATCCCAAAAACGTTTGGTCGACTATTACTCGCAAACTTGAAGGGCCAACTTATGTGTGATAGTTTTTCTTTTAATTTCGTTGTATATTCTATAACCGTGAATTTTTTTACATTTTTAGAAACAACTGTTTAGCTGGTAGTGTCCCCCCCGGAAACTTGTTTTTAACAAAAAATTCACTTTAAAAATATTTTTTTCTCAAACGGAGTGCTGAATCGAAAAACGTTATTAGTAAACCCCTTCTATATTTTAAAAATCTATCTTATGACATTCAATTCGATGGTATCGGCGAGTAAAAAAAATCCATCGCCCTTTCACGTTTTTTCGAGTGGGAAACACTCGAAAAAATGTTTTTTCCAAAATTTTATATTTTAGATCTGTCGGCGCAATCAATATCTATGACCATGCCAAATTTCAGCTCTGTAGTACCAAAGATCTTATATTAGTAAATATATTCTTATTAATCCCAACAGTGTTTGGCACTTGGTCGACTATTACTCGCAAACTTGAAGGACCAAGTTATGTGTGATAGTTTTCCTTTTAATTTCGTTATATAATCTACCAACGTGAATTTTTCCACATTTTTAGAAACAACCGTTTGGCAGGTAGAGGGGGGGACACTTGTGTTTGACAAACATTTTCACTTTAAAAATTTATATTTCGCAAACGGAGTGCTGAATCGAAAAACGTTCTTAGTAAACCCCTTCTATCTTTTAATATGCTATCCTATGATACCCCACTCAAAAATATTGGCGAGAAAAAAAAATTCATCGCCCTTTCACGTCTATGGGAGACACCCGAAAAAAATTTTTTTTCTAAGATTTTACTCTACAGTTCTGTCGGCGTGATTCATATGTATAATCATGCCAAGTTTCAGCTCTGTAGTACCAAGGGTTTCTTAGGAAACCCGCGGACAGACGGACAGACGGACATGGCGAAACTATAAGGGTTCGTAGATTACTACGGAACCCTAAAAAATGGGATTTATGGAAAGGTAACAGCTTAAATCGAAAAATGCGTTAACTACTTATCGAGAATGTTCAATCACGAACATTTTGATAGCAAATTCAAGTTCCTGTGTGCATTTTACTATCGTTTTTACAACTTAAAAGATACACAATATTGGATATTTAGAGGTGACTTTGTGAGCTTTTTCTATCGAACCAAAAGTGCTGGATCATGTTTTCAGCAAACTACTTATTTAGTTTATGTCCTGAATATTGCCGTAGTATTTTTTTTCTTCGATTTAATGCAGTGCGTCATGCTTATTTACGCATCATAAAATAGTAATTTAGGTGCTGTAGTAGCCTTAAGGCACGGTACACCCACGCACCGACGGAACACAGCAATGTTTGGCGTCAGACTTCGATAGGAGGGTGGTCGCGAACCAGACGGCCCTTCACAGAGCCTATGCATATAATCCTGATATTGACTTTTATGTTTAGCTAGAGACTTACCATTGATACTATAGCTATTAAATAAGTGGCGAGCTTCAAATCCGTAATATATAAACAGCAGGTTCGTACCCTGGGGAATGATTTGTATCCCATAATGTTTCCAAAATATTTTAATGTGATAATTTTAATGTATACATAAAAAGGAATAAAAACAATATGAACTTGGTTATAAATATAGTAAGCACTACAAATTAATAATAGTTAAAAACGCGTTTTTTTACATACTCTTTGATAGTAAATAGTAATGGTAAACGTAAACACGTTAACGTCAGTGATTACAAACTTAATTTTTTTTTACACGGGAAAAACAAAGGGAACTTAACTTATACAGCTGTCGTCTTCTAAACATTGCCAAAGAGATGTTGTTGTTTATAATTTTTCCCTTTCAAGATGGCACTTTACTTGGCGTTGCGTATTCGCGTATTTGCTGTATTCGGCCAAATAATACCATGTGTGGAGGATTTATTCGTCTATATTTGCCATATTTGCACAAATATGACAAACACACAAATAGGAAAATACGCCGATCCGTTCGCTTGTCGGTCTTTGGTCACACATCAAAGGACACAATATGATTATTAGACTATTTAGTTATGTCACCACAACCCTTAAGAACCATAACTGTGAGAGCATAAATGCTGCAAGTCAGCACATCATGGGTGGCATGGCTTCTCAGCCACCATAGTGATAGGTGTAAGCATTTACGTCATTCATGTCGCGCATCCAACTCTGTACGCATGTCTCACTTAGTTTAAATTAATTAAATAAGTTAAAATTAAAGTTTTTATTCTTTTTAAAAACATAGTTCCGTGCTCCCGCAACTTGACTGGCGCAGCCGGTAGGATCCGCTAATCCTAAAATTGGCCGCCAAGCGCGTTTAAACTTCGCGGAAAATAGACTAAACCTCGTCTATTCGTGGAAAATCGAGCGCGCAACAGCTGGAGCGGATCCTGCGAACCAAAAGAAATACGTCGAGGACCTGGACATAAGCCGGACATATTCAGAATGGGTGTTGCAGGGTGGTGAGTAAAACTTTTCGCTATCCCCTGTGTTCCATCCCTTACGTGTACTTGAGATCAAACTTCTCTCATTTCAAACGTGATCTGAATTAGTTAAGCCTTATATAAGTATAAATACAAGAATATTATAAATGAAATTAAAGTAATTAAATTTGTTAATGAGAAATAATTAAAGGAACTGAATTAAGCTGATTTAAAATTTAATTAGAATAGAAATTGTAAATAATAGAACTTTAGTATTTCCCTCAAAATTTTTATACTGCTTACTTTGTTCTGTTTATTGTAAATTTTATTTTGTGTGAAAACCTACTTGTGTGTAAAAGCGAGAAAAGTTACCGAAAATGCCGGAGGCCAACTTGAACATAATCCCTTCAGAATTCGTGAAAATCATACCACTCTATAAAGGCGATAGTGAAACCCTCAGTCTATTTTTACGAAAATGTGAATATATCATAGACAGATTCCGCGGTGACCCAATTCAAGATGCATACGTTATGCAAGTTATTACTAGTAGGCTAACAGAAAAAGCAGCAGCGCTGATAAGCGAGCGCCCAGACGTCGTGGCGTGGGCGTCATTCAAGGAACTCCTAACACAGCACTTTGGCGATCCGCGCAGCGAGGAATGTATCGCCATAGAGTTAGAAAACCTAAAAATTAGAACAGGCGAGTCATACCTCAATTTTTGCAATAGAATTCAATCAGTTAGGTCAAATCTTATAGCTAAAATAAACCTAATAGATGATGCTCAGCTGCGTAGCAGTAAAGTGATAATTTATAACAAAACTGCTCTTAACGTTTTTCTGTACAATCTGCCAGAGAACATGGTTAGGGTTGTCAGACTTCACCAACCTGATACCTTAGAAAAAGCACTAACATACGTCTTAGAAGAAGTAAACTTCCATGACCAATATCAAATTAAAAACCGTTCAAACTCTACCAATCCACCTAAATTAAATCCACAAATGCAACATCAAAATCAATTTAAATTCGGTACCCAAAATCATACGCCACATCTGAACAATTCACAGCTCTATGGTAAACAGTCGAACAATTTCAATCCCTTTAAATTCGGAATTCCTCAAAGTAGACAATTTAGGAACCCGCAGACGAATAACCAACAGCTCTATCGACCAATGCAGCCAGCTCAGTTTGGTCAGCCACAGCAGCAGAGATCGTTACCACCATGGGCTCAAGCTCAAGCGCAGGTAGGCTACAGGCCAGTTGGTCTGCAACGTTTGCCTCACATGCGACCGAACCAGTTTGGCCAGCAACAAGGATTTAGACCCCCTCAACAAAATTTTCAAAACTACCCCAATGACGTATCAATGCGCACGGCACCCCAAAAACCACAAGGTTTCCGCGTAAATGAAACTGAATTGTACGACGAGTGTGCGTCTTATATGGAAGACCCCTACAATACTTACGATTACGCGTCGTGTAGTAACGACCCCTCAATGAATTACGATTGCGATTCATACGAGCAACAAGCCGCAATGCTAGCCTTGGAAGGCGCAGGGACCGATAAGCCCGCCGAGACGGTAGCTCAGGTTACAGACTCAGATAGTAGCGAGACACAACAAGCGCAAAATTTTTACATACAGGCCTCTACTCGAACAGAGAATCTATAGAGTTGAATTGTGATATAAAATTAAAATTGCCATACATTTATTTACCCGAAATTAACGCTAAATTAATGATAGATACCGGAAGCACACGTTCATTTTTGCGTCCCCAAAAGGCTTACGAATATTTTTCAAATTATATAGCCCGCGAAAATTTTGAAGTAATAAGTACTCATGCCACTTCTCAACATAATGAAGTCGTACATATCCCTTTAATGCCAACATTCAAAAGTACAGACTATCATAAGTTCTTTCTCTACGACGTAGACTCCCGCTACGATGGCTTGATCGGGAATGACTTGTTAAAACAAGTAGAGGCGATAATTGATCTGAAAAATAAAGTTCTTAGAACAAAGACCACTGACATACCCATCATTCATAATTCGATTGACTATACAATAGTATTACCACCGAGATCGGAAATGCGAGTGAAAATACCGACCGACTTGTATTCAGGGCAAGCAATTTTAAATTACAAAAAATTTTGTGATGGCGTTCGAATGCCTGATGCTCTCGTTAGTTGCACTAAAGGATATGCAACTACAGTAATCCAAAATACCCTGGAGACTCAAATGGATTTAACCATAGTTTCCCCTTTCAAAGTTGCAGAGTACATTCCGAGTGAAAACAATATTAATTACATGAACAATGACACAGACAGACATCACGACGACATACTAAGAACTAATTTATCTAAATTACGTCTTGACCACATGAGTTCCGAGGAGCGTGACTGTATAGCTAAACTCTGTGACGAATACAGGGATATTTTCTATTGCGACCAATTACCCCTCACATTTACTAACCAAGTCAAACACTTCATACGTACCACACACGAAGACCCAATATATACGAAGCCCTATAGACAACCCCTAGTTCAAACTGAAGAAATTAAAAATCAAGTAGAGAAACTTTTAAAAAATAACGTTATTCAGGAATCATACTCACCTTGGAGCTCACCCGTACATCTGGTACCTAAGAAAATGGACGCTTCAGGTGAAGTGAAATATAGAATGGTGATTGACTACAGACGACTTAACGACATAACCATAGACGACAAGTATCCCCTTCCCAACATTACAGACTTATTTGACAAACTTGGACGAAGCACTTACTTTACCACACTCGATTTGGCTAGCGGCTATCATCAGATAGAAGTTAATGAAGGTGATAGACAAAAGACAGCATTCAGTACTCAGTCAGGGCACTATGAGTTTTTACGTATGCCCTTTGGCCTCAAAACGGCTCCTGCCACTTTCCAACGAACGATGGATAGTGTGCTGAGAGGTTTACAGGGAATACACTGCCTTGTATATCTAGACGATATTATTGTGTTTTCCTCCAGTTTGCAAGAACATTTGACAAAATTACGAGCTATATTTGACAGACTAAGACAGACAAACCTCAAAATTCAACTTGACAAGTCAGAATTCCTCAGGAAGGAAGTTCTTTACCTAGGTCACACCATTACCAAAGACGGACTAAGACCAAACGACGATAAAATTTCTGCAGTACTTAATTACCCTCTTCCGAAAACTACCACAGAAATCAAAAGTTTCCTTGGCTTAGTCGGTTACTATAGGCGTTTTATAAAGGACTTTGCCAAAGTAACCCAACCACTCACCGCATGCTTGAAAAAGCGAAATAAAATCACAATAGATCAAAAATATATAGATGCCTTTGAGAAATGTAAAGAGCTCCTTACCACTGCCCCTCTTTTACAATTTCCAGACCCCACGAAACCTTACATACTGACTACAGACGCATCTGCAGTTGCCTTAGGCGCTGTCCTTTCTCAAGGACCTGTAGGACAGGACAAACCCGTGGCATATGCTAGCCGTACATTGACTGATACAGAGTCTCGATATAGTACGATAGAACGTGAACTCCTAGCCATCATTTGGGCCACAAAACACTTTAGACCCTACCTATATGGACACAAATTTTACATATATACCGACCACAGACCACTTGCATGGCTGTACTCGTTGAAAGAGCCTAACAGCAAGCTAACACGTTGGCGACTTAGACTACAAGAATTTGATTTTGAAATTGTTTACAAGAAAGGGAAACAAAATACTAATGCTGACTCTCTCTCTCGTATAAAATTAAATGCCATTGATTCTGACGATGACGTTTCTATGAGAGTAAATGTTGACGGACATAAAGAACTCGATGACCTACTAAAAGCCCACTTGAAGGAAATTGAAGACAGAGTAACAAAATTAAAAAATGACAAACGTAAAGACAATGCCAAACATAAAGATAGTTCTGAAACCATTACTATTTCAGACTCATCCACAACAGTGACTATCGGTGACTCCGAATCTGAACATGGGGACTATCCAATAATCCCTGACAGAAGTTCTACAGAAACAGCTCATTCTTGCCAAGACTTGGAATCGCACGGAATACCAATTTTGCATGAGGCAATAGATACAAAACCTAACCAAATCCTTGTCTTCAAATGGTTTAAGAATGAATTACAAGTCAAAAATATTTCTAACGAAAAACATAAAATTTTAGAAATTTTCCTACCAACTAATAATGACCAATTAATTAAAAATTTCCTTAAAGAATACGTAAAACCAAAAACTAAATACTTTATCTATTTTGAAGACGAAATACACAGGAAAGACTTTTCAAGAATCGTAATTGAACTCTTTAAACAGGGCTCTGTAGAATTTTTTGAATGTACTGAAAGGGTTATATATATCGAAGATGAGAGAGAACAAAAAGCTATCATCCTAAAATATCACGAAGGTCCTACATGCCACCGTGGCATCAAAGAAACAGCAGTTAGGATACGTAGGAATTACTATTGGGAGAACATGACGGACACAGTTGCCGCAGTAATTAATGGTTGTGAAGCGTGCCGTAAAATGAAATATGACCGAAAACCACTGAAACCAATTTTACAGCTTACTCAAACACAAGATGCTCCATTTCAAGAACTATTCATTGATCTTTTCACCATCGAGGGAAGATACTACCTCACCATAGTTGATGCTTTCAGTAAGTTAGGACAGGCCTTTGAAATATCCAACCGTTCCACCCCAGAGGTAGTTCGAGCCTTAACAAAATATTTTTCTTTCTACGGTGTGCCTCGAAAAATTTCAAGTGACCCCGGGTCGGAATTCAATAATGAGCTAATGAGAGAGCTGATGAGTCTACATAAAATAGAGCTTCACATATCTACCCCTAACAATCCAAACTCAACAGGTATAATAGAACGATTTCATTCAACTATTATAGAAATATACCGTTTAGCTAGATTCGAACAAAAATGTACAGACGCTGCTTCCGTAATGACCTATTCTATATTGGCCTATAATAACACAATCCACTCGACAACTAACTTCACCCCTTTTGAAATAGTATTTGGTCATACCAAAGTTAATCCAGTTTTTGACATAGACTTTGAAAAAACGTATACTCATCGGTTGCTTAAGGATCATAATAAAAGAATGAAACACCTTTACAACTACATATCTGAAAACGCCCTAGCAAAAAAAGAAAGGATAAGAGAGAGAAGAGGAGGTGAAGGTGAACTACCCTTAGAAGTGGGAGATGTTGTATTCGCTAAGGATATCAATAGGAGAAAGAGCAAAGACAAAGCTAGGTTTCAGAAAGCAATAGTGTTAGGTAAACCGAAAAGAAACATTGTACCTGTGCGAATAGGCGCGCGAGAAACAAAAGTACCCATTAAAAACATCAAGCGTCCTCCGCAGGTGGTGGATGATTCTCCTCCTGGCAGTGATACGTGCGAGCCAGGCCCTTCAACTTCAAAACGTTGACAAGAACCCCGGCGTTCTACCCGTTAAGCTGGGACAAGCATGTCGTCAGCACGACAAATGGACTGTTATAAAAGTTTTGGATTTGAGAAGCATTCAGGATGATTTGGCTTACAATTCTCAAAAATATGAGAAATTTGAACAATTAGTAGATAGTAGTAAGACTTATTCGCGAGAATTCTATAACGTTAAATTGCAGGCAAGAAATTTGTATAACATAACCGTACAGAAATTAAGACAAATTATCCCTTCTAATAGAGTTAAACGAGGTATCATAAATCCTCTTGGGTCTTTAATTAAAATAGTAACAGGAAATCTTGATCACGAAGACGCACTAAGATATGACAAGTTGATATCCCAAATGAAAGGTAACGAAGTAAAAGTAGAAAATAAGTTGACCATTATTTCCGAAATGTTGGGAACGATGGTAAATAGTACTGAGACTTTACGAGACAATACCGTTATTTTAGATGAACGCCTCACACGCGTGGAAAAAATAGTTAAAGATATAATGATCAAAGAAAGCAATTCCATACATGCTACATATATACTTAGCGTGTTCCACTTGTTTATTAGTAATTTTAATTTGATTTTTTTAGCAGTCGGTGACGTTGAAGTAGCTCTAGCCTTAAGTAAAGTCTCTGTACTACATCAGTCAATCATAGACTCAGATGAACTGTTGGATATGTTAACATCCATATCGAAATACAGTAGTTTAGTATACCCTGTTAGTGTAAGCAATTTGGTTAGTATTGAAAAAACCATAGTTGTTAAGTCTTATGTTAAGGAAAATCAGATTACGTTTGTCATGGAAATCCCCCTTACTGATGGTAATATATATAGTTATTTCAAAATTTATTCCTTACCTATTTTCAACCCTTCAAAAAATCATACCACTGTAGTTGTCCCAAAATACCCTTTCCTACTGGCGAAAAGTTTGAAATACCTTCCAGCAGAAAACCCCTGTGAAGAAATTGCAGTAGAACGATTCCTGTGTAGAGAAAGCGATGTTGTTCCATTCCCAGAAGCTACTTGTGTAGAGCAGCTAATGAAATTTCAGCCAGATCACAGCCTCTGTGAAGCACATGTTGTTGAGATCGAAGACGTCAAAGTTCAGCGCTACGGTCCTATGAACTGGATAATCTTCACCCAGAAGAAGCAGATCATCACAGAGAAGTGTCAGGATGATATCACCAAGAAACAAATTCAAGGTACATTTCTGGCCACCATAGATGCAGACTGCGAACTCTACATAGAAAATAAAAGGTTGGAGAGCCGACGAGCAATAGCTTCAGATCTTCGACTTCAGCGAACTACCCCTATCATCAACCTACCAGAACTTACCACAGTGAATATAAGTGAAAGTGTTAAAGTTAATATCAAGGGTGTTAATTTGGACAATTTAAAGCATCTGTCAAACGTGTTGAAAAGTGCGGAAATGAATAAGAACAGTGAAAACGTAATCATAGACACTCAAAGTGTGAGCTTAGCTACTATAATCCTTTATATTTTAATTGTAATCATTAGTATAAGCCTCATTATATGGAAATTTAGAATCTTGCGAAATCATCGTGACTCAAATTCGTCAGATGACTTCGCGCTTGAGGAGGGAGAAGTTATGTCACCACAACCCTTAAGAACCATAACTGTGAGAGCATAAATGCTGCAAGTCAGCACATCATGGGTGGCATGGCTTCTCAGCCACCATAGTGATAGGTGTAAGCATTTACGTCATTCATGTCGCGCATCCAACTCTGTACGCATGTCTCACTTAGTTTAAATTAATTAAATAAGTTAAAATTAAAGTTTTTATTCTTTTTAAAAACATAGTTCCGTGCTCCCGCAACTTGACTATTTTAGACCATATTTGCCTGTGTTATTTGCTGTTGGCATCCCAAGTGAAGACGTCGTGTTTGTGCTGTTTGGAGTACGTACGAATATTTGGACAAATACAGCGAATACACGCAACGCCAAGTGAAGTGCCACCTTCAGAAAAGGCAAAGGAATCTATAATATCCATGCAGCCGTTGTCTTACGTTTTTTCTTTCGTGTAGCTCCCCCCGTTGACCGTAAACCGATAGGGCTTTTGTTTACGGAAAACTTTGGCGGCGAGAAGCACTGCCGCGGAGATCTTTGTCGGAACCAAAAGGAGCGAATACAACATATCACATAATTTTTTCTATAACTATACTGTTAAAAGTTAGTTTACTGCACAATATACTATCACTATTATACATTAAACAACTATTTCATGTAGAAAATAAAAATTCAATCGACACAGCAACCACTCACATCAAGTTCCCACTTGGTTCCCACCAAAAAATACATATAATATTATATAACATATAATATTATATTATATGTATTGCTTATGTATGTATAAAATATATGTCTGTGTATTTATATAAATTATTTATATATTATATGTATGTGTAGTTGTATTTTTATGTAGTTTATATTAGTATTTAGATTTCAGTGGTTAATTGTGCACGTCTGTCTTTATTTATTTTACGTCTCTCACTGTCCCAGGTCTGCTGGAAGAAATTTCTTAAAGAAATAAGCTGTGCCTTTTGTGTTCGTTTTTCTATTTGTCTGTAACATTTGTGATTTTTCCTGTGTACAATAAACTGTTAATAAAAAAAAATATAAAAAAATAACCTAAGAAATTTTTAATTCTATTTTTTTTAATGGCGTCTACATTGTTTTGATTTTGCCAATGTCAGAATAAATTTAAATAAAGAATAGCAAAGTCGCCAGTACCAAGT
Organism: Aproaerema taeniolella; assembly: GCA_949987775.1. Lineage (NCBI taxonomy): Eukaryota > Metazoa > Arthropoda > Insecta > Lepidoptera > Gelechiidae > Aproaerema > Aproaerema taeniolella. Next base: position 627,226 of record OX465268.1, on the reverse strand, counting down.
AGAGAAACCCTGTACAATACAATATACTATATACTTTATTTGCACACTAGAACGGGTCATCTGGCAGATGTTTGTCAGAAATTAGATAAAGACAATAGACCTAATATCACTATTCCATTTATTTATTTAATAAATGGAGGTTTCAACAGCTTAAGTATACACAGTGGTCAACATTTTAAAATTAATAAGCCAATTACAGATCCTCACAGATAGAAACGAGTATCGCTGAGGTGAATAATCCTAATAAACAATTAGTTTAAGCTTGACACTTTAGTAAAAAGAAAATTGCCAATTTAACTACCTTAACATAATTAATTCTTTTGTGACATATCGTCACTATATACATTGGAATGGACTGGGCATCAATGTCAACCGCAAATTTCTATCGCACCTCCGCTTCGCTGACGACATAATAATATTGGCAGAAACACCACAAGTCCTGCAAGAAATGCTGCACAGCCTTAACGCTGCCTCGAGACGTGTCGGCCTTGGGATGAACTTGGACAAGACCAAGGTCATGTTCAATGATAATGTCGTGTCCAGGCTGATCTCTGTTGACGGTGTTACGCTCGATGTTGTTCAGGAATACATATACCTCGGGCAAGCGTTGCAGTTAGGTAGAGACAACTTCGAGCGGGAAATCACCAGAAGAGTGCAGCTTGGCTGGGCAGCATTTGGGAAGCTGCGTCATATCTTTTCGTCGCCACTCCCGCAGTGTCTAAAGACCAAGGTCTTCAATCAATGCGTCCTACCAGTCATGACCTACGGAGCCGAAACGTGGAACATGACAGTGAGGTTGGCCCACTGATTGCACGTCGCTCAGCGAGCAATGGAGCGCTCCATGCTCGGGATCTCGCTAAGGAATAGAATCCGAAACGAGGTCATCCGACAGAAAACCGGAGTGATGGATATTATCCAAAAGTGTAGCAAGCTGAAGTGGCAGTGGGCTGGCCATGTCTGTCGCAGAACCGACGAGCGTTGGAGTAGACAGGTTCTCGAATGGAGACCACGTCTTGGCAAACGTAGTGTAGGACGCCCCCCAGCCAGATGGTCAGATGACCTAAAGAAGATAGCGGGTAGTGGCTGGATGAAAACAGCGGAGGATCGTGCAAAGTGGCGCACCTTTGGGGAGGCCTATGTTCAGCAGTGGACTGCAATAGGCTGATATGATATCGTCACTATGAAATACATTTTTGAAAAAAAATTGAGTCAAAGCTTAAGGATAAGACTCTTGGATGAGAGGTGGGATCATAACATCTTGGTGCTCCCAAATCGACAGCCTCACCTGTTAAGCTGTTGTGCACCCTGCTGATCAACGGACGAGGCTATGGAATACTAAAACCGTACAACCCTTAAAAAATTACTTTAAAACACATTTTATGACGTAAAGGAATGTCTGTAAACCAAATGACCATATGATGTACAGTACATATAATATTTAGCTGACATTTCTTTTATTTTGCCTAATTCTGTACCTAATTATTTGTTCTAGTTTTTATATTTTATTTTAATTAATTGACATTTGATTTTTCATATTATTTAATTTATTTTAACTAAACATTTGCATGCTTTTTTAGGCTACACAGGAATGATCTGTATTATTATTTTTGACCATCTAGAATACTCTGTTTTTTACGCAAATAAAGCTTTTTATCTTTAAAGGATTTTTCAATGTGATATTGGCGATTTCGCCATCCTCTATTTAAAAAAAAATTGTCTACAATTGTGATCTTGCCAACAAGATCACGGTGAAGATTTGGCGAAAGCCATAAAAAAAGATGAATTATATTGCTTAAGATTTGGCTGTATGGCTCAGTTCCATTGCCTATCCGTTGTGATAAATTTTACAAAAACTACTACTTGTTTTGATAAACGCAGATAATTGTCTTGAAATGTTTTACCTTATTTTAGAGACTATTTTATTATTTAGATGTTATGTTTTAAGCAATTCAATAACGTTAGATGTACGAGTTTAGTTCTATACGCTGTATCTCTAACGGTGTGGCATAAAATGGCAATAAAGTGGTTACCTAAAGTGGAAAGTTGTTGTTTTTTCGTACTCGATATGAAACTTGCCGTTTACATCATTGTTATTATTTCTATGGTAAGAAAAGCACTGATAGCTCAATTGGTAATGAGCCAGATTTATAACCGGAAGGTTGTTTGTTCAAATATTGGTGCGGGCTTATACAACTAAGTTTGTCTTTTCGGATTTATGTACAGATACATAATTATCATAAATTATCACTTGCTCAGCCGTGAAGAAAAACAAACAAACCTGCACGTCTAAGAAAATTCGTTTTCGAAGGCGCGCGGTCCACCAACCCGCATTGGGCCAGCGTGGTGGACTATGGCCTAAATCCCCTTCGTGTTTCGAAGAGAGGCCCATGCCCCGCGGTGGGGACGTATATGGGCTGGTAAAAAAATAAAAAATAAGAATAAATCAGAGCATTGTTTCAGATAGATGCACTAACTATAGTTCATAGTGTCGTGGGAGCGTGTGCGGAACTGTACAACAAGGGGGGTATCCTGAGTAACATGACATTTTTTATTGGAGCTTCAACTATCTTTTCAGCCATCACACAGATTGTATTCTCTTTGATTGTAGGCGTTACTGCGAAAAATGTAAGTATATTCACGTGTCTTCACTATCATGTACGTGTATTCACATGTCTTCACTGTCATGTTTTTTATTATTATAAGATGACCAAGGTCATAGATGAGGTCGACGATGGAGCGAGTTAACCCAGAAAATGCCTATATGGCACTGGTACTCCTACGCACCGACGCAACGGAACACAGCAAGCTGTTTGGCGTCGGACTTCGGTACGAGGGTGGTCTCGAACCAGTCGGCCCTTCACAAAGCCTGCCACCTCAGATTCAGAACAAATTTAGGTGTCGTTGCCTGGGGTGAATTAATAGGAGCCAGGTCCCATTTGTGTTCCTTAGTCGCGTTTTACGACACCCACGGAAAGAAATGGGGTGGTGTTATTCTCAACCGATCACCACACGGCACAAAGGGTTTAAACTCAGGTTTAGAACTTTACTACTAAATTCGTCTTTTGGGATGTATGTGTGGATTCCTCATAGAAAATTAAGGTTTCGTTTGGTACATGGTCTACCAACCCACATTGGGCCACCCTGATGGAGTATACAACCTGTTCCTTTTGATATCCCATAACTGTAAGGTAATATTCTATGAATAAAAATAATTTAAAAAGTTCAAGGAACATACGTTCTTGAATGGGTACTTTCGGAGAAATCTTCAATCAAAATTAAAATATTTCAAAACTTTTCTCCCATCAAACGAGGCCTAAGTTAGATAGATAGATAGATAGATAAAAACTTTATTCACTGCTGTTACAATCATTGTCAATAATAATAATAATAATCTTATAACTAAGTATTAAGTAAAAGTAAAACTACAATTAAACAATAAGTAACGCAGTGAAAGGGCGCTGACTCAGCATACGTACTGTGGGTAAACCAGTTTGGATTTCCCACAGCGCTGATCTTCCGCCAAGACCCAAAAAAGTGACAGAAGAGCTTATCAAATGGTAAGAATTTAAAAAATGAAAAACATACATAAAAATAAATATGAAACTAACGTATTGTGACCTATCCTTTCGCAAAATTAATAAATATACTTGTCAAGCAAAAAACATTCCAATCTCTAAAATAATTGAGTAATAAAATAATTGTAATAATATAATTTAAAAAACAATGTAAATGGAAAAGGCGATTGGGAAGTTACTCAGCTACTTTGATTTTTTTGAATATTAATAAGATGAAGACGATAATTGCGTTTAAAAGCTTGAAGATTGGTTAAATTACGGATCGGTGGTGGAATGTTATTCCAAATTTTAGTAGCTGCGTATTTAAAACTTCCTCTGAACGCCGCAGTTCTATGGACTGGTAGTGCCAGAATACAAGAACGGGCTAAACGAGCCCGGTAACGAAAGTTTGAGTCAGAACACCATACGAGTTTGCTATACAAATAATCAGGGCGCTTAGTTTTAATGATGTTAAACAAGAGGGACGCGAACATTAACTTCTGTCTCGCACCAATCTTTAACATATCTGCATCATTAATATAAGGGGTGACGTGTGAGCGAAGCGAAACAGGAAAGCAGTATCTTATGCAGGCGTTCTGAACTCTTTGTAGAAGTTTCTGAGTTCTGGATAAGAGACAGGGACTCAGAGATGTCATACAATAATTCAATTTAGACAAGACTAGTGTCTCACAAAGTAAAATACGGATATTCGTACTGAGAAACTCACGTATACCGTAGAGCACCTTGAGTCTGTAAAAACAGTTACGGACTAGACCTGCCACGTAGTTTTCAAATCGCAAGTTAGAGTCCATAACTATGCCAAGATTACGTGCTTCTGCGACAAGCTCAATCTCCTCGCTCTGCATTACAAGTTTAGGATTATGTAACAACATTGAATGCATTTGTTTTTTGGAACCAAACAAAATGTATTTAGTCTTGGAAGGATTTAAGACTAATGAATTATTAGCAGACCAAACACACAAGCGATTCAAGTCATCTGTAATTTTCTCAAGAGATGCAATAATGTCATTAGGATGAAAAGACATGAGCAGTTGTAAATCGTCCGCGTATAATTGATAACGACAGTTCTTTATGCATTTTATGAGATCCGATGTGTATAAAATAAATAGCAGCGGTCCCAGGATAGAGCCCTGGGGAACACCTCGGTTAACTGGTGTTAGATCTGATAGTTCTATACTACCATCCATTTTTACTATCTTCACTCTTTGTGCACGATCAGTAAGATAACTCTGGAACCACCCAAGAGCCGAGTGTTCAAAGCCATAGTATTTTAACTTCGCAAGAAGTAGCAAGAGGTTTATTGAATCAAAGGCTCGAGAGTAGTCCAAGAGTATCAGAGCGGTGCCTTTTCCTGCATCTTGAGCAGTGAGTATCTCGTCAATAACGTCATGAAGAGCCGTGTTCGTTCCCAGACCCTTTCGAAATCCTGACTGAAAAGGAGGTAAAATAGCGTTGCATTCTAGATAAAGCAAGAGCTGCTGATAAACCACTCTTTCCAAAACTTTCGAAAGGCAAGGCAATATGCTGATTGGCCTTAAGTCCTTAAAGTCCTGGGGATCATTATGTTTAGGTATCGGCCGCACTAATGAGACTTTCCACGCAGAAGGGAAAGTAGAAGTACGAATTGAGGTATTAATAATATCCGTAATTACTGTCAAGGTATAGGGCAGAGACAATAATAACATATCAGCTGTAAGGCCGTCACAGCCTTGTGCGTTAGATTTTAACGATAAAATTATTTTAGAAATAGAAGCTTCGTCTACAGTTTTTAACGAAAAATATGAAGTGCCGAATTTGCTACTTTCAAAATCCAAAAATATACTATTAGGTACAATTCCATCACCGGGAACATTCACAAAACGCTGATTAATCTTATTGGGGTCATTTATCTCTAAAGGAATTTCGGGCGTTTCTTTGAAATTTGGTAGGATATCTCGCTTGAGGTTTTTCCAAAGTGCCTTTGGTTGCTTGTTATTTAAATTAATTTTTTGAGAAAAGTATGCCTTCTGCTCGTAAAATAAACTGGAATTAACTAGATGTTTGAGTGTTTTGTATTGAGTCCTATCAGAATCGTTTTGTGTAAGTTTATACTTCTTATGTGCTTCGTTACGTATTTTCATCATGTGTCTAATGTTATACGTTAACCAGGGTTTGGGTTTATCCTTCAAAGTTAGACTACTGGTGGGACTAAATAAATCGTACAAATTTTCTAAAAACTCTGTAAAAGACTTTACTTTGTCATTAACAGAGCCAAGATTTGTAATAAAAGTCCAATCCGTATTAGAAAGAAGTTCATTGAAAATTGCCAAATTAATGTTCCTAAGAGGACGGTATGTTATCGTCTTTGGCTTTGGTTTTTCCTTTTTAATGTTGAGACTCCCATAAACTATAGCATGTTTGCCAAGTTCCCTGATATGATCTACAACTATATCCGAAATAACACTGTCTGAACACAGCAGGTCAATGAGTGTCTCACTGTCCTCGGTGAAATGGGTGGGTTCTGTGACGTAATTGGTTATATTAATATATTCAAAAAATGATAACAAACTTCTGGATTTCGACTCATCTTTATTTAATAAATTAACATTAAAGTCTCCAACTAATACGAGCCTGTCATGCTTTGGAAAAGAAGTAATGGATTCAGTAAGCGCCTCAATAAATATATCAATATTAAGCCAAGGTGGTTTATAGGCAGTACCAACAATAATAGTGAATGAGTTTATATTAAACTTCATCCATAGTTGTTCTACGTCTTTAGTTGGTGGAAATGAGCAACGTTGACCGTTCAGCACACGTTTTATGTAAAAACCCACCCCACCTCCACTCTTGCGAGTACCTAGTACACGTGGTTCATTAACAAAGCGATAGCCCGGTATTTTAGGAGCACAGCCTTCTTCACCCCTTTTAAGCCAGGTCTCATTAATTGCAAATATATCAGGAGAATGTTGTAGCATAGCTGCAGTAAACTCATTTTTTTTGGTATTCAGGGAACCAGCATTAAAAAGACCAATTCGTAGATGTTTTTGTTTAATCATTTTCAAAATAATAATAGAAGTAAGAAAAAAAAAATAGAATTAAGTAGTACGAACTAAACAGGTCAGGCCCTTTCACTGCAGATGACGAATACGTAGAATACATAAATGACAATGGCATTACATGGGAATGCGATTTGATAAAAACAAAAGTGATGAGCATCGTTAGAATTAAACAAAAGACACAGAAGTAAAGGTATGTTGTGACAGGAGAACAAATTTTGTCTTTACAGGAATAAACCTCAAAAATATTAACAATTTTAAACATTATATTAAAATAGCTGCTATACACTTTAAAAAGACTTAACCAAAACATTGCAAATACAATCAATGATGTACAAGATTTAGACATTTTGTGCAGTGGAGGCATTGCGAATAAAAACCCTATCCAGATCTGTTTCCATTCTGAAGATATGGACCTGTGAAGTGTCAGTCTTCCGAGCAAAAATGCGACCCTCACGCGTCCAGGAGTACTTCCAGCCAAGGGCCTGGCACCTATCACGAACTTTCTTAAAGAGTACACGATTCATCTTTGTTAATCTCTCATTATTATGGAAACGGCAGCATTCATGCTCAGGAAGACCAAGACCATCAGTTGCAGCTCCACGACGTACACGACATTGTTTCAGAAGATCATCCCGTAACGCACTCCTTGCCAAGCGTAGGACAATCAGACGGGAACGAGGATTACTTTCATCGATAATTAGTTTCAATCATTCATAATTTAGAATACGACAATGCGACGTCGTCATTTCTTACGTAAAGGTGTTTTATAGGAACTTCACATTTTTACCGAATTATTTTTTTGAAAAGTAATAATTTGAAATTATTATAAATTAAAAAATAATGTATATGCTGTTTGATTCATACACATCGTCTCATTGATACCCTGGAGTTATGTGATATCAAACGGAACAGGTTGTATAGGGCCTAAATCCCCTTTACGGCCTCCCCGTGCCCTGCGGTGGGCCCATTTAGGATGTAAAGGACAGCTTTCCAAATACTCAAACCGTAGAATCTACCCATATAGGTAAAGCGACTAAAGGCATTTTTTTTTCTCGGAAATGTCAAGTAAAGGAGTTTTTGATTTACCTACTTTGACGCTAGGCAATGTACTGCGAAAACGCGCCCTATGCGTCGCTGTCAGAATACGATGTTCATTGCTGGTTTTCGTGTCGTATAATAATACAAGCTTTCCGCCCGCGTGGATTACAGATTATATCGTGCCCAACTGTGGGATATAATGTAGCCGATGTCCTTTCCCAGGCTCTAATCTATTTCCTTTCCCAGGCTCTAATCTATTTCTGTACCAAATTTCATCAAAATCGGTTCAGTAGTTTAGGCGTGAAAGACGGACAGACAGACAGACAGTCAGAGTTACTTTCGCATTTATAATATTAGTAAGGATTAATATTTTTTATTGGAAAATGTGGTGTGTTAGAAGAAATAGTTAAAATATTAAGGAACATGTAATTTTCCTTTAAAAATTCCACTGGAGAATCATTCAGAATAATGGTCTGAGTTCAGAGTTTCAGTTTTTGCTAACCTGTCCCATACATCCTGTATATGTGCTGATGACGATTAAAACTTTGAATTCTCGTAAACTTAGTAAGTAAATAATTTTCCACGTTAAAAACGTATAAGTCACGAATTTCAATCCCAACAACAGTTCGCACAAAGTAGATAACTACAATTTTTTGCAGACTACAAAGCCTATTAGCAGATAACTACAAACGAAAATGTCACTCATTTATTTGGATGATGTTCTGGTTTATAGTATTTTTTGTTTTTGTTGATTTTTTAAAAGCGCTGAATCATTTTCGATTTTATATGGTACCACCTCTAGAGTGTACTTTTTGAACAAAAAAATAATTTTGAAAATCGGTCTATAATTGGCGGAGAAATCGGTGAACATACATAAAAAATACATACAGTCAAAAATACATGAAGTCGGTTAAAAAGTAAGCATTTGTTTACAGAATAACCCAATGATAAATGCTTACGTTGTAAGTACGTTAGCGACACAGTTATTGGAGCTGCTATTCTACGGTTGGGTTTTAGTAAGGCTGAATGCAGAAGAATTCTATTGCAGTAACATTTACACGACTGACATCATTAATGGAGCGAAGTTTTCTCGTCAAATGAAATTCAGAGAAGCTTCAGTGCACTACACTTATCTGTTCTTTTTTCATGGCGTCATGCTTGGGTCACGTAAGTTATTTATTTTTAAACGGACTTTTAAAAAAAATATATTAGCTTTCCGCCTGCGTGGACTACAGGTTATATCGTGCCCAACTGTGGTATAAAATGTGTGATGGCAGAGTAGAACCTCTTTCTTACCGAGGTGTCGTACAAGGCGATTAAGATAAATATGCAAGCAAGTTCATCTGCACACAGAGAAGGAAAACTCTGCAATTGTATCAAAACCCTCGCCAACCCGTCTGCCAAGCGTGGTGAGTATGGCATTTACCCCTCATGTATTAAGGGAGGCCCGTACCCCAGCAGTGGAGACGTATATGGGCTGATGAAGTCCTTTCCCAGGCTCTAATCTATCTCTGCACCAAATTTCATCAAATCGGTCCTGTAGTTGAGGCATGAAAGACGGACAGACAGACAGAGTTATTTTCGTATTTATAATATTAGTATGGAAAAGGTGGGTTAACTCTTGACCTCAATCTTGACCAAGGTCATAGATGACACCGGCGAGGGAGCGAGTTAACCCAGAAAATGCCTATTAAGGCACTGGTACTCCTACGCACCGACGGAACACAGCTGTTTGGCGTTGGACTTCGGTAGGAGAGTGGTCGCGAACCAGACGGCCCTTTACAGAGCCTACCACACCGCATGAGACCATAGGACGCCACCTCAGACTCGGAACAAATTGAGGTGTCGTTGCCTGGGGTGGATTAATAGGAGGCAGGTGTCATTTGGGTTTCCTTAGTCGCCTCTTACTACGGCCGTATAAAGAAATGGGGTGGTGTTATTCTCAACCGATCACCACCCGGCAGGTCGTCGGACTCGTCGAGATCACATCCTATTTCCTACTATCCTATAGTATTTCTATTTTCTTAATGTCTCTCGGCAAACTCAACTTATTCGAAATACGATGTGTAGCGGGAACTCGGCGTGGGCAGTTGCTTAAGTTGCTTTGTCAATTGAATTTTAGTTTTCTGCGTGAAAAAGTTGTTTAATGTGTAATAGTGATAGTGTATTATGCAGTAAATTGACTAAAATTCGTGTAGTGATGAAAAATTCAAGTGATAACAGTGTTTCTGCTCCGTTTGGTGCCGACAAAGATCCTCGCGGTTGTGCTTCTCGCCGCCAGTTTTCGTAAAACAGACGCTATCCGGTTTTACGCAGAACATGAGGAGGTTAGGGCTTAAGTTAATTTGAAGAAAGAAGATTTTTCACTGAAGACATGGCTGCATGGACATAGTTTCCTTTGTGTTTCCCGAAAGGGATAAATTAAACAAAAAATATATATTCGAAATACGAAATTTGCCGAAACATTAGAAGCAAGAAATTAGAAGCACTCTACATATTTTCTCATACTGATACACACATACACACACATACCTCTAAACAAACACAGTAAGTACCTTTCATAAAAAGAAGTTGCGGGAGGAGAACTAGTTGTATTTTTTTTGCAGTAATGTTATACTACGCCATAGTGGTAAACTCATATGGAGTCGAGTGGAGAGCCAAAGAAACCCAAAAGAATGTTAGACCGCAATTGGCAAACATGAAACCAATGATTTCGAAAAGTTTGCGCATTATGAAATCTTATTCAGGAATGCAGTTAAGGTAAGTTTTTTAAAATTATCCTATACTATACAGCAGTGGTTCTTTACCGGTGGTCCCTGGAAGCACCTAAAGTGGTCCACGAAGCCATCGCAAAAATATTGTATGAAATGTGACGAGTCGACACAATCACTAAAATCGACTGAAATTGTTTGCTTTGCCTAGCACTGAACCAAGAATTTAGAAGTTAGTCAGTAAAGAGAAATACAATTTTCGTAAAAAATAAAATACTGTTGAATATGAACAACAGTTCATGTATTTTTTTTTTTTTTAATTTAGATTATTAGACATAAAAATTACACTGTTTCTTAAAAATAAAGCCCCACAAAACTGCTTGAGCAGTTTCTCTGCGAGGGCAAGTAGGTATGTATAACTGTAGAACAACCCTTTAATGGCTTTTACCTCCAAACTGTAGTCCGTGTTTTAACAGATATTTACCCCATTACTAAAAGGTTAAGAGCCACTGCTGTATAGTAATAGCACAGATGGTAATCAGCCAGACCTGTACAAAATAATTCTTTAATTACTTCTTTTTCCACAGTAAAGTAAAAGGCAAAACAAGCGGTAGTAAATTGGAAAACAGTAACACAAGTGAAACTATGAAAAATAGTTTAGCAAATAATTCAAAAGGAAACACATCAAGCAAAAAAGCAGCTGATAAGACAAAAAGATAGCGTTCTAGATAGGAAGCGAAGGTTGAAGCCCTAAAAAGAACAAACATTGGATAGTATTACTGAAGAAAAAAATCGTAATGATAAGATGACCATAGTTTACAAAAAAGATACATTTATTCATACTGACACTGCGCCGGCTGACAATCATTACGGCGCATATGAATTACTCCCGCTGATAGCAATGACGAGAGGAGACAAAAACACTCTTGATGTATTGTTGACTCTGCTTTACTATTATAATAACACGATTAAGGGATTATATGAGCGACAGACCTGAAGTTGGGAAAAGTTGAAACGATACCTGAACGTTAAAAAGAGAAGACAATGTGCTGCAACGCTGGTAATTCCACAAATTGCCAAATGTTTCGAGCTCAAAAAGATAGATTCCTTTCACAGGAACAAAAAAGACCAGCAATGGATGATTATCATGCAAATGATAATGATGAGACAATAAAAAACAATAGAGGAGACAAAAGCAACTGATGCTATGTTGGGGTAGCCAAGAACAATGTTTTTGTTAAGTATATCATGTTAATTTTATTTTTAAATATTTACTTGTTTTATTGTATCGCCCATTACTGCCGTGATGAAAGGATTGGTCAGCCTGACTTTGCGTTACCGAGTCTAGCTGTTACCAGGGTGCGCTGGGCGTCGGAATCAGGAAAATCGATTGGTCGAGCCGCTCGGGAAGGCTCCTTTCGTGCACCCCATCTACAAAGGTTTGTTTTTATTAAATCCTGTGTAGATGGGGCACGGACACCAGCTGTGAATGTGGGGAGCCAGTGCAAACAATGGCGCACCTGGCAATTTGCCCCGCGTGCCCGACCACCTACTCGCGAGAGGACTTACTTGAGGTTAACCAGAGGGCCATTAAGGTCGTTGCCTTCTGGTCTACCAAAATGTAGCCTAACTAACTGCCGACACGATAGAAGAAGAAGAAGACTTCTTTTATTCAGTTTTTGTACTGTAATGCTCACTCGTTTGAAAAATAAAATCACAGGCCCGGCGCAAACGAAATTTACATATCTCAGATTATAGGTAAAAGTGATTAAATAAACACCTACTGCATAAATATAGTTACTGCCATTTAATCTACATGAACTTGACCTTATCCAGGGAAATTAGATGGCAGTTGCTAGAATCGTGATTTTTTCTACGTCTGAGTATTTTAATCAAAATTAAAATAAAGAAAGGTGAAGTCGGCAATGTCAAGTAGAAAAACACTTTACGGGTTGTGGTACGTCAGAGTCTCGTCTGTTGATCAGCACAGCAGGGTGCACCGCTAGCAGATGAGAATAACGATTTTGGAGCTCTAAGAGACACCCCAAAAATTGTAAGTACCAAACCCACCTAACACGTTATCAGTAGAAGTGCATTGGATTGGACGTGAATTAGTTGGAATAAATCCTAACAGCGTGGTGGACTATGGTCTGAATCCCCTTCGTGTTTCGAAGGGAGGCCTGTGCCCGTCGCTGGAGATGTATATGGACGGGTAAAAAAAAAAATTCTAACCAACATCAGCTGAGGTAAATGGTGAGACAATGTTTGTGAGAGTTATTTAAGTCAAATTCAATCAAATTTCATGTTACTAAAAATAAGTCAATGCAGTGAATTACATTATCATTTTTAGCTTTGCGCCTATTCGTAAAGATGCAGTATTCCCATATTCCCATAGACATAGAAAAAATAAGTGAGTATTCCTCAGAGAAGAATAGACCAAAAAATCTCTTTTTATCTCAATAATATACATGCAAGCTTCTAAATTTTTTATTTTTTTTAATTATTATAATTTATATATCTAAATAACTCTGGAGCTGAACAATTTATTTCTTGCTTGCCAACGAGATACTCGGAAATTCTATAATAGCCCTTTTTACACAGTTTTTGTTTAGTTACTGTCTTAACACGTTAAGAGTCCCCATACAAGTGTTCCGAAAGAAATACGCTATAAGTCTATCAAAAACCGCTTTATGTATCTTAAACATAGATATTAGAATAAGTTAATTATCTTAGACGTAATATTTTCGATTGTTTTTGATCCCTTACCCGTCATTTGAGACGATTCTAATTGGTCGCGAATAACCTCATCCGCGAGCCTACAATGTAATCGACGAATCGCGTGGCTGCAAATGACCTTAGCTGTCAACGCATGTTATTATTGACCAATGGCGTTGAGTGAATGTAAGGTCAAGATTGTGAAGGGTGCGGGTGAGATCATAAGGTTGTGGTGGAGTTTAAATGCCGACTGGGTCATTCGTATTGTCATTCATTCAACACAGTACACACTTACACCCGTATCGAAACTTCCTCCACTCAACTTCAGCTAAGGAAATCCTCGAAACGACCTCGAATTTGGTATTCTTAGTTGTCACCTCAAGATTCCTTGAACGTGGCATTAAGCTACTCGACGATAGATGGCACCTGCTAGCGTATATTTTTATTCGATATTAACCGATATATAATCATAAAGATAATCCACGAAATCTTCAAAATAATTCATTTTTTATATGAAAAAGTAGCATACAACAAGCTCAACCATCGAATAAAGTGTTAAGAAAATCTTAAGGTAGGTCGCGAGGTACCTTAACTTTGACAATTGATTACTCAAATCATCCTCGACTCCACTGAGGAAAATTGTAAAGTCGAGGACGGAAGTGTCAAAGAAAAACGTCAAAATCCTTGACAGAGGTTGAGTGGAGTCGAGGAAATCTCGAGTTAACTTCTACGAATATGGGTGTCAGTCATTCGTATTATCATTCATTCAACACAGTACACACTTATACACATCTTTTTTTAGTCAAGCCCTATTTATTGAAGGTTTTATAAATGGCCACCCTCATCATGTTACTTATAAATAAAATACAGCCTAAAACATAAATTAATCCCTATTCCTTAAATAGTTATTATACAGGGCTTCTTCATCTTATCGTGTCAACTGTGTGGCGAGCTTGCTAAACCTGGTATCAGAGTTTTCAAACCGCACAATGGCCTCTGACTTGGTTTTAACGACTGTAGTCAATCGACAACAGCCGGGACCGACAGCTTAACGTGCCCTCCGAAGCACGGAAACGCTCGCTATAAATTTCCATGGTCACCTATCAGGTTCCCTGCCTCTGTGTGCGTTGCTTTACCTCACTGATCGGTTGAGATCAGCGAGAGCCACTGAGCTACGAGCGGTACCACCCTTATCTTGTCGAGATTCCTCAGATCCGTACTCAGTAAGTACTTCTCTTCATCTCTTATTTTGCGCACCGCTAAGGGATGGGATTCCGGGCTCATGTTACCCGTATCTCTTTTAAGTTCGAGTGGATAGACATCTTCTGGGTGAGCTTGCTACATCCTCGACCACATCTCCGCCTCTGGGCTAGATTGTGGTCAAGAGCTAACCCAATATAAACACGAACTCATGGTAACCGTTTTAATCCGTCCGCCGCGATACAAGCTACGCTTAGTGCGGCGACCACTGTTTCTCATGTACCCTCTTTTCAATTAGTAAAAATAAATTATTCTTATTCTTATTCTTAATATCTATAATAATTCCACGTCAAAAACATAAGAGTCACCGACTTCAATCCCAAAAAGACAATTTTTTCGAGAGTTTCTCTTAATTTCTTCAGGATTCCACCATCAGATCCTGGTTTCCTTACCATAGGACTACCCTTGGGATACTCCCTTTCCAACAAAAAAAGAATAATCAAAATCGGTTCATAAACGACGAAGTTGTCCGCGGACATACATAAAAAAATATACGGTCGAATTGATAAACCTCCTCCTTTTTTGAAGTCGGTTAAAAACAATAAATCCCTTAATAAGAGCGATTTAAAATGTATATTTTCGCCACGCCGACACGGCACCGTGTTCGGCTATGGCGACTCCAGCCAGCATGTTCAGTTCGGATTGATGATACGCTCTAGAGTGGCTTGAAAATCCTAATTTGGCCTTTTTTATTATGAGATGGGTTAACTCTTGACCTCAATCTTGACCATAAGGACAAAGATGAAGTCGACGATGGAGCGAGTTAACACAGAAAATGCCTATAAAGGCACTGTACTCCCACGCACCGCCGGAACACAGCAAGCTGTTTGGCGTCGAACTTTGGTAGGAGGGTGGTCGCGAACCAGACGGCCCTTCATAGAGCCTACCACACCGCATGAGACCATAGGACGACATCTCAGATTCAAAAAAATAAATATTTTCGTTGTCTGGGATGGATTACTAGGAGGCAGGTCTCATTTGTGTTTCCTTAGTCGCCTCTTACGACACCCACGGAAAGAGATGGGGTGGTGTTATTGTCAACCGATCACCACTATACTTGTATCACATTTTTAATCCTGAGAATGAATATCAAATGTGCCTGCCTACCACGAAAGGGATTATAGATAGATAAGACATCCCTACTAATATTATAAATGCGAAAGTAACTCTGTCTGTCTTCTTTTTCTTATCGAGTCGGTCATATCTGTCTGTCTGTCTGTTATGCTTTCACACCTAAACTACTGAATCAGTTTTTGTTGAAAGGTACAGGTTAAAGTTCTACTAAATGGGATGCAGAAGAGCTGGTCAAAATTGTTATATGTGTACGTGTAGCTAAGCTTAGGCGAGTCTTCTTTCTGCGCGTTTAGCGTCAAGAACGTCGAGACGTCTCAAAGAGCGATTTTTACAGCTAATATCAATAACAATAGTTAACTTCTACGCTGGACTGGAATTGAAAGAAAAACTTAGAATTTACCAGCTGCCAACTCTTCCCAGGCACACTGTAAATTAATAGTTTCGCTGTATTGTGGGCGAAAGGCTGACAACCTCTCACTATCACCACTATACATCATGTTTTTTCTAATATGTCACAATTTATGTCAAACGTGGCATCAAGTGGTTCTAAACCACTTAAGCTCTGCCTAACCCGTATGGGATTACAGGCGTGAGCTTATGTTTGTATGTAGGTATTATTATAACAATAATTCTAAACATGTCTATTTTAAAAGTCACCGATTTTCTTATTAAAGAAACTATCAATTTAGTCTTTAGATAATTCTAGTGTTTGTGTCAGACCCTGACGGTGCAGGCTTTAATCATAGAGATAATTAAATGCACTACACGGTGCATGTTAAACATGTGCAATATGTGCGTTTTGTGCAGCTTGTAGCAAGTTTGTTGTCGTTTCAGATATTAATGTAGTTACTATTGGAACTCATTGTGTTTTTCCTCGGCGAATGAGCTAGGTACCTGAAGGTATGAAACCATTTGCTTCTCGCCAAGGACTATAATTTAAAAAAAAACTATCAGAATCTCATCCTCATGTTATGTCTTCCAGTTTCCCAAATGTTTACGAAGACAGTTCTTAAATTTTGCTAGTACTCCGGTAAAATTAGGCACTTTTTTCTTCAAACCCGGACATTGATAATCACTGAACGAAACCTTTTGGAATATGTTCAGACACCTATCAGAACAACAATCGGGAAAGTTCGAAAACCTCCCAGGGGGGATAGCCGAGATATCCTGGAAAAACTGGAATTTTCAGGAGCAGGCCTGAAACCGTTGCAAATAATAATTTTTTTGGTATTCAATTGCATTTTTTACGGACAGGACATCTAAGACTTCAGATTTACTCTTCAGTGTTAAAAACCTGGAAAAACTGGAATGTTGTTTTCCCGGTTAGTACTTCTTATGTTCGAGCGTTGTTTAAACAATCACTATCCTTGTTTGCTACTTGGAGAGGACTAGTAGTAGCGAAATAATAGTATAAATTTACCGCACTTAACTGACTGTCGAACGGATAACTAATGCTGTAACCGGTAAGATATAGAGGCACGCTGTCGCCGTAACTTACCAATATTCATATGGGCTGGTAAATTATTGAGGTAACATTTAAAGTAGGTTACTTTTGTAGGTACATAATGCATTTAAGACATAAACGCAACACGAGTATATAATAACATAACAGAATTATAATAGAATAGAAAAGATCTTTATTTTATTGGACATTCAGGATGCCACTTAAAACAAGTCAAGATTACATGAAATACATACAAACAAACATTAAAGGATTTAAATACATACATACGCATTCGTTCTATTGACCCTACTGACTCTACACCTATTCGCAAAGATGCAGTCTTCCCCAGAGAAGAACAGGCAAGAAACTCTGAGGGTGCTCTTTTTAATCGCATTACAAATTTTCTTATTTTCTAATTTTAACTACTTCTGAAATAACTCTAGAGCTGAGCAGTTCATTCCCATGGCTGCTTGTCAGTTTGTCAGTTAGGAAATCAGAAATTTTGTAAAAGCCCTTTTTACAAAGTTTCTGTTTAATTACTGTCTTAAATTTATCGAAAGGTAAATTTTGAATACACTAGCTTTCCGCCTGGGACTTCATTCCAGTGGGAATTCGGAAAAATTATGTAGCCTATGTTCATCGGGGATAATGTAGAATTGTAATGTTGAAAGATTTTTTAAATCGGTCCAAAAGTTTCGGAGTCTATTCAATGCAAAAAAACAATCAAATCTTTCCTCTTTACATATAATATTAGATAAACATTTAATTATCTATTCTCCCACTTATTGGTCGTTTCCTTTGACTTTATACCACCCTGTTAGAAACCGCTCCACTAGGCACCCACAAATGAATATCAACTCTATCAAAGCATTCATTAAGGCGACTACAGCACCTAAATTACGATTTTATGATGCGTAGATAAGCATGACGCACGGCATTAAATCGAAGAAAAAAAATACTACGGTAATATTCAGAACATAAACTAGATAAGTAGTTTGCTGAAAACATGGTTCAGCGCTTTTGGTTCGATAGAAAAAGCTCACAAAGTCACCTCTAAATACCAATATTGTGTATCTTTTAAGCTGTAAAAACGATAATAAAATGCACACAGGAACTTGAATTTGCTATCAAAATGTTCGTGATTGAACACTTTCGATAAGTAGTTAACGCATTTTTCGATTTAAGCTTTCCATAAATCTCATTTTTCTAACTTTCGAACATGTTTTTACGCATGCACGCTTTCATAATCCGTAAACTTCGTGTATCGACACCGTTCGCACTGCCGGCCTGTTGAGAGACGGAGATGGCACTATTCCTATGTGTGCTGCCTTTATCGGGTGCTGTAGTCGCCTTAAAAGCACTATCACTATATAAGCACTA
This sequence comes from Aproaerema taeniolella, assembly GCA_949987775.1. Lineage (NCBI taxonomy): Eukaryota > Metazoa > Arthropoda > Insecta > Lepidoptera > Gelechiidae > Aproaerema > Aproaerema taeniolella. The sequence continues at coordinate 608,991 of OX465268.1, read as the reverse complement.
TCTAAGTTAAGTGACTGCACTGCAGCTGGAGTACCTACGATGGTGATTGGTGATAGCGCGCGTAATGCGCCGCGGTCCTATGTTAAAATGTCAACATTCACAACCCCAGAGGGCGAGCAAGCCTTTGCGCGGGGCCCTCGCGCAATCAAAGTGAAGCTTTACCATCAGCCGAGTGACGTGCCGCGTGAGTTTGTCGCCATTGTGCTCGAGATGCTGTTTAATTGGCCTTCCACAAGCGGAAACTTTCAAGAGGCACATAGCCACTAAACTTACTCGTATGACCAAAAGTTAGACAACCTGGCCCCCGATTCTGTAACTTCAGTTGTGTGTCGATGGAATGGAGGCCATTTTATCTGTTCAGGTGGCGAAATTGAGAAGTATTTAATTTTCATATACTTGCTGACAGACAACCCGACCAGCGCCACCACCAATTTCGGGGGTTTCAAGAAAAATGATTGAGGGTACGCTTGTAAAAAGTGTGACCAAACAATTTTATAAGTCGTTTCAAATATTATAGTGCTAAAAACTGCTGAACCCAACTTTTTTCGACGAATTTGTGATTTATTGATTATAGAAGTAAAAACAAAAAATCTGGTTGGCATTTAGATCTAGCCTCTTAATATACAGACGAGGATATTTTGAGAATTATTATTTAGTTCTTTCTAACTATTAATTTATTAACAATGAATTTATTAAGATTTTAAAAAGCTGTCCACAATATTCTGTTAAAAAAACTCCACAATAAAAACTTACAATTTCACAATTTTATTTTATTTTTTCACATGAAATTTTTAACACATGTAAATCCCAAGTAAGTATTGTGAATTTTAAATTACTTAGGCAGCTAAAATAAATAAATTAATGATTTCATTATTTATTCATAAGTACCTAACCTCTTATTACTCTGAACCTTTTTGCGAAAGAAGGCCTATGCCCCTTGGTGAGGATGCATATAGGAGTTAAAATAGTTAGCTAAACTTTAGGGGGTGATTCTATCTATCAAGCTTAACAACTTTTCCCAAAGGAACCATATTGTAATTCTCAAAAACACCACTTGTCATACGAAGAGCAGGACCAACAGCATCCTGACGACGTTATCCGTAGGAACTCCCTACTTTAAGAGGTGGATGGAGGTCCATACGATACTACTATAAAATTTACATATGTACCCTACTAAATAGTTTTGTAAGTAAAACTGTATACACTTTTATGGGTGTCATTTTTTTAATTTTATTTTTCATTTAAACGGATGAATTCACATTCTAAATTATTTGTTAACTAATTTACAAGTTACTCAAAATGGGCTGATGATAAATTAACCACTTAGAACAGCATACATCGTTTCGGATAGCGTACGTCTTGTCCTTTTTCCACCTCCAAAGTAATGCAATACGAATGCCCGATCTGGAGCTTGTCTGAAGACCCTGGTCTCCCGGTCTTTACGGCTATGCTCATCCCAGCTTGGTACTTCAAGGTCTTCAAGGTCTCCATAATGTTGGGAAACTTGGTCAGCTTCACTCTTGAGAAGCACTCTTGTGTCTTCAGAATGTGTCGCACATATCAACACGCCAACCACAAGTAGTATTAGAACTAAATTTTTGATCATTTTGAATCGTTACCTCTTGAACGAGCAAAAACAACTAAAGTTTTTGAATATCTGGTAGAGCATATAAATATGTTAGAATGAATGTTAATTGGAATAAATTACCAATTGGAACAAAAGGTAAAAAAGAAACTTGTTGATATTTTAAAATTTAATAAAAATAGTTTTCTAGATCTTGTCTCGTTATCTTGTTCTTCTATTTAGAGTAGACAATCATAGGTTAATGGCACTTGCTGATATTAACTGATCAGTGAGGTTAAGCAACGTACACAGAAAGACAGAAAACCCTTGGAGGGCATGTTAAGACAGTGGTTCTGAAGACCTAGGCAATGTTAAATTCTGTTAGTAATTACTGAAAACGACAGTTTATTTTTATATTATTTTTTTTTTTTTTGTTTGAAAGAGTAAATATTCCAGAGTAGGTTTCATTGTCAGTAAGTCAGGATCTGAGGATGGAATCCCAGGGAAATTGAGGGTAACCCTCGAATTTAATAGACATTGCGTTCTCATAGTAAAATAAATAACTTAAAAAAAAATTAAACCGACTGCAAAAAAGTGAAAAACAAACAAGACATCACTTAATGTGCTACGTATAGTACCTATGCGGCCTATGAAACTTATCTGGTTTGGGACCGACTTCAAACAAATCAGTAGGTGCTATGTAGCACTTTGAATTATGTTGCCTTTATTTTTAGCTTTTTTTGAAGTCGATTTAATGAATATTTAGTATAACTCAATAGGCTGCCTAAGTGCCCATAGGTAGATGGTATGTGAGTCAGTCGAAGTGTTTCGCCACTCATTGACAAACGGGTCCATAAGCTTATGCTATGATTTATTACAATATACGCCCGGCCATTTGGCCAGTTAGATCACTGCGCAGTTAAGAAACTGTACAGTAACGAATTGGAAGAACATTATACCAGTCATTATTCCAGCATAGCAGCTCGAGCACGATGGTGACAAACTCGCGCGTAGCGCCACTCGGCTGACGCTGAAACTTCACTTTGAATGCGCGAGGGCCCCGCGCAAAGGCTTGCTCGTCCTCTAGCGTTGTGAATGTTGACATTTTGACGTACTCGAGGTGCAGGAGAGCGATACCACAAATCAATGACGTCACAATGGCGGTTGAATGACAATGGAGGCCATTTTATCTGCTCAGGTGGCGAAATTGAGAACTATTTAATTTTCATATACTTGCTGACAACCACCCTGATCAGCAGCGCCACCGTCAACCGAACGTAAAATTGCAAACTACCTACAACTTAACATTCAATTGGCTGTGGTGCCACCAGTTAAAGCAGCCGTCTTCAGATGTATGAAATTTCGATTTCGTCACCTGAACGGATAAAATGGTGACCGTTGCCATCTTGAACGGGTGCAGATTTCTGAACTTCATTGAAAGAGTATCTGTAATTGCGCAAAAATTACAGATACTGATTTTTTGAAGGTCTCAAAAATGTTCGACACTAAAGCTTTAAACTGATGACTCAAGTTGTATGGAGAACCGACCTTTTTGGTTCATATTTAGGTTTTCATTTCTTGGGGAAAGTTGTTGAGTTATGTATGGGGAATCATTCTCACTAACTAATTAAAGGTCACCCAGCAGGCCGAGTACGATAGTGACAGCGCAACGACAACACCGCGGTCACAGACTTCCAATATTATTACCAGTAGACCGCGGTTCTATGTAAAAATGTCAACATTGACAACGCCATAGAGCGAGCAAGCCTTTGCGCGGGACCCTCGCGCAATCAAAGTGAAGTTTTAGCGTGAGCCGAGTGCGAGTTTGTCGTTATCGTGCTAGCTGCTGGCCTTTTTATAATTCGAACGGCACGGCACCTCAAAATTTGAATTACCATTGCCCCCTATGTTCTCAGCTTCTAGTATTACTATTACATAGGAGGCAATGGTAATACAATTTTGCCGTGCCGTTTTCGAATGATAAAAAGGCCCAATAAGTATACGTCTGTTCGTTCACAAAGGTACAGTTTTCCTCCGAAAAGAAGAGTTATTTAAAAATTAATCACACACGTTTTCTTTACATCTTTTATCCTTAACTATAAACGAGAAAGTTTGTATGTATGGATGTATAGATGGATGGATGTATGGATGTTTGTTACTCTTTCACGCTGAAGTGGCTGGACCAATTTTGATAAAAGGACATCATTCACGGCCCTTTGCAAAAAGGGCTATTACAAAATTTCTGATTATCTATCAGAGAGGCAGCCATGGGAATGAACTGCTCACTGCTCAGTACTAGAGTTATTTAGATTTAGTTAAAATTAGTAAATAAGAAAATTTGTAATGCGATTTAAAAGAGCAACCTCAGAGTTTCTTGCCTGTTGAATGGGCGTAGAGTCAGTAGGGTCAAAAGAACGAATGCGTATGTATGTATTTAAATCGTTTAATGTATGTTTGTATGTATTTTATTGTAATCTTGACTTGTTTTAAGTGACATCCTGAATGTCCTATAAAATATAGATTTTTATATTCTATTCTATTCCATACAAAAAATACCAAAATTTTTAAAGTGGCGGCCAAAAAAGGTAAAGTTATTATTTCGAAAGAACATATTATTCTAAACATTTTTTAGTATAATACCTAAGCTGTACGGCCATTTCTAGATTTGTTCTAGACACGTATAAATCTGGATTTTAAATGTTCCGGCCATAGAAAATAGTGTTTCAATAGATTGTGATACAAAACATTTTTCGTATTAAGTTAAAGGTTTGAATTCTAAATTTAAAAATGCATTTAAGCTTGAAAATCTAAATATTTAAGCTTAATAAAGAAAAATTCGTAAAGGTCGTACAGCTTAGCTGTCATGGCTGTCATAATAAAAAATGTTAAGAATAATGTGTCCTTTTGAAATTAACTTTACTTTTTTTAGCCGCCACTTGAATATTTTGGTACGTTTAGAATTACTCCTTTGATATTGAGGTAGCTGACACCCTAGATTAACACATAGGCTACATTATTTTCCCAAATTCCCACGGGAACGAAGTCCCGGGCAGAAAGCTAGCTAATATATAAACAAGCTTTATAAAATTTGTATATTGTGACATGAACGGATCCCACAAGCGGTCGAATGTAAATGTAATCGAAAGTGGATCGATTCGGAACCGGTCGGAAGCACTTCTAATCGATACCTGGAACTTGGGGCGTTGTCAGATTGCCACATATTCAAAATAGTAATCAATAATAACTTGCTTTCTGAACGGGACTTAAAATTAAGGCTTTATATTAAGGCTTTCATGGTTCTGAAATCACGACAATATGCCTACTTCGGCAGTTTATGGGAGAAACCAGTTTTTTCAAAAGAAAACCAAACTTTCGTACTTTTTTTTCGCAAGTCAACTTACATTAAACTAGCTTTCCGCCCAGGACTTCGTTCCCGTCAGAATTTAGGAAAATTATGTGAACTATGAGTTAATCCAGGGTTTATCAAAATTTGTCCAGCCGTTTGAGTGTGAAAGAGGAACAAACATCTACAAACCATACATCCTCACAAAATTTAAAATAATTTAAAGAAATTAAAAATAGGCCATAGTCCACCACGCTGGCCCAATGCGGGTTGGTGAACCGCTCGTATTTCGAAAATAAATTTTCTTGATGGGTTTCATCACGATGTTTTCCTTCACCGTTGAGCAAGTGATAAATTAGAAATCCGTACTATTTAGAATTTAAATTCTTAATTTTTAATAATTAATTTTAAATCAGTGAGTATACTACCTTACTTGATTAATTACTGTTATTAAGCTAAGATGGTAATGTAACACTTAGCTATACTTAATTGTATCTCAACTAGATCTGAACCGTCGACGCTGTACAGTGAGACAGGCTTTTTGTAGCTAGTCTTATTTATTATTTTACTAGCACAGGTGCAATGCTGTAAAGGGCCATATTTATCAATATTAAATGCACAATGTATTTAAGGTACTTAATCGGATAAAGATTAATGCTGCTTTAATTATTGCTTTAATTCATAAAAAGTAAAAGATAAAAAATGGTTATTGTGGGTTATCCCTAAGAGATAGACAAATACCATCGCGGAATTTTTTGTAGCCCTTTTTAAGGTGTACAATACTGTAGTACATTATTTTGATCTACCTCGTAGGGTTCAGCCAGCATTTGCAATGTAAGCGCAAGAAAATGTGTTAATTTCCGACATCACATTAGAAATCTCTAAAATTATCAAGGTTTTTCTACTATATTATGCACGTAGTATACATATGAACCTTCCTCTTGAATCACTCTTTTTACTTATTTTAAAAAACCGCATTAAAATCCGTTGCGTAGTTTTAAAGATCTAAGCATACATAGGGACAGACAGACAGACAGCCGGAAGCGACTTTGTTTTATACTATGTAGTGAAATGATTGAGGGTCAGATAAAACCAGCTTACGCCGTGACTTAGCGGATCAAAATAATTAATTTCTATTTTTCTGAAGAAAATACAGTGGGAACGAATACTTACAGTGAAATACAGTGAAATTACTTAAAGTTGTCAGGCTGCTAGTTTCGATCAAAGTCAAAGTCAAATTTAACTTATTTCAAACATTCAGGATATTAATTAAACCAAGTCAAAGTTACATTAAAGGATCCGCAAGGGTGGTATTTTATAAAACCCTCATTAAATAAATATTAATTTTAAAAAAATTATATAAACCCTTTCTCGTGAAGCTGACTGTACCAAACCAAATCGTGATAAAATATTGACACTAAACCAATTGGTTTACGACTAGTTTGGTTGTCGTTTGCCTATTTATTGACGTCATCATTAAAATCAGCATTCATTAGATAACCTTAATTTTAGATTTGTTACTTAAACAGGGTCCTGATTCACTGATTAGGTTTGGTTGCTTTATTTATAAAAAAGTCCAACAATGTGAAAAAATAGGGCAGTTCATAATCTTACTAAGTCAATTTATAATAATAGGTCTTTACCTATGAAATTGCCGTTTTTCATAAAATATTTTTGGAAAACTGAATTTTACATACTAACGTTTTTGGATTTTTCTCGGGAATGCGAAATCTAAATTTAGCAAAATTTTGTGGGAAGGTTTGGACAACATTAAGTTAATTTTTCATCATACTTGCTTTATTGAAAGTTGTAACTGTAACAACGGTACAGCAAAAATAAGCAATGAAACGGGCAACGGATGAAACGAGCTATATTTGAGCTTCTTTTTCAGCAAATAGATCTAAAGTAAATATGTATTAATTTGACTCAATATCTCCGTTATATGGCCAAGGTTTTAAATAAAAAACAATTTTAGTAATAGCTGTTCAATCAAATAAATTATGAATAAAATAAAGCTTGAGAAAAAGTCGGCAATTTCATAGATAAAGACATATTATTATGGGTTTGACAATATTACGGCGACATAGATATTATAGACAGGCCGCATTTTCGATTGGAACGATTGTTTTACCTTTTCATAGCTCGCCACGCTCGATACAAAAACTTTTTGAAGCATGCAACGAGCAATGGAAACATGAAACCATCGTTTTCAATGGTCGCCAACGTACCCTCAGATCGCCTTATCCACACGTCTCTAAAGTTAGTCCTAACTAATATTATAAACGCGTTTGTATGTATGGATATTTGTTACTATTTCACGCTCAAATGGCTAGACCAATTTTGATAAAATTTGGTATAAATGTAGCTGACACCCTGTGTTCACATTGGCTACATCGTTTTCCCAAATTCCCACGGGAACGAAGTCCCGGGCGGAAAGCTAGTATTTCATACAAAAATTAGATTTAGATCGGTTTTAGGTATGCAACCAGTTATTTTAGCTTAAACCTTAATCAGTGCAAAAAGAACCATGAATAAAGCAGCCATTTTGCTTCCATAAGTAACTAATGTTGCACAAAACATGCGCTAATTGAAAATTGGTCTGACCATTGCGAGTTTTTTGACCTAAAACGGCCATATTTAGGCCAATTATTGGCCGGAGTGGCCTCGGATGTCGAGAACGATAACGAGTAGTATTGACGACTAAATCCGTTGCAAATAACTAGTTTACCATTTTTTGTTAAGGTTTTGGAGGCGCGGCAGTGCGCCTGGTACCTAAGTTCTGTTTTTTTTTATAGATAAAGGGTTTGCTCTTGGCTACAATTTAGCCCAGCGGCGGAAATGTGGTCGAGGATGTAACAAGCTCACCCAGAAGATGCCTATTCACTCGAACTTTAAAGAGATTCGAGTTATAGATATATGTATTTATACTAAAAATGCATATGAATGTAAGAAATGTATTTCAACATGGCTTAAACCTAAATCATTTGATGATCTGGAGGAGCTGTTGAAAGGCTAGTAGATTTCATTTTTATTAAACGGTTTTATTTAGCTCACCCCGTTTGTTTTATTTATTATTCTTGGGTCAAATTTAGTAATTCAAATTTCACCCTCTTCCTGTCGACCGATTAATCTGAAATTTTGTATACACTTTGGATTTTAGTGACAATAGAATTATGTTTATTCATTATCATTATAAATTCAAGATGGCCGCCGCTACAAAATGGCGGATAATTTATGTTTTATTAATCCCATCAATATGGGTATCAAATGAAAGGGCTCAACAAGCAGAATACAATATACTATAAAAAATTGAAATCCAAGATGGCGGCCGCTACAAAATGGCGGATAACGTAGGTTTTATCAATCCCATCAATATGGGTATCAAATGAAAGGGCTCAACAAGCAGAATACAATATACTATAAAAAATTGAAATACAAGATGGCTGCCGCTACCAAATGTATGTTTTTAATAAAAACTAAAAACTAGAAAATAAAAATGGGAAAAAAACCTTTTTAAGTTAAACGGTTTTATGTTAAACATACATTGCAATGTTTAAGATAAATGTACTAAAAACCAAAAAATAATAAAATAGATACAGTCGTGGGAATTATAAACATATGCATAGACTAGACTAAAATAAAACCGTGGGGCACATTAAGTCGATAATTTGTAGACAATTGACGTGCCCCACGGTTTTATTTTAGTCTAGTCTATGCATATGTTTATAATTCCCACGACTGTATCTATTTTATTATTTTTTGGTTTTTAGTACATTTATCTTAAACATTGCAATGTATGTTTAACATAAAACCGTTTAACTTAAAAAGTTTTTTTACCTATTTTTATACTGTTACTCTGATCCCAACACATAGTAGTAGGGCTGGCCTTTCGGCAGCTCTTGCACCTCAGATAATATATGAATATATAAGATACTTACATTAATAAACACTCGTAACACACACACACACACACACTTATACTCTCTATCAACTTTTACTAACATTATAATATTTTATTTTGTGTTAATTTGTGATGAGTACCTTTAGATTTAAAATTAAGAATAGAATAGAATACATGGTCTCACGAAGAGCGGTGGCTCCAAACACAGGAGAAAATCCTAAATGGAGACACTAGCGACTCGCTTACTTTTAAAGTGAAATTAAGGTATTTTTTTAAAATATGTAATATGTACCCGGAAATACAGACGCAGGCAGAGAATTCCATTCCTTAGCGGTGCGCAGCATAAAAGATGAAGAGAAGCGCTCAGTACGGATGCGAGGAATCTTGACAAGGTAAGGTCTAGACGTCCGGCAGAAGAAAGGGGCAGGCGGCATGAGCTCGTTTAGCTCATGAGCACACTCCCCGAAGTTAATTTTTTTTTTAAACACACAGGCAAGCTACTTTGCGTCTATGAGCCAGGCTTTGGAGTTTACAATTTACTTATTTTTACATCACATACGCGCGCTGGTAATCCCATACGGAGTAGGCAGAGCATCAACGGTTCAGAAGAAGTTGGGAAAATTATGAAGCCTATATGTTAATCCAAGGTGTCAGCTACCTCCATACCAAATATTATCAAAATTTGTCCAGCCGTTTGAACGTGAATGAGTAACAAACATCCATACATCCTCACAATCTTTCGCATTTGTAATACACACATCAACACGGTCTAGGGATATTGCATGATTTTCCATACAAAACAGGTCTGTTTGAGAAGCTATAATAGCATACTCGAGATACATGGAGGGCTATAATTTTCAGACGAGTAAGTGCTATACCTGATTTTTAATTCTAAATTTTGTTTTACTCGAAATTTGTGAAAACGTGACGAAAATGAAAAAAATTGCATAAATTCGACCATAAATTCGACCAAAAAAGCAGGCAAAAAGTGCATTTTCGTTTTCATTTTTGTCACGTTTTCACAAAATTCGAGTAAAACAAAATTTATTCACTAGAATTGAAAATTCAGGTATAGCACTTGCTCGTCTGAAAATTACAGCTCTCCATGTATCTCGAGCATGCTATTATAGCTTCTCAAACAGACCTCTTTTGTATGAAAAATCGTGCAATATCCCTAGACCGTGTTGATGTGTGTATTATAGGAATACAACTATCTAACTATCAGGTACAACTTGGCTCCTCAACACAAAAAAACATCTTGTAAACTGATTTTAAATTCTTAAAATTAAAACCACCCTGTGAAAGGCTGCGAACAGACACAGCTGTGATTGATCGATTTAATTATTACACTTTTTACGGAAACCTGCGCGGTGCGACTGCGCACGCACAGGTTGTAGTGATCAACGATCTATAGATCTGGATCAATGATCTACGCTTGCGATGCTGTTAATGTTTATTCAGTAGGTCGGTTGGGTAGAGTTAGTGCCTCTTGTTGTTAAAATATGTGAGTAACATACATTTATCTCTGTCATCCCTATAAGAGATCTTGCTGTGTTTATTAAACAAGAAGTTTATCAACTATTATGTAGTTATTGTTTGGATGTGGGTGGTATCCTTCAAAACTATTTATCCAATTTAAGAAAATCGTATATAGGTATCTATATATGTACTTACATTTTTTATAACGAATGGGTTCGTTCTTTTTTTCTAGAGAAATTTAAAGAGTAAATCAGTCCACTAAACTGAAGAAACATCTATAAAAAACATAGTTAAAGCTTTATTTCCAAACAACAGCAAACAGGAAATCACTAGAAATCACATTTCACATTGAAAAGGCGAAAGTTTGTGAGTTTCTTTCGCTTCCTCTATATTCATAATTCGCTTCATACATGCTCTTCGGATTCGGGTACTCCTAACATACACATTACTCAAGTACACATTACATTTAGATTACTCAGTTTGTCTTTATCTGCTTATAGGACATTGCTGGGATTGAAGTCGGTTGATTCATACATTTTTCAGCGTAATAATAAATGTTATCAACAGTTATCTGAATTAAGTCTCACTATGGAAACTTCACAAATATCTATTACTTTCACGCTGGACTGGTACTAAAATAAAAACTTTAAATGTGCCAGCTTATTGTAAAAATCAGAAAGTGGGATGCAAGGATTTTGTGTGAGCGAAAAGCTACCACCTCTCACCATTTAGGTTCATATTTCATCTAATGGTTTTAAAATTAGATCATTCCACGTCAAAAACGTAAGAGTCACCGACTTCAATCCCAAAAAGACATTTTTTTCGAGAGTTTCCCTCAATTTCTTCAGGATTCCACCATCAGATCCTGGTTTCCTTACCATGGGACCACTCTTGGGATACTCCCTTTCCAACAAAAAAAGAATAATCAAAATCGGTTCATAAACGACGAAGTTATCCGCGGACATACATAAAAAAAATACGGTCGAATTGAGAAACCTCCTTTTTTGAAGTCGGTTAAAAATAAATTAGAAAATAAGAAAATTTGTAATGCGATTAAAAAGAGCACCCTCAGAGTTTCTTGCCTATTCTTCTTTGGGGAAGACTGCACCTTTGCGAATAGGCGTAGAGTCAGTAGGGTCAAAAGAACGAATGTGTATGTATGTATTTAAACCTATAATGTATGTATGTTAATGTAATCTTGACATATTTTATGTAACATCCTGAATAAAGATACATATTTTGAATTTGAATTTAAAACCACTGATGTTCTGGCTACCTAGATAGAGATTATTGACGTGAGCGTATATGTGCCTACAACTACATACCCATAACTGAAACACAACACAGTGGTACACTCACAGCTTACCAAACAGTCAAAGGTATCAGATAATCGTGCGGTGATATATGAGGGCAGGCTGAGATCATGTGTCGTGCTGTTGAACTAGGTCACATTATAGTCAGATCGAGGGATAACCTAGGCTGGTTGTGCAACCGCCTTAATGGATTGAACCTTTGTTATCTTGTACTATATATTGAGACCAATTGAGAGGGTATAAGTTTGAGTAGCTACTATTTACGTCTGTTACTAATTCAAATCTAATTTACTTGTGCAAGTAAAAACTTAAGGCTCAGCATTATTAATTCAGAGCGAAAATAATATAGATGCCTGAATTAGGTTAATTGTGAGTGGTTACCAAAAAAGAGACCTTAAAAAATAATTGATTTAAAGTAAATCGTGTTTAAAGTTTTAGTCGAAATTAATTTCGCCTCGAGCGAAACTCACTAAAAAAAGCACTAAAAAACTGGTGTAAAAATAATGTCTTTTTTTTAAAGAGAAAATCATCTCTTTCATTGGTAATAAAAACATTCTGATTAAACCAAAACAAAGCTGAAAGACCACGGAAACGAAATTCATGAAAAAAAACCGTTTCTAATCCTTTCAAATCCCTTTTTGCGTAACCACTCATAATTTAATAAACTAGCTGTTTACCTGCGACTTTTTCGTTTGGAAAAGTAGCCTATGACGATCTTTCAGCCCTCTAACTAATTTATCTCTCCAAGTCCAGCGTGGAAGGAACCATGCACGTCAAAATACTTGCTGTAGGTTATTTGGCGGGAACTCGATGTGAACGGTTGCTGTGTCAATTGAATTTTATTGTTCTACATTAAATACTTGTTTAATGAATGATAGTTATAGTTTATTATGTAGTAAACTAATTTTAAACAGTGTAGTGATGAAAAGGGGGGGGGGCAGAAGAAAAAACTTAAGACAACGGCTGCATGGACATTAGATTCCTTTGCCTTTCCTGAAAGGGATGATTTAAACAAGAACATACTTGCTAAAACATTCACTCGCACTTCGACACACCCGTCCAATTATCCAACACCTTGAATGCTATCAATCAGCGTGATACCCGATAGTACCTCGCGTCAAACTCAGATGGTATCTGACCAACATGTCTAATCATTGTCAAAACATTCGATACGATCAATTTTAACAGCTAACGTGCACATGTTATTATAGGGGACTGGTTGTTACATGGTTGTTACAATTATTTTTTTACCCCTGACAAAAAAGAGGAGTGTTATAAAGACGTGTGCGTGTGTATATCTGTATGTCTGTCTATGGCATAGTAGCTCCGAAACAACTGGACCGGTTTAGATGTGTTTTTTTGTTTGAAAGCTGAAGTAACCGAGATGGTTCTGAGCAGTATTTGACCAAAATTTGTTCAGTCGTTTGAAGGTTATAGCAATTAAATGATGGGATTAACACAATTTTATATTGACATCACAACTTTACCACGAAGGCCATATCGGTTTAGTTTTTAACCGACTTCAAAAAAGGAGGAGGTTTCTCAATTCGACCGTATTTTTTTTATGTATGTCCGCGGATAACTTCGTCGTTTATGAACCGATTTTGATTATTATTATTTTTGTTGGAAAGGGAGTATTCCAAGGGTGGTCCCATGGTAAGGAAACCAGGATCTGATGGTGGAATCCTGAAGAAATTGAGGGAAACTCTCGAAAAAATTGTCTTTTTGGGATTGAAGTCGGTGACTCTTACGTTTTTGACGTGGAAAATTACTCACTGCCATAATTACTTCGATGTTGGACTGGGAGAGAAAGAAAAACTTAGAATGTGCCAGCTAACTACTTCCCAGGTATACAGTAAAAGTCTGTAAATGGGATGCGAGGGTTTTGCTGTATAATAGGCAACAAGCTGGTCACCTCTCGCCATTATACAACTTTTTCCATCTGATAACCCTCACCATTTGTGTCAAACGTGGCTTCAAGTAGTTCGCTAGAACCACTGATGCTCTGCCTACCCCGTTAGGGATTGTGGGCGTGAGCGAATGTATGTATGTATGTAACAATTTTAGATTAGAAATGCAACTCAATAAATCTTAAATTCATTACGTACCACGGGACATGAAGACAGACGTTTTTTTGTGCGCAAACGATTCATCATACCGGCGTGAGTTGCCTTTAATTATATCATTCCAGTCAACTAATGATAGATGGACTCGGGTGAGGCCGGGGGAAATGCATAGTTTAGTAGTACCTCCCAGTGGCGCTTGCTAATACATTTGAGTTCTTATCGAGTAGGTATAGTCAAGTGTGAGGCGAACTTGGCTTACCCTAGTGTCAGAGTTTTCAAACCGCACAATAATAAAAAAAACGCCATACACTCAAAGGCCCACACTAAGGTTTTCCCTTGTGTCGTGGGTCCCTCGGAACACACATAAAGACAGACACAAACACCCATGACCCGAGAACAAATATCTGCTTTTTACACAAATATTAGCCCCGACTGGGATTCGAACCCAGGACCCGTCGACCAAGAGGCAGCGCCACTACCACTCGACCAAACCGACCGTCATGGCCTCTGACTCGGTTTAAATGACTGTAGTCAATCGACAACAGCCGGAACCGACAGCTTAACGTGTCTTCCGAAGCACGGAAACACTCGTGATAAATTGCCCCTTTGGTCACCCATCAGGTTCCCTGCCTATGCAATGGTAAGTTGCTACGAGTTTCGGAAAGCGCGTTGAACCGTTGGTCTCGAGTGTTTTCAATTGACTACAGTCGTTAAACCAAGTCAAAAGCCATTTAACGGTTTGAAAACTCTGTCGCTAGGGTTTGTCGATAACAAAACGATAGGAAACGAAGATTATCTGATAGAATGATTTTGTCGTTGTTACTATAAGTTTAAGTTAGCCCTTGCACACTTTTCGTTGTAAGTTTATATTATATGTTTTGTCTTACCTTTTTAAGTATGCAGTAAATTATTTATCTTTCTACTTGCATTCCGCCTGGGACTTCGATCCCGCGGGAATTCGGGAAAATCATGTACCCTATGTCCATCCCGGATAATGTAGGATTCTAATGGTGAAAGAATTTTTCAAATCGGTCAAGTAGTTTCGGAGCCTATTCAATGCAAACAAACAATCAAATCTTTCCTCTTTATAATATTAGTATAGATGTAAGATAGTTTAAAAAATGCCTATTCTATCCCCTAGACGTAATCAAGCCAATAATAGGGGACGTCTAACGACTAGAATCTAGATCAAAACAAAAACTAGATAGATCTAATTTACTCTTCGAACCCCTGAATGTGATGTATGAGACGTCTCTCTTGTCTACCGCTTTTTCTCCTTTCAATTTAAAATGGCCAATTACGAGCTGGTCATTGACATCACATAAAATTTTGGTAGATAAATTATGCACTCTGTGATGTATACTTCTTTGAGAAAACTGTATGAAAACCCAAACGGAAGTCGTAAACATGATGCCACGGACATAAGAATAAAAAAGTTCATTATTCTAATAATGAGGGCTTTTCAAGAAGAAAAAATATAGATAATGTTGCCAGTAGAGAAAAATCACCAAAATGCAGGAATACAAAACTCACACAACAAACCAAGCGAATGCAATGCAGACTGCAAAGAGTCAGTCACTGTCACAGGCTGACAAGAGTAGATTACAGTCTTGCCAGACTAGATCCGAGCTCTCGCAAAAATTGTCCTTTCCAGCATAAAATTGTCAATCGGAAAAACTCGCATTGCATCCGTTCACTGAAGGATACTATACCCTTGCAATAACCGGTAGAGATCATCACACCATATTTCACACATTTCAATATATTCGAAGTTTCTCAAAAAAAAATTAAAATTGCCCATGAAATAGGAAATTGCCCTCGGTCTTGCGACATTGTTTTGTTTTCTCAATAAAACAAAACAGATTTTTAAAAGTGAAATTACGTGTTCGTTGTGTGAACTAAACTTGACTTGACATTGACATAAGACTCCAGTGCAGTGCCATCTGTTGTCAACATTATGAAACTTGTTTTTTTCTTAAGAACTGTCAAAATGAAAACCCCTCATTGTATTACCTTGGGACTTCTTTTCTTTCAGAATTCTCTCCTTGCGTCTATATTTCCTAGCTTATCTAACAAGATATGACTTGTTAATACTGGTTAATAAAAGGCATCTTCTAGGTGAGGTGGCCAACTTCATCAATCATCATCAACTTAATCATTGTCCTTGTTCTAGATTGTGGTTAAGAGACCGTGTGGTGATCGGTTGAGAATAACACCACCCCATCTCTTTCCGTGGGTGTCGTAAGAGGCGACTAAGGAAACACAAATGAGACCTGCCTCCTAGTAATCCATCCCAGGCAACGACTATTCATTTTTTTCTGAATCTGTCGTCCTATGGTCTTATGCGGTGTGGTAGACTCTGTAAAGGGCCGTCTGGTTCGCGACCACCCTCCTACCGAAGTACGACGCCTAACAGCTTGCTGTGTTCCGTCGGTGCGTGGGAGTACCAGTGCCTTTATAGGCATTTTCTGGGTTAACCCGCTCCATCGTCGACCTTATCTTTGACCTTATGGTCAAGATTAAGTATAATAAAAAAAGAGAACATTACTTAGGCGTCACTCCCTCTTCCGGTTTTTTATTTTTGAAGTTTCACTGTCATCTAAGTGACGCGACTTGCGGGTTGTGCTAGGCCGCTGGAGCTGTATTATATTTATTTTCAAACTGTGCAACCTATCCACCTCTTTTCACTTAAATCAATGGTGTCAGCAAAAATACCTGCTAGTGTTTTTATCGCGCGACGTAAAAGGCTCTAATTACGACTTCCGTTTGTGTAAAAAGATTGCGGAGTGCGCTTATACGACGCGGGTGTCGCTGGAAGCTCGCGGTTACTGCTACTAGTGTTATAAGAGTGTTTGTGTAGCTCTATTTAATACTAGAAAAATAATTTCTCATAGCCTAGTAGCACTCGCTTATCTTGGCCGATCAGAGAGTTTAAGCAACGTACACAGAGGCAGAGAACCTGATAGGTGACCAAAGTGGCAATTTAACACGAGCGTTTCCTTGCTTTGGAGGGCATCCCGGCCGTTATCGATAAGTCAGAGGCCATTGTGCGGTTTGAAAACTCTGAGACCAGGGTTAGACAAGTTCGCCAAACACTTGGCTATACCTACATGATAAGAATAAGAAGAGCTATGTTCCTTATTAGTAAGTACTATTGAAACACAATTAATAAATTAAACTTGTCAAAACATTGTTCAAAAAAAAAGATGCGTGCTATTGCACGAAGTCGAATTCATTATTTCAAAAATAAACCAGTATAAGCACTGTCATGTGTTGTTTTGACAACCCTGAGCGTTAACTTCTAAATAACTTGAGATAATTTTAATTGAACGGATATCACATACGTACTTGCTTATGATATTATCTAAACAGGTAATTATAAAATTATACTATTGGTTAAATTAATACCAAAGATGGCGTTTTTAATCACTTGTTTTTGGACGTACCAAATACAAGTTTAATTTTAAAAGGATAAGGTATAATAGGAAAGCAATGATAGCCTAGTTGGTAATTAGCCAGACTTCTAACTGGAAGGTCGTTGGTTCAAATCCTGGTGCGGGCCTGAACCACTAAATTCGTCTTTTCAGATTTATGTACGAATTTTTCATTATTATCACTTTCTCAGCGGTGAAGGAAAACATCGTGATGAACCCTGCACGTCTAAGAAAATTCGTTTGCGAAATGCGCGTGGTCCACCTACCCGCATTGGGCGAGCGTGGTGAACTATGGCCTAAATCCCCTTCGTGTTTCGAGGCCCGTGCCCCTCGATGGGGAGTAAGTAGGCTGATAAGAAGAAAGGTATTAGGAGTCAGCAAAGGCACTCACTTTTTTTTTATAAATAAATAAATTTAAAAAATAAGTTTTAATAAGTTTTGTTGATACCATTCGTAGTATACTAAATCTTCCAGGATCTTACATAAAGCTCTCGTTCGGGATGATTGACATATCATTCTGAAGTCGGCTTTGGGGCCGTCCATTAATCACGTGATGTTTTTTTTAGCATTTTTCAACTCCCCTCCCCCTTGGTGATACGTGGTGAGGGTTAAGACTAACCCCCCTCCCCCACCTAAGATCACGTGTATTTTTTTAGTACCTACAAAAGAATCATGATTTTTTTTTAATATTATCTTTAAATACAAGTACAAAGTATAATCTAATTTTATTCTGAAATAAAGGACCATGATAAAAATTTATAGACAGAAATGTTGCAGGTTGTTTTTGATTGGAATAAAAATAATATTAAAGGAATGGTGTAATCATGTAAAAAACATATATTGTACTAGTACATGAACATATTTAATGTACATTGTCCTCGGACCACGGATTAGCAAGACTTTCTTCAACACTAACAATTGGATTAGGCATCTTGCAAATCAGTTGTTGGCACTGTGGTTTGTTAAAGATCATCGTCGGTTTGATCAAGTGCTTTTCGGTTTAGAAATCGAGCGTTTGACGAAAAAATAAATACACGAGATATCTTACCACACCAGGGGGAGTGTAGTAAGATATCTCATGATATTTCGTGATTTTTGCTAAACCCCCTCCTCCCGATTCGAGCCTCACGTGATTAATGGACGGCCCCTTTAAGTAATGTTGACCATCCTATAAAAGTTGTGTCTATCAGTTTATCATTACATGAACTGAATAAACAAGAACATAGTAATCTTTTCTTCATGGTGTTGCATTAAACAGTAATGTACTTCACTCCGTAGTTTTCAGTTTCTGAAATTACAAAAATATTGAAGGGCCTCTAACCCAGTTGAGCTCACTAATCGCAATCAATCAATCAGGTTAAGCAGTGGTTAGAAACTTGATAGGTGACCATATTACACGAGCACGCGAAACCGTAAAGCACGGCTGTTGTGGTGGCAGATTTACTTAAGTTCACTAAATACTTGATTATATTCACTCATACATGATTGAAAAGTAGGAAAAATATAAAATAATGTAAGGTTGCTCTTTTATCGTTTGGTTAAAATACTAGTGCTCAAATAAAAGCAATAAAAACGCTAAATACTTACTAACGCGTTCCAAGTAGAATGGGCATGTAAATAGGTAATTAGTACCCTTATTAAACCTTTTAAGTCGCAATTGAGACTGTTAAGCAGCAAAAAGGTGGTAAGGTAGCTGTATGTACAACCACTTCTTATTTTGGTACGTTAATGAGAATCGGATGAGGGTATTTAGACCAAATTAAGTAACATATTTAAAGCTATTGGCATTTTAAATTATCGGTAAAACTTTTGAACTTTATCAGATCTATTTGATTACATAGAAATAAAATCTGTTGGCTTGCGCAGGCTTCAAAAACACAATTTAGTACAGGATACATCTAAGTATTTTCGTCACTTAGTTTAATAGAAAGTTAAATAGCCCTCGTAGCCCAGTGGCACACGCTGATCTCAACCGATCAGTGAGGTTAAGCAACGTGCACAGAGCAGAGGAAGGGAACCTGATGGGTGACCAAAGTAGCAATTTATCCGTGGTTCAATTTTACGGTGCGTTTCCGTACTACGGAGGGCACGTGAAGCTGTCGGTCCCGGCTGTTGTCGATTGACTACAGTCGTTAAAACAAAGTCAGAGGCCATTATGTGGTTTTAAAACTCTGACACCAGGGCTAGGCAAGTTCGCCACACACTTGAGTATACCTACACGCTAAGAAGAAGTACACATTAATACATACTTACTTAAAAGGGAATAAGAAACATACGTAACAAATTAAGTATTGATTATTTATAGCGAGAAGGTTTTAAAAAAGTTGCAATTTTTCCCATTAGTCCCCTCTAGCTCTGTCCCCCTACTACTTTATCGACTACTGCCCCCGTGGTCTGAGCAATGAAATAATAGGTCTTTACCTATGAAATTGCCGTTTTTTATACAATATTTTTGGAAAACTGAATTTTCCATACTAACGTTTTTGGATTTTTCTCGGAAATGCGAAATCCAAGTTTAGCAAAATTTTTTGTGAAGGTTTGGACAACATTAACTTAATTTTCATCATACTTACTTTATTGAAAGTTGTAACTGTAACAACGGTACAGCAAAAATAAGCAATGAAACGGGCAACGGATGAAGCAAATAGATCTAAAGTAAATACGTATTAATTTGACTCAATATCTCCGGTATATGGCTAAGGTTTTAAATAAAAAAAACAATTTTAGTAATAGCTGTTCAATCAAATAAATAATGAATAATATTTGAGTAAAAATTGAGAAAAAATCGGCAATTTCATAGGTAAAGACCTATTAGATTGCAGGACCTTAAAAACTTCTTAAAAATCGTTGTTATCTCCCGACGCTCCTTCTGGGAGAACTTATGTCAGTCAGTCATTGGTTATCTAGCTTTATATAGATTACCACTGAGTAACTGACCCCATGGTCTGAGCAATTAAATAGATTGCAAGACCTTACAAGTTTCTTTTCAACACATTTGCTCATAAAGTGGGTCTTATGTCATTGTTTTAAGGTTCATAATGATATGTATTACCCAGCCCGTGAGTAATAAAAATAAAGCACAAGTACGTAATGGTTTTTTTTTCTTAATTTCAGCAAAGAGATCAGATCTTATTTTATATTTAAAATTAAGTGTAAATATTAAACTATTTGTAAATAAAAATATAATTCCACATCAAATCATTTAAATTTAACATAAAATTATCATTTATTTATGCTAAAACGTGAAAATATATAGTTAAGTATTTTTTTATTATTTGGCTGTATGACATACTTGTCAATGTGAATCTCATTTTGCGAGCGAAAAAAGAAAAAAATAATCGCGCCTCTTTTCAGATGTTTTCACTTGGTTTTCACAAACAGCATTTGTATTCATCGGATTGTTATTATTGTCAGAAATACAACACAAAAAATGTCTTCTTCAAGTGAGCACACTTGTAGCATAATGTACTATAAAAATCCTTTTCTTTGGATTTTTTATTTGGGAACTTCGGGGGTCTACAAAAATAGGGTCACATGTGACAGAAATTATTTTTTAGAAGAGTATACGGTCACCTATCTTACTTAAACCACACTGAAAATTGCTTAACATCTATATTACTCGTACCATCTATCTGTGCCAGCTTATAGAGTCGTTTAAGTAACTATGTTCATCAAAAAACTACACGACAGTAAACATATGTTTACCGAACTAGTGTAGTAATCCCGCCCAAAGGCTTACGAGTGCAGCAATCTGACCTTGATACACTCTCTCATGTCTCAGACACGACTATCTTATTAAGAAGCTGTGTACACTTAGTTAAATAAATATATTGGGTGACTGTAAATTAGATAGCGAATCAAACAGCCCACAAAAATAAAGAAAACTCATTGCTTAAGTTAAGCTCGCGGTTGTCACCCGTTGTATTTTTAAAAAAAATTATATGTAGGTATATGTGTGTGTACAATAAATAATAAAGCACAAGAACAACTTTCCCCAAGAAACATAGGTTGATATGTGAAAAAATATTTGGTTTTTCTATCAGTCTCTGATCTACAGGTTGAAAAAGAACCTCCTAGCTTTATTAAAAATCCTGAACTAGTATCACTTACAGAACGCTTTTTCTTTTTTTAATTTATTTTTTATTGGTGGCAATTTTTTTTCCTAAACGTAGACACTACTCGGGTGCACCCCCCGAGCGCTTCCCGTACCCCTCGCGTGTCTGGTGTAGGAGTAATGTCTACGTTTAAGCAAAAAATGAACTATTCCCATTGAAAAAACATTAAAAACAATTTTTTTTCTTAAATGTGTTCTTTGAGTGATACTGGTTCAGGATTTTCAATAAAGCTAGGAGGTCTTTTTCACCCAGTATACTTGAGTAGCAGTCGTCTTTGTCATTTTGATAGTGAGAGAAAGAGACAATCAATATTTAACTATAGATCAAGACTTGAGTCTCCTTTTGTCATACGTGAGGAGAGTTTCTGAATGAGTTTCTTTCGCTGCGTTTGTCAAAGTAAACGATATGATCCAAATATCTAACTTGTATATAGTTTTTGAAGCTGACTGTACCCATTCATCAAGCACCGTATCTACATAAAGTTTCATTGTTGCTGGGCTGTCATTGTGGTGACAAATAATAAGAATAATAAGCATTATAAGTGTCTGATACACTTTTACTCATGCATTGTTATTAAGGAGTTCGGAGAGAGTTGATTGGTAACTGGATCGGTCTTTCGCAATTGTCTGGTGGTAATCTGCCTACCGCGCAAATAGGCGTTATACAGTGTTGAAACGTAAACCGAAACGTTTAAACGCCTTAGGTTTAAAGAAAAAAAACGAATTGTCTATTGTGTGTGTGCTTCTTGCCAAAACCCTTTTCTTCGCCCTAAACCTTTTTTTTCGCCCTAAACCCTTCAGGTTATGGGCCCAGCACGCTTCCACTGGTTGAAAAAGAACCTCCTAGCTTTATTGAAAATCCTGAACCAGTATCACTTACTGAACACTTTTAGTTAATTATTTTTTTATGTGGGGGGGGATTTTTTTCCTTAACGTAGACACCACTCGGGCGCACCCCCCGAGCGCTACCCGCACCCCTCGGCCTGGTGTAGAAGTAATGTCTACGTATAGGCAAAAAATGAACTATTCCCATTGAAAAAATATTTAAAAACAATTTTTTTTTCATAAATGTGTTCTTTGAGTGATACTGGTTCAGGATTTTGAATATAGCTAGGAGGTTTGTTTTCACCCATCAGTATGTATGTACAGAGGCCAGCGCATCAAGTTTACACAAATAGTTTTTAGTGAAAGAAAAATGTTTGGCGCGAACGGGACTTGAACCCACGACCCCAGGATCAGATCTCCTGGTGCTCTAACCAACTGAGCTATCGTGCCTTCAAGTCAAGCGGCGAAATTCCTCATTCCCTTTCTAAGCATATTTACGTCGTGCTTGTAATAAATATTACTAATTATTATAAAGCACACCCACAAAATCTTCTAATCTTTATTATTCGGGATCGATAGTTACACAATTAAATATTCCACAGAAGGCCTCCCACAAGGTGGACCAACGATCTGATAAAGATTGCGGGAAGCTGCTGGATGCGGGTGGCGCAGGACCGATCGAGGTGTAGATCCCTGGGGGAGGCCTATACAATACAATACAATATACTTTATTTGCACACAAAGACATACAATACAATTAACAGAACATAAAACATAGTGTACAACAAGGCGGCCTTATTGCTAGGTAGCAATTTCTTCCGACTCGCTAAGAAGAAGAACATATATATATACATATATATATAAGTAGGTATACATATATATAATTATATATAAATAAATATATAAAATAAGTATAACATACATCTATATATACATACGAGCAGCAAATGAAACGGACAACACAATGTCCAGCAGTGGACGTCTTGCGACTGACATGATGACAAAAATGCATCATATGATTTTAAATTAATTATCGAATTTACAAACTATCTAGAAAATACTTCTTCAGTTGCCTCTTTTTATTTTTGTTAAGCTCAAGACGGTTACCCCAACTTACTAAAAAACCGCTCTTATCGCAACAACACACGCATGGGTAACTGGATGTGCAAACCTCTGTACGTAGTTATCTTTAGTATCTCCCTGTTAAAGTGCCCTCCAAAGCACGTAAACGCTCGTGATAACTTGCCACCACGGTTACTCTTAGGTTCTCTGCCCCCATGTACGTTTCTTAACCTCACTGATCGATTACGAGGAGTGAGCGCTACTGTGCAACGACCGTTGCTAGTACTATCCGTTAACAGTGTATCAGATCGCTTACACGTTACAATCTAAAGCCTTTTACTTTGTATCTAAAGTCTAAACCCCGTTCCCATAAAACATTGTTACCGCACGAGTGCAGTAACATTATCATAATACTATATCCATCGATCTATACGAGAGAGGTAGATCATTAGGGCGGTGATCTATACGGCGGTGGCGCGCCGGCGCACTCTACATCTTTAATTCATGATCGAGTTTTTTGGAGCGAGTTAGCGCAGTCAGTTGTCTACGATGGAAAACTGAAAGTAATATTCTAACAATAATGGTAGATAGGACCTTAAATTATGGTATTAATTAATTGATTGATAGATTAATTAAAACTTTATTCACTTGAAAGTACAAAAATCATACTTTTAGAAATAAATTAAACAAAAATAATAGGTAAGTAGGATAAATCAGGGTTGCGAGAGTAAAAAGGCTCTAATATTGTTGACAGTGTCTACTAGTCGCTGATCTTCCATCAAGTGTCAGTCCTCAAAAAAAAGTTTTATCAGCGAAACAGAACAATAAAACTAAAAAAACAAGTATTACTGAAGGAATGTATCTTGGGCAAAATATATCTACCTGACCACTCAAAAATCTTAACAGTATTGGTTAGTCAATGTCAAATGTCAAAAGAAGAACCACAAACAAACTTTCATATTGCCTATTTCCGAGCTCATAAAACCCGAATATTTTTAAAGTTCGAGTGAATAGGCTTCTTCTGGGTGAGCTTGCTACATCTTCGGTCCTCGACTGCATTTTTGCCCTGACCTAGATTGTGGTCAAGAACAATCCCACTATAAATACAAAAAAAAAACATGTCATCAATTTAATTGTGTACCGTTATTTTTGTTTAATATCATGAATAGTGTGTAAAAGGACAAAAAACAAAATGTGATCGTTAAATTGAGTGAGCTACGTGGATGGACATGTTTCAACATGTTTGATAACTTGATAAGACAACCTCTTTAAAGAGGCTGGACTAAGCTTTTAAATACTTTGTATCGTCTCAGGAATCCGTTTGCTTAACGTACTATTCTCCGTATGTGTTTGATAAGTGATAAAATAAAATAAATATGTAAGTAAGTTTAAATAAGTATAAGTTAATCATATGAGTAGAAAAATATTTCTACTCATATGATTAACCCTGAACCCCGGGGGGTATAGCCCCGAATGAGAAACGTGACTAAGCGCTAGGAAGAACAAGAAGATAAGAGTAGAAATAAGTGATTATTTGCAGTGCCCCAAAGGGATTCGTGATTGTACTAATTTTACCCTACAAGAACTGTAGAACTCACGAAGCAATAAATATTTGAATTTGAATAAAATTTTAAGTGGTTGCGCGAAAAGGGACCTCAATGGAAAATAATTGATTTTGAGTAAATCGCGTTTAAAGTTTCGAGTCGATATGAGATATGAGAAAAATCCAAAAAAAACAACGGGTTGCACTCCGAGAGTGCCGGCAGAAGTGAAAACTTGAACATTATGGAAATAAAACAAAATACACAAAAATAGTCCGTTATTCTCTCAGGATTCGAACCCTCGACCTGTTGCTTAAAATCGGGCAACTTTTCCACTCGACCAAACTGTCTACTTTCAATTTAGTAAAATAGTCTGTATTTGCGCACTATGTGCGAATAATCGTTGACATCTGTCAATTTTACCATAGGGCTGCCATCCGTCCGGGTTTCTTTTTTTATTATTATAATATTTGGGGAGCTTACAGCAACGTTTACAACACAGAAACTTAATTAAATAACTAAGAGCTAATAAAATGCTTTCCACCCATACTTCAAAGTACACAACGCTGCTAAAGATGTTTTCACTTCAAAAAGATGGCAACCCTATCCTACTTATTTTCGATCACGGTTACGTGACATCTGACGATCTGACGCGAGTTCATCGCGAGTTTAATTTTTTTTTCCCCCATACTAAAAGTGCTCAATGCTGCTAAAGAAGTTTTCACTTCAAAAAAAAACTAAGGGACTTAAAAAATATTAGACCAACTAAAAACAAAACCAATTGATTAAACCAAAACAAAGCTGAAAGACCTAATACCTACGTTTGATCCTTACTTACCCCAGACACAACTGTGTGGCACTATAGGGAGTGTCTTGGGAAACTGTTTTTTTTCAGTCTTTAAGGGAAGTCTTTTTTTTCAGTATGACGCTAATAAATAATACCAGTAGGGTCTTAAGGAACTGCCACTAATAGCTGTGAAAAGTACCTACGTATACACATAGATACATAGGCTGTTTTTTTCGTTGTATCTACCCTAAAAACGCATTCAAGAAGTCTTATGAATAATCACACGCTGTCCGAGTAAATAGGCTTCTGGGTGAGCTTGCTACATCTCGACTTTACTTAAACCGCATCTTTGTGTTTTGGATTAGGTATTAGAATGTGGTCAAGAGTGAAACATCTTCGCCCCTGAGCTAGATTATACAGCAGAACCCTCGCATCCCAACTACAGACTTTTCCTGCATACCTGGGAAGAGTAGGTAGCTGGCACATTCTAAGTTTTTTTTCACTCCAAGTCCAGCGTGGAAGAAGTCTCACCCCTTTAGAGGATGCTTTTCCAATGGTGGAATATCAAAGATAATAATCATGATTAACCCACTACTTAAGTGATCAAATCCAATTAAATAAGTGTCCACTTAAACTAATACTTTAAACTCTATAAATTTTGTAAATCGAACATATCTCCAACAGTTGACAGGTCAGCATGAAAGATTGTGATTGGCCAGTCAGGCTTAGCCGCCGGCCAATCAGAGGCAATAAATCTTGTTCAGAGTACTTTGACCTAGATAAGTCAATGCGTGTGACCAGTGACTTTATACGCTGAAGGTTAATCATTTCAAAGTGATCTGCAATTAGATATGTAAAGGAGAGGTTCACCTTAGACTCAGGGGTGCGTTTCTAAATCGTTTTTTATTTTTTATTATAAGATTGGTTAGCTTTTGACCTCAATTTTGAACAAGGCTGATAAGGTTGACGATGGAGCGAGTTAACCCAGAAAAGGCACTGGTACTCCCACGCACCGACGGTACACAGCAAGCTGTTTGGCATCAGACTTTAGTAGGATGGTCGCGAACCAAACAGCTCTTTACAGAGCCATTATTCGGACTTTGTACCAGAAAAATCAATCGTTGAGAAGGTTAAACGAGGCGAAATGAGAACCGAGGACGATGCACGCAGTTGATGCCTTAAAGAGGCTGTTCTGTTACCGACGAAAACATCAAAAAAGTTCACAAAATAATTTTGGATAACCGTAAAGTGAAGTTGATTGAGATAGCTGAAACCTTAAAGATATCAAAGGAACGTGTTGGATATATCGTGAATATGCGAAAGCTCTGTTCACTCACTTTGAACAGAGCTTTCGCATAAGAGTAAGTGAGTGCCGCGCTAACTCACAATCGACCAAAAACAACAACGAATTGATGATTCTGAGCAGTGTTTGGAGCTGTTCAGTCGTAATAAACCTAAATTTTGCGTCGATACGTGTCAATGGATAATACATGGCTCCATTATTTCACACCGGAGTCCAATCGACAGTCAGCCGAGTGGACTGCACGTGTGAACCGACTCCAAAGTGTGGAAGGTTATGGCATCAGTATTTTGGCATCAGTATGCATGGTATAATATTAATCGATTATCTTAGAAAGGGAAAAGCAATAAACAGCAACTATTAAAGTAGCGTTATTGGAGCGGTTAAAGGACGAAATACCGGAAAAACGTCCCCATTTGAAGAAGAAGAAACTGCTGTTCCATCAAGATAATGCACCGTGTCACAAATCAATGAAAACGATGGCAAAATTGCATGAATTTCGCTTCGAATTGCTTCTGCATCCATTCTCCAGATCTGGCCAACCAGGGACTTTTTCTTGTTCTCAGACCTGAAGAGGGTGCTCGCTGGGAGGAAACTTTGCGCCAATGAAGAGGTGATCGTTGAAACTGAAGCCTATTTTGAGGTTAAAAACAAATCTACTATATAAAAATAAGTCGGGTTTTCCTTCCTGACGCTATAACTCCAGAACGCACGAACCGATTTCCACGGTTTTGCATTCGTTGGAAAGGTCTCGGGCTCCGTGAGGTTTATAGGATACTTTTTATTAAAAAAAAATTAGGACGCGGGCGGAGCCGCGGGCGGAAAGCTAGTCGTACTATAAAAATGGTATTGAAAAATTGTATGACTGCTATAACCGTTGTATCGCCCTCGAAGGCATAATATTATAAAAAGGAAAGATTTGTATTTTTGTATGTAACGAATAAGCTCCGAACCTACTGGACCGATTTCCAAAATTCTTTCATCATTAGGATGCTACATTATTCCTGAGTAACATAGGCTATATAATTTTCCCGAATTCCCACGGGAACGAAGTCCCAAGTGGGATGCTAGTTGAATAATAAAATCAAATTCTAACAAACAAAAAAATTTTTCTATGCTAGCCTACGAAATTTTCAGCCCAACTGTTACATAATAGATATTGGTTGAATTCCAACCCAAGTTCTCTTATAATTATAATGTTGTTTCTTTATGTCGAAATGCCCAGGATATTATGTTAATCTTAAACAGTTTTTTTAGTGTAAAGAAGAGTAAATATGGAAGGCATTATAATTAAATACTTCTGGTTTTGCTTACTCTAATGGAATTCTTTACAAAAATATAGTTCCGTTTTATTATTACCTATGCGACCTTTTAGTTTGGTTTGTCTAACATGTTTTTGTCACAGTGTATGTACTCGTAAGTGCTACATGAGACATATCTATCAAATGTAATCCATACCCTTACTAATATTATAAATGCGAAAGTAACTCTGTCTATCTGTCTGTCTGTCCATCTTTCACGCCTAAACTACTGAACCGATTTTGATGAAATTTGGTAAAGAGATAGATTAGAGCCTAGGAAAGGACATAGGCTACATTTTCACCCACAGTTGGGCACGATATAACCAGTAGTCCACGCGGGCAGAGCCGAGGGCGGAAAGCTAGTTTTCTTAATTGATAAAGGTCCGTATTACTTAAGTATTGATTGTCTCTTTCTCTCACTATCAAAATGACAAAGACGACTGCTACTTAAGTATAGATCAGAGTTTGTCGCATTCTGCAATACGGACCTAACAATTTACATACATACATACGTATACATACATACATACATACATACATAATTACATATCCACTTGCACTACGAAAGCCGCCGCTATTGCAAGCGTAATAAGGGCGACGTCAATGTCAACATGTATGTTTATCTTGATGTGCTGCCGTGTGTACAAAAAATACAATCTTGCCGCTCCTACAAAATAAAATCAGCAGTAACGAGCAAAGCAGCTAAAACAACTGCTTTCTAAAAGTTCAAGGCATCTGGTCATCGCTACAACAATTAACTTTATTATAAAATAGTCGTAAACTGTGCTCATCCGCGCTGATTACTAATGTTGGGCTTTGAAAACTGATGAAAGCGTTTATGCTGCTTCCGCAGCTCGAGCATGATGCGCGACAAACTCGCGCGGCACACCTCTCGGCTGACGATGAAACTTCATTTTGATTACGCGAGGGCCCCGCGCAAAGGCTGGCTCGCCCTCAGGCGTTATCAATGTTGACATTTTGACATAGGACCGAGGCGCATTCCACCCGCGTGCACACGTGCTCGAGCTGCTGGATTAAGTAATTATTATGGTCACTTTTCTTGGCAACTGGACGGCTTTTTCACTAATAAATGGCGTCACATGGCGGTGGAATGACAATGGTCGCCATTTTATCCATTCAGGTGGCGAAAGAACCATTCTCATACATTTGATGACAGCTGCTTTGACTGGCGGCTCCACCGCCTACTGAATGTTACTTGACTATTAGTAGTTTGCAACTTAACGTTCGGTTAGCGGTGGCGCTGCTGGTCGGGGTGGCTGTCATTAAGTGTGTGAAGGTTTCGATAATTCTCGAATGAATGGATTTCTTACTAGCACAGTTCGAGTACGATGGTGATAGCGCGCATAATGCGCCGCGGCCATATGTCAAAATATCAATGTCGCAGTAAGATAGATAAAGCCGTAATATAGTTATATCCCTAGGGATATAATTATATACCGTAACATAGTTATACGATAGCGATTCTTTACTATCTCACTAGGAATATAGTTATAAAACCGTCGGAGTTTAGTGATATACTTATATTACTAGATTAAGTTTAGTGAAATAGCTTTCGGAGTGTGCGGCGCAGGAGGGGAGGGGTTCGTTGTGTTTACATTGTGTAACATTGATAACGCCGGAGAGCGAGCGAGCCAGTGCGCGGGGCCCTCGCGCAATCAAAGTAAAGTTTCACTGTTAGCCGAGTGGCACGCCGAGCGAGTTTGTCGCCATTGCTCGTGCTACTGAACGGGTAAAAGGGTCACCATTGCCATCCAACCGCCATTGTAACGCCAATGAATTGTGGAAAAGCGGCCCTTGGGACGTCAGAAGTAAATATAAATATGAAAGAACGGGTGGGCATTAAAAATTCGTATCCTGAATTTGGGGTTAAAAAGTGGTTGGGGGCAGGGGGGGGGGGAACCCTGCCCCCAACCACTTTTTAACCCCAAATTCAGGATACGAATTTCTAATGCAATCCCGAAAGAACTCCTTAACTTGATGTTTCCAGAAAAAAAAATAACTTGTACCTATCGATCCTAGTTACGGCTAGATTCTACCGTTTAAGTATTTGCTAAGCTATCCTGTATTGCTGTGCCCTAAGAAGGTTTATGTGTCATATCCTTACTAATATTATAAATGTGATTTTATGTTTGTTTGTTACGCTTTCACGCCTAAACTACTGAACCGATTGTGATAAAATTTGGTATAGAGATAGATTAGACCTTGAAGAATGACTTAGGTTACATTTTATCCCACAGCTGGGCCCGATGTAATTTGTAGTCCACGCGGGCGGAAAGCTAGTAAATGATAATGATTAGTTTGGCAAATTATCGCCAGTTCTATGGCCCCCCGCAGGTCGGGCGAGCTCTCCTCGAAAGGTCACAATTTTGCGTGTAACGGGTGGTACTATTACTTACACGTTAGCCAACGAAGGTCTGCCAATTTCAAACTGCCGCCTCGACCCACTTTGTTCATCCATTTTTTGAGGAAGGAATTTTTCATTCCTTTTCACAAACATATACTATGTAGTTAAATTTAAAAGCTAGAAGAGCTATTCCACCAGCAAAGCCACCGCCAACTGCAGCTCGAGTACAATGGTGATAGTGTGCGTAATGCGCCGCGGTCCTATGCCAAAATGTCAAAATTGACAACGCCAGAGGGCGAGCAAGCCTTTGCGCGAGGCCCTCGCGCAATCAAAGTGAAGTTTCACCGTCAGCCGAGTGGCGCGTCGCGCGTGTTTGTCGCCATCGTGCTCGAGCTGCTTAGTGAAATTGAAAACTATAAAAATTTCATACTCCAGCTGCTGAACTAATAAAAATGCCTTTCTGACCGTGACCGGATTGGATCTTGTTTTAAATTATTAAATATTGATTACGAGACCGCCACTAATTTCCGCAAACTAATAGCGTGTTGACTACTCTATATCACACTAACCTGTAACATATTATTTATTAAGTTATTTTGTGCTGTGTGGTAATTAGTTGAGAATAACAACTCAACTCGCATATAATGACAAGTAAGGAACTTAACTAAGGAAAAAGAAACACAAATGAGACCAGCCTCCTAGTAATCCATCTTAGGCAACGACACCTAAATTTGTTTTGAATCTGAGGTGGCATCCTATGGTCTTATGCGGTGTGGTAGGCTCTGTAAAGAGCCGTCTGGTTCGCGACCACCCTCCTACCGAAGCCCGACCACAGATTATTAGTACCTTACGCCCGACGCCAAACAGCTTGCTGTGTTCCGTCGGTGCGTAGGAGTACCAGTGCCTTAATAGGCTTTTTCTAGGTTAACTTACTCCATCGTTGACCTCATCTATGACCTTGGTCAAGATTGAGGTCAAGAGCTAACCCATCTTATAATAAAAATTAAAAAAGTTATTTGTTTGGTATAGTAATGACCGTCGCTCTACCATCTTGTACGTTATTTAAAAACCTGACCGGTGTTGCAAAGCCAGCTAAATTAACACGTATTCGTGGTTTGAGGATGCAATTTTTATATCAACGTAATTTAAAGTAAGCTAATTGGACAGTTCACGAACTTGCGCGAAAATTGTACTTTTCTGAGCTTGTGAAATTAGGCAACTAACTTACAACAATTTCAAGTTGTTCAATACAATTTGGTAAAGAATGTCTTAACCGTAGAAGCGTCGTTGGTAGAAGTCAGTAAGTAGGAAGCCAGGTTTTTGCTGTATTTTGGGCGAAAGGCTGCCAACCTATTACCATTATTCTCATGTTCCATCTAATTTACCTCAGAATGGATGTCAAATGTAGCGTCAAGTGGTTCTAGAACTACATAACGTTATGCCTATCCCGAGAGGGCTATAGGCGTGAATGTATGGATGGAATTGGAAGGGAGCAGCAATTGAGTTTGTCAACTAGATGAGAATTGGAAGAATACAGGAACGTCAGTGCTTTCAAAAAAGTTTCTTAAATTTCTTTTTTTGACAAGTTAAATGAACAAATCAACTCCATTCCCAATATTTATATGACTTAATTTATATGACTCTATCAATAAATTGATTTCCTGTTTTTGCTTTAAACAATTTTGAATAATTAATTTATTTATAGACTTCACCGTCACAGTCGTTAATCATATTTTTATAGTTTTATTGCCTAGTGTAAGAACTTAAAATAAGAGAAAATAGTACATTATGCTACAAGTGTGCTAAGTTGGATATTACATTAGAGGCGAGTTTAGAGCCCGAGCCGAAGGCGAGGGCTCAATGGAGCCGAGAATGTAATATCCAATGCGCACGCGTGTTATACGATGTTTTTCAACACATTTGCGAGGAAAGAAAGAAATAAAAACTTTCCTTTGATATTGACGGCAACAAGCTATCACTTGCATGTTGCGCCTCGGAAAGTATTTTTGGCGGTGTACTCATACCCACGTAGGTTTCCTGTTCTGCACTTGAAGAAGACATTTTTTGTGTTGTATTTCTGACAATAATAACAATCTGATGAAAACAAATGCTATTTGTGAAAACCAAGTGAAAACATCTGAAAATTCTGAAAAGAGGCGCGATTATTTTTTTCTTTTTTCGCTCGCAAAATGAGATTCATATTGACAAGTATGCCATACAGCCATATAATAAAAAAATACTTAACTATATATTTTCACGTTTTAGTATAAATACATGATAATTTTCTGTTAAATTTAAATGATTTAGTGGAATTATATTTCTATTTACAAATATGTAGTTCAATATTTACACTTAATTTTAAATATAAAATAAGATCTGATCTTTTTGCTGAAATTTAGAAAAAAAAACCATTACGTACTTGTGCTTTATTTTTATAACTCACAGGCTGGGTAATACATATCATTATGAACCTTAAAACAATGACATAAGACCCACTTTATGAGCAAATGTGTTGAAAAACTAGTTTAATTGATTTATATCATTCTTGGCTGGTTTTTTTTCGTATTATGTCGAAGAAATAAAAATGTTATGTTATCGTTTTGTCGGGGCACGGCAACAAAATGGTTGTTACAGTAACCAAATTCAAAATAAATTAAATAAGTGTACTATCATATCCTTAAGTAAAGGTATCTACATTTGAGTAAGAAATACTTTTTGAATAAGTAATTAAATAAGCAACTTACCGTAAATCCAAAAAAGGGTTGAAAGCATTTTTATTATCCCGACAAACCAAAAACTGTTTTAATTTTGTTTTTGTTGACTACTAATTTGGTAATTTACCATATTAAGGAACAATTTAATAAGTGTCCAAAGCAAAACCAACTGATTTTGCAATTCGAATATAAATAATAATTATGACAAACTGCATTTTCGGTAATGTTTAAAATCTACAATTTCGCATTATCTACAGTCAATTATGAAAATTGTGCTTAGGTATGACCAATTAAAAATTATACGACCTATGTTAAACTATTGAAAACCAGAATCCGCATAGAATGATAAGATGGACAATAATTACAATCCAAAACTGAAAGAGCGACTTGCAACAAAATTAGAAAGAAAAAAAATTGCACTAAATTCGTCTGAAATCTTCAAGCTAACCTGATCTAGGATAAACCAGTCCGGGAAGAGACGGCATATTTATCGACCTTTGACTATGAAATAAGTACAATAATAAGACAAAACGTAAGAAGTACATATAGCTAACCTTGTTTCTAAGCTACGATTTAGGCGTAAAATTGTTTTTATACAACAATCGAAATCAAATCATGATTTAAAAGACAAAGTCAAAAACTTCACTGGATATTTTTTCTATAGTTAGAATGCCTAGCTAGAACTGAAAAGTTACTAAGGTCCGTATTTACAGAATGCTACTCAGATTCTGATCTATGGTCTTTGACATTATGTGAGAGAAAGAAGAATATACTTAAATATACATCAAGACTTGAGTCTCCTTGTGTAAAACGGGCCTTAAAGAGTTTTCCTTAAAGAGGGCCTTAAACAGTTATAAAATTTTAAAAGAACTTACCTCATCTTGAAAAGCCCTGTGTAGACCATCCTTGTTGTACCTCTGGTCTCCTTGCTTCAGGATAGCGGAACACTGCTTCAGTAAACACACTCGCATCCTCTCCTTCACACTTTCCTCCTCCATAAAAGACATCCTAGGACCATTTTTCGGAACTCCAAGCACGTCTTTTGATACATCAAGTAATCCCACGTCACCATTTTGTTTTGTTCCGCCATTTTGAATTGTTGCGTCAGTTTTCCCGCTTTCTGGATTTTCGACGCTAATAACTACATTGTTAGGTGCTTTGACGTCATCACTTTCGATTTTATATGTTTTTTCGAGACGATTTTTCTTATTTTCTGATCTATCCAGTTCTTTTTGGGCGACAGTTTCTTCAGTATCATTTTCAGGTGTATTATTTGTACTACTAGGTCCTTTTTCAACGTCGACATTGTTTTTATCACTTAAAACGTCATCTTTTTCACTAAGTTTAGGTACATGTCCGTTGGCAGTCTCCATGGCTTTTTTATATGCTTATTAACATGTTTATACTATTCTGTCAACATTTTATGATTTCCTTTGTAACATGTTTATTGCTCATTAAATCCGGATCAAAGTCTTACGAAACTTTAAACGTTTTATTAGTTCATAATAGTGTTGATTCAAAATTAAGTGATTCATCGAAACGGAGCGCTGGCGAATAGTCCTTAACGAGGTAGGCAGAGAATCCTGTTATTCTAGAACCACTCGACGCCTTGACTGTTTTATTTACGAACATTCTTCAATAAATGTGAAAGTTTATCTGTTTATTTGAATACTATTGAATACTTTGAATACTACCTTCTTTAAATTAGAAAACGTCTCAACACAAAACTTTTTTTTATTTTCCAGCCCATATTTTTTATTTTATTTTCCAGCCCGCGCCCACCGAGGGGCACGGGCCTCCCTTCGAAACACGAAGGGGATTTAGGCCATAGTCCACCACGCTGGCCCAACGCGGGTTGGCGTCTTTCGAAAATTTTCTTGACGGGCGGGTTTCATCACGAAGTTTTCCTTCACCGTTGAGCAAGTGATAATTAGAAATCCGTACATAAATCCGAAAAGACGAATTTAGTGGTACAGACCCGCACCAGGATTTGAACCCACGACCTCCGGATTACAAGTCTGGCTCATCACCAACCGGGCTATCACGCTGACACAAAACTTAACAACTCTAAACTAAAAATGTTGCTTCGCTCGTTTTTGAAGTGGGGTCATGTTACAGATTACTTAACACACTTGTATCTTTAATAACTATTTATGCTTCGGATGACCTAGATTTAAATTTTGTAGAAACAATATTGAACCAATCATCACAATCGATCAGTGAGGTTAAGCAACGTACACAGAGGCAGGGAACCTGATGGGTGACCAAAGTGACAATTTATCACGAGCGTTTCCGTACTTCGGAGGGTTCGTTAAGCAGTTGGTCCCAGCTGTTGTCGATTTGCTACAGTCATTAAAACCAAGTCAGAGGCCATTGTGCGGTTTGAAAACTCTGACACCAGGGTTAGCCAAGTTTGCCAAACACTTGACTATAACTACACGATAAGAAGATGGAAATTATTTCAGGATTTAGGAGTTGCTTTTTCTTGCATCTTTAACAGCTTTTTGACAAGAGCCTTAATTAGAGTTTCCGTTACGTAAGTTTTCTTTTTTTATAAGTAAATCTTTTAAAAATCTTTTTTTTATGTCAACACATTTTCTAAAGTCAATCTAATAATAAGGAAAGGCAATTAGTAATTAATAGGTAACGGTTTTCAATTTTAAAATTCACTTCCATTAATGAAAGTCAATCAATCTTGTAAATAAAATTACTGGACAAAATGCGATGTGGTTTTGACTTGATGTATGTAATCAAAATAATTATACGAGCTAATCACTAGTGTGGGTGTTGGTTTGATCATAGACTGTTGAAATTAGAAGTTCTAACATTATACTCGTTTTGGGATAGGCAGAGTTAGTGGACATTGAACCAAAGCCCACAAACTCGCGCGGCTCGTCACTCGGCTGACGGTGAAACTTCACTTTGATTGCGCGAGGGCCCCGCGCAAAGGCTTACTCGCCCTCTGGCGTTCTCAATGTTGACATTTTGACATAGGAACGCGGCTCATTACACTCGCGATGACGTCATGCTTGAGCTGATGTACCAGAAAAAATGATATGATATGTCCATTTACAAAATGGCGGCGTCATTTTACAAAATATTGGCCACTTGTAAGTTCTAAACTTACTTCACATAGAGCTACAGTAATTCAAACATTTAGGCCAGTGTTAACCAAAAATTTAACCAACGATTAGCAGCTAACCAGAGATTTGACAGTGTCATTTTCATACATTTTTTTTGTCATTTTGTCTGATTAGCTTCTAAATCAGTCAGTGCGTCCTACCCGTGATGACATACGGAGCCGAGACGTAGCCACTCACAGTGAGACTAGTCCACCAATTTAAGGTCGCTCAGCGAGCTATGGAAAGGGCTATGCTCGGTATTTCTTTGAGGGATCGGATTCGAAACGAAATAATCCGTCAGAAAACCAAAGTTACCGACATAGCCCGGCGAATTAGCAAGCTAAAGTGGCAGTGGGCTGGTCATATCTGTCGTAGAACCGATGGCCGTTGGGGCAGACGAGTTCTAGAATGGAGACCACGAATACGAATAAGTTGTGCGGTTTAGTGGATTCATTCACATCCTTCATTTTTGATAAGTAATTTAAAATATTAATTATGCATTTAGTCTAATAATTTAGAATCTGCAGTTTAGCTTAGCAATTTGTTAACGGTGCGGCGTCACGAATCTTTGGCGGTTAATTATATTTTTTAATTTTCTTTACGTTTAATAAAACGACTTTATTTCTTTTATTATTATGCCCGTTCTAATCGTATGAATTATTATTATTATTATAATTACTAGCTTTCCGTCCGGAACTTCGTTCCCGTGGAAATTTGGGAAAATCATTTACCCTATGTTCATCACGGACGATGTAGGATTCTTTTTTTTTATTGTAATATGGGTTAACTCTTGACCTCAATCGCGACCATAAAGGTCAAAGATGTGGTCGACAATGGAGCGAGTTAACCCAGAAAATACCTATAAAGGCACTGGTACTCCCACGCACCGACGGAACACAGCAAGCTGTTTGGCGTCGGACTTCGGTAGGAGGATGGTCGCGAACCGGACGGCCCTTTACAGAGCCTACCACACCGCATGAGACCATAGGACGACACCTCAGATTCAGAAAAAAATGAAGTGTTGTTGCCTGGGATGGATTACTAGGAGGCAGGTCTCATTTGTGTTTCCTTAGTCGCCTCTTACGACACCCACGGAAAGAGATGGGGTGGTGTTATTCTCAACCGATCACCACACGCCATAATCTCCACACGGATTCTAATGGTAAAAATAATTTTTCTAATCGGTCCTGCAGTTCCGGAGCCTAATATTCAATGCAAACAAACAAACAATTAAATCTTTCCTCTTTATAATATTAGTATGAGTACATAAGAAATCTGACACATTAAGTTTATTAACTCTCAAATCCTAAAAACTTTTTTTTACTTAAAATTATTTATACACATGTTGGATAACCATATTTTACACTCTAAGATGTAGATGTAGAGGTTTTGTATAACATAATTTTGGTCAAACTAGAACTAATTTATAAAAGCGAGGTCCCGTATAAGGAAAGTCAATGTTGTAAATTAATTTAGCAATTAAGTTTTGTTTGTTTATGGAGTGATAGAAGGTTGACTTGGAAATTATTTTATTAATAGCTTCTCGCCCGTGACTTCGTTCTCGTGAGAATTTCAGGAATAAGTTATACACATAAACCTTCCTCTTGAATTACTCCGTCCATTGGTGAAAATCGTATGAAAATCCGTTCAGTAGTTTTTGAGTTTATCGCGTTCAGACAGGCAGATATGCAGACAGAAGCGGTGGGGGACTTTGTTTTATAGTATAGTATGATTGTTATTTAATTAATGTTTTATCGGATTTTCACTTGAAACTTTGTTGTGGTCTTTTTTGTGTCTTTAAGGTCTACATTGTAAATGACCTTCTGCTGAGCAAGGTTATTCGACTACCTTTTATACTTTTTAAATTAAATTATCATTCCACAAGCCATGGGGAGAAGTAAAGCGTCAGTGTATGTACTCGTATGAAGTAACCACAGCGATCCGTAGAGATAGACTACTTTTGTCTATCTTTAATATGTACCCACTGATCCCTAAAACCAGTAATTCCAAGATTTGTGTTTATCTAAATTTAATGCTTATAAATTATCTAAATAAATCGTGTTTGCAGTGAAAGTTGATTTCTGAGTTACAGCGGCTGTGGTGGTTACTTGCAAATTAGTTTATGACTAGTTTGTGCCCGTGTCTCCGTTCGTATTAATGCGTAATGATATTTCGCATGCCTCGGGTGACGTTATGATGATTAATGAATATTTTAATTGCTTCAAACAGACAGGTGTTATTATTTTTTGCACACTTGCAATAACGTGTTATTTTATTATATTTTTTTGGCAATCAGACCACTTTAATACTTTCTTTGTAATAAACTAATTTATTTTGTTTCTGCAGCAAATCACAAATTAAATTTTATACCATTTCCCCTCTAAAAAGCTTCTTTTTTTCACTGAAAATTGGGGATAACGAGCTCTTTTAGTCACAGTTTTGGTATTTGAATTTAGAACCCTAAAAAGAGTCTTTTTCTCTCGCAAAACACGTAAAAAAAGAGTCAATTTTGTTGTTTGAATTTCAAAACACTCCAATGTATAGACATACTCATATGACCTCCATCGCAAAGAATATTCGAAATTCAAACTCCTTGCGCAGATGTCTATTTCTGCTTAAATCTTTCTTTTTCTCGAGGTCATGGTATAAAATATAATGTGCAACTCTTGAATAAAACGGATTTTCATCGAGGGCTATGAATCACTCGCGTCATTCAGGATTCTAACACTTGAATCAGTCGCTTACGCTCGTGATTCAATAATTTAGAATCCTTCATTTGCTCGTGATCCAACTTTGGCCCTCGCTTAAAATCCGTCTTTTATTCCCGAGTTGCACAATATACTATTTGGTGTCTTATTAAAAACAAATCAGAAACTTTATTTTTTTTTATCACCCCCGACATTAGATTGCTTATAACTTTTACATGTCTGAACCAGTTTTGATCAAATTTAGCTAAAAAACATATTTATTACGTCAGCTTTCAAACAAAAAAAACCGCATCGAAATCGGTCCATTCGTTTAGGAGCTACGATGCCACAGACTGACACACAGATACACGTCAAACTTAGATTTTTATTTTTAAAGATATTATTAGCATCCACAGACTCGATGTCCGTGCTCTTGTCTAGATTAAGTTTTCTTGTTAATACTTGCTTTTTCTTTTGAAAATTATTTACTATAATGAAAATATATATTTATATATTACATCCTTCCTTACTAATATAATAAATGCGAAAGTAACTCTTGTATGTCTGTCTGTCTTTCACGCCTAAACTACTGAACCGATTTTTATGAAATTTGGTACAGAGGTAGATTAGAGCCTGGGAAAGGACATAGGCCACATTTTATCCCACAGTTGGGCACGATATAACCTGCAGTCCACGCGGGCGGAGCCGCGGGCGGAAAGCTAGTAATATATTGTCAAATGTGGGGTCCAGGTGGTTCTAGAGCTACATGAGCTAGAACTTTCTGCCTACCCTGAAAGGGACTATGGACATGAGTGTATAAATGAACGTTAATCTCTAAAGAATTAGTCTTAAAGCCAATAAATGCAGGGCTTTAGGTATCTCTCTTTCAACCTCTCGGGTGCTAAATCAGTATATGAAACTGAACAACTTTCCCCAAGGAACATAGGTCAAAATACGAAAAAATATTTTGAGTTTTCATACAAACTTCATCAGCAAATAGCGCATTTTGTATGGGAGATAATTTTTTTTTTCGTATCTTGACCTATGTTCCTTGGGGAAGTTGTTCAGTTTCATGGACTGATTAACCAACCGAGAGGTTGAAAGAGAGATACCTAAAGCCCTGTATATCTTATCATAGAATAATGTTAAATAATTTGTTTCAAAAAAGTAAAAAAAAGAGTTACAAAAACGCAACAGGATATGCCAAAAAACCTATAAAAAATGTAGATATAAATGTATCTGTCTGTTTAAGGCGATTGTTGTTGAATCCGTGACTTATTTGAATATTATTAGCTAGACTCTGCTGACCGGATATCATGAATATCGTGTCAAAGAACTCTTGCATTTTAATAATAGACAAACAATATTAAGGAATTTTTAGAAATCTAGTCTTATACCTCGTCTATCTAGAAAATTTTACAGATCTAGATCCAAGAGCTTTTTTACCGTTGACAAAAAAGAGGGATCTTATGAGTTTGACGAAAGTATTGTGCTTCTGAAAGTATCGTGTAAATTAAAAAAAATATATCATCCCCATTGATATACAGGGTTTTAGGTATCTCTCTTTCAACCTCTCGGGTGGTTAATCAAAATCAGTCCATGAAATTGAACAACTTCCCCAAGGAACATAGGTCAAAATAAGAAAACAAAATTTGATCTCCCATACAAAATGCGCTATATGCTGATGAAGTTTGTATGGAAACTCAATATTTTTTTCGTATTTTGGCCTATGATCCTTGGGGAAGTTGTTCAGTTCCGTGGACTGATCAACCCCCCGAGAGGTTGAAAGAGATTTTGCCACATACAGACACACAGATACACAGCCTCACATACACACGTCAAACTTATAATACCCCTCGTATTTTGTCGCGGGTCAAACGTTTTTAGTATGACAAAGATAGATAAGTAAAATTTTAACCGTGTGGTGGTCGGTTGAGAATAACACCACCCCATCTCTTTTCGTGGGTGTCGTAAGAGGCGACTAAGGAAACACAAATGAGACCTGCCTCCTAGTAATCCATCCCAGGCAACGACTTCATTTTTTTCTGAATCTGAGGTGTCGTCCTATGGTCTCATGCGGTGTGGTAGGCCCTGTAAAGGGCCGTATGGTTCGTGACCAACCTCCTACCGAAGTCCGACGCCAAACAGCTTGCTGTGTTCCGTCGGTGCGTGGGAGTACCAGTGCTTTTATAGGCATTTTCTGGGTTAACTCGCTCCATCGTCGACCTCATCTTTTACCTTATGGTCAAGATTAAGGTTAAGAGTTAACCCATCTAATATTAAATAAAAAAAACAGTTAATTGAATAATATATAACCATATTAACAAATAATTTTTTTAAGGGAAAGAAAAATATTCGGCGCGAATGGGACTTGAACCCACGACCCCAGGATCAGATCTCCTGGTGCTCTGATCCTGGGGTCGCGGGTTCAAGTCCCATTCGCGCCGAATATTTTTCTTTCCCTAAAAATTATTTGAGAATATTCCTCACGCGGGTAAGCGTTTTAAAAATACTAAAATGTAACCATATCTTAACTAGTTAACTTAATGGTTAGGCTACCAGCTAAGTAAACAGTGATCTGTCTTACTTAGTAGCTGGGGTTCTGGTTGTGTCATAATTACATTTGAAAGAGAAAGATTGGTTCTAATTAATTTAGACTTGTACAGTCTTTATTGATAATTACGTTGTAAATATTTTCAGAGAACTTTAGCCAAGACAACTTATTTAATTATCCTTTAGGTAGTGCATACATGTAATTAAGATGGTTAGGGAGGTGCATACTTTTACACTTGACTGGATTTTGATGCGATTTTGAACGCTGATGTGTTCAAGATGGTACTTTGCTAATTTTATCAGAGTTGGTTCATCCGTTTACAATGTATGTGCTGCTTACTTAAAGCTTCCTTGTAAATTGTTTTTAAAATTCAATTATATGCTATTTTATTACATTAGATTGATGTATTATATTCATTTAGATAAGCATTTAGCGGTGATAACCCAGTTGGTAATAAGCCAGACTCCGAAGGTCGTGGGTTCAAAATCCTGGTGCGGTCCTGTACCACTAAATTCTTCTTTTTGGATTTATGTACGGATTTCTAATTATCACTTGCTCAACGGTGAAGGAAATCATCGTGATGAAACCCGCCCGTCCAAGAAAATTCATTTTCGAAAGACAAGCGGTCCACAACCCCGCATTAGGCCAGCGCAGCGTGGTGGACTAGGACCTAAATCCCCTTCGTGTTTCGAAGGGAGGCCCGTGCCCCTCGGTGGGGACGTATATGGGCTGGTAAGAGAGATATATTAAGTTTTAATTGT
The DNA here is from genome assembly GCA_949987775.1 of Aproaerema taeniolella. Lineage (NCBI taxonomy): Eukaryota > Metazoa > Arthropoda > Insecta > Lepidoptera > Gelechiidae > Aproaerema > Aproaerema taeniolella. The sequence continues at coordinate 566,758 of OX465268.1, read as the reverse complement.
AAGCTTACAATTGAACATTTCGCACATTAAACGTGCAATCAAAAGATGAATCAAAATTAAAAATAGACTCATTTTGTAAGCTAATTAACTTTTTGTACTAACATTAACAGTTTAAATGGATACCTCGTTAATGGAACCTTTGATCCGAATCTGATGAGCAAATATTTATAAAAAAACACATTCACTCTCACACCACACTGTCACTTTCGATTAGATTGATAACGAACGATTTTTGTTAACGTACAGTTCACTAATAGGTCACTCTTTATTTTAAAAATAAACAAGATTCTTAGTTTTCTTTTATTTTTTGTTAATAAAGTAAGTTTTTTTTTAAATAATGCAACTGTATAAATTTTATTTAAAATAAATTGTAAACAAACAATTTATCACAATTCTTTTCACAACCGTTTTTAGTTTTCACAATTTAATTGATATTTTTCATATCAATTTTTTTTTTGAGTTAGGTCCTGTTCTTGTTTTGCGGACGGTACAGTAATCGTGCGCGTGCGCCGCGCGTCGTGTCACTGTTTGTACTAGACAGCCTGTCGCGGTTAGAAATGTGAACACCATCACTATTTCAGTGGAGTCATCTGTATACACACAATACGTGTATGTATTTCTATGGGCTTCCGTGCTTAGGAGGGCACGTTAAACTGACGGTCCTGGCTGTTGTCGATTGACTTCAGTCGTTAAAACCAAGTCAGAGGCCATTGTGCGGTTTGAAAACTCTAACACCAGGGTTAGCCAAGTTCGCCACACACTTGACTATACCTACACGATAAGAAGAAATATGGGACTCAGTTTCCTGAAATACATACATACACCCATACATACGCTCACAACTGTAATCCCTCACAGGGTAGGCAGAGCATCAGTGGTTCTAGTGAACCACTAGAACGTTTGATGCAAATACAGACAGGCGCGGTCCGAAGGGGGGGGTCACAGGGGACATGACCCCCCCTAAAATCTAAAGTCGAATTGAAAAATCTCAAAAATTTGCCAAATAATAAAAGGAAATTTCTAGCTATCCCCCAACAGCGATAAATTTATAGTTGCTTACATCTAGTGGTTTTTTATGAACTACGTACGATGGCCAAAATAACTTGGAAATGACATCTAGTTTAGAAACAAGGAACTGAACTACGTAGTTTTGGTAATTCTAGCAAAATCGATATGTGTCGTTATGATAAAGATTGTATAATAATATTCTAATAATGTAATTTGTCGGTTTATTGTAAAGATTCAAGATAAAGGCTGTCTACTTAGTTGTGAATTGAGTGAGTGACCCCCTCCAAAATTTCAGGCTGCGACCGCGCCTTAATACAGATGGAACATGTTGTTTTAATCTATACTAACATTATAAAAAGTAAAAACACGAATCTTTGCATGCAACGAATAAACTTAAAAACTACTAGACCGATTTCTAAAATTCTTTCACTATTAGGATGCTACACTATCCCTGAGTAACACGGGCTACATGTATCTTATTTGAGTATAATTAAATTTGTTTCATCTGGTACAACTTGTTATATTTAACTAGCATCCCGCTCGGGACTTCGTTCCCGTGGGAATTCGGGAAAATCATGTAGCCATAAGGTCAAAGATGAGGTCGACGATGGAGCGAGTTAACCCAGAAAATGCCTATAAAGGCACTGGTATTCCCACGCACCGACGGAACACAGCAAGCTGTTTGGCGTCGGACTTCGGTAGAAGGGTGGTCGCGAACCAGACGGCCCTTTACAGAGCCTACCACACCGCATGAGACCATAGGACGACACCTCAGATTCAGAAAAAATGAAGTGTCGTTGCCTGGAATGGATTACTAGGATGCAGGTCTCATTTGTGTTTCCTTAGTCGCCTCTTACGACACCCACGGAAAGAGATGAGACGGTGTTATTTTCAACCGATCACCACACGGTCATCTCAACCGATCACAACACGGTCATGTTCATCGGGGATAATGTAGGATTCTAATGGTGAAAGAATTTTTCAAATCGGTCCAGTAGTTTTGGAGCCTATTCAATGCAAACAAACAAACAATCAAATATTTCCTCTTTATAATATTAGTTAGAAGAATGTGGAGAGTGATACATTTTCTAAATTTTAAAGTTATTATTGACATTCAAGACATATTCATACCTATGCACACATTGCCGCAACGAACGTTTAAAAAAAATTACGAAACTCCCTAGAGGCGGCTTCAAACACGTCGGCCGCGAACTGAGTACTACAAACACATTTTAAACGATAAAATAATGAAAACACAATCTATCAGCTAGTTGACGATGGTCGTATTCTACTAATCACACATATTTATTTATTTACTTGCTTACCGCCCGGGACTTCTGTCCCGTGGGAATTTAGACATCATAAACACATAAGTACATCATTAATTTTTGTTTCTTCAACAAACACACTAAACTTTACATAGGGCAAAAATGAGTTTCGACGTTATATTATAACAATAGTTGATGTGTGCTGTATTATACTCTACCTTTCGGGAATTTGGGAAAATTATGTAGTGTTTGTGTTAATTCAGGGTTTCAGCTACCTTCATACCAAATTTTATTAAAATTGGTCCAGCCGTTTGAGCGTGAAAGAGGAACAAACATCACTGTATTTCCCTTTCTGTCTAAATAATTGGCCTGGCCCGCACACGGGCGCAAACACGCACGACAATAATTTTCCACGTTAAAAACGTATGAGTCACCGACTTCAATCCTAACAGTTCGCACAAAGTAGATATCTAGTATTTTTTGTGGACTACAATGCTTATTAGCAGATAACTACAAGCAGAAATATCATTCATTTATTTAGATTATGTTCTAGTTTGTAGTATTTTTTGTTTTTGTTGTTTTTTTTTAAAGCGCTGAATCATTTTTGATAAAATTTATATGGGACCTCTTCAGGAGTATACTCTTTCGAACAAATAAAGAATTATTCAAATCGGTTTATAATTGCCGGAGTAATCGCGTAACAAATATACAAAAAATAATAATAATAATACAGTCGAATTGAGAACCTCCTCCTTTTTTGAAGTCGGTTGATAAAAGAGCCCACATCTTCTTCTTATACCCACCCACACACCCACATTTATACTTTCTTATTTTTAACTAGCTTCCCACGCGGGACTTCGTCCCCTTTGGTAATCAGGAAAATCATGTATCCTATGTCCATCCCGGATAATGAAGGATTCTTATGGTGAAATAATTTTTCAAATCGGTCCAGTAGTTTCAGAGCCTATTCGATGCAAACAAACAAACAAACAATCAAATCTTTCCTCTTTATTATAATAATAATAATTTATTTATTTATTTAAGCTACAGGGGCTCATTATATGTTAGTAAAACTTAACCTATGTTAGTATTTTACAAATGTCAAAAAATAATAGAAATTAAATACATTGCAATAAATAATAATACATACACAATACCTCATGCAACCAACAGTCTAGTGAGGTGGCGCATGATATCCGAGTCACATCTCGCCACCACGGTACTCAGGATAGAGTTGGAGCTGGCCCGCACCCTGCAGAGCAACGAGGCTTATATTAGTATAAAAGATATGAAAAAACCGATCGAAGGAAAAAACTATTTACACCAGGCTATATACAAGATACAAAAACTTCTTTTTCTTCTTCCTAGCGCTTAGTCCCGTTTCTCATTCGGGGTACGCTTGACCATGATCCAGGGTTTGGCAGGTCAAGTCATTACAGTGGAGCGACTGCCATGTGGACATCTTTGACCCTGCCAACAGGGGCACCTGACTGGATTGGATCATTGTTACACATTCAGTCTCCTGAATGTGCAGGTTTCCTCACGATGTTTTCCCTCGCCGTAAGAGCATCAATTAGTGTGCAACTAATGTACATAACTCAGAAAACGAGTCATTGGTACATGGTGGCGCTGGGGATCGAACTAGGCACCTCTGCTTACGAGTCCGACCCACTAGCCGTTAGACGACCGACGCTCTTGATGTACAGAAGGTACAGAAGCTTCAATTAAAACAATTTAAAAAATTGTCATCTACCCACGCCTATAATCCCATTCGGGGTAGGCAGAACGTCATGCAGTTCTAGAATCTACCCCATTGGCAATAGACTTTGTTCCCGTGGGAATTCGGGAAAATTATGTTTTTATTTATTTATTATAAGATGGTACTCCCACGCACCGACGGAACACAGCAAGCTGTTTGGCGTCGGACTTCGGCAGGAGAGTGGTTGCGAACTAGACGGCCCTTTACAGAGCCTACCACACCGCATGAGACCATAGGACGACACCTCAGATTTAGAAAAAAATGAAGTGCCGTTGCCTGGGATGGATTACTAGGAGGCAGGTCTCATTTGTGTTTCCTTAGTCGACATCCACGGAAAGAGATGGGGTGGTGTTATTCTCAACCGTTCACCACACGGTAAATTTTTCTCAACCGATCGGTAAATTTTCTTTAATCATTAGGATGCTACATGACTACACGGTCATGTAGCATCCTAATGATTAAAGAATTTTTGAAATCGGTCCAGTAGTTTTTAAGTTTATTCGTTCAAATTCAAATTATTTATTGTGATTCACAGGTATATTACAGATGACAATACATTTTAAGAGCTCCTTGATCATAACATAAAACATGCAATAATAAAATATAATATAAAAAAGCAATATTTTAAATAAAATTAATACTAGATATTTTTCGGTAAATAGATACAAATCTTTCCTCTTTATAATATTAGTGTAGATTTAACCGTGTGGTGATCGGTTCAGAATAACACCACCCCATCTCTTTCCGTGAGTGTCGTAAGAGGCGACTAAGGAAACACAAATGAGACCTGCCTCCTAGTAATCCATCCCAGGCAACGACTATTCATTTTTTTCTGAATCTGAGGTGTCGTCCTATGGTCTCATGTGGTGTGGTAGGCTCTGTAAAGGGCCGTCTGGTTCGCGACCACCCTCCTACCGAAGTCCGACGCCAAACAGCTTGCTGTGTTCCGTTGGTGCGTGGGAGTACCAGTGCCTTTATAGGCATTTTCTGGGTTAACTCGCTCCATCGTCGACCTCATCTTTGACCTTATGGTCAAGATTGAGGTCAAGAGTTAACCCATCTTATAATAAAAAATAATAATAAAAAGATAAAATAAAATTAGTAGAATCAGTACGTAAGCTAGGTATAACCTGCCGGCGGCGGTAAGGTTAAGTGGTCATCAATATAATTTGAAGATTAGTCGGTCCGCTGACGGCGTGACTAGTGTTTGCCCGCGGCGTGGCCCGTCTCTACTTGACACAGTATCGCGGGAACAGTAGACTAACTTCATATACTTTTTCCTTCTTTCAAGAGATAACTGTTGTTGTCTATCATAAGCAGCAAGTATCAGAACTCAGCATAAATAATGTTGTTTGCTGAGTTCTATGTCCTTTTGCTTCTAATCACACACTTCGTTAACATTTTTTTAATTGCTAAACAATAAAATTTATCTCTCTATCTAACTGTAAAAAGGTAAATGTAAGGACAATTCTAGAAAAAACAAACGTATGGATCTAGTTTACACGGTTGTAAATTGGCGGGTTTCATCACGATGTTTTCCTTCAGCATTGAGCAAGTGAAACCTAATTAATTAGAAATCTGTACATTAATCCGAAAATACGAATTTAGTGGTTGAGGCCCATACCAGGAGTTAAACCCGGCACCTTTCGGTTACAAGTCTGGCTTATAACGCTTATCTTCTCATTTACCTAAGTTTAATTTTTTAATCCACTTTAAATTCATTAGTTTTATTATTATAGCATTCACTCTCGCATTGTTATGATTTTCGTGTCATGAATAAATCTATTTCCCTTTTTTTCTCTTGTGCAATAAAGTATTCATTCGTTCATTCATTCATTCATTGTGATACTACTGCAAGTTATAAGACTATACTACACCTCGTCAGTTGAAAGTCACAGTGATTAGCATATCCCAGTGTTCAGTACATCTCAATAATATTGATTGCTCTAACAGTCTAACTGAATATTATTTTAGTATCCCCTGGCCCTGTAATGTATGCAGTCAACTGCTGTGTGAACTAAACGACTAGGTATTATAAATCATTACTAATATTAAAAAAGCGAAAGTTTGTATGAATGTATGGATGTTTGTTACTCTTTCACGCTCAAACGCCTGGACCAATTTAGATAAAATTTGTTATTGAGGTAGCTGGTACCCTGGATCACTCTAAGGCCTATACTAAGGTTGGTAACGTAGGTCCCTTGGAACATACAAAGAGACGACACGGACACCCATGATCCGACATAAACATCTGCTTTTTACACAAATCCCCCTTACTGGGGATCGAACACAGGACTCGTCGATCAAGAGGAAAACTCTCGACCAAACCGGACAATATAATTGAGTTACGAAAAATAAATTCTACCAACCACATAAATTCTACTAACCTAACCTAACCTAACCTAACCTAACCTAACCAAACCGGACAATATAATTGAGTTACGAAAAATAAATTCTACCAACCACATTAGATTTTTTTATACCTAGGTACTTCCACGTCAAAGAAGTCAGATAAAAAAATCTAATGTGGTTGGCAGAATTTATTTTTCGTAAGTCAATTATATTGTCCGGTTTGGTCGAGAGTTTGCCTCTTGATCGACGAGTCCTATGTTTACTTTTTTAGAGTTCCGTACCCAAAGGGTGAAAACGGGACCCTATTACTAAGACTTTGCTGTCTGTCTGTCACCAGGCTGTATCTCATGATTATGCTAGCATGATTATACTGATTATGCTAGCATAATGATTACTCACACGCCTGTTCAACGTAGATATTGAAAAAATATAATTTCTAAGCTCATAATTATAACTCAAATCTCTTAAAGTTTGAGTGAATAGGCTTCTTCTGGGAGAGCTCGTCACGTCCTCGACCACATCTTGTCCCCTAGATTGTGATTAACGCCTACCGCTAATATTATATGAGAGTAAGGCCTCACACTAAGTGAAATACATTTTTCTTCCTAAAAAGCGAGTAAATGAGGCGACTTATTCAATTATTGGCAATACAGCAAACCAACTACACATTCCGAAGAAATAATTAGCAATACAAAACCAGAGCATATTGTTTCTGAGGTCCTTATTCGTTTTGAATAGAGTTCACTTTGCGTTAATTTTCAGACAGATCGTAAAAAACTCAAATTACTGTAATGGAATCATAATTTTATGTCATAAAAACTGATCCAATTCCTTATTGAATCATAATTGTTTTATGCAAATTATGTTTTTTCGTGAACACAGATGTAGAATTTGCCTAAATAGGCTGTTTTCAAACATTTAATAAATACGGACGGCCGCAACTCAGGTTACCACATGCGTGCACTCTGTGCTGTCGTGATAAAAGCGGTTTTGCAATGAAAATGGAGTAACCTGATGCGCTAGCCTCTGTACATATTTTGGGTTGTAACCCAAATAATTTTAGGGAGAGAAAAATGTACGGCGCGAATGGGACTTGAACCCACGACCCCAGGATTAGATCTCCTGGTGGATTAAATCTCAATTATCTTTCCCTAAAAATTATTTGTGAATTTCCCTCACAGAGGTAAGCGAAAAAATACTACAGTTGGTAATGAGCCAGACTTGTAATCCGAAGGTCGCGGTTTCAAACCCTGGTGCGGGCCTGTACCACTAAATTCGTCTTTTCGAATGTATGTACGGATCTCTAATTATCACTTGCTCAATGGTGAAGGAAAACATCATGATGAAACCCACTCGTCCAAGAAAATTCATTTTCGAAAGATGAGTGGTCCACCAAATCGCATTAGGCCAGCGTGGTGGACTATGGCCTAAATCCACTTTGTGTTTCGAATGGAGGCCCGTGCCCCTCGCTAGGGACGTATATAGGCTGGTAAGAGAAATGAAGGATGCCAAACAGCCGGAAACTGAACTACTTTTCCAAAGGAATGTAAGTCGAAATAGAAAAAAACTATGGCCTTCCATTCAAACTTGTGTGATTACCTGATTTGATCTTGTATGAAAGTCGTTTTTTTTTATTGGGAATTTCATGTAGCTGCCTTTAATTCCCTGGGGAAATGAACAACTTTACCCAAGTTACACTTTCCAATTCAATCTGGTCTTTAAGATAAACCTACAAACAAAACAGTTGTGATTGATTGCATCTATAGTCCCCTGCTTCTACGTTCGTCGCTTAACCTCAATGATCGATTCGCCTTCGCGCGCCAAACAATCGCAAGCGGCGTAAACAATCGCGCGACGGGTTAAGGCGACTACAGCACCTAAATTACGATTTTATGATGCGTCGATAAGCATGACGCACTGCATTAAATCGAAGAAAAAAAATACTAAGGTAATATTCAGGACATAAACTAGATAAGTAGTTTGCTGAAAACATGATTCAGCACTTTTGGTTCAATAGAAACAGCTCACAAAGTCACCTCTAAATACCCAATATTGTGTATCTTTTAAGCTGTAAAAACGATAGTAAAATGCACACAGGAACTTGAATTTGCTATCAAAATGTTCGTGATTGAACACTCTCGATAAGTAGTTAACGCATTTTTCGATTTAAGCTGTTACCTTTCCATAAATCTCATTTTTCTAACTATCAAACATGTTTTTATGCACGCACGCTTTCATAGTCCGTAAACTTCGTGTATCGACACTGTTCGCACTGCCGGCCCAGGCCTGTTGAGAGACGGAGAGGGAACTATTCCTATGTGTGCTGCCTTTATCGGGTGCTGTAGTCGCCTTAACAGTAAGCACCACTGGGCTACGCTTTCGACCTATGTTCTTTGAGAAAATTATTGTCAAGCAGTAAAAATAGTAAACAACATTAGTGATTACGAGGAAATCACTTACGGAGTACCTCAGGGTAGTGTCCTAGGCCCCACTCTATTCCTGTTATATATAAATGACCTCTGTAATAAGAACATTAGTAACGCAAAAATATTCACATATGCGGATGACACTGCAATAATATTTACTGGCTCTTCGTGGAACGAAGTTAAATCTAATACAGAGGGAGGTCTGATAGAAGTGGCAAGATGGCTGAGTGGTAACCTACTAACACTAAACACTTCCAAATCAAACTATATTTGTTTTGGTATAGACAAGAGAAACCAACCGGACGTCGATTTTCATATTAAAATACACAACTGTGACTCTATTACCGCTGGCACAAATTGTAACTGTCCAGTAATTGAAAGGGTGAAAGAAGTTAAATACTTGGGCGTTATGTTAGATCATAGGCTATCTTGGTATTCTCATTTGGAGCATGTCATAAATAGGGTAAGAAAATTGTCTTGGGTCTTTAAGTCATTACGACATGTTGTACCTAGGAACTCTAATCCACAGGTTCAGGATTGCTCATACAATCTTTTAAATTATATCTATATTTCTCTTGTGCAATCTATTTTAATTTATTGTATAATTGTTTGGGGCGGGTGTGTAAAAACTTATCTTATAGATTTAGAGAGAGCACAGAGAGCTTTAATTAAAATAATGTATTATAAAAATAAGATGTTCTCAACTACATCTCTTTATAAAGAATGCAATCTTCTTTCAATACGGCAACTATACATTTTAACTTCCGTCTTGAAAAAACACAAAACTATAGAATATAACCGTATATCTAACTCCCGTAGAAGGAAAGACATCGTTGCAATTGTCCCTAAAACTAAAACCTCCTTTGCACAAAGACAATATTATGTGAGATCCTCAATGTTATATAATAGAATTAATAAGGAACTTAATATTTATGATAAATTATACTATGAATCTAAAGTAATTATAACTGAATGGCTTAAAACTAAAAACTATGAAGAAACAGAGGCTTTTCTAGTAATAATAACTTAAAACATTATATACAAAATTTTCTTAACTCACACACACATACTCACTCCTACACACACACACACACACACACACACACACACACATACACACTCACACACACAAGAATTTACGTTTTTTATGTTTTTTACTTTCTATTTGTACTTTTTGCTTTTTTGTTTCTATAATATTGTATCTAACGTGTTTTTTATGGAAGAGCGGAGTCTTCTGACACAGGCGTACACGCTTAAAAGAAGACTCCAATCAACATTGTTCATGTACGTGTATTTCAAAAATAAAGAATTTTGTAATTTGTAATTTTGTAATTTAATTTAGCTTACTGAGCTGATTCACACTCTAATTTTCGCTTCATCGAATACTTCAAACGAAATGTAGATTAAACATAAACGTTCTGTATTACGCAAAATAGCCAACCCACTAGCGTAAGTGATAAGGCACATTCTTAGTGATACGAATTTACTATAACACCTACAATTATAGTGGAGAAACTAAAAATATTCACCTACGTGCTCGATTTATGTCAATTTTACTTATGTAAAAGTCTTTTTCAAGATAAAAAAATAATTCAAGGCGTTAATGTTTGTATACGTCATATCGAAGGCCATGCAATAAAATTCAATATCGTTCTATACATTTGTTTACCGTGCAATGGAACGCAGTATTTTGGGTGTCAGATTGTTGATTGATAAAGTAAGAAACACCGACATACTGCAATAGCAGACGAAAGGGACGGGGTGTGTTTTATAGTTTCTTGAACTCGAGTTCAAGGATTAGACAAAAGTTTAATTAAAATAATTTTCCATGTCAAAAACGTAAGAGTCACCGACTTCAATCCCAAAAAGACAATTTTTTCGAGAGTTTCCCTCAATTTCTTCAGGATTCTACCATCAGATCCTGGTTTATTTACCATGGGACCACCCTTGGGATACTCCCTTTCCAACAAAAAAAGAATAATCAAAATCGGTTCATAAACGACGAAGTTATCCGCGGACATACATAAAAAAAAAATATATATATGGTAGAATTGAGAAACCTCCTTTTTTGAAGTCGGTAAAAAAGACATGCTGCCGATTTTTTTTAAATATTTTGGACATCTAGTTTTCTCTACATCCGTAACATTGAAATTCGTCGAAAACCTACAATGTGGTATTTTGCTCTGATTTTTACACCGATGAAACACTTACAGGAGAATGTTGTTTCACTTTTCAAAAATCCTTTTTTGATTGGCAAAATGTGTGTTTATTGTTCATAATTATAGGGATTTTGAAGCGAGAGGTAGCCACTTTGATTTCTAGTTAAGCCAATACCATAAAAATAAATAAACGCTACACACTCAAAGGCCCACACTAAGGTTTTCCCTTGTGTCGTGGGTCCCTTGGAACACACATAAAGACAAACACAAACACCCATGACCCGAGAACAAACATCTGCTTTTACACAAATGTTTGCCCCGACTGGGGATCGAACCCAGGACCCGCCGATCAAGAGGCAGCGTCACTACCACTCGACCAAACCGGCCGACCATGTTTTTAACAGACTCTTTCTGAGTTACGTGTGTCGTGCACACGGCAGCACATCAGGTTACACATGTTGACCATCACGTCGCTTTTATTCGCTCGCATTCGCCGATTTTCGTAGTCAAATGGGTAACTTAACGTGTTGCTGTCTGTAACAAATGTTTCTTACTACTAGGAAAACTGAATGTGTTACTCTAAACGTGATCCAATCCCGCCAGGTTTCCCTATTAATATCAGGCGGCTTTTTTTTTACAGAGCCGAAGAACGCTCAAATTGGGGGTCGTAGGGTGTATTGATAAGAGGCAGGTCTCATTGTGTTTCCGTACACCCGTATTCTAAGAAGTTAACTCGAAACTTCCTCCACTCAACTTCAGCTAAGGAAATCCTCGAAACGACTTCGAATTTGGTATTCTTAGTTGTCACCTGAAGATTCCTTGAACATGGCATTCAGCTACTCGACGATAGATGGCACTAGCTAGCGTAAATCTTTATTCGATATTAATCTTTAACGATTTATTATCATAAAGATATCCACGAAATCTTCAAAATAATTCATTTTTCATATGAAAAAGTAGCATACAACAAGCTCAAGCATCGAACAAAACGTTAAGAAAATCTTAAGGTAGGGCACGAGGCAGGCGCGGTCCGAAGGGGAGGGTCACAGGGGACATGACCCCCCCCAAAATCTAAGGTCAAATTGAAAATCTCAAAAATTTGCCAAATTATAAAAGGAAATTTCTAGCTATCCCCAACAGCGATAAATTTATAGTTTGCTGACATCTAGTGGTGTTTTTTTATGAACAAGGTACGATGGCCAAAATAACTTCTAGTTTAGAAACAAAGAACCGAACTACGTAGTTTTGATAATCTTAGCAAAATGAATATGCGTCGTTATGATAAAGATTGTATAACAATATTCAGATAATGTAATTTGTCAGTTTATTGTAAAGATTCAAGATAAAGACTGTCTACTTAGTTGTGAATTGGGTGAGTGACCCCCTCCAAAATTTCAGGCTGCGACCGCGCCTGGCACGAGGTACCTTAACTTTGACAATTGATTACTCAAATCATCCTCGACTCCACTGAGGAAAATTGTAAAGTCGAGGACGGAAATGTCAAATAAAAACGTCAAAATCATTGTCAGAGGTTGAGTGGAGTCGAGAAAATCTCGAGTTAACTTCTAAGAATATGGGTGTTAGTCTTACGACAACCGCGGAAAGAGATGGGATGGTATTCTTTTTAACCAATGCGTGTCACGTCAATCCAGCTGCAGCTCTGACGTAAGATGTTGACTGACGATGACGTTATAATCTAGATGAGATCGTGCTGGATTGATGTTGATGACAAATTGTGAGATCAATCTTAAGATCGGTGCGAAGATTTTACGTTAGGGCTGACAGTTTTTATTTGCTGTTTAATAATTTATTTTACTAGCTCAATACCGATTTTTAACCAACTTCAAAAAAGGAAGAGTCTATGTTCGACTGTATATTCGATTTTTTTTTCACCTTTTAGTGCTAGAAATTTTTGCGGGCGTTTGCAGAAAAACTCGTCAAAGTTTCTTCATAATCAGATGAATAAATTAGGATTTTTATTTATCAAGAAGATTATTTATTGACCGAATTCAAAAAAGGAGGAGGTTCTATATTCGGCTGTATATAACTTTTTTTATCTCTCGTATGTTCACTGATTTCTTTCTTTTTTTGTTCGAAATAGTTTACTTCACAAGTGGCCTTATTGTTACCAAGTCAGGATCTGATGATGGAATCCCAGGGAAATCAAGGTAAGCACTAGAATTTAACAAGCACTTACAATGTTTCTCTTGTACTTTCTATTATTTACACTAAAAATGGCAAAATAAATAAACATTTTAAAAATTAAACCGACTAAAAATACGAAACCAAAATTCTGTGACAGCCCTATTGGTAAGCCGGCTCTTTTGATCTCCCGCGGCGCACGCGCATGTCGCGCCGTCTCAAGCCGCGCCGACACATCCGCGCCGATTGATCCGATTACCTGACTCCAATTAAATGGGAAATAGCTTTTGGCTTAAATGTTAGCTATTTCAATACTGTTAGTTAAATTGCGGCAGTTTTAGATCCGTATTACAGAAGGCGACTCAGACTCTGATCTAGACTTAAGTAGCGGTATCGTTTTTGTCATTTTAATTGTCAGAAAAAGAGACAATCAAAACTTAAGTATAGATCAATATTTGTATCTCCTTCTGTTATACGGGCCTAAGTGCTGTGATAGCCCAGTTGGTAATGAGGCAGATTTGTAACGGGAAGGTTGTGGGTTCAAATCCTGGTGCGAACCTGTACCTCTAAATTTATCTTTTCGGATTTATGTACGGATTTTTCATTAATTATCACTTGTTGAGTAAAACATCGTGATGAAACCCGCACGTCTCAGAAAATTTGCTGTCGAAAGACGAGTGGTCCACCAACCCGCATTGTGCCAGCGCAGCGTGGTGGACTATGGTCTAAATCCCATTCGTGTTTAGAAGGGAGGCCCGTGCCCCTTGGTGGGGACTTATATGGGTTGATATACAGAACAAATGCGGCAACTGCTAGAACTATTTGACGTTCTGCCTACACCAGAAGGGAGGTGAAGGGAGGGAGGTGAGGTGTATTGATGGATGGAACATGTTCCTATAAGTATATGTATATTTTATTTTAACTATAAGTTAAGTATACGTATAAAAAATAATCAGATGGAACATCTGTGTACGCGTGATACTATAATCAAGGCAAATAGAGATGATTTTTTATTATACATATACTTATAGTTAAAATATCTATAGTACTCCAGTAATTCGTCAGTTCCTGAGTTAGTCCAGCATTAAATTATAATTAATCGCAGAAAAAAAATATATATTGCTGCTATCCATCCATCAATACACCTCACCTCCCTGCAAGGGAGGTGAACCTTCTGGGGTAGGTAGAACGATTTCTCTAATAATTTTTTTGTTGTGTTTATTATTTTCAGGAGAACGTTCTTATGAAAGAAATAGGACAACATCTGTCGGGTCAGCTAGAAATAAATGTAATTTGATTTTAATATTTAAACTCAACCACCACAACAGACAACATCTGTCGGGTCAGCTAGAAATAAATGTAATTTGAATTTAATAAAAGACCAAGGTCTTTAATCAATGCGTCCTACCAGTCATGACCTACGGAGCCGAAACGTGGAACATGACAGTGAGGTTGGCCCACCGATTGCACGTCGCTCAGCGAGCAATGGAGCGCTCCATGCTCGGAATCTCGCTAAGGGATAGAATCCGAAACGAGGTCATCCGACAGAAAACCGGAGTGATGGATATTATCCAAAAGTGTAGCAAGCTGAAGTGGCAGTGGGCTGGCCATGTCTGTCGCAGAACCGACGAGCGTTGGAGTAGACAGGTTCTCGAATGGAGACCACGTCTTGGCAAACGTAGTGTAGGACGCCCCCCAGCCAGATGGTCAGATGACCTAAAGAAGATAGCGGGTAGTGGCTGGATGAAAACATCGGAGGATCGTGCAAAGTGGCGCACCTTGGGGGAGGCCTATGTTCAGCAGTGGACTGCAATAGGCTGATATGATGATGATGATTTAAACTCAGTGACTACTGATTAATTATTTTCAAATTACAGTCTAGCTCCTTTATGCTAATCTAATAGATTAATTTAAATCCCTGCGAGACGTGGTTTTAATTTGAAAGTGTCAAGTGTTAAACTGATGTAGAAATTACTGCTGAGAAACGACATGTGATATGTGTGGGACAGTTTGAAAGTAAATCAATTAGGTATGTTAGGGTTACCGATGACTTGGTTTTTTATTATACACCGGGTCTCTTCCATGCTGGACAGGGAGTGAAAGAAAAACTTTGAATGTGCCAGCTTCCAACTCTTCCCAGGCATACTGACGACGGCCGGCCGGTTTGGTCGAATGGTAGTGACGCTGCCTCTTGATCGGCGGGTCCTGGGTTCGATCCCCAGTCGAGGCAAACATTTGTGTAGAAAGCAGATGTTTGATCTCGGGTCATGGGTGTTTGTGTTTGTCTTTATGTGTGTTCCAAGGGACCCACGACACAAGGGAAAACCTTAGTGTGGGACTTTGAGTGTGTAGCGTTTATTTATTTTTTATTTAAATAGGGACGCGAAGTTTTTGCTGTATTGCGGGCGAAAGGCTGACAACATCTCACCACTATACATCATGTTTCATCTAATAACCCTCAGAATCTATGTCAAACGTGGCATCAAGTGGTTCTGAACCACTGATGCTCTGCCTACCCCGTATAGGATCACAGGCGTGAGCGTATGTAATGTAATGTATGGACGGCCGCAACTTAGGTTACCATCACACGCGTGCACTCTGTGCTGTTGTGATAAGAGCGGTTTTGCAATGAAAATGGAGTAACCTGATGCGCTCTGTACATCGGGCCTTTTTATAATTCTACTAGCATTTCGCTCGGGAGTTCGTTCTTGTGCGAATTTGGGAAAATTATGTAGCCTATGTCCATCGGGAGTAATGTAGCTTTCTAATGGTGAAAGAATTTTTCAAATCGGTCCAGTTAGTTTTGGAGCCTATTCAATTCAAACTAACAATCAAATCTTTCCTCTTTATAAATAGTATAGAGTATATAGATAGATATACAGGGCTTTAGGTATCTCACTTTCAAACTGAACAACTTTCCCAAGGAACATAGGTCAAAATACGAAAAAAAAAATTTTAGTTCCCATACAAACTTCATCAGCATATTATAGCGCATTTTGTATGGGAGATCAAATTATTTTTTTCGTATTTTGACCTATGTTCCTTAGGGAAGTTGTTCAGTTTCATGGACTGATTAACCACCCGAGAGGTTGAAAGAGAGATACCTACCTAAAGCCCTGTAGATATAGCACGGCATAACGTGCGACGGGTAAACATTGCCTCCTCTGCACTAGTAATACTAGAAGCTGGGAATATAGGGAGCAATGGTAATACAAATTCTGCCGTGCCGTGCCGTGCACTTAAATATACACATCAACACGGTCTAGGGATATTGCACGATTTTTCATACAAAAGAGGTCTGTTTGCGAAGCAACAAAAGCATACTCGAGATACATGGATGGCTATAATTTTGAGACGAGCAAGTGTTAATCCTGGATTTTGAATTCTAATCAATAAATTTTGTTTTACTTGAAATTTGTGAAAACGTGACGAAAATGAAATCAAAAATTGCGTAAATTCGACCATTTTCATACAAAAAGCAGGCAAAAAGTTTATTTTCGTTTTCGTTTCCGTCACGTTTTCACTAATTTCAAGTAAAACAAAATTTGACTAGAATTGAAAATTTAGGTTTAGCACTTGCTCGTCTGAAAATTATAGCCCTCCATGTATCTCGAGTATGCTTTTGTTGCTTCGCAAACAGACCTCTTTTGTATGAAAAATCGTGCAATATCCCTAGACCATGCTGATGTGTGTATTTCTTCTTAAATCTTCTTCTATATAAATATATAAAAGGAGAAACTGACTGACTGACTGACTGACATATCAACGCACAGCCTAAACGGCTAAACGTAGGCACTTGAAATTTGGAAGAGACGTAGCTTAGGTACCGTAGAGGTGTATTAAGAAAGGAACGGGAACGGGAATTAGCGGGAAAATCCTTTTGTATGAAAAATCTAAACCGCTTAAGTTAGACGCTTGAAATTTGGCATGCAGGTACCGTAGTAAACTTAAAGCTTAGTTGCAACAGGATATTGCAAAATTCCCACGGGAACGGGAGTTAGCGGGAAAAAACTTTTGTATGTGTACTCTGTACAAAAAAAAATTAACACGCAAACGAAGTTGCGGGCATCAGGTAGTTAAATCATAAAGCTTTAAATATGTCTGTTAGTTTGTGTGCTCAAGTTGTCGATCGGATTAATTGGGTTCATGTAATAATTTAACGCGAGATGCAATAATATATCGAGTGGAGATTTATTGTCACGATTTGTACAGTTGGACGCATTTTTTAATCGACTTCAAAAAAGGAGGAGGTTCTATGTTCGACTGAATGTATCTTGTTTATGTAGGTATGTTCAGCGATTTCTCCGCCATTTATGGACCGAATTTCAAAATTATTTTTTGTTCGAAATAATTTACTAAAGAGGTGGTCCCATTGTTACCAAGTCAGGACCTGATGATGGAATCCCTGGGAAATCGAGGGAAACCCTCGAAATAAATAGGTACTTATATTGTTTCTAACGAACTTTCTATTATTACACTAAAAATGGAAAAAGTTAATAAACTGTTTAGAAAAAAAACGACTTCAAAAAACGAAAAATAAAGACAATGCTAGACAATGCATATGAGTGCTACTTACCTTTAGATCTGTTTGAAGTCGGTGCCAAGCCAAATAAGTTTGATAGGCTTTAAATACATCCGCCTTTGCACCGACTTCAAACAGATCAGTTGGTACGTAGCACATGAAATGACAATGTTTTTTTTTTATTATAAGATGGGTTAACTCTTGACCTCAATCTTGACCAAAGATAAAGGTGCGAGTTAACCCAGAAAATGCCTATAAAGGCACTGATACTCCCACGCACCGACGGAACACAGCAAGCTGTTGGTTTGTGGGTGGTCGCGAACCAGACGGCCCTTTACAGAGCATACCACACCGCATGAGACCATAGGACGACACCTCAGATTCAGAAAAAAATGAATGTCTTTATTTTTCGCCTCTTAAAGTCGGTCATTTTTTTTTACTTTTATCCAATTTTGTTTGAGCTGATTGAAAGCTACACGCAACATAATGTAGTGGAGTGTACACATGTATCATCAGCGCCTCGTTTAATTTATCTCAATCTGTTCGTCTGTTGACCGCGACCGATCACGAACTCACGACCGCACGTTCATTACACCTTGTTCTGGGTTATACAGCAGGCTTTGTAGTTGTTTGCATGTAGGTATGTTTGTTGTGCTACACTATACATTTTAATTTTTTTATAATGAACTAGCTTTCCGCGCGCGGCTCTGCCCGCGTGGACTACAGTTAAATCGTGCCCCTGTGGAACAAAATATAGCCTATGTTCTTTCCTAAGATCAAATCTATCTCTACACCAAATTTCATTAAAATCGGTGTAGTAGTCTATACTTAGTTTAGGTATCACAATAGCATATTGACTTACTAACCATTTTGTAATCCGTAAATTTTTGTTTAGTGTTAGCATAATTTGTATTACTTTTAAATACCTAGTAATAGATTGTTATCATGGAGTATAACCTCCACAGCACCTAGCACAGACGTACGTTTATGGCTGAACATAAATGTATCGACAAAGTTCAAAGTAATTAGCAACAAAGGGATAACTATTTAATTTATGTATCACAGGGTTTGCATAGGTCACATTCTTAACACTGTCTAGGTTATAGGGCCTATGCTATGGTTTTCAGCATAGCTAGCACGGCCTGCGACAAACTCCCGCATCACGCCATCACAGAATAAGGCCAGTGTTCACCAAATATTTAACCAACGATTAGCAGCTAACCAGAGATTTGACAATGTCGTTTTCATACTTTTTTTTTTGAACTTTTGTCTGGTTAGCTTCTAACCTCGGTTTAACCGTTGGTTATATTTTTGGTGAACATAGGCCTAAATAATAGTTGACGCCATTCCGATGTCGGTGAAACATCACTTTGATTGAAAAGGCTTACTTGCCCTCTGGCGTTGTCATTTGGACAATCTTGACGTTTGACCGCGTTGTTTTCAGGTTGTTGTGCTTGAGCTGCTGCTTCTTGTGAAAAGCTGAAACATATCTGTTAGTTCGTCAATTGTGATATTTTTAATACTTACTTGTTTTGTTTTTATTTGTTATCTTTCATATCCTTAACTGTGTAATCTCTACTCCAACTAATATTAAAAATGTAAAAGTAACTATGTCAGTCACTCTATCTGTCTGTCTGTTACGCTTTCACTGCTAAACTATTGCATCGATTTTGATGAAATTTGGTAGAGATATATTAGACCTTGGGAAAAAACATAGGCTACATTTTCTCCCACAGCTGGGCACGAAATAACCTAAGTCCACACGGGCGGAAATCTAGTTTATCATCAATATAAACTATATTTTTTTTCAAATCGGTCCAGTAGTTTCGGAGCCTATTCAATGCAAACAAACAAATAAATTCCTCTTTATAATATTAGTATAGAAAATAGATATGTTATGCTGTTGGTTCGCCAACAAAAAATAAAAAAAAATTGAATAAAGAAGAAGAAACAATTGCGAAGGAGAATTTTTGCTTTGACCGGGAATAAAAACCGGGACCATTAGATTACAAGCCTTAACGTAACGGTTACCATAGAACAACGTACGAAGATAACTATTACCTATCTATCAGCCTTAACGAACCCTTGGTTATCGGAGCCCCACCCTATTTGGAAAGGCATGCCGCTTTCCCGATGCGAGTTCCAGTAGCAGTGATATGTAACAGGTATCTGATATAGTTACATTACTCTGGGTGTTATTATAATACGCCTGATAAGGTATGGTCCGGTGTTACTTATGTGGCGGGTTGATGTAAAGGCGGGTGTACATGGCATGTGGAAGACGCGCGGTTTCACTTAATGAACTAAATGTGCGCGAGTTTTACAAGACAAAGAGAAATCGCATGAGTGGTCAAAAATGGATATCGCGGCTTTTTTAGGGTATTTTTTTTATTATATTTTTATTTATATGACCAGCCAACAATTGTTACACTGTTACTTATGGTTTAAGGTCATGCAACTTACTTACTAAGTGCACAATTTATAACAGGCTAGCTCCACATGCACTAATATAGAAAGTTAAATTTACAATTAAACTTAATTTAAAATAATGAACAAAAAAAGAAAAACTAAAAGAAATATTGAATAATTTTAAAATTATTGTGCCGAAATGATATACTTAGTGGTTAGTTTTAGCTAAGGATATGTGGTGCAAATCAATTAAATGACAGTATTTGTTGTATAAGAATATGGGTGTCAGTCTGGCTCCGGGTGAATTTGCTCCCAAAACGGTTCTACGAAAGGGTTTGTACAGCGGCTTGATGGCATGTCTTGGACAGTATAGTTTGGGACTGTCAATCTTATTATTTAAAATTTTATGAAGGAAAGCCAAGTCAAGAATGTCCGTCCGTTTCTCGAGAGAAATCATTTTAAACTTCAAGAGCCGATCCTGGTATGAGCGTAGATTCTTTGCCTGTCCTGTAGAAAATGCTAAGTGATTCACAAACCTCTTCTGTATCCTCCTCTATCCTCAAAAAATGGGTTGCAAAGTGAGGGCGCCACACTGTACTACAGTATTCAAGAATACTTCGCGTAAGTGAATAATATAATAAGATCTTGGTGTGTGGATTTTTGAAAATTTTGCAGGTTCTGAGCAGGAAGCCTAACATGCGCGATGCTGTCTTTATAGTTTTTTTTTTGTTTATTTGGAATAGAAAACAGCTGTGTAAAGAAGTTTATATAAGACAGTCTTACAATTAAAGGCTAAATTATACACAACCAACAACACTATTCGCAGGTTAAGTAAAAAAAAGGAAGTAGATGCTAACAGAAACAGATGTGGATGCTTACAAATAAATAAACAAGTATATAAGTACTATAGTGTTACTAAGTAAATAACTAACTAAGCAATCAGTCATCGCTATCACTAGCACTACAGTAGTAGTATGTATATATGTAAACTCTTTATTGCAGAATCCTACTTATTAGAAGGAAAATATAGCTCAGTAACTAAAGAACTACTTAAAGTTAAACATTTAGTTGTTCTAACATTATCAACGTGTGGAAGGAATGTAAATTTTTTATCAAAAATGACACCAAAATCTCTAACTGTGTCTGATTTTTGCAAAACTACGTTTTTAATTTTGTAAGATGATGGAAAATAGGTGTGTTTCCTAGTAAATTTTATGTGCATACATTTTTTTAAATTTAATCGTCACACCATTGGGCTAAGTTATATCTAAAAAGTAATACATAAATATCATTGTATCTAAATCGCAATAGAGGAGTTGAGCATCAGTGTATCTTTCAATTATTCGAGATATTTTCAAGTCATTGGCATACAAGAAAGCATTTGAATAGGAAAAACAGAGTGGCAGGTCATCTTTAAATATGTTGAAAAGTATCGGTCCCAAATGAGATCCTTGAGGCACTTCTGATGTAACCTGACGATACTGAGCGCTGTAGCCGTTGACCACCACGTATAAAACTGATCATGAAGATATGGCTTTAACCACATATAGAAAGACCCATTAATGCCATATACCGCTAGCTTCTACATAGATATCATTAGGATAGCCGCTAGCTGCCCTAGCATAAGCAATGAGAGTTCTCCACAGATCTATATCGATATCTGTGGAGTTCTCTCTCATGAGACTATAGACTTCTGAATCAATATAAGGAAAATATACCCTACTAGCTGATGCCCGCAACTTCGTTTGCGTGTTAATTTTGTCTTTTGAACAGATTACAAAAGTTTTTTCCCGCTAACTCCCGTTCCCGTGGGAGTTTTGCAATATCCTGTTGCAGCCAAGCTTTAAGTTTACTAAGGTGCAGGTACCAAATTTTCAAGCGTCTAACTTAAGCGGTTTTGATTTTTCATACAAAAGGATTTTCCCGCTAATTCCCGTTCCCGTGGGAATTTCGGGAATTCCTTTCTTAGTGCACCTCTACGGTACCTAAGCTACGTCCCTTCCAAATTTCAAATGCCTACGTTTAGCCGTTTAGGCTGTGCGTTGATATGTCAGTCAGTCAGTCAGTCAGTTTCTCCTTTTATATATTTAGATTTGGATCAAGAAAAGTTTTCATTTCTCTTGAATTTTGATTTGGGCATCCTTTTAGCAATTCAAGATCATGTGTCAACGTCAATTGAATAAAAAATAAATGCAACCTTATACTGATGTATTTAAGGTTATGTTTTCTTTGGCGATCCACTGTCATGAGAGTAAATTCTCAATTCTTATGCTAAGTTCTTCAATTGCAGTTTCTAAAGACCTGTGCTAACTGCACAGTGTATCAATTTTTTGCGACCTATAATGTCTTCGATGACCCGAGTATTGAATTATTGACTAGTGAAAATCGGTCCATAAATGGTGGAGAAATCGGTGAACATACCAAAAAACTTAACTTAAAAAAATTACAGTCGAAGATAGAACCTCCTCCTTTTTGAACTCGGTTAAAAATAGACATTAACTCGTCGCCAAACCGCCGCGTTTTTCCCTCCAGTGCGCACCATCCTTACATGTTAGCATACAATGGTGACAGGCCGTGGTTCAAGTCTAGATTCTAGATCTCAGATAAATCCTATTACCGAGTAATGCTCTGCTTATCTGAATGGACACTTGCGTCGGTTGCAATTGCACATGTGCATGCGCATTTGGCTTACTGGTGTGAAAGTTGGTCGTCTGTGCGGGGTTTTTTTTGAAAATGAGGTTTTGCGAAATTATTTTCTTCTGTCATACATACACTCACGCCTGTTATCCCTAACGGGGTAGGCAGAGCATCAGTGGTTCTAGCGAACTGCTTGATGCCACGTTTGACACAAATTGTGGAGGCTTTCAGATGGAACAAGTTGTATAATGGTGAGAGGTGGTCAGCCTTTCGCCCATTATACAGCAAAACCCTCGCGTGCCACTTACAGACTTTTACAGTATGCCTGGGAAGAGTTGGCAGCTGGCACATTCTAAGTTTTTCTTTCACTCCCAGTTCAGCGTGGAAGGAGACTGTCAACAACTTTCTGTCAACTGGCCGAGAAAAACGATAGATTGTTTTAATTTCAGCATATTTCAGTCCACTGCTGAGCAAAGTACTCTCGTATTATAAAATGAAATAAAATAAACGCTACACACTCAGAGGCCCACACTAAGGTTTTTCCTTGTTCCTTTCATACTGGGCTGGGAGTTGAAAGAAAACCTTAGAATGTGCCAGCTACCAACTCTTCCCAGGTATACAGTAAAAGCACAGAATAAATAATAGTATCTACTTTTTTATTTATTTTTTTATTTACTTATCAGAAATCATATACTATTATTACAAAAACTGTTGCCCGAAAACCATGTTGGTTTATCTGGGTAACAGGTGAGTCGTTCAATATGACTAAATTTACAATATTTGTTACTTACAATGTGTGTAATACTTTGTCATTCTGTTCCTACACTTGCCTCCATCCACATACACTTCCTGCAGTTCCCTGGGCAAATCGTTAATTTCCGGAACAAGATATTTGTCCTGTCTCATTCCATATTTATTATTACTGTAACGTGTAAAAGTCTGTACTTAAGTGGGATGCGAGGGTTTTGCTGTATAATGGGCGGAAAGCTGACCACCTCTCACCATTATACAACATGGTCCATCTGATAACCCTCACAATTTGTGTCAAACGTGGCATCTAGTAGTTTGCTAGAAATATTAACGCTCTGCCTACCCCATAAGGGATTATAGGCTTGAGCGTGTGTATGTTTTTCCCACATAAAACTAATCAGAAAGAAATGAAGAGAAAGGAGCGCTATAGTATATGGTACTAGCTTCCCGCGCGGGACTTAGTTCCCGTGGGAATTCGGGAAAATCATGTACCCTATGTCCATCCCGGATAATGTAGGATTCTAATGGTGAAAGAATTTTTCAAATCGGTCCAGTAGTTTCGGAGCCTATTCGATGCAAACATACAATCAAATCTTTCCTCTTAATAATATGTATAGAAAAATTGAGACAAAAATTCAGTAAATGCTCCATAACCTCAAACTTAAGAGTATCTCCCAATCATGTAGCGAATAAATCACAGGACTAATTACGAGCATTACGAAGTATTACAAGTAATTTAGTAGTGTTCGGGTTTGGTCCGAGCGACATGCTAATTACGAATGGTTTAAGAATACATGCGAGGATGTAACGAGTGAGGTCCATTTCGATCGATTTGGAGATAATTAATGAGAAGTGCTTAGGGTTGCGTTAGTGGGATGGAAAAACCTTCAATGTAAGAGTATCCTGTAAGAGGGTTGCGTTAGTGGGATGGAAAAACCTTCAATATAAGAGTATCCTGTAAGAGGGTTGCGTTAGTGGGATGGAAAAACCTTCGATGTAAGAGTATCCTGTAAGAGTGGCTGTAAGAGTATCCATTCGTTGATGGAGTGGCGTTGTAAGTAGCTTTTCGCCCGGGACTTTGTTCCCGTCAGAATTTGGGAAAATTAACCAATGTACAGAGGGCCGCACATCGTGTTACCATACGAGTGCACTCTGCTATTACGAAAAGAACAATTTTGCAATGAAAATGGGTTAACCTGTTACGCTGGAGTCTGTACATCGCATTCTGATGACGATGATGCGACGAATCCCCTGCGATTCGTTTTTATAAACCAACAGCAATTAAAAACATACAGAACCCTCGTTCCCTCAACTCAAATCAACCTTGCCGCATTTTTCTCATTCAAAAACATTGGCTATATCAAATTACAACTCATTACATACAGCTTCCATACATTTGTGAATGAAGATGTTTCTCGGAACGTCTTGGACGACATTTTGTATGAAATATGTATGAAATGTATGGCAGAGCTTCGTAATGAGTTTGTATGATGTGGATGACCTTTTAAAATCGATAAAATTTCGACTTTATGGCGGCGGTAGGTGAATGGTTTGCTAATATCGAATCTTGGTTCGATTCTAGTATCAGTTCATTTTTTTTTTATTAAAAGCAATGATTGAAATTTCTTTGTTAACCGACTTCAAAAATGAGGAGGTTCTATGTTCGATTGTATATAACATATTTTTTTGTTTTTGTTCATCGATATTTCTTCGCCATTTATGAACAGATTTTCAAACAAATTTTTTGTTCGAAAGAGTATTACTCCAGAGGTGGTACCAAGTTAGGATCTGATGATGGAATCCCTCGAATTTAATAGGCACTTACACTATTTCTCACGTACTTTCTATTATTTACACTAAAAATGGAAAAATAAATAAACTTAATAGAAAAAAATTAAAAGCGACGTCAAATACATTGACAACTTCTACCATATTTACTCCACCGTCGCCATAAAAATTAATAACACCCCTAAATATAGAGTTAGTGTTATGTCTAGGATACAAAAGTAGACCTATGTACAGACAGCAGCACATCAGGGTGCGCATTTGGCATACAAAATCCGGGGTTATTACAAGTGAGTTAAGGGCGTCGTCAAGGTCAAAATGTATACCCTGATGTGCTACCGTGTGTACAACAACTACGGCAAAGAGGACTATCGTCGATCTTAACTGTTTCTAGACTTATTAGATAGGCTCTTGTGACTACAGCATGTTTTAGATTTAAAGCCATATTAGTTAAGATTTATTCAAAGAGAGAGTCGTGAAAAGTACCTAATAGGTATTTGTTTTTTTTTATGGCTTTTGCAGGCATGAGTAAGGCTGTATACAGCATAATACTCGTATGTCACCGGAAAAGTTTAAACACCGTAATGTGACAATTTCACTAGTTATACGTTACAATTTGCCCAGTAAAATCACTATCAGATGAAACTTTAAGGGCGGGCCGCCTGCATGAAATTTGGGTAATTTTCGTGATGTTATGTTAGACTTTTTA
Organism: Aproaerema taeniolella; assembly: GCA_949987775.1. Lineage (NCBI taxonomy): Eukaryota > Metazoa > Arthropoda > Insecta > Lepidoptera > Gelechiidae > Aproaerema > Aproaerema taeniolella. The sequence goes on along the minus strand of OX465268.1, from coordinate 540,832 downwards.
GGATTACGTTAGGTTGCATTAATGTTATATTTAATGCAAAGTCCGTCATTGTGAAAAAAAATTGAGACAGTTCAAAAAGCACGGATCTTAGTAAAATTACAATACATATAACGAGTTTGACAATGTTACGGTAATATATTATCATTTGTTCGTAAAGGTATATTTTTTTCGGCTCTGTAATTTTATTTTCCATCTAGACGTGTTGTTCTGCAATATGCTGAAAATTAGCGGCGATGTAGCCTTTTCAAACCGTGAAAATTTACACGGTAAGGTGAAAAGGTTACAAAACTTTTCATCTTAGCGCCATCTATCGCTTCTCTCGGAAAACATTTGAAGCTCTTACAAAACGTAAATGACAAAACGCACGCAGCGCCGCACTGTTGCATTTCAGTAGCTTAGTCATTTACTTAACCAATTGGTTCTACTTATATGACACAGATGGCGCTGTTATGATAAAAAAGTTTTACTTTCCTTTGTCGGACCACGGAAAATATTTTTTCGTAAGATTATTTAATTATGGCATAGTATTATTGAAAAGTAATACTTTTATAAGTATTACGAACTCGCCTGCCTATCAAATATTGGCTACAAAAGTTCACCAAAGTATGATTTGAGGCAGACACGACGAAATGAAAACCAAATTCAAATAACAGTCTTTATTAAATATTTTTTTCTTATACTTGAAAAAAAAATAATACTATAAAAACCTATACATTATAATACTTATAAATTGCTTGAAAACATGTGATGAATATATTATAATAAAGCTTATGAGTAATATACTTAAGGTATAATATTGTACACTATTTGGTCCCTAAAATATGCCTTTTGTATTATAAAATGACTTTCTTCATTACGACAATATATTATTTATAAAAATATATGTACCTAACTAATTATGATTGTTCTTTAAACTAGTGTTTTCAAGACAATAAAATTCAATGTTTGAATTGATTTAATGCCAGACAAAGTTTAGCTTTAATTTAACGTAAAGTAGTAAGTAATAGTACATTTAAGATTATGATATAAGTGCGGTATGTTGAAAATTACAGCCGAGGCGATATTGCTACTTTGAAAGCAGAGGCTATAATTATCTGCCATATATTTCACATTTATTTACTTTCTTTGGGTAGAAGGCAGTAGGGAAACAGAGGATTTTTGTATAAGATTTGTCGTTAACTTATCACCACTGTACTCATCTAATAACTCTCAGCAGCTCTAACACGATGATGACAAACTCGCGCTCGGCTCACGCTGGAACTTCACTTTGATTGCGCGAGGGTTCCGCGCAAAGGCTTGCTCGCCTTATGGCGCTGTCAATGTTGACATTTTGACATAGGACCGCGGTGTTATCGCGGCGCGGAAACTCGGCCTGCAGAATGTATGTCAAATGTGGCACCAAGTGGTTCAAGAACTACTTGATGCTGTGCCTAACCCGACAGTACAGGAAGCGATAGGAGAAAATAATGTAGGTATCTGTTATATCTTCTTTCTGAACTATGAAAAAACCAAAACTTGAAATGTACCTACATAATATAAGTAATGATTATAACCCTTTTTTATGACAATATTTTTTATTAGTTTTAGCCGCAAATGTTTGACATGAGTCCTCCTCTCTCAAATAAAATTGCGTGCCCAGCCCGGGTCCATGAGCTCTCAGAAATGTTATTTGTTTATCACCTATGTAAAACCATGGAAAGCAATAAATGATTGAGTATTGAGTAGATGTCAATTCTTCCCGAATATACTGTAGTAAGTTGAAAGAAAGGATTTTTATGTAGGGTTTTGTTGATAACTTAGGTATCACCTAATGGCCACAGATGGCCGTTGGGGCAGAAAAGTTCTAGAATGGAGACCACGAATCGGCAAACGTAGCGTAGGGCGCCCTGTTACTAGGTGGGGCGACGATAGTCGTAAGGTAGCGGGCAGTGGTTGGAGGAGGAGAGCTGAAGACCGGAAACGGATCAGTGGCGTGCCGTATGTCCAGCAGTGGACTAACACAGGCTGATGATATCACCACTACAAATGTAGCATCAAGTGGTTCTAGAACTAAAGATGGTGTGCCTAGCCCGGCAGGGATTGCAGGCGCGATTATATAGTATCTAACTCCTTGTCAAGTAATCATTGGCAATGGTTTTCCAATCAGTGAGGTCAGTTTCCTCGGCGCTGGGCCTGGATTTCCTGATCTTCCTCAGGAGCTCCCATCCATTGGCCTTCTCCGTTGAGGTCACGTACTTGTTGTTAGGGTCCTGTTCCAAGGTGTAGGCTCCGAGGATCAGGCTCTGGACCAGGCGGGAGCAAATTAGGGTCTGGAAGAATAATGATACATCTTTGTAGATTTATGTTTTTGGGGGCTCGGTTTTAAAGGGAAGTAAGTGATGCACAAGTTGCAAAACAGTCCTGCTCGATAATCTCAGGATATTATTTTATACTAGCATTCCGCTCGGGACTTCGTTTCCGTGGGAAATGGAGAAAATTATGTAGCATATATTACTCAGGGATAATGTAGCATCCTAATGGTGAAAGAATTTTTGAAATCGGTTCAGCAGTTTTGGAGCCTATTCGATGCAAACAAACAAACAATCAAATCTTTCCTCTTTAAAATATTAGTATAGATAACTTTGGAGCTAAGCCATTTATTCACATGGTTGCTTGTCTAGTAAATAAATATAATACCTAGCCCTTTTTATGTAGCCAGTTGATATGAAAATGGAAGAACTATAAAATGGTTACCTTAAGCAGTCTGTACTCATCATCAGGCACCCTCCTGTTGACAGTGTACCCCGCGAGGACGTAGCCCCCGACCCTGGGGTCACCGGTGATGAGCATCATGTAGGTCATGGTGATGGCCAGCTCGAAGATGTAGTAGGAGTACTGGATGTCGCCGAAATCGATGATGCCGGAGATGCGGTAGTCAGAACTGGAGGGAAGAAAAAATACACAAAACGTTTCACACTCAAGGGCCCACACTAAGGTTTTCCCTCGGAACATACATAAAGATACAAACACCCACGACACGAGAACAAACATCTGCTTTTTACACAAACGTTTACCCCGATTGGGAATCGAACCCAAGACTCGACTAAACCGGCCGTCTCAATAGAAACCAATCTGACTAAGGTATCTAAGGGTAAGGGTAAGGCATTCTTTGTCGCTATCATATACCTATTTACTTCGATAACAATATTTATACACTATGCAGACTTGCAGAGTGAAACCTTGATTTTTTTTATTTCTAAACTACTCAGTCACTGATTTTGAGTCGCTCTGAATAATTTTTTTCAGGAAATCTTCAATGTACAGGTTAATAAAGCAACTTATACAGAGGCAGGGAACCTGATGGTATCCGTGCTTCGGAGGGCACGTTAGCTGTCGGTCCCGGCTGTTCAGAGGCCATTGTGCGGTTTGAAAACTCTGACGTCAGGGCTAGCTAAGTTTGCCATACACTTGACTATACCTACACGAAAAGAAGAAGAAGGTTAATAAATCGTTTATTGATAAAACAAGTTCACAATTTGTAATGAAAATGACTTCTGACTTGGTTTTAACGACTGTAGTCAATCGACAACAGCCGGGACCGACAGCTTAACGTGCCCTCCGAAGCACGGAAATACTCTTGATAAATTGCAATTTTGGTCATTATGTTCCCTGCCTCTGTGTACGTTGCTTAACCTCACTGATCGGTTAAGATCAGCGGGCGCTACTGGGCTACGTGCGCTTCACTTATGTGTAGAACTACACACATCAACGCGGTCTAAGGATATGGCACGATTTTTCATACAAAAGAGGTATGTTTAAGAAGCTATAAAAGCATACTCGAGATACATGGAGGGCTATAATTTTCAGACGAGCAATTGCTAAACCTGTATTTCAAATACTAGTCAATAAATTTTGAATTACTTGAAATTTGTGAAAACGTGACGGAAACGAAAACGAAAATGCACTTTTTGCCTGCTTTTTGTATGAAAATGGTCGAATTTACGAAATTTTTTTTTTTCATTTTCGTCACGTTCTAACAAATTTTAAGCAAAAATGTATCTCGAGTATGCTTTACAGCTTCTCAAACAGACCTCTTTAGTATGAAAAATCGTGCAATATCCTTAGACCGTGTTGATGTGTGTACTAAAGGACCATTAATATAAAGGAAGGACTACTAAACAACCCTTGAAATCTGAAAATGAAATGAGTTCGTAATTATTTCAACGTACCCTACTCCGTGCTTCTTCTCCACCAGTACATTCATTTCGTTTACGTCTCCATGGATGACACCTTTCTCAAACTCTTCGAATCGAGGCACCACTGCGTATTTGAATTCTTCAATTACCTGGAATAGGTACAACATTTTAATACCAAATAATAGGAAAGGTAGAGTTCGCCCACTAGCCACCTGGTGGTCCTCGGTAGCCAAAGACTTGGGAAACCAAACAAATATTTCGAAAACCTAGAACGGACTGTCCTGGCGCTCCAGAACGAGGAGAACCACAGACCTATAGCGAGATAGACGGTAAAAGTTTACCTACCTTGCGTGTAAAAAGTGTGAGGTTTTGTCACAGTTTTGTCTTACTTAAGTCAGTCCGCTTGAGACCTATGCCGTAAATGATAATCGATTTTAACCGGATTTACATTATTATTTTAATTAATTAAGCGCATTTGAATCGTTTCCGCGCGGTCTTGATTTCCCATGACTAAATCTCGCTCGTGACGTCATGTTAGGTACGAAAAATTCGAAACGCTAGGTTCTCATACAGTTTGAAGCGCTCTTTTCGTATATCTCGATATAGGTCTGTGAGGAGAGCCGACCCCAAATAATGACAAATGGCTAGGAAAAAGAAGATAAGTACATTTTTTTTTAATTTTCTATAAGTTTTTTCAAGTTCTACGTTGGATGAAAGGACAACTTAAAATGTGTAAGCTGTCAACTCTTCCCAAGAATAACGCGAGGGTTTTGCTGCATCGTGGGCGAAAAGCTGATAACCCATCACCACAATCCTCATGCTCCATCTAACAAACCTTAGATGTAGCCAGTGTAACAGACGTCACGTCAGAAGGCCATGTAGTTTTACTACCACTTGACCACTTGATATTCGTGCAAGTCTGCGAAAATTCGTTTTCAAAAGGCGCGTGGTTCACCAACCTGCGTTGGGCCAGCGTGGTGGCCTATGGTCTAAATCCCCTTCGTGTTTCGTAGGGAGGCCCGTGCCTTTCGATGGGGACGTAAATGGGCTGTTAAAAAAATAGTATAGACCAGAGACAGTAATACCTCTTCAGCTAAGTCCAATTTTTCTGAGTCCTTAATGACGTATTTGAACTTGTCCAGTTCTGGAACCTTTGAAAGCATCCAGATGTGTTCCCGCTTGATCAGTCCGGAGTGATTGAAGTTCTGGAATCAGAAATATATATTATTTTAAAAGCTACACACTTAAAGGCCCACACTAAGGTTTTCCCTTGTGTCGTGGGTCCCTTTGGAACATACATAAAGACAGACACGTACTCGTACACCCATAACCCGAGAACAAACTTCTGCTTTTTACACAAATATTTGCCCCGACTCCGGGAATCAAACTCAGGACACCCCGATCAAGAGGCAGCTTCACTATAGTCAACCACTCGACCAAACCGGCCGTCAAATGTCATGATGACGATGAAAACTATGCTGTGCTATTCAAAATATCTTCTGAGTAGTTTTTTTTTGTATCTTTATTGTCATGCTACTTTTTTATTTTTGTATGTAGGTATTAATTTTGTAAATAATGTGTGTATTTATTTATAAAATCAATAAAAATCCTTACTATACTAATATTATATATAACAAAGTAACTCTGTCTGTCCGTCTTTCACGCCTAAACCGATTTTGAAATTAGAGCCTGGGAAAGGACACAGGCTATATTTTATCCCACAGCCACAGTTTTTTTTAAATTATAATATGGGTTAACTCTTGACCTCAATCTTAACTATAAGGTCAAAGATGAGGTCGACGATGGAGCGAGTTAGCCTAGAAAATGCCTATAAAGGCACTGGTACTCCCACGCACCGACGGAACACAGCAAGCTGTTTGGCGTCGGACTTCGGTAGGAGGGTGGTCGCGTTCCAGACGGCCCTTTACAGAGCCTACCGCATGAGACCATAGGACGACACCTCAGATTCAGAAAAAAATGAAGTTTCGTTGCCTGGGATGGATTTCTAGGAGGCAGGTCTCATTTGTGTTTCCTTGGTCGCCCTTACGACACCCAGTTGGGCACGATATAAACTATAGTCCACTAGCTAGTAACAAATAAACATTGTATCTATCTATCTATGCTCTCGTTCTCTTGGTAATATCGAAATAAAAGTATCCTAATACTCTTGACAATGTGAACGAAAAATAACTGATGATGTTGGATTTCGTATAATCCTTAACTTTATATGTATCTATATATTTGTGTTTTATCACTTAAGTGAGACAAATCCTTGAACTGTTTTAGACAATGCGAAACTGCATAATACATCGACAAACACAATGCATTCGCTCGACAGTTAGTACTGCAGCTGTAAAGATTGCAATCCGTTAGTGTGTGCATGTGTATCTAATTTTATATCTGTAATATCTGTTGGTTTCAGTTTCAACAGCTTGAACTAAGATAATTTATTATTTTCCAATACACTGGTGTTAAAAGTCGTATCATACCGAAACGCACCGTCAACCGACTTTATAAACTCTACTTTATTATTTAAAGTTTCTTTAAAGTGAATGGCATCTTCTAGGTCAGCTTGCTACATCCTCGACCACATCTTTGCCCCTTGGCTAGATTGTGGTCAAGCGAACCAATACACGATTAAGTATAACGGCACGCGAATTCTACTGGGTGACCAAAGTGGAAATTTATCACGAGCGTTTCCCTGCTTCGTTGTCGATTGACTACAGTTGTTAAAACCAAGTCAGAAGCCATTTGGCGGTTTAAAAACTCTGACACCAGGGTTAGTCAAGTTCGTCACACACTTGACTATACCTACACGATAAGAAGAAGAACCTTACCTGCAGCTTGTTATCCAAATGGGCGACGAACTCTCCCAGCTGATAGAATAGGGACTCCGACTTGGGAGCGTCCTTCAGGAGCTCACCAGGGACGTACTCCAATAATCTGACTGCATGCCGCTTGCCCTGGATGGTCTCGATCGAGTGCAGGTGGCCGTAGATATTGCGGATTGGCTTCGGGCAGGTTACAAAACTCTTTGCTGTGGAAGTGAAGATCAGTGAGATATTTTCACGGAAGACCAGCGTTGTGGATTCTTTCGAAACCACAACTGTGCTGAGTTGAGGACCGGTTGGCGTCATTAGATTATAATTAGTATTAAATAACTATTAGGAATTATCTACGTATGTATAATGACGTCAATTTACATTTTTTCTATCTTTCTATCTTACTTCATCGCTCTCAAAGAACGATTTTGTGAACAGCGGCTGGACTACACTGGCAGCTCTTTTCATAGGTTTTTTTTATCGAAATTGGTACATTTTCCCCATGTACCCGAGGGTGATTTGATAATTAATGATCTCTATTATCACCCTTTAAAGGGATCGTGACGTAATACCAATAACCCTGTACATAACAAACCAATTATAGTATATTTTGCCTAATACGCTGGGTAAGATACTAGTATTTGGGTTGGCTTCACTTCCTGCCGCTCCTATCCCAGCTGCACTGCCCTACACTCCCTTTCGCATCTACTTGGCTTACTGGTGGCTTGACTTAAATGCCCTGCATTAGTACTGCTGGCTGGTTATGTCATCTGAACTGAACTGAACTTTGTTTTATAGTTGATGATTTAAAATTCAAATTCAAAATATATTTATTTCATAGAACATTCACAATTTCATTAAATACACACAAACATACATTAAAGGATTTAAATACATACATATTCGTTCTTTTGACCCTACTCTACACCTACTCGCAAAGGTGCAGTCTTCCCCAGTAAAATGGAATCTGGCGAAAAAGACCTAGATTAAGAAGAATAGGCAAGAAACTCCGAGGGTGCTCTTTTTAATCTTATTACAATTTTTTTTTCAAATATTAACAAAATCGAAAATAATAGAGCTAAGCAGTTTATTCCCATGGCTGCTTGTCTGATAGATAATCAGAAATTCTGTAATTATTCAAAGAGCTCCCATATTCTCAGAGTTTAATGCTCAGATGGAAATTGCTCTATAGTTATCTAATCTGCCAAATTCTGCAGATTGTGAAACATAGGTGAATGCGAAACGAGACAAAGCACTATTGATTTATTTTAAGTAACGTCCCGGCTGTTGTCGATTAGTCACAGTCGTTTAACAAATTTGGTAGTTTCAAAAGTCTTTCACCATGAGTTAGGCAAGTTCGCCACACACTTGATTATACCGTCATGATAAGGAAGGGAAGGAAGAAAGATAGTAATATCCCGAATGTTCTATGAAATGTATATTTCGTTTTAAAATACTTGTACTTGTTTTACATTTATGTACCATCGACTTTAATGTTGGGTACTCGTTACTTAACTATGCATTGATCATTGGCATGGGAGGTGCTATGTATCAAATAGGTATTGAAAATTGATTTTGTAGAATAGAACATCTCTATCTTGCAAAAAAAAATCTTTAAGTTTAAAGTACGACATTGGAGAAAATCACGAAAACAATTAGTGCTGCACGACTATTTTGTCATGCTATACAAATTAGCACTTTCAGTAGAATTTCAGTATAGGTATAGGTAGATTTCATTAAAATAAGGTTATGATGAATACATTATTCAATAAACTTCAAAAAAGGAGGAGGTTCTCAATACGACTGTACTTTTATTAATTTTTTGTTGTTGTTACGGAACAACTTCGTAAATTGTCGGCTGACTTTCAAAATTCTTTTATTGTTCGAAAGAGGATACTGTGTTCCCATATCAATTTAAAAAACTTAATAAAAACAAAAAAACAGTAACAAACCAAAATGTCATCTAAATAAATTAAGTTTTTAATTATTCTGTAAATAGGCATTCTTGGGATTGAAGTCAATGATTTATGTTTTTAACGTGGATATTCTTGGAGTCGATGATTTATGTTTTTAACGTCGATAATTAGGTAACCCATTTGCACTACGAAAGCCGACGCTATAAGTCAACATGTTTTTAAGTCTCTCTTATACAAGATATTCCACAAAGCCATAGAGCTCCTATAGACAATGTCACCTAAAGATAAGTTGTACTGTCGTCATAGACATTGAATTATTTTCCACGTTGAAAACATATATGAGACACCGACTTCAATTCCAACAACAGTTTGCACAAAGATAACTTGTATTTTTCGCAGACTACAATGCCTATTAGCAGATAACCACAAACGAAAATGTCACTCAAATGAGTGACATTATAAATAAATTTTTATATGGTGTTCTGGTTTGTAGTTTTTTTTTGATTTGTTGATTTTTTTAAAAGCGCTAAATCATTTTCGATAAAATGTATATGGGACCACCTCTGGAGTATACTCTTTCGAACAAAAAAGAATTTTGAAAATCATTCCATAATTGGCGGAGAAATCGGTGAATATATATAAAAAAAAGAAAAAATACATGCCGTCGAACATAGAACCTCCTCCTTTTTTGAAGTCGGTAATAAGTTATATGCCACACTGTCGTGCAAAATGTTTACAGATATTGCTACGATTTTTTGGAACTTACGCATTTAAACCACGGCAATGTTCACTATTTCGTTTCAAATAATTCAAGATTTGACATAGTTCCTTTTAACTCCAATAAGTGTGAAATATGTTGAGTGTGTTCCCAAAGAACTGACAGTTCAACAAAAGATTGCTCAAGTCAAGTAAACTAGAGAGGAAACAAAAGGTCTTTGGCCATGGGACACTAATGCTAGACAACATACATCCTTTAGCCCAGTCTGTGGGGAAATGCAAAGGCCTTTGCATTGCAAAAGGTGGCGTAGAAAATTTTTTGACACAATATTGTTTAGGTATGGCAGGTTAATAAAAATCCAAGTTCTCGACCTTGAAGGACCCAGGCGTTAGCCGCCATCTTGAATTAAAGGTGCCAAAATTAGGTATATTTTTAATAACTTCTCAATTGTTTACTAAATCACAAAAGTGTCTATGAAGGGTTCAAAGAACACAAAATTGCCTACATTTTTTGCATACATGATTATTCTGTAAGTCTTAAAGGTAAAAAGTTACAAGCGACGGAAATAATAATATTTACAAAAATCTAATATATAAAATGATAAACGGACTGGGGGATACACAACGCACAGCCCAAACCGCTGGACTTACGGACTTGAAATTTTGCACATAGATACCTTATGTAGTGCAGGCATCCACTAAGGAGCGATTTTTGGAAATTCCACCCCTAAGGGGGTTAAATAGGGGATGGAAGTTTGTATGAAAATCCGTGAATTTTGAAGTTACGATCTTAGAACTTCGTATGTAGGCTGATGATTAAAAAATAATGAACACGTGTATCAGCGATTTTGGAAATTCTACCCCTAAGGGGATTAAGGGGGTTAACTGACTGACATATCAATGCACAGCCCAAACCGCTGGGTCTAGAGACTCCGAATTTCGCTTGTAACTTTTTACCTATAAGACTTACAGAATAATCATGTATGCAAAAAATGTAGGCAATTTTGTCTTCTTTGAACCTTTCATAGACATTTTTGTGATTTAGTAAACAATTGAGAAGTTATTTAAAATATACCTAATTTTGGCACCTTTAATTCAAGATGGCGGCTAACGCCTGGGTCCTCCAAGGTCGAGAACTTGGATTTTTATTAACCTGCCATACCTAAACAATATTGTGTCAAAACATTTTCTACGCCACCTTTTACAATGCAAAACTACCTACAGACTGAGCTACTTACTAATATTATAAATGCGAAAGTAACTCTGTCTGTCTGTCTGTCCGTCTTTCACGCCTAAACTATTGAACCGATTTTGATGAAATTTGGTACAAAGATAGATTAGAGCCTGGGAAAGGACACATTTTATCCCACAGTTGGGCACGATATAACCTGTAGTCCATATATAATATACTTCGGAAAGCTAGTACATATATAAATATACTTCGTTCCCGTGGAAATTTAGAAAAAAATATGTAGCCTTTGTGTTAATCCAGGGTGTCAGCTACCTCCATAGCAAATTTTATCAAAATTGGTGTGAAAGAGTAAGTTTAAATGTGCAAGAGTAACAAATACCCGCACATTCATTCACAAACTTTGGCATTTATAGTTATTAACGATACTAGTGTCGTAGGTAATGTGTAACGTGAGCCCATTTGAAACACGAGCGAAGCGAGTGTTTTATAGGGCTCCAGTTACACATTACCTAAGGCACGTATATTGTTCAACGTTTTACAATGCAGTAGCCGAGGAAACGAAACTAAAAAAAATGTTGTCAAAAACTTACATCGTATAGGTACATCCAAAGTTTTTTAAAGATAGTATTTCCAATCAACGTTCGCTGAAACGTGTTACTATTGAACAATGTGCACTAATATTTTACGATTGAACACAAAACATTAAGGAATTAACATTTTTACTACACAAAAATGATTTTGTTGTATAAATAATTTCAAATGGCGGGCAAAACGATGGCGAGCAAAATATTTTTCCACAATTATGAGGCAAAGGCTAAGTAAATAAAATGCCAATCGCGCCAACAGAAATTATCAAATTGTTCAATTATTTGTTAAAATCAGATTTGTTTTATTGAAAAAGTAAAATAAATAATTTATTTTTATATTTTATATCACTAAAATCAAGATTTTCGTCAGAAATAATTATTTTGTCAGACATAAAAACTCTTTGCTGTCATTCTATAAAGCCAGTATGAAGCTTAATGAAAAAGATAATACTCTCACTTGTCAAAAGCGTCACTGAATTATCAAATCAGTTACTCTTTATTGCGTCATACATTTTTGTCAGTATTTTATTCACATTTTGCTTACTTTTTATGCATCATTTAATTAAAAAAATAACTTTACTGGGTCACAGAATAGCCACTGAAGTTGAATTTTGGTATATGAAAAATGGTTTATTTGTTCATTAGTTCAAATATTTTATTTATTTTCAAAATCGTCTTCCCATTTCAAAATTACATAACATGTGTTTTATGGGGTACGTAAACGTACACTCCGTGGCCATGTTACGGGGCCATTTCCGAGCAACTGCATTGTAAAAATATTATCAGGATTAGCATTATGATTACTACAGCTTAAACTTTTAGAAATTACTTTTTAGTTCTTTAGTTTAGTTTCTTACCTTTCTTTTCTGTATTTTAGTTCTTTACCTGTCTTCTCTGTATTTTAGCTCTTTACCTATCTACTCTTTTATTTTTTAGTTCCTTACCTGTCTTTTCTGTATTTTAGCTCTTTACCTATCTTCTCTGTATTTTAGTTCTTTACCTGTCTTCTCTGTATTTTAGTTCATCACCTATCCTTTCTGTATATTGATATTTATTCTAAATTTTCTCTGCTTCATTTTAATTAATTTTTCAACACTATGTCATATTATAAAACTGCTTCTTCTTCTACTGCATATGTTATGTTATATTAGATTAATCTATACTTTTTGCTATTACTATCACCCTTAACTAAAATCTATTTACCTAGTAATTCGTGGTTATCGGTGCTGGTAACACAATTACGTGTTCTTAGTTTTAATGTTTGTTTATTCGTAAATATTGTGTTACTGTTTGATAACCCCAATAAAGTGAAAAAAAAAAAAAAAAAAATCCCATTAGACAGAGACCACAAACTCTGACAAAACAAGACAAAAATAAAAACTTACTCAAAAAGTTCATAATCTCATTCTGCGCTTCAACAACATCCACGTTCATGGAATCCATCGAGTTCATGATCTTCAGGACATAGCCATGAGGGCTGTGCTTCTCAATCAAAGGATTCTTCATGTTAGGATCCTCCACTATCTTGTAGTTCTTGTCATCGTATCCGTTTAGCTCTGTCAGCTCCAAGACTGAGATCCCGTACAGCTTCTCAGCCAGGAGTTTCACGCCGTCGTGGTCGATGATTGGTTTAATCACCTTCCCAGGTTCGAGGACGTTGCTGTCTGTCATTTTGTCTGTGGAGAGAGGTTTGGTTTAATGAAGACATAATGATATGCCTTTGTTTACGTGGTTATACCTAAGTGTGATAGCCCAGTTGGTAAATAGCCAAGCTTGTAACCGGAAGGTTGCAGGATCAAATCCTGGAAAGTCGTCTTTTAGGAATTAATTTCGCCTTCCTCAGCGATGAAGGATAATATAACGTGATGAAACAGGCACGTCTAACAAAAATCGTATGCGAAAGACGAGCGGTTCAGCACCACCTGCATTGGTCCAACGTGGTGGACTATGGCCTAAATCCCCTTCGTGTTTCGACAGAAGATAAAATAAAGATGATACTTGGAGTCGTAAGACCTATGCAATTAAATACGTATTTCAAGTTTAAGGTCTAGTCCATAGGTTAACCATGCATTTTGATCTCTATATTATAGCTTTCAAACCAAAAATCCGCATCGATATCGGTCTATTCGGTTACGATGCCACAGACGACACACAGATACACAAACACAAGAATACAACAGATACTTACACAATTCAAACTTGTAAAATCCATCTTTTTGTGGGCTGGTAAAAATGGCCTGAGTTAATTAAAGTGTACATTTATAACCTAGTACAGTAATGACATAGCATTGTGGTGGCTGTCTAGGTATTACAAGTTATATACCCATAGTATATAGCCTATTGTCGTGTATATATGTATTCTTAGTTAATAATGTATTGTGTGTGATGAACATACAGCGGCGTATCGCAGAAAAATAAATCGATTTGGTATTTTTTTTATTATGAGATGGTTTAACTCTTGACCCCAATCTTGACCAAGGTCATAGATGAGGTCGACGATGGAGCGAGTTAACCCAAAAAAATGCCTATTATATAACACAGCATGCTGTTTGGCGTTGGACTTCGGCAGGAGGGTGGTCACGAACCAGACGGCCCTTTACAGAGCCTACCACACCGCATGAGACCATATAAGACGCCACCTCTGATTGACAACAAGCTGAGGTGTCGTTGCCTAAGATGGATTACTCATTTCAGCAGGTCTCATTTTTGTATGTTTAATTGTTTACGTTCCTTTCTAAGATTAGATAATAATTATTTATATATGTGGTTCTTCTTCTTATCGTGTGGATATAGTCAAGTGTGTGGCTAGCTTGGCTAACCCTGGTGTCAGAGTTTTCAAACCGCCAAATGGCCTCTGATTTGGTTTTAACGACTGTAGTCAATCGACAACAGCCGGGACCGACAGCTTAATGTGCCCTCCAAAGCACGGAAACGCTCGTGATAAAATGCCACTTTGGTCACCCATCAGGTTCCCTGCCTCTGTATACATTGCTTAACCTCACTGAACGGCTGAGATCAGCTTTGGCGCTCGCTGATCTCAACCGGTCAGTGATGTGCCAGACTTTTAATCAGAAGGTCGTCGGTTCAAATCCTGGTGCGGGCCGGTACCACTAAATTCGTCTTTTTGGATTTATGCACGGATTTCTAATTTTAACTTGCTCAACGGTGAAGGAAAACATCGTGATGAAACGCGCCCGTCTAAGAAAAAATTTCGAAAGACGAGTGGTCCACCAACCCGCATTGGGCCAGCGTGGTTGACTATGGCCTAAAACCCCTTCGTGTTTCGAAGGGAGGCTCGTGCCCCTCGGTGGGGATGGGGACGTATATGAGCTGGTAAAAAAAAAAATCTGGTAAAATTTATTTATTTATTTAAAAAATCTGATTGGTCAATTCGACAACAAATGGATGGAAAAAAAGGCGCAAGGCAGGGTTTGCACAGAGATAGACGGAGATCGAGCCTAGAATCTTCTTAACCCTTTTAGCGCCAAGAGTTTTCGTCAAAAATGCCCACCACACGCCACGACATCAAAAAAAATTTTTTTTAATGTCGTGGCGTATTGCGAACGCTTGGTGAACGATATTATGGTTAAAAAAAAATGTTTGTTTGATATATCAGACTTTGGCGGCGAGGACACGGTTCTGCATAATATATTCTAGGTTTATAGGTTTAGCTTTTAAAAATAAATTACTTACATTGCTTTTTGTACAACAGACGGCTTAATTTTAAATACAAAAATAACGTTATTTGAGGTACCTTTAAGTTTTAATCTATAGCAAATTTTGAAAAATGGAAAAACTATAAACCTAGTGGTTCATTGTGTTAATAATATACTAAAAAATCATTCAGATTTGAAAATATTTATGTTTGTCTGATTATATCAGACTTTGGCGGCGAGGACACGAAACTTAAACGATATCAGACTTAAATTAAATTAAAGGTTAAATTAAATTAAAGCTAGTGACATCATTTATTTCGGACGGAGTCCATGAAGTGTTAGTAAACAAAAAAATTTAAGGCAACTCCTCATCGGCTAGTCAATTAGTCATATCTTATAAGATAGTACGTGCTCATCCATACAAAAAGAGAAAACGTTTTTCCACCTCTAAATATTTTCAAATCTGAATGATTTTTTAGTATATTATTAACACAATGAACCACTAGGTTTATAGTTTTTCAATTTTTCAAAATTCGCTATAGATTAAAACTTATAGGTACCTCAAATAACATTATTTTTGTATTAAAATTAAGCTGTCTGTTGTACAAAAAGTAATGTAAGTAATTTATTTTTAAAAGCTAAACCTATAAACCTAGAATATATTATGTAGAACCGATCGACGCCAAAATCAAAGTGATCTGTTATGATTTAGTTAGTGGAAAACGTTTTCTCTCGAAATGCAAATTTCACTAAGAAAAGTACCTATTGTCAATCGCGAGCTGTAACGATCTCTATCGCACGCGATGCCGGGAGCTTGAGCGCGCGAGCGATAGCAAATGTTTTCCTAAATTCTTATTGCTCTAGAATCGGAAAGCTATTCTTCCCTCTTAAGGCGACTACAGCACCTAAATTACGATTTTATGATGCGTTGATAAGCATGACGCATTGCATTCAATCGAAGAAAAAAATACTACGGTAATATTCAGGACATAAACCAGATAAGTAGTTCGATAGAAAAAGCTCACAAAGTCACCTCTAAATACCAATATTGTGTATCTTTTAAGCTGTAAAAACGATAGTAAAATGCACACAGGAACTTGAATTTGCTCAAAATGTTTGTGATTGAACACTCTCGATAAGTAGTTAACGCATTTTTCGATTTAAGCTGTTACCTTTCCATAAATCTCATTTTTCTAACTTTCGAACATGTTTTTACGCACGCACGCTTTCATAGTCCGTAAACTTCGTGTATCGAGACACTGTTCGCACTGCCGGCCCAGGCCTGTTGAGAGACGGAGATGGCACTATTCCTATGTGTGCTGCCTTTATCGGGTGCTGTAGTCGCCTTAAGAAAATGAGATACCGCAGTTTGCTGTCACTAGCTTTCTAACCCTCGGGACTTCGTTCCCGTAGGAATTTAGGAAAATTATGTAGCCAATGTGTTAATCCAGGGTGCCAGCTACCTCCATACCTAATTTTATCAAAATTGGTCCAGCCGTTTGAGTGTGAAAGAGGAACAAAGAGGATATCTAGTCAAAGGTCGATATGCAGTCTCTTCCGAAAATAACTGGTTTAAGGCTAGGTTAACCTGAGGATTGGCTAGTCAAACCTAGGAGCGCCGGAGTTTCGAGGTTTGACTATAACAATACATGTAAACAGTTGACAATGGAAGACTTCTTTTTTAGAGACAGTCACGACAGCGCCCTCTAGTGGAGGTGTCTAACAATATATTATCAATCACATGATATGCCGGCCGGCAGGCGTATAGGCGCGGCGCGGGCGCCCCGTAATTGTTTGATCAATATCATGGCCTTAGGGTGTGAGTAGAGAACAGACTAAAAATTACGAGAATCTTTAAAACTTTGTGTTAGTATATAATTTGAAGGTCCTGATTTACTGATCCATTAACGACCAGCTCAAAATATTTGGGCTAGATAGGTTAAAGGCGCAAGGGATTCGATTATAACGTAGGAAAGGACTAAGAAAAGAAGGATTTAGGACTAATTTACTAATGTGTATTTAATGTAGGTATTGTTTAGTTGTTAGAAATAACTTTTATTTTGTCTTCCTAAGCACTATACTGGGTGAAAACAAACATCCTAGCTATATTCAAAATCCTGAACCAGTATCACTCAAAGACATTTTTATAAAAAAATAAAAAAATATATTTTTCCCATAGGAATAATTCTTTTTTTGCCAAAACGTAGGGGTGCGCCCGAGTGGTGTCTATGTTTAGGAAAAAAAAATCCCCCCCCCCCCCCAAAAAAGTGTTGTGTAAGTGATGCTGGTTCAGGATTTTCAATAAAGCTAGAAGGTTCTTTTTCAACCTGTATACTTAGTCAGTTTGATTTTCAATTAACTTTAGAATTTCATAAGCTCTAAAGATAAAACTTTATGTATTTATCGTATGCAGTAAGTTTATTTATTTTCTCTGAAATAAATGAAATTTAAGTTAAACTTTGTAAGCAAATTGTAAACACTTTAAAATAAGATTAAATTATAAGCCTATTATTTTTATTTGTTCGCTAAAAGTATCATAAACCTTAATAGATCAGTGGCTGTATTTCCTACTTTATTGATATTTTTATTTCTCAACTGTAAATAACAAAAAAAAAACATACAAACTCACCTACTTGCCTTAGAAATCCAAAAATAGATTAAAAAATGAAACAATCCGTAAGTAAAGCTAGTGTCACACGGGTCGTCCTTACGGAGAGTCTACACTGTACTGACGAGTCGTCGCGCCGTACAAACAGACAAACACATTATGCAATGTACTTACACTGATAAAGGACGGGGGGTGGTATTCCGTGTTTTGATTGAGATCTGTAGATAGAGATAGAGATAGCGACTATTAGTAAGTGGCCACGCCAGCAATTTGACTGATATTTATTCGTATAATAGCTTTACACCCGGGACTTCGTTCCCGTAGGAATTTGGAAAAATTATGTAGCCTATGTGTTTATCCAGGATGTCAGCTACCTCCATACCAATTTATATCAAAATTGGTCTAGCCGTTTGAGTGTGAAAGAGTAACAAACATCCATACATCCATACTTACAAACTTTCGCGTTTATAATATTAGTAAGGATTAGTAAGGACTAGTAAGGATAAGGATTAGAAGAACGTGCTTTCCGCGGCGGGCGGAAACGAGGAAAAGGGGACTTTGTTACCTTGGGAATTTGGGAAAGTTACGTGGCCCATAGAATAGAATAGAATAGAATATTTTTTATTTGCATTAAATGTGGTAGTGCACAGCACACAGGCGAGGTGTTATTGAATACAAGGTCAACACATTTAACCAAATTTTAGCATGCAAAGTTACAACTTAATAACATTTATGTCATAATTTTATACAACTAATCTAATAAGTCCGAAATAGAATAAAAATTATTAACAATGAGCCTTTTTTTTTAAGTCATAACAAATCTATTATAGGTCAAGGTTTTTACATCATCTGGCAACGCATTATAAATGTTTACGCACATGGCATAACAGTGCTTCAGGTAGAGTGTAGTTTTAGGATTCCTGTCATAGACCAATTTGTCTGGATTTCTTAAAATTCTAGTTTGTATAATGTCTGACCTTTTATTAAATAAGCTATGTTTTTTTTCACAAATTTCGCAATTTCCAAAATGTACATTGAGGGAAGGGTAAGTATATTGAACTTTTTAAAATAGGTGTAACAAGATTCCGTAGAGGGTATTCCAGCAATGGCTCGAATACATCGTTTTGTGCTTTAAATACTCTACATAGGTCATGTGTTATACTGCTGATGTTTGCCCTGACCAGCAGAGGTCGAACCCAACGTTCGATTCAGAAGAAGCACTTAGCCAGTGACAAACTCCCTTCAAGAATTGTTATAGCAGTGCGATCAATATCTTTAAACACACGTAATAACCCCCGCAATCTCCATGAGACAGATGCTGTCAAGTGCTCGTGACTCTACACTTGACACAGACGGACGGACGGACATTTTGGAAACGGTTTTATATGATTATCGAGTTAGTTAAGACAACCCTGACCAACTCGATATAGAGTAACAAATAATGTGAAATGTGGGTCCTCAAAAAAATCAAGAGTCAAAAAAAATCGTTCCCGTGGGAATTAGGGAAAATTATGTAGCTACATTACTGCAGGGTTTCGTGTAATCCGTCCAGTAGTTTTTTCGTGAAAAAGTAAAAAACATCCATACAAACTTTCGCGTTCATAATGTTGGTAAGGATAATTTTAGGTACGGAGGGCCACACATCAGGTTACCACACGCGTGCACTCTGTGCTGTTGCGATAAGAGCGGTTTTGCAATGAAAATGGAGTAACCTGATTACCTGATGCGCGGCTTCTGTACTTACCTAGGTACCTAACATTTTCTTATAAACTGGCAGCGAGATTTATGTTTTCGCGACATTTATTTTGAGTTTGTCGTAAAAAAGAAAGTTAAAATCGGTAAGCATGGAATTTTTATAAAATGCAATAAACAAATGTTTTTATAAAACATCAATCAAGTGTTCTGACGACACAGCTGTCACTGTTGCTCCTATCACTGCTATCATCTCAGCACCCTTATCATCATCATCCTTATCAGTCAAACTACTGGGGATTGATTACGCTAAGAACTGATAGAGAGTTAGAGAGGGACTCCAGAACGTTTTGGATAGTCGAGCGACTTTTTGGCCGTGTGATCGGTTGAGAATAACACCACCCCATGGGTAGAATATTATTACTTATAATATCATTTATTTGGTGATCGATCACATCAAACAAGACAAGCAAAAAACATACAGGGCTTTAGGTAAATCTCTTTCAACCTCTCGGGTAGGTGATCAAACCATAAAACTGAACAACTTCATCAGCATATACCTACCTAGCGCATTTTGTATGGTATATCAAAATTTTTTTTTTCTTGTTTTGACCTAAGTATGTTCCTTGGGGAAGTTGTTCAGTTTCATGGACTGATTAACCACCCAAGAGGTTTAAAGAGAGATAGGTACGTACCTACCTACCTACCTAAAGCCCTGTATACGTATAAAGGAAACTACGTATGATCCTTGGGAAAAGTTTAAAGGCTGACAATAACAAAATAATCACAATAACATCTTTAAATAAAGTTGTTTGTTTATCTGCTTGCCAGGCAACGGAAAATTTTCATGCGCCACTAATAGGTAGGTACCTAAATAATAAATTGCGACAAAAACACCATAGGATAATCTAGATTATTGTCCCGGTCAATGATCCCACGTCAACTTGTGATGAATTAGTTGTTGTTCTGCAATATGATTGACAATAATTCATGATAAAACCAGTGCAAAGGAAGTGCAACGGATTCTAACATGTTAGGTTAGTCTACTGAATTTAAAACAGCGTCATCTATTGAATGTTGAAGTAACTATTTTACACTAGCGCCATCTGTGTAACGATTACTGAACCACCACAATGCTTAGCAAAGATAAACCCGGCAGTTGTATTAGTATTGCTTTCCAACGCTAGAAGTCGCATTCAATTTAGAATGTCTTCTCGGCGACAGATGTCGCTAGCTGTTTCAAAATTACAGTTCTCTAGTTTTTAGTAATTAAATATTTTATCATGAAATTCAATCTAAATGAACAACTTTTCTCCAGAAAGCTGTACCATAGTTACTTAATTAATTCGATTTTAAGACAATTTTAGCCACTACACAGCTTATATGGAATGAATTTTTTTTTTTGATCAAAATCCATTAATTTCCTAGGAGAAAGTTTTCAGCTTAATGAGCAGATTCAAATCGTTAATTTTCATCGCCTGATTTAAAATCACCACAAAAAATTAATGAACTGCTTACTACCTACCCTACTCAAAAAGTTTCTTTTTTCATAGTTCTCTTTTCTATGTAGTGTCTTCCTAAGCATCTTCTGAGTGAGTTCGCAGTATAATATTAAGCCCCAAGCTAGATTGTAAATGTAAATCTAAAAAAAAACATTATTTCGACCTTTCCAGGAAAAAAATCTTATTAATGTTAATATGCTCGTAGCCCAGTGGTGCTCGCTGACCTCAACTGATCAGTGAGGTTAAGCAGATGGGTAGCCAAAGTGGCAATTTAACACGAGCGTTTTCCGTGCTTCGGAGGGCACGTTGTCGTTTGACTACAGTCGTTAAAACCTAGTCAGAGGCCATTGTGCGGTTTGAAAACTCTGAAACCAGGGTTAGCCAAGTTCGCCACACACTTGACTATACCTAGGTACACGATAAGAAGAAACAGACACCTATTGAAAATATGGTTCAGATCTTGTTTTGACAAACTACTTCATCAATTTAACCAAATTAAATTAACCTGCCGCTGTCACAGATCGTTATCGAACCACCCTAACTAGATGACTATGCCAGTCGGTTAACCCGTAAACCGTCCAATTACCGGCGGCCGACCGCCACGCGCCGCGGCTTAAGCCGCCGCTGGAGTACCTATTTCTCGGGGCTTAACCCAGCAATGTGTACTATCTAAGGAAGATAGATGTCTTGGCAATGGAAATAAAAAAAAACATCGTCCTAGCACTACGTCTTACAGAAGAAAACTCAAGTCTTGATTAATTAGATGTTGATAAGCACAGCCCTCATTATCAGTCCATCAAATTATTTAATAAATTGCCTCGAGAGTTAATATATTACCAACTTAACAATGTTCAAGAAAAAGTAAAAAATATATAATATGTTTCTATTTTATTGATAACTAGCTTTCCGCCCGGGACTTCGTTCCCGTGGCACTTTTTTAGTTTTTTCTTTCATAAGAACCTTCTCCTGACAATAAGGAACACAACAAAAAAAGAATCATCCAAATCGGTCCAGCCGTTCACGCGTGATGCCGTGACAACGAAAATCGGGTTCCATTTATATATATATAGATTCCGTCCGCTCATTTGTTACAAACTATAATTTATCAGACTTTTTGATTGGCTAAACAAACTTTGAATATATAAATAATTTTAAGATGTAATAATATACAATATGTCCCACTGATGAAACCTTCCGATCGGTATAATAAAACTACAGAATAATTTGTTTTTTCGTGTACCGGGTTCGATTCCCGGTACTTTCCCTCCGTGTGGCATAGCCGTGGGACACCCTGTATATCTAAGCTGTAAAGTTAGCAATAAACGATTAAATTAAATAAATACGCCGTGTGGTGATCGGTTGAGAATAACACCACACCATTTCTTTCCGTGGGTGTAGTTGGTCAAGATTGGGGTCAAGAGTTTACCCATCTTATAATAAAAAAATAATAAAAAAGATTCGGAAGTCTATACACTCATGATTATAAGAGAGAAATCTCATTGCATACGCTGGTTGATGGTGTACGAGATTACTATCGCAAGCGGCGTAAACAATCGCGCGACGGGTTAAACCAAACCGCTTCAAACCTCGTAGCAATTAACTATAAATAAAAACACAATAAAATAAGCCTCCCCTCTCGATCACCCTCCACCCCTCTTATTGTCAAACACAAACTCTTTAACTGTTGAGCGTGAATTAAAAACTACCCTCCTCCGGGCTGAATTAGATTCATGTTCATAATATCTTTGTGTCTGTGTGGGAAGAAGTTTAATAAAGAATATTGTCTAGTGTATCGCTAGTAATTATATTCTAAAACTAGCATTCCGCCCGGGACTTCGTTCCCGTGGGAACTTGGGGAAATCATGTAGGTGATGTCCATTACGGATAATATAGGATTCAGTAGTCTTGGAGCCTATTCAATGCAAACAGTCAAATCTTTCCTCTTTATAATATGTATAGATAGATAGATATAGATAAGTATAAGTATAGATAAAAATAAAATTTAACCCAACTAATAATTGAAATGCAAAGTTAATTCTGTCTGTCTGTTACACTTTCACGCCTAAACTACTGAACCGATTTTGATTAAATTTGGTACAGAGATAGATAAGACCTTGGGAAAGGACATAGGCTAAACTTTATCCCACAGTTGGGCACGATATAACCTGTATTCCACGCGGGCGAAACTTTTATAAAGTCCTAAAAAGAGTTAATAGCTAGCAAATTCTATATTTTTCTTCTTTTCAAACCTAACATAAAAATTCTTAAATAAACAAAAACGAACACATACAAAAAACATTACAAATCCGCCACTAAACCAATTTGAATGCGATTTTCGTCTCCATAAAATTGCCAGCAACATGCATCACTTCGGTCACGTGCCGAGGATTTAAATTTAAACTTAATTTAATGTTAACTGACTGGTTAATTAACACGGTCAACGTTTCAATGGTTAACGGTGACAAGTGGTGGTCCTATTTGAGGGATGTAGTTAAAATTGACTGACATTTTGTGTATCAGAGATTTTTAACCACCAACAAAAAAGAGGGGTCTTATAAGTTTGATGTGTCTTTCTGTGTATCTGTGTGTTTATCTGTGGCATCGTAACTCCTAAACGAATGGACCGATTTCGATGCATTTTTGTTTTGTTTTGTTTTTTTATTATTATAAGATGGGTTAACTCTTGACCTCAATCTTGACCATAAGGTCAAAGATGAGATCGACGATGGAGCGAGTTAACTCAGAAAATGCCTATAAAGGCACTGGTACTCCTACGCACCGACGGAACCCAGCAAGCTGTTTGGCGTCGGACTTCGGTAGGAGGGTGGTCGCAAACCAGACGGCCCTTTACAGAGCCTACCACACCGCATGAGACCATAGGACGACACCTCAGATCCAGAAAAAAATGAAGTGTCGTTGCCTGGGATGGATTACTAGGAGGCAGGTCTCATTTGTGTTTCCTTAGTCGCCTCTTACGACACCCACGGAAAGAGATGGGGTGGTGTTATTCTCAACCGATCATCACACGGTTTAAAGTTACGTAATCGAGAAGTTTTTATAAATATTCTCTGTTTAATATTCTCTTAGCCCATAACGCTCACCATTCTGGATCGATCAATGAGGTTAGTAAATTGGATGACATTGATTGTTCAGCAACAAGTCCAAAATTGAAAACTTTTGTATCACCCCCGACATTTGGTCGTTTATAACTTTTAGACGGCTGAACCGATTTTGATAAAATACAGCTAAGAAACATCTCCATCGGGTCAACTTTCTAACAAAAAAAAACGTTTAGGAGTAATGATACCACAGACAGTACGAAGATACACAGACAGACAGACAGACAGACAAAGAATTTATTCATTGCTTTAAAACACACACACAACATTAAAACAGTCAGAAGAACAAATACACATTAAAGGTTACAGAGTTATTCTAGTGTTGTGTGTGTGTCAGAATGCAACAAAAAGGCCATAGCTCAGCATAAGCTTTGTCCAAAGGACAAAACACTGGTATTCTGCTATAACCTCATTAACGTCAGTCACGAGTGCTCAGCAGCGAAGATAAACACTAAAAAAGAGAATGTACAATATAATGTATAATATGTATAACAGGGGATAAATATGTGAGTTATGTGTGTAGGTATGATATTGCGTACAGACGTACAGATTCACCCGTCAAACTTATGACACCCCCCTCTTTTTTGTCGGAGGTTAAAAATTTGGGATAACCACAAGACTGAACAACTTTCCCCAATGAACATACTTACATCGCGAAATGAAAAAAATATTGTCGTCTCTCCATACAATTTGTACGATGAGCTGATCGCCTTTGTTTAGAATTTCTTATGGCTATGTAGTGATACATAACATGAGGGGCAATCACCCCCTAAGGTTTTAGCCAACTAATTCGTGCCTGTTGCGGCTGAAACGACCGGGTGCTGGGGTTCTGAGGCAATCGAATTTATCCGGGAAATCGGCCGTCGATTGCGGGAAAAAGGCAGTGATCCTCACTCCGGGTCGATCCTGCTGCAAAGGTTATCCATCGCTATCCAGCGCGGAAATGCTGCAAGTGTGATGGGTACCTTTGCAGCGGGGATGACTCGGGGAGATTTTATAAATAGACATTTTTATAACCTCATTAATGTTGACCTTTGACGATGTTATGATTGTAATGAATTTAATACTATTTTAGTTTAGTAGTATTGACGTTGTTAAGTATTTTGTGAAGAGAAATAAAAATAACTAGATCAGCTCACGAAATGGACGACTTTTGACGGCCGGTTTGGTCGAGTGGTAGTGACGCTGCCTCTTGATCGGCGGGTCCTGGGTTCGATCCCCAGTCGGGGCAAACCTTTGTGTAAAAAGCAGATATTTGTTCTCGGGTCATGGGTGTTTGTGTTTGTCTTTATGTGTGTTCCGAGGGACCCACGACACAAGGGAAAACCTTACTGTGGGCCTTTGAGTGTGTAGCGTTTATTATATTTATTATTATTATTAATGGAACAAGTTTCCCTAAGAAACTAATTAAAAGTCACCTACTCCATATAGGGCAGGGAATGTTGACCTATGACCATAGTATTTTATCACGAGTGTTTCCGTAAGAAACGATACACACACTCAAAGCTATAGGGCCTTTTTATATTATTATTTTTTACTTTATTTCAAATAAAGATCGCCAAACTACAAGAGTAGTTTGTAGGCGTAGCGCTCTTCCTATGTAGTAATCTTTAAACTTAATTAACTAATAAACTTAACTTTAAATGTATTATTTATTACATGATATAGTTTGCACGATAAGAAGAAGAAGATAACATTTCATTTCTAATTTTCCTTTTTAATTCACCTAACCCTTTTATTTTATTTCTATCAATTAATACTTTTTTATGTAATATTTGTTACACAATTTTGGTACCAGATACCTTTCGAACGGCACGGCACGGCACGGCACTTCAAAACTTGAATTACCATTGCCCACTATGTTCTCAGCTTCTAGTATTACTATTACATAGGAGGCAATGGTAATACAATTTTGCCGTGCCGTTTTCGAATTATAAAAAGGCCCTTGGCGTAGGTATATAGGGGGGGGGCAGGATGGTCCATGCCCACGTATGGTCTAGGGCCCACCATATTGGGCTACCAATTTGAAATTCTATGATTAACGCCAAAATACTTATAACTTCACACAAAAATCATTTTAAAAATTAAATAATTATCTATAGCATGGGAAATCTACAAACCTACTTATTATTTCATACTATAGTACAGTACTAAGTTAATATTGAATACACCGCGTATTAAGCTAAAGTACATCTAATTATGCCAGCCCCCCCCCCCAAAATTTAACCCTAGATACGCCAATGCTCAAAGGCCCACACCTTAGTATTCCCTTGTGTCGTGGGTCCCTCGGAACACACATAAAGACAGACACAAACACTCATGACCCGAGAACAAACATCTGCTTTTTACATAAACGTCTGCCCCGACTGGAAATCGAACCCAGGACCTGTCGATCGAGAGGCAGCGTCACTACCACTTGACCAAACGTCGCCCTTGTTAAGTCAGCAAGGCGGATTGTGATAGTATAATATTTAAAATTGCCTTAACTTTAATGGAAGTCCCTGCAACTGGGTGTTAGTATACTCAGCTTTTTTTTTTAATTTTTATAGATGAGGTCGACGATAGAGCGAGTTTACCCAGAAAATGCCATTAAGACTCTGGTATTCCCACGCACCGACGGAACACAGCAAGCTGTTTGGCGTCGGACTTCGGTAGGAGGGTGGTCACGAACCAGGGGCACTATTTTTGAATCACTCGCTTCGTGTCGAGCGATATACATATTTGGTTAATTTGCGTAAATTCTATTTATTTTAGAATTTTTTAACTACTACAATTCAAAAGTGCCTAGACCCTTCCAATGAAGTGTTGTGATTAAAAATCTCGGAAATCAATAGAATTCGCGTAAATCTATAAAATATATCATTCGACATGAGGCGAGCGTTTCAAAAATAGCGCCCCAGACGGCCAGACACTGAGTCTACCACACCGCATGAGACCGTAGGACGACACCTCAGATTCAAACCAAACTGAGGTGTCGTTGCGTAGGATGGATTAATAGAAAGCAGGTCTCATTTGTGTTTTCTTAGTCGCCTCTTACGACACCTACAGAAAGAGATGGGGTGGTGTTATTCTCAACCGAACACCACACGACGGTAAAACACAGATGCTCTTTTAACACCAACACTCTTAAACAGATACCGCCTTAACAACTTCAAAATTAATCCTCCACCCATATCAACTCTTAGATAACCCGACCAATTTAACATGACCGTTATTTACTTAGAATACTGCAACTTTAAAGGGCCTATTTATATTGGCAGCATAATATACTTTGACAAAACCTTGTTTTACGGCTGAAGAGTCAGCACAAAGTCTCTTACGAATTACAAAAATAACTTTGCAGTTGCGAAACTCGATTTTTACCACTGGTAGGCTGTATTGAATGGACTTAAAGACGTGGTAGAGTTGTAAGGGGAGAAGACAAGTGAAAATATAAGTTGGCGAAGATCTCCTCAGGCTAAACACTTGGTTGATAGGAATCTTGCAAAGGAAATGTCTTTTTCAGTCACCATTGTCTACAATTACTTGCTTTGTGGCTTGTAGTATACGTCCCTCTTTGTCTAACGTGTGGGATGTGGTATATGTTCGTCCCTTTCAAATACTTTTTGAAATCCAATTTTGAGATTTCCGCTCGACTCTGTTTCGACGTTTCTTTTTACGCTTTTTTTTTAGTTGTGTTTGTTTTTACGGATGTTTGAATAAAGGTTGAACGTAAAATTTTGTATTGTTTCTTAAGTACCTATATTGCTTTAGTTAGCAATTAGATTTAAATAACACACGCCACGCCGGGCCGCGGCCGCTGTGAAAATGCGATGAGTACCTAAGTACCTCTAGGTACTTACGTTGCTGGTTTTCGTGTTTTACACTGTTATCAATTATCATTGTATTTACTGGAAAATTGAGTGAATTAGAGTAAATCAGTTAATTTATAAAGCAGATAATATTAATAAACATGAACAATTTGGAAAATTCCGTTAAAAATCATTCACAATTATGGGCTGAGTTTAGGGTTTTAGTTTTTGCTAATCTGTCCCTGACATCCTGTATGTAAACTTTGACCGGGAGACGTATTTTGAAACAATAAAATTCCGATTCGCATACGAATTGACAAGATTTGTATGAGATTCTCATGCGAATCTTGTCAATTCGTATGCGAATTGGAATTCTATCGTTTCAAAAATACGTCTCCCGGAGTCAAACATAAGACTAAAGTTAGTAACTTAACCAAAACCGACGCAATTTTTTTCCACACTTCGCTCTACCCAACCCCCATCGGGTAACCAGCGCAATGGCAAGCAAGGCATTCAGTGAGCAGTTAAAAATGACATTTTTATAGAGTTGTGGCACTATCCTGTGGGTATAAAAAGACATTATTACATTCTACAAAGAGGGTAGGCAGGCTGTGGGTGACAGACGATCTTAACGGGTTAGGGGTGGCGATTCAAGGGAAAAATATGTACTTACAGGTATAAAATTAAAAAAAAAACCGTGATTTTCTTCTTCTTCTTATCGTGTAGGTATAGTCAAGTGTGTGGCGAACTTGGCTAATCCTGGTGTCAGAGTTTTCAAACCGCACAATGGCCTCTGACTTGGTTTTAATTAACGACTGTAGTCAATCGACAACAGCCGGGACCGTGCCCTCCGAAGCACGGAAACGCTCGCGGTAAATTGCCACTTTGGTCACCCATCACCTCACCCATATCAAAACCGTGATATTACAATTTCACAAGCGAAATTATAATCCCCAGCGATGTTACAATTAGCCTGGTAAAATTATAAATTTACGAAACTTTAAGGGCCACCTGCATGAAATAAGGGTAAGTTAGGTGATGTTAGGTAGGTGAGGCTTTTTCAGGTTTGGTTAACTTAGGTTAGGTTGCATAATGTTATAAGAAAATCCGCCAAAGTTAAAAAAAATGCAGCAGTTCACAAAGTACCGAGAGTTTCGACGCAACAACACACTGTGGTACTGACTGAAAATCAGCGCTTTAGTCTAGTGCTACAGCACATGCTGAGTCAGCGCCATTTTGACTGCTTTAGATAAGTTTTATGTTGTTCTACTTGTTTGTATTGTTTGGAAGCAGTTAAATAAAGTTATATCTATCTATCTATCTATCTTTATAATCTTACTAAGTCATTTTACAATATTAAGGTGACACACACTCACGCCTATGATCGGCAGGGGTAGGCAGATCATCGTGTGGTTCAGAATCACTTAAAGCCACATTTAACATTTTGAAATTTATTGGATGAAATATATGAGTAGGTATAATGGTGAGAGATTGTCCGCTTTTGACCCACGATATATAACAAAACTCTTAAGTCCTTCTACAAATGCCTGGGAAGAGTTGTCAGCTGGCTCATTTAAATTATTTGGCTATAATCTTTTTGCTTCAATGTGGGTTTCTTAGGAATCAAACCGGCAATCATACCTAGGACATCGAGACACAAAACCAGTTGGCTAAACTAAATCGTCAAAATGTTATGCCTTGGACGTTTTGACAAAACGTCACCCCTGCCAACCCTATCCACAATATCAATATAACTGACCCCTGAGCTGTTAAAAAGAAATAAAAAAGTAATAAAACGCAAACCACCGCCCCTCCCTCCCCCCTCTAACAACCCCGCAAGGGTTGCTCTTGAACGGTGGAACTAATTCCTAAATACTGTTAAAATTATTTTGAGGAATTATTTTACTTAGACAGCTGAGAAGAAACGCCTATGATCTAAGGTCTGTATTACAGAACGCGACTCAGACTCTGATCTATACTTGAGAAGCAGTCGTCTTTGTTGTTTTGATAGGGAGAGAAAGAGACACTCAATACTTAAGGCGACTACAGCACCTAAATTACGATTTTATGATGCGTAGATAAGCATGACGCACTGCATTAAAACGAAGAAAAAAATACTACGGTAATATTCAGGACAGAAACTAGATAAGTAGTTTGCTGAAAACATGATTCAGCACTTTTGGTTCGATAGAAAAAGCTCACAAGAAAGATTCGATAGAAAAAGATCAAGATTTAAGTCTCCCTCTGTAATATGGACCTAAGTTTTCGAACCGCTAAATAGCTTGTTCTTCAGCTTTATCGGTTTGACATGAGTGCAGGCATAGGCTTATATAGGGGACAAGGGGGAAGGATTTTTTAAAATAATTTCATTTATCAAAAAAAGTGGTCTTGGTCGACCAAGAAAAAGGTGGAAAAATGAGTTACACGCTCTTGATGACGCCTGGAGGAAAATGCATTAGACTGAAGTTGGAGGTCAAAACGAGGGGATGCCTTTGCCCAGCAGTGGGTCTGATCAGGCTAGCAACAAATAAAATCATTTACAGTAGAGCCGAATCCTAAAGTTATACGTATGACGAGCATTTCAAATGATATTAATATTAGGAAACATTTTTTGAAGTTATACTTCTTTAGGCGCGTTATGAAAAAATCATGAGAGTGAAATTTTAAGATGCGCGCGCATCTGTGACACAAAATTAACAGTATGAAGCTGTCTGCTTAACCGCTCAAAGAAGTATAACTTCTCACGCGCGTACATAAGTACACGCACCCATTTTTTTTTAGTTTAGAGTTATGTTATGATAATGTATGTCCATAGTTTGTAATTAATTATGGAGATATGGTATTATTGAATGTTGATTTGAAAAGATGACGACGTAACAAGGTTAAAGCGACCTGTGGTTGAGCTGTCATACGTAACTTTAGGATTCGGCTCTATACTGTAGGTTTCTTGAGAGCCCACTAAAGTTTTGCTAAACAATTTAAATTAATTCCATTTAGGCGCTTTTTCGGTAAGCTATAGTTACGAAATATGTTAAAGTCGTTATTTATTATTGTTTTTATCCATAAATTAACGCTTTAATTCCTTTCAGAGTAGGCAGAACATGTTTTGGTTCTTCTAACACTTGACGCAACATTTGTCATTCATTCTGAGAGTTAAATGGAATATAAGTAAAGGGAATATACTTGGTGAAAAAGAACCTCCTAGCTTTATTCAAAATCCTGAACCAGTATCACTCAAAGAACACATTAATGAAAAAAAAAATTTTATAGATATTTTTTCAATGGGAATAGTTCATTTTTTGCCTAAACGTAGACATTTCCTACACCAGGCACGCGAGGGGTGCGGGTAGCGCTCGGGGGGTGCACCCGAGTAGTGTCTACGTTTAGGAAAAAAAATCCCGCCCCCCCAAAGAAAAAAAAAGTGTTCAGTAAGTGATACTGGTTCAGGATTTTCAATAAAGCTAGGAGGTTCTTTTTCAACCTGTATAAGTAAAAGCTACAACTCTTCCCAGGTATACTGTAAAAGTCTGTAAGGCTGACCACCTCTCACCATTATACAACTTGTTTTTTTTATTAATAAAGGGTTCGCTCTTGACCACAATCTAGCCCAAGGGCAAAGATGCGGTCGAGGAATCTCTAATTTTCCATCTGAAAGCCTCTACTATTTGTGTCAAACGTGTCATCTAGTGGTTCTAGAACCACTGATGCTCTGCCTACCCCATTAGGGATTATAGGCGTAAGTGTATGTATGTAAGTATAGTGGTGAAAGGTTATCAGCCTTTCGCCCACGGTACAGCAAAAATCCTCGCGTCCCACTTACTGGTTTCTACAGTACATCTAAAGTTTCTAGTGTAAAACAAGGTCCACACCAGGTCTGGTTCAAGTGGCGGCACCAGGCACCACAAACGTGCGTCAAGTGTGCGACGTAAGTGCGCGACCTGGGGCCGGTTCTAGGCCTTTGATTGTTGCAAGTAATTTTTAAAATTCACGAGATATAGCACAGACCTTGGCTTAGTTTAGGCTCTTCCAGATAAGAAAACTACCTACTCTGTAAGTATTACTAAATAGCTATTTAGGTATACGGTTTTTTATGTGTTAAGAGCAAATAATTGTATTATTATTATATTTTTAAGAAGCTGGATTTATTATGTGATAGTTACTATTGTACAGATACAGCATTTCAATTGGAAATTACTTTATTTTTTACAATGTCGCTCTGTGGCAAAATGTGGTCGAGGTAGGAAGCTCACCCAGAAGAAGCACATGTTGCTGAAATACAGATGCAGGGAGAGAGTTACATTCCTATTAAAATGAACAACTTGACCTCTACATACAATTCAGCTGATTACCTTCGTATGAGAAGTCGAATTTTATTTTACGAATTTACATAAAAAAAGCAATTAAGTACAAAGACACAGAACAAATTACAAATTTTGTATGAGTTACTGAACTGTGAGTAATTAGGGTAGAATCGCCAATATACAATATTATAAGTTTAATAACTTATTGTAAATATTGTATATTATGCTTGCAATATGCTTACTAATTTACCCCTATTTTCCCCAAATCCATGTCTGTATTGCCACCATGCTAGTATTTTGTCAGTCGGCAGCTTTGTCGCAACTCATGCGCATCTCCCGTCCCTTTCTCTCCATATCTACTAAAACGAGACACACGCCGGTCACGGGACAGTGGTCTCCGCTCTGCGACAATATTGAACAAAATGGTCAATATTGGTCCACTTATTGGTTACAATACCCACAGTGCAGCACACTTCGACTTATTTGTACTATTTTGGATGGGAATTTGTGATTTTTTGAAGTTGGGGTTTCGAGTTTTTTAGGTTTTTTGTGGTCAAAAAATAAGATACAAGACGTACAGGTTCCCGATTCTGTAACTTCAGTTGTGTGTTGATGGAATGCTTGCCATTTTCAACCGACTTCAAAAAAGGAGGAGGTTCTCAATTCGACTGTTTTTTTTTTGTTTTTTTTTGTATATTTGTTACGCGATTACTCCGGCAACTGTTGTCCGATTTTCAAAATTCTTTATTTGTTCGAAAGAGTATACTCCTGAAGAGGTCCCATATAAATTTTATCGAAAATGATTCAGCGCTTTTAAAAAAAATCAACAAAAACAAAATATACTACAAACTAGAACATCATCTTAATAAATGAATGACATTTCTGTTTGTAGTTATTTGCTAATAGGCATTGTAGTCCGCAAAAAACTAGATATCTACTTTGTGCGAACTGTTGTTGGGATTGAAGTCGGTGACTCATACGTTTTTAACGTGGAAAATTATATCCGTTCAGGTGGCGAAATTGAGAACCTACATACCTACATCTAATGACGGCTGCTTTGATTGGTGGCGCCACCGGCACCGCCAACAGAATTTTCAGTTGCTAGGTAGTTTGCAACTTTACGTTCGGTTGGCGGTGGCGCTGCTGGTCGGGGTGGTTGTCAGCAAGTATATGAAAATTAAATAGTTCTCAATTTTGCCACCAGGGTACCTACCACGATCGTTTAAAAGCATTTCTGTTTAGGATCCAACTTTGAACTGCTTTTTAAAATGGTACCATGATGGCGCTGCTTTGAACTGCTCGGTTGTCTATGGTCCATTTTAAATGTCTACATAAATTGTCGCTGGTCTGCCTTTGAATCGCAACAGCGCCAAAATTGAATCGCTTATAAGCCATCATGGTACGAATAAGCGTTGCAGACTTGTTTATAGTCGGATTTTTAATCAGACGGAGTAAACTGACAGATCGAAATGTCAATTAAAGTAATAATGATACCAACTTTCACATTATAGTGAAGTATTTGACTCATTCATAAATAGTTCAAAAGATGTGACTATGAATAAAATGCAAATAATTTTAGAGCATTTAAATTACCGTCAGTTAATTGTCAGACATCCAGCTCGACGACCACATTGATACTGTTAGTGACAGATTTTTGATAAATGTGACTGATGATGATGACGGTTCTTCCGATAGTGAATAAATTATTATAATTAAAATAACATGTTTCTTATTTATGTCCCATTTTTTGTGTTCTAGTTCCCCTTAATAGGTAGCAAAAACACACATTAGACAGATATTTTGGATTTTAGATCACTGAACTGAAATGATTAAATTGAGTAAATCATTTAAGCACAACATTAATTGCATTTTGTAAAAAAGCGGCAACATTCGATCTGTCAGTTTACTCCGTCTGATTAAAAATCCGACTTTAGGTCCTAAATTGGATCGCGCTAAGCGATCATGGTAAACCTCCTGAACACATAAAATGGCCTCCATTCTATCGACACACAACTTAAGTTACAGAATCGGGGCCCTGTTCTTTTCACGACTTTTAACTTGTATTGAGTGACTTTCAAGGGTCGGCAGAGGGCGCCCTAGGCGAATGTACTTAGAACAAATTCGTTGTGTACTGAGAAAAGGCCGTGTTAGGAGTACCCGAATCCGAAGAGCATGTATGAAGCGAATTATGAATGTAGAGGAAGCGAAAGAGGTTTGTTTGGATCGTAGCAAGTGGCAATCTGTGGTCTCTGGCTACCCCAATGCATGGTTCCCAACGTTTTAGCCTATGCGCCTCACCTAACGTTGAGCTAAAATCCTACGCCCCCTGTAGGGGCTGAAATTGGGAGTTTATATAAGAACATTAAACAAACAATGATAAAGTGATAAAAATGAGGGTGTTTATTTTTATTCATATGACAATAGAATTTTAATAAATGTACCTTTTGTTTTTACGAGTATATGCAGTTAACGTGAACCGTTTCTTCTCTATTATTTTATGACTCGTAGCGTCGAGAACGAATACAACAAAAATTAACCAATTGAGTTTAGTAATTTTTTTTAATAGGCAGAAATCAGGGACCTCTGCGCCCCCCTTGGAACCGCTCGACGCCCCCCAAGGGGGACGCGCCTCACTGGTTGGGAAACCCTGCCATAGACCATGGGACAAAGGCGTGAGCTTATAATATGTATGTATGTATGTATGACTTTCAATTAAAAGCAAATTGTACAATTAATATCGTTAGCTATTCAGTCGCCTGAATGTGCTGGCTTAACCATAATCTAAGTCTACTAAAAATATCAAAAAAATCAAAACGTACGGACCTAGTTTTTGGTGATCCTGACTCTATATCAAAATTTCACAGAGATCCGTTGACATTTAGGGAGTTGAATCCATTGACGCCGTTTGTATGGAAAAAAATCACTTAATGATTAAAAAATCCACCACAAAAACCCGTAAAAAATTTGGTAAACACATTAAATACATTGAACAGACGAAAAAGTACACGTCTATCAGATTTATTGTTTTTAGTGACGCAACTGTACGTACGATGTACACTAATCTGAGAAAATTTGGTGTTTGCCAAGAGCTGACCGTTTCAAAGACACAGATTTGGTACAGTCGATCGCGGATAAAATTACACAATAGGTATTAGCAGAATTTTTCAGAGTTCTTTTCTTCGTTGTCGTGTAGTTAATAGTCAAATAAGTGGCAAGCTTGCTCTTTTAGAGATAAGCTCGCCTTTGTATACTTGGTTTTTCCAATTGATTTAATAACTATGTTTGTGCAATAAAGAATATTATATATAATCCTGTCTGGTGTCAGAGTTTTGAGAAAATTTTTTTAAAAGCGAATGTGTTTGCTTTAGACCACAATCTAGCTAAGGGACGAAGATGTGATCGAGGATGTAGTAAGCTCACCCAGAAGATGCCTATTCACTCGAACTTTAAAGAGATTCGGGAAGTATGAGCTCAGAAATACAGACGCAGGCAGTTCTATTCCTTAGCGGTACGCAATGGACTTTGCCAATGTCAAAGTATTTTCAAGAAAATGAAAATAGAGGATGGAAAATTCGCCAATACCAAGTACAGAAACCCTTTATAAACCCCGTTTTAGCTTGAATTTTTGCTTCATCTAGTGAACAATTAAAAAAAATTGGGGCTTTGCAAACCGTATGTCAAAAACATGTACTTAACTCAACATAAGAAAATATTAATTTTTTTTTGTATTTGTTATAAATAGTCATTGAATATGCGTCCAAGTGTACAAGACTCAGGTAACATGATCAGCTCCTCGCTTGGTCACCTGAGGTTATATTTGTCCCCCCCTCCCCCTTTAATGACCACCCCACCCCCCCTAGTCTCTGTATGCCCATTGGACATTGAGCACTCGTATACGAAACAATATTTGGACATTTAGAAACTTGAATTTCCATTCTGAAGCACGTACTGCCGAAATTTGATAATGGTGTCTTGGTCAAGATAGCTAATATTTGGTGGGGTTCCGTACAAAAATATGTGGTGTAAGATTCACTGATATAGGTTGTAAGATATTGTTTCACGTTAAAAACGTGTGAATCGACCAACTTTAACTTCAAAAGTGTTTTTTTTTATTTAGAAGAAGTAAAAGAGTCGTAAAGCAGTGATACCTGAGTTGGTAATGAGCCAGACTTTTTTCTTTTTCTTTTTAAATCCCGGTGCGTAACTGTACCAATTAATTCGTCTTTTCTAATTTATTCATGGATTTTTCATTTATTTTCACTTACTCAGCGGTGAAGGAAAACATCGTCATGGAAACCGCACGTCTAAGAAAATTCGTTTTCGTACGATCTACCAACCCGCATTGGACCAGCATAGTGGACTATGGCCCACGATATACGACGGAGATGATAGAGAATAAAAACAACAAACCGACTGGCAGGGTAAAAAAAACTAATGAAGATGACAAATATTTGCATGCCTATTAGGATGGGCAGATAGAATAATATTATATGTGACTTACTGTAAGCATTATTATCTAACATCTAATGAAAATCGTATTCTCGCATGATTCTTGCAAGTAAATTAATTAAATTGAATTGGGTTAGTCCACATTTCCCCACTGAGAGAATTCCCCTTAGGGGGGAAAAGTGAACTCTCGTGTAAAATTAGTGCAGAAATCCCCCTTGACATTTAAGAAGAGTGCAGTTTTATAATCATTATCTCGAATAATCATTATCTCGAGTGGTTAGAGAACCCTAAAACTCTTTCGTAATACCTAAACGTTCGTCACGAATCATTTTAAACTGTAAGCACATTATGATAAAGTCTATTTTTCCTTTTTCTTCTCAAGAACAAGGCTCTAATGTGTGTTTGTTTCTTTAAAATCTTTTCGATAGAGACACTTTGAGTCACGTAGTATCAAATTACTGGAAAATGACCTTTATCTCCTTGAATTAGAGTCTACGTATAGAATTGAGTTTTGATTATTGGGTTTCTTATTTGAATTTGTTTAATGGACTTCTATTTAGGTTTGTTCAGTACATTTTTCTTCTATTTAATTTTATTGACGAAATGTTTTAAGTATAAAACTTGCTTTTAAGTCTGTTTGTTTTGCTAGACAGTTATAGCTTAGCTTCTAGATTAGTAGTTGGTTATAACTAGACGCTATAAACGCTACATACTCAA
This sequence comes from Aproaerema taeniolella, assembly GCA_949987775.1. Taxonomy (NCBI): domain Eukaryota; kingdom Metazoa; phylum Arthropoda; class Insecta; order Lepidoptera; family Gelechiidae; genus Aproaerema; species Aproaerema taeniolella. The sequence goes on along the minus strand of OX465268.1, from coordinate 503,588 downwards.
AAGCCCACGCTAAGGATTTCCCTTGTGTACTACCCAAAAGCAACCCTCGGAGTTTCTTGTCTATTCTCCTCTGAGGAAGACTGCACCATTGCGAATAGGCGGCAAGTTAAAAATGCTAATGTACTTAATTCACTACTTTGATATATTTTAAGTAACATACTGAATGTTCTATGAAATAAAGCTGTTTTTTACTTTGACTAACATATTCAGTTTGAGGTCTTTATTACAGAACGCGACTCAGACTCAGATCTATATTTAAGTAGCAGTCGCTTTGTCATTTTGACAGTGAGAGAAAGAGACAATCAATACTTAAGTTTAGATCAAGATTCATCTCCTTTTGTAATTCGGGCCTCAGACTACAGGCTTATGATGGATCACCCTCCAGCATGAATTACTTACACAAACATGTTCCTCTGTGGCTTCATACAGCCTACCCCAGTCCGTATTACAGAACGAGACTCAAGACTTGATATATACTTAAGTATTGATCGTCTCTTTCTCTCACTGTTAAAATGACAAAGACGACTGCTACTCAAGTATAGATCAGAATCTGAGTCGCGTTCTGTAATACGGACCTAAGAGATACATCAAAATGACCCCGAGCGAAGTTTTATTTTTTTAATTTATTTATTTAGTTACACTATTACATTCTGAGAAACATAACTATATAAATTATATTAAATGCACAACCTGTGAAGGTATCACATCGTACGGGGCGGGTCACTAGTTTATCGATAACTAGCTGATGCCCGCAACTTCGTTTGCGTGTTAATTTTTTTTGTACAGAGTACACAGATTGAAAACATCTATCTTACGTGATTTAGATTTTTACATACAAAAGTTTTTTCCCGCTAACTCCCGTTCCCGTGGGAATTTTGCAATATCCTGTTGCAACTAAGCTTTAAGTTTACTAAGGTACCTTCATGCCAAATTTCAAGCGTCTAACTTAAGTGGTTTAGATTTTTCATACAAAAGGATTTTCCCGCTAATTCCCGTTCCCGTGGGAATTTCGGGAATTCCTTTCTTAGTGCACCTCTACGGTATTTCAAGTGCCTACGTTTAGCCGTTTAGGCTGTGCGTTGATATGTCAGTCAGTCAGTCAGTCAGTCAGTTTCTCCTTTTATATATTTAGAATTAAATGCACAACTTGTGAAGGTATATATCTTACGGGGCGGGTCACTAGTTTATCGATAATTTTACTAAGCAGGCAACTAAATATATTCAAAACTTTAAACTGAATTTAAACTAAAAACTTTCAATAAAACCATTCATTCATTGTTCGTTTTTTTTTCTAAATAACAACAATTACTCAATAAAGGAAATTCGATATTTTGTTTAAAATTCTAGGGTGAAACGATATACTATTAAGTTTTTAAGACCCTTTGTCCGTCTGTCTGTCTGTGGTTCGTATTGTGTTGAGTTATTGTATAATAATGGCGATTTTTTAAAGTATTTTGCAAACAGAAGGCACTAGTGCGTGAATGTGTAATGATTTGATAAAAACCTTTTTTTTAAGTAATAAGTTGCATGGCAAAAAAAATAATAAGTAAGTTGCAAGATGTTAATTTTAGTTTAGTATTGCACTATTTACTTAAGAGCTCACTTCAAAAAACATTGCCAATGGTACAATTTTTCAAAATGCAGTTTATTTTTTGCAATTAAATTAACAATCTTCGAAAACCCAACAGCATTATTTGATTGTCGTTCTTGCGTTTCAAAACGTCATCTGTTTTTTTTTATAACGAATGGGTATCTATGCTTAATTAATTAATGGGATTGTGAAATTAGTGGCTCTTCTGTCGTCCAAAGAACAAAGTAACAACTTTACATTTCTTATATCAAATAGTAAGTAATCTGTATACATATCTTCTTTATATATATAATTATAAATTCTGTACGTGTGTTGACACTGAACTCCTCCTAAACGGCTGGACCGATTTTAATGAATTTTTTTGTGTGTGTTCAAGTGGATTCGAGGATGGTTTAGTTCCAAAAAAAAAAGAAAATCCGCAGGGAATGAAGTCGCAGGCGGACAGCTAGTACATATAAAATTAACCCCAATTTCTTTCGACGGCTTGGCCGATTTGTATGATTCTTTCTTTGTTGTGTATATTATTGTCAGGAGAAGGTTCTTATGAAAGAAAAAATTAAGAAAGTTGAGCGGAACATAAAACGTCTGTCGCGGGTAGTAAATAATATTAAATAATTTTTGACATGCTTTGACCTGGGAAATTTAGTACAATTAGGTGGACCGATTCACATTTAAAGTCACAAATAAAAAGTCGTTAACCCTGGCTCATGTTACCCCAAATAACTTTAAATTCTGTCATCAATTCTCAGTAACCGATCACCAGACTTCCACAAATTAATTCTACCTGTCGAAATTATAACAAAGTATCTTTTAACTCGGCTTAAACCTAAGCAACCGTGGTTTAACTATACACAGCCGCTCAGCCAGAAAATGTATAATTGCTTTAATTCTATTTGGCGTTCTGAGTAAGGATTTTGGCGCATTTAACGATATTGAGTGTCAAAATAAAAGGTTTTCGAGGAAAAATGCAGCATTGTTGGGATATCGAAGATTTTTTTAAACGTTTTTTTATAAGATAATGTTAAACTACAAAATGTTTGTCATTTATTATTTACCAGATCGTCGGTCCACCTTGAGCTCTGCCTTCCTACGCTGCGCCTTTGAACGTGGTCACCACTCGAGGACTTTTTGATTTCTGCCCCAGCGCCCATCAGTCCTATGAGCAATGTGCCCTGCCCACTGCCATTTAAGATTAGCAATGCTTCGAGCTATATATGTTGGTGGGTTTTTTTTCGATTGATAAAGGTAAGTAGGTACACATTATAATATTTATTGTAATGGGTAATTCTCAACTGATAAACGAACAGATATTGAAATTAAATCAACAAAACACAAATCGCTAGTCACATGTCAAGCCTTTTAACATTTCAATGAAATAAAAAAAGATTTTACTAACAAATACACTCCTTTTACTCTATTGAGCTATCTCCCACGCAGAATAGATTGAAATACATTTGAACTTTATAAAAATCGACTTTGTGTAATAGAAAATAAAGTGTATTTCTAAATAACATGGCCTGTTGATCGGTTCTCAAACAAAATATTAGTATAAAAGTACAAAGGTTATAATAAAAACTTTTTTCGGTCGATTCTGCAATTATTTCGAACAAAAAGTAATCGATACGCGTTCACTGGTTTTGAATAACCACAAAACCATTTTGGCTTGACCTTTCAAATTCAACATTTTAGGAAAATGTAGAGCTCTTTCAAAATTGGTAGTTTCAAGCTTACCTGCTATTATGTCGAAAATCTCATTGAAAGCAGTGAAGTGTTTTTTTTTCTTTTTTGTACAATTAAAATTATATTGCGTTTAAATAGCCACAGCTGAACGTATTGGATGACAATATCTTTGTTTCAATAAAAAAATTGAATCAGTCGAGTAGTTTTGAAAAAAAAGTTAAATTTTTGTCAACTGTTCGCTTTCGGAGGGTATAGACTATCCTGTGGGTTGTTTATCGGTTTGATCTGGTAAAGAGTTTAACCCACAAGTGTTCAAAGAAAGGGAAAATAAAAAATAGCAAAATGGTATATGTAATCAACTGATTTCCCAATGATAGAGAGTTTTATAGAAAGTAAAAAAAGGCGTTTCCGTGTTTCATATTTTACTATCAACCAAAAGGTTTGAATATTAAGTTCCAATTTTAAAAAAATTGACTTTCTTTTCTTTTTTTATTGATGTGAAACTTATCTTAGCAAAGCAGCTGTTATTTATTGTAGTACACAATACCTACTTTATACTATTTGTAGTCAACTGAAGCAGCAATTCAAGCACAACGTGGAAACAACGCGACCAAATTTTATAAAAGAAGTGTCAAAATGATAACGCGAGAGGCCGAACAAGCCTTTGCGCGGTGTCCTCGCACAATCAAAGAGAAGTTTTTTCGTTACAACATTTTAAATAAATGCGTAGCTTTATCGTATCAAGGCCGATCCTACTAATATTATAAATGCTCATGTTTTGTGAGGACGTATGGATGGATGTTTATTTCTCCTTCACGCAAACACTACCGGACGTATCTGCAATACACTAGGTACCAGGCGCGGTCCGAAGGGGGGGGTCACAGGGGACATGACCCCCCCCAAAATCTAAGGTCAATTTGAAAAATCTCAAAAATTTGCCAAATAATAAAAAGAAATTTCTAGCTATCCCCTAACCGCGATAAATTTATAGTTTGCTGACATCTAGTGGTGTTTTTATGAACTACGTACGATGGCCAAAATAACTTGGAAATGACATCTAGTTTAGAAACAAGGAACCGAACTACGTAGTTTTGGTAATCCTAGCAAAATCGATATGCGTCGTTATGATAAAGATTGTATAACAATATTCTAATAATGTAATTTGTCGGTTTATAGTAAAGATTCAAGATAAAGGCTGTCTACTTAGTTGTGAATTGGGTGAGTGACCCCCTCCAAAATTTCTGGCTGCGACCGCGCCTGCTAGGTACTAGGTACTCTTTATTGCCCACCAAAAAACATAATCATAAAAGAAAAACACGTTCATCTCATAGTGTACAATGCGGCGGCCTTATTGCTATAGAGCAATTAGGTGAAATTTGACAATAATATATAGATTAGATACAGTACATGATGATATATGGAACGATCTTCCGCCTCCTGTTAAGAATTCAAAAACAATTTGCCAATTTGGAAGATTGTACAGAGAGTGGCTAATGTCAAAACAAAAATCATCATGTATCTGGTCACCAGTTCGTCAGGTAAACTAAGTTGAGTCTCTAAATGTTAACCCATGATGGAGTCTGAGTTTTTCGTAAGCGTGAGCATTGACCAATGCCGTTAAGTTCATTTTTCTTTTCTCTTAATGTTTATAAGTGGTCTTGCAACCAGAGATTCGTCTCAGTAATTATTGTGCTGCATCTTAAATGCATGTTGTTAGCAGTCAACTCAGGTGCTGACTGAAAAACAGCCTGGCTGAGGCAGCACCGTTTCACCACATCATTCATTTGTATGCTATTTTGGTGTCTGTATTGTATGGTGAATAAATTTCTTTTTCTTTCTTTCTTTCTATATGCCTAGAGGCATATATGAACATATTGTTCTGATGTTTAAGCTAGTACTGTACAGTTTCATATATCCATCCATAGTTTTTCCGAATTCCCGTGGTAACAAAGTCCCGATCAAAAAGCTAGTAAATTGTAAAATAGGATACATACAATAATCTGAAATTAGTATTTGATTATATTATGTTTCACGCATGTGGAAGAAGAAAGACTACCAAGTGGGCCCTTTCCGATATAAGTAATCATTTCCATTATACGTTCAAAACCACTTGAAAACAATACACAATGACCCTACAACAAATACATATTTAAATACATCCAATAACTGAAAAATAAAAGTTGCCACGCCCCTAACAATGACTACAATAGTCTGGAAGTTAAATGTTTTAAACTCAAGTCCTTTCATTGCTGAATAGCCCACCAATTTAAAAAGTCAAAAAGTTTAATTTAAAAAATCAACTTTATGTAATTAATCTAAGGTTGATTTTGTCGAAAATCGATCGCGTAAAAACCAAAGTTGTGTAATTTTTAATGTATTTTCCAATAAGGGTGGTTTTATTATGTTTTAAATAGGAATAAAAGCAATTATAAAACAATTACGTCAAAAGGTATCGTGTGGTGACTACATTTTGTGTTCGTCGTTTTTTTTTTGAACATTTACGGCCAGGATTCTAGTCGTTTGAGCTTTGTTTGAGTGAACGGAGAGTGAATGATTCAAAATGGTTGAAGTGTAATCGAAGTGATTGGTGTTTTATTGTTTTTTTTGTTGTAGGATTGTCTAAAGGGGGTTGCAGTAATATTTAAATTTGTAATTTATAACGTTCCTTTTTAAGGAATCGTTACTTGAGAAAGACGCGAGAAAGCTATTAAAAATTCGTGTTGTAAGATGAAATATAATGTAACTGCTGAGAGGTTTTCAGTCTTTCGCCCACAATACAGCAAAACTTCCCACTTAGAAAAACAAAACACCTGTGCACGAATCAATGTATCCTTTACCTTACGAATTATTATTTTTAAAGTATCAATTTCAAAAAAAGCCGCATGGAAGATTCTCCAAGATAGAACTCTTTGTAAACCACAACAATGTTTATTTTTCTAAAAACTTGACGCAAAAAAGACCTTTTCTTTTATCCTTTACATTACAAGATAAAGATAGGAGAATTTTATCTGAGAATCTAGTGGGAATGCCCTGCGGTATTGTTGGGACAAATATTTACACAAGTACCTGTAACAAGTAGCTATTTGAACCTTTTTTTTTCGAAAGAGTACAGTGATTGAGATTGTAGATATGACTTTTTATAAAACAAAACAATGTTAGATTTTATGAGAAATTTAATCCTAAACCTAAAATCCTACTAGAATTTGCAATTAAAATGAAATATTTTGTTTTTACATTGGAAATGTCTTTTCGTTCGCTCCAGTATAGGCTCCGATTTCACAAAAAAGTGCGATCCCCTTATATCTCGGAGAGTTGTGAAGATATGATATTTAAAAATTATGAAAGCAATACGAACATGTAATGAATATATGTAATATGAATGTAATCTACTATATAAAAATAAGTCGGGTTTTCCTTCCTGACGCTATAACTCCAGAACGCACGAACCGATTTCCACGGTTTTGCATTCGTTGGAAAGATCTCGGGCTCCGTGAGGTTTATAGGATACTTTTTATTTAAAAAAAAATAGGACGCGGGCGGAGCCGCGCGCGGAAAGCTAGTATATTATATAAAGCGTACTTATGAAAGCTGTAAAGTGCAAAAAGAATTATTCGAGTAAATCAAAAACGAAAAAAGTGCTGGGAGAAATATTGAAAAAAAAAACCAAATGTTTTATTTTGGCGCTCGATATTTTGGAAACGAAGAATGATATCAAAAATTCAATTGCATAGTTATAAACGTTACTTTATAAATTGTATACCATACTAGCTTTCCGCCCGGAATATCGTTCTCGTAGGAATTTCGGAAAATTATGTAATCAGGGTGTCAGCTCTCCATACCAAATTTTCATTTCATTTTCATTTTTTGAGGACGTAATTTTACACATTATTTGTCGCCCCATTAAATACGATCTTAAACAAAATGAATCAAATGAAGCGTTTAAAAGTAAGCTATGTGAAGTCGTGGGTGCTGGTACTTTTTTTTTAAATTTTAGAGTTACATAACGAATTTCCCGCTCGCCACTCCACCCAAATCAAATCTTTACCCGTCCAAACAAAACTGTCACTTCCCCCCACTCTATAAAACTCGAACAATTAACACGCAATCTAGTCGGATTATAATGAACCGCCACTGGCACAGAGTAAATAAAATGAAAAACAAAAACAATCGCTCGGACGAGTGCGGGGGGTAGCGGGGCACGGGGGGGTCAATAATAAAAATAATTACCCCGAGTGTGGTGGTGACAGCTGATGTTGGGTAAGTGTGGAAAAGGATTCCTTTCTAATTCAATACAAATAATTATAATACTTTAGGATGTGCCCCGAGACTAAAACAGCCAGATATTTTTGTCGACTACCCTTTTTTACAGGAGACTCAAGTCTTGATCTATACTTAAGTGTTGATTGTCTCTTTCTCTCACTATCAAAATGACAAAAACGACTGCTACTTCAAGTATAAATCAGAGTCTGAGTCCTGTTCTGTAATACAGATCTTAGATGCACAATTCCTTCTTTGCGGAATGAGTTTTCATCCTAGGTACATAAACATGTATAGTTTGTGAGGTTGGATGTTTGTTACTCTTTCACGTTAAAACTATTGGGCGGATTTTAATGAAACCTTACAGTTAAGTGATGCTACGAAAACCGTTTAGGTATAGCACTAAGCTCTTGTATTCAGAATGTCAGATCCTCAGAGTACGTGCCCTTTTCTATCTTAGAGCTTTCACACAGACTCACAAAACCACCCTTACATCCTCGGAATACAGTATAATGTCAAAACGTAGAGTCTACAAATTACATGTTCCATCGGTTCACACAACTTTCGCTCAACGCCTCCCGCACTATCTTCTGCCTTATATTTATAATGTGGTTTGCCGGAAACTTTCACGAGTCATAAACCTTCCGTGCTCTCAAGCCAAACGAATTGTAATACCATGGCTGATGACTCTCGATTACGATGAGCTGGAGAACTTGATGCCGACGGCGAGATGACGGGGTTCTTTCTCTCACTCATCCACACAGTAACCCACGCACACACACACACACACACACATACACTCACACATGCTCATTTTCCCTATCTACTTATAAATAAAAACACTGTAAATTAAACTAAAACTATATTCCCCCACTTTGATCACCTCAATCAAATGCATCGAAGGCAACTCGTTTTTGATCCCTGCGATACAAGCTTGACTTAGTGCAGGGGTCACAAGAATATCAATTGTATACTTTTCACCTTATTTTCGTCTTTTGTTAATATTTTTTGTAAACTTCATTTTTAGTAATAAATATTATTATTATTATTATTATTATATAGCTTAGACATCAGAATATCACATACCTTACATATTTTTCTCAGTCTCATGAGAACGAAGTCTTTTTATTATTAGAAGTAGAGTCAAAACAACGAAGATGCATGTATGTATTTATTAATGGAACATCCTGAATGAACAAATATGTTTGGATGTCGATATTTAATGTAATTTTGACTTATTTGAAGTAATATCCAGAATGTTCTATACGAAATAAATCTATTTCGATTTAATTTTTTTTAAAAGCCGTGTCCATCCTTAGCTACCATCGCTTCGTGCGAAATATAAAATGTAAACGGACGGTAGCCGCAAGTAACGCGGCATCATTCAAATCAAACACCACCCCCCTTCTTCCACAACCCTGGCTTACCCCTTTCACTGCCTGATGAGTTCTTGTTGAGCAGCTCTAGCACGATAACGACAAACTCGCGCTCGGTTCACGCTGAAACTCCACTTTGATTGCGCGAGGTTCCCGCGCAATGGCTTGCTCGCCCTATGGCGTTGTCAATGTTTACATTTTGACATAGGAACGCGGTGTTGTCGCGGCGCTGTCACTATCGTACTCGGCCTGCAAAATTTTGTGGAAAGGTTTGGACAACATTAAGTTAATTTTCATCATACTTACTATAATGAAAGTTATAACTGTAACAACGGTACAGCAAAAATACCTAAGCAATGAAACGGGCAACGGATGAAACGAGCTATATTTGAGCTTCTTTTTCAGCAAATAGATCTAAAGTAAATATGTATTAATTTTACTCAATATCTCCGTTATATGTCCAAGGTTTTAAATAAAAAGCAATTTTAGTAATAGCTGTTCAATCAAGTAAATTATGAATAAAATAAAGCTTGAGAAAAAATCGTCAATTTCATAGGTAAAGACCTATTATTAGTACGGATCTTTGATTCTTTCCATTCCGAAGCACCGTCTGAGTCTAACAGCAGTTAGAAAAGTTCAATGAAAAATGTACTTTAGAAACTTACGTACAATAAATTAGGTAAGTTGAAAGTGTGCAATGAACACTGTGAACAAAGAACCCTGCACAATAACCCTGCTATTGTGTAGCGGAGATATTTCACGACCGGTCAGGAACATGCTTTGGTCCCGAAGGGTGAATTAAAGCTTTTGGTCCGTCGCTACAGATTACCTTTGGTCTATTGAAAAATAATCTGACTTCTAGAAAATGGTTAACTATCTATCGGTTGTTTATGTATGTACATAATATGTTCTTGCAGAACTTATTCATCTCGTTTTTGCGGAAAATCCAACAAAATTGAAGAAATCCTAAGTGACCCAGGTATACAATGTGTTTCATAAATACCCACTAAAAAAGAAAAACGGGTTGTACTCCGGGTGTGTCGGCAGAAGTGAAAACTTGAACATATATTACTTCCTTGTGGTCTTTACGAATTTTCGATCAGGTCACGTGTCCTGACGCGAGTTTAACATTTTTGAAGTGCGAACTTCTTTAGCGGCGTTGTGCACTTTTTGGATGGGTAAAAAATGTTAAACTCGCGTCAGGGTCACGTAACCCTGATCGAAAATTTGTAAGATGGAGGGTGAAGTGAAAACTTCTTAGAGCACAAGGAAGTTATATAATTATGTTCAAGTTTTCACTTCTTCCGGCACTCCCGGAGTGCAACCCGATGTTTTTTTTTACCCATACTCAAAGTGCACAACGCCGCTAAAGAAGTTTTCAATTCAAAATCCAAAATGAAATGGTCCCTAATCAGTAGCACGGCTTGGCATCTTTCAAAATCAAAGTTATATGGTCAAATTTTTTTGCATAAATTTTTATGCATAATTGTTTTTCTCATTACAATATTTTGCCATGATCAGTTTATTGTTATGACAAAATATCGTTATGCGTAAAAATTTATACAAAAAAAAATTTGGGCCTTCAATTTTATGCGTGTAAGTATGTTCCAATATTTTATACCATTACTGAAGTAATGCTTGACGCATTTGAAATAGAGCTGCGCAATCTTCTTCTTCTTCTTACCAGCCCATATACGTCCACACGGAGGGGCATGGGCCTCCCTTTGAAACACGAATGTAATAATTTTGGATTTTCTTTTTATTGGGTACTAGCTTTCCGCCCGTGGCTCCGCCCGCGCTGGACTACAAGTTATATCGTGCCCAACTGTGGGATAAGATTAGGGTTGCCACCTTTTTTTAGGGCAAATAGAGTATTTTTAATTTTGTTAGAACAAAAAATAAAGTACACAGGATAAAAAAAGAGTATTTATTTATTGGTTTTAAAAACATATTTTTTGTTACTTTTTGCAACACTTAGCAAATGTTTGTCTTTTTAAAAATGTTAATAGCCTCTTTATAATCTCAAATTAAAATATATTATTAATTCTTGTTTTATTAAATTTAAAAACGCTCTGTTTCTCTCGTCCCTCCACTTTATATTCATTAAGAATGTAAGAATGTTACAGAAGACTCTCTCCGTAAATGCAGAAGTGGCCGGGATGGATAAAATATATGAAATTAATTTATAAATATTCAGAAAATCTTCAGATTTATTAAATATGTGTTGCCACTTTTGTGCTGTTACTAACTTAAAGAGATCGAACCCATACAGCCTTGTCTGATGTAATGTAATGTCGTATTTACGTAAAATCGTCGTGATACTGATTGTTTCTAATTTACTATAAATGTCCGAAGTAACCTTTGAACATGCGCACGCTGCAGTTCCAAAATGAGGCCTTTGAATAATAGTAACAGTCATTTCACGGAGATTTCACATAAATAGAGTATTTTAGCGTACTCTATTGGTGTCGTAGATTATAAAGTACGCCTAGTTGAAAAAGAGTACAAAACTCTATTTTAGAGTACGGGTGGCAACCCTAGATAAGATATAGCCTATGTCCTTTCCCAAGGTCTAAGTTCATTAGCTTAGGCATGAAAGCGTAACAGACAGACAGAGTTACTACTTTCACATTTGTAATATTAAGGAGGGATTTATGAAACAAGCCGTGGACACAGTAAACGAAAAAGGTACCCATAAAAACAGGCGGCCATATTGCCAGGCAGCGCAATCTATCGAATTCTCAATCAGGCCGACCAATATGACAACGAGCGCACTCCCAACCTCACACATCGTGACGTCATTGTCTTATGACGTGTACATGACGTCAGAGTCACTCGACCGCTCGCTCGAATGGCATAGGGGCTCTAACTGCCTAATGGCTTAATAGCCTTTGTGTCTAGCTGTCATATGGGATATCGGATAGACGTAAGATTTGTGATGTGCTGTAGGCTGAGATAAGGTTGTATTGCGTTCAAGTACAGTACAAACCATGATAGGCAGTACAAACCATGTTGACTTTGATATCGCCTAGGCAGTTTTCGTTATATTGGCCGTATTAGGTAGTGAATTCGTGTGCATGCATAGACGCTACACACTCAAAGGCCTAAGGTTTTCCCTTGTGTCGTTGGTTCCTTGTTTTGTTTGTTTGTTCGTTTTTTTTATTCCAACATTAATAATTTTCAACCGTGTGGTGATCGGTTGAGAATAACACCACTCCATCTCTTTCCGTGGGCGTCGTAAGAGGCGACTAAGGAAACACAAATGAGACCTGCCTCCTAGTAATCCATCCCAGGCAACGACACTTCATTTTTTTCTGAATCTGAGGTGTCGTCCTATGGTCTCATGCGGTGTGGTAGGCTCTGTAAAGGTCCGTCTGGTTCGCGACCACCCTCCTACCGAAGTCCGACGCCAAACAGCTTGCTGTGTTCCGTCGGTGCGTGGGAGTGCCAGTGCCTTTATAGGCATTTTCTGGGTTAACTCGCTCCATCGTCGACCTCATCTTTGACCTTATGGTCAAGATTGAGGTCAAGAGTTAACCCATCTTATAATATAATAAAAAAACAAAATTTCATCATTACAATGGATGTCAAAAATGTCAGAGAATATTTTTTTCATACACAACAAAATGACCCATGACCCGAGAGCAAACATTTTCTTTTTACACAAATTTTGCCTTGACTGGGATTCGAACCCAGGACCCGTCGATCAAGAGGCAGCGTTACTACCACTCGACCAAACCGATACAAAGGTAAGAATCTTTAAATTATTAATGGAGCATTTAATATGCTAATAAAAGGTTAGCAATTAATGAACACTATGAACAAAGAACCCTGAACAACCCGTATGATGGATGTATGGATGTTTGTTACTCTTTCACCCTCAAACGGCTGGACCAATTTAGATAAAATTTGGTGTGAAGGTAGCTGACAACATAGGCTATATAATTTTCCCAAATTACCACGGAAACAAAGTCCCGAGCGGAAAGCTGGTGTACTATATTTTCTTATTGCGATGCCTAGCGAAATCATTGGAATTGAATAATGAATTTGAATAGAAATCTCAACACAATTAGTTCGATTTGCCATCGACTTGCTAAAAAGAATACGATCAAAATCGCAATGGACATGTCAAAACGGATTAAAACATGTCACAAGTTATCTGGACATCACACGTGCCTAAAACAGAGGCGGAGTGTGCCGAAAATGTGACGAGCGTGTGACCACAGCAGAACTATTAAAAAATAATGTGCCCACGGGTTTAATCTGCTGAAACTAGTTGGTTGTCGTTGTTTGTTGGTTTTTAAATGGTTTAAAATTAGGGGTGGGTTATGTTTAGTGATTAGGGTGGGTTGTATGGTATGGAAATTTGGATTTAAACTACATTTCATTATACTACGCAACTCGCAGCCTAGTAGCGCTCGCTGATCTCAACCGATCAGTGAGGTTAAGCAACATACACAGCGGCAGGGTACCTGATGGCTGACCAAAGCTTTTTACCCATTAAATATTATAATAACATTCTTAAACAACATACCTACTTACTCTACATCACCTCTCTTCTATTTCAAATTTTCACCTTCACTGCCAGTCTTGCTAAAACTACATCAAGGTCCTGACGGAAGATCAGCGCTGTAGTCTTTGTCTGCAGCATAATGCTGAGTCAGCGCCTCTTCACTCCTGTGACACTCAGTGTCAACTGATTCTTACTATTTTTAATTTTGTTTTTATTTTTTAACTTTTTCTTATTGCTTTGTTTATGTGTTTTGATGTGTGTTATTGAAGTAAATAAAGCTGTTATCTATCTATCTATCAAAGTGGCAATTTATCACAAGTGTTTCTGTGCTTCGGAGGGTACGTTAAGCTGTCGGTCCCGGCTGTTGTCGATTGACTACAGTCGTTAAAACCAAGTCAGAGGCCATTGTGCGGTTTGAAAACTCTGACACCAGGGTTAGTCAACTTAACAAAATAATTATGACGACGCGGGGAATTTTGAGAATCAACAATTTGCCGAGTTATCGCGTGACAAACATACAAAAAAAAATCATAGTCTAGTTAAGAACCTCCACATTTTTTTTTGAAGTCAGTTATAAAACCTAATCTTAATAAGAAAAGGTTAAGTATCATTTATTCCATTTGATCTCCTTAAAAGTTATGAAACTCGGTAATAGATACGACTGAAGCCACTACTATAACTCAATACTTTCAGACTTCCACCAATATTACAATAACCCCAGCAGACAGAGACGACAAATACAAATCTAAGTGATGTTGGAAAGAGGTAGAACTCCCTTTGTCCAAGTTTCAGCTGTTAGATTGAAAATTGTGTAAAATTTCACCCCGAGTTGGTAAAGATATTGGATTTATGGTTTGACTTGGATTTTCTGACCGGTTTCATTTTACTCACATAATTTTTTCTTCCTTATTTACTTTGATGTGATGAAGTAGCATAAGTGTATAGTTTCATAATGAAACATTTGCATAATCGTTTTTAATCATAATTATTTTTAAGCATAACGGTCTGTGGTTACTGGTTAGGTTAGGTTAGGTGATAGTAAAAACTATACGAAAACAGTTATGTGTTTAGTGGTTAAGGTAAAATATCATCAGTCATCAGTTTGTGATGTGTGCTGATCAGTTCAGTGTCGTAAAGAGGCGACTAAGAAATCTCAATGAGACCTGCCTGCTACCAATCCATCCTAGGCAACGGCACCTCAATTTGCTCTGAATCTGAGGTGACGTCATATGGTCTCATGCGGTGTGGTAGGCTCTGTAAAGTACCGTCTGGTTCGCGACCACCCTCTTACCGAAGTCCGACGCCAAACAGCTTGCTGTGTTCCGTCGGTGCGTGGGAGTGCCAGTGCCCTAGAGGCGTTTTCTGGGTTAACTTGCTCCATCGTCGACCTCATCTATGACCTTGGTCAAGATTAACTTTCATAATTAAAAAAAGTCCTATAAACGTCATTCCTGATTAAATTATTACAAAAGTTGTTGTGCGACTAAATATAGATCCTCTTTTGACGCTTAGTTATACAAAAAAAAAAATACAAATATACAAAAATATTTATTTTCATAAACACTATTTTACAAATATTGTAATTGGAATAGGGTTATAAAAATAAGAACTCAATTGAGTGGAGTTATGTATTTCAATTAAATTTAAAAAAAATATATATCTACACTTTTACTATAAGGGATCGTTCAACAATTACGTGATCATTTTTGGCCGTTTTTTTAACCCCCCCCAACCTGTGTAATCACAGCGTAATCTTTTGTTTTTAACCCCTCGCCTTGATTACGTAATCTTCGTCCGTGCTTAAAATGTAATGTTTGCTGTTTATTATTGGGTCTTAATAAATGACCTAGGAATAAGCTTGTGGCGAGACACAACCCAGTCGTGGTGGGAAGCTGTATTCGGTACTCCATGCTCATCAGTAGCGGCGCCTGCTTGCTTAAATTGGCTTTACAATAATGTTCTCAGGTGGATGACTAAAGTAATTTTATTACTTTTCTAATTAAAAGTATTTCTAGTTTCCACAACACCTTTTTTAATTTTTTAGAAAATTTCTTTAGCTAATAAGTTATGAAATGATGACGTAATCATGGATTCTCCCCCCCCCCCCTCCCCCAAATAACCAGATGTATATACAAGCACCGGACCCCCCCCCCCCTTCCGGTGATCACGTAATTGTTGAATGATCCGAAAGGATTTGATTGTTTGTAGAGTTTTCAAACCGCAAAATGGCCTCAGACTTCGTTTTAACGACTGTAACAACAGCCGGGACCGATGGCTCAACGAGCCCTCCAAAACACGGAAACGCTCGTGATAAATTGCCATTTTGGTCACCCATCGGGTTCATGCCTCTGTATATGTTGCTTAACCTCACTGATCAGCGAGCTTTACAGGGCTACGAGCCCAAATTAATCGCCTACAAAGGGTAATTTGAATTAGAACAACGTACTAAATATTATTTAATTTAAATTTTCAAACTACACACACCGGCACATTTAGCGGAACAACTTCTGTTTTTCATACAATCCACTTACCTTGGAAATTCTAAAAATATAGGTTTTACGTGCGTAACTACACTGTTTTTATGCATTTTTTTTTTAAATGGTCTTCTCTCTTTTTTTTACAAAAACTGACAAAAAGCCTAAAATCTCTCATGTAGTCAATAGAAAAAAAACTCTTTAAACTTTTCATACGAAGTTGTATGAAAAGGTTTTTGCAATGTTATCTTTTGGCCATGCGGCACATTCTTGAAAACTTCTTGTATGTTTTATATTTGATTTTAACAGACAAACATTTTGGCCTACACTATGCGAAAAATTTTAATAACAGCATCAATTAAAAATATCAATTTATAAACTCTAAAGTTGACTTAATTGTATGAAAAACATAAGTTGTTCCGCTAAATTTGCCGGTGTGTGTATTAGATTTATCGCCTACAATAATTTTAATTCAGTACTGCATACTTTATTTTTGTCTTTTTATTTTTTCTTAAACACTAATTTTGCCGAGAGACAACAAGAAAATAGGAGTACATCGCGATATTTTTTCTTTAACACAGGAATAATGATGAAGATTGACATATGCTATTTTTCTTCGCGAAAGAAGGCAGGCGGAAAGCGAGTAAGTGTCTTTATTATTGATATTATATTGTAGGAAAAATAAAATCAACAAATTCTTTATTTATGATTTTCTTTTTATTGAGCACATTTAGTTATTTTATTGTTCAATACTTAAGTACAATAAAATGTTTATGTTAACATAATATAATTATATCTAAAAGGATACGTTTATCATACTATGAATCTACATAATACAATAGATTTATATTTACAACAATTATTCTAATATACCTAATGAATGTTTTTTTAACATAAAAGGATTTTTAATTTAAAATCACATCTCCATGTGTCAGGTACTATGGGGCTAGTACCTGACAATAAATGATTTCAATTTCAATTTAGGGATTTCAATAAATCAGATACTTAACTCTGTAATGAAAAGGAATCCTTTTTTTATGAAAATTTGTATTTGTTTTGTTGGTTATTGATTACTGTTCACATACTGTTCAATAATTTACAATACAGTCATTAGGCATATTTTTTTTGGTATTATTCTACTAAATGTGTTAAAATTCCTAATTTTAAATACACTAAATCGAGTATTATGTTTAGGTATGTCCACCTTAAAACTACATGATATATTTAGTAATTAAACATAATGCTTAAAATGATAATGATGGCTTTATCAGACTTAAATGGTCTAATACTTTAATATTTTTACCTAATTAAGATAATCATGACACCTAATTAAACATAATATTTTCTAACATAAATTATGTACAAAATGCGTTATACGCTTTCCTAAATCTACAAGTTTATCGATACTTAGATTTTTTATAGAGTGAATTTTTATTATAGTGACAATAGAAATAATAAAATAATAGCATTTATTATCATTTCATAGAGTTTGAATTAATATGACGTATGCAAGTAAGGTCCGTATTACAGATGGCGACTCAGCCTCTGATCTATACTTGAATATAAGTTGTTTTTGTCATTTTGATAGTATGAGAAAGATACAATAATTACTTAAGTATAGGTCAAGACTCGAGTCTCCTTCTGTAATACGAGCTAAAATCTTTCGTGATATGCGACAATGTGTTTCCACATTATGTATGTGCTATAAACGCACTAAAACTACACAAATGGCCATAAGAACAACAAGAAGTAGATAGTGACAATGTTTTGTTTTGGACTTTGTCTGTGAACTTATAAATAAATAAATAATCATTCCATTGAGTCTCTTAGCTAAGGATAGTCCTGGGGTTTCGCATGTTTTGTAGAGTTAAGTCATAAAATATGCAATTACACAAGTTTAAATAAATTTATTCTCTATCTTTTTCTTCTTCAATACAACAAAAATGATATACACTACATACTATAATTTACATAAAAGTATAGAAATTGTATTAGTTAATTTTATTTTAGGCACTATAATTCTATTTGATCTTTTAACCTTTAAAAAAATGGAATGTCAAGAATATTTGAAATAGGTACTTAAAAGCATTATTTACAGTCAGCCGTTCTCACCGCTTTATACAATTTTCTACTGGTCAAATATTTAAATAAATATCAAAATCTCTTCAAATTTTATAATTCTTATTTCGTATACGTTAGAGGAAAATGATACATCAACTACCAAAATCTACTCAATATTACTTTAATATTTATTGGAGAACAAGTTAAGATCAGGGAAATGTACAAATAGACTGAATTTACGCATTTATATAAGGTAACTGCCCTTGTTACTGATCTCAAGATTTCACCATTCAAAAACTCCGGGCAACTCATAATTAATGGTACTCTTCTCAGTTTATTAGTTGATGTTGTAGGAACTGCCACAGCTAGCTCTAAGTCTTTACGTATCCCAAGTTCAGAAAGTTCCAACTCATTGTCTTTAAAGCACCATCCAGTATTTCAGGTACCCCTAATCAGAAAACCCGTCATTATTCGTATTATCTGATGCTGGAGAGGTTCCAGGAGACGGTACTTGGAGTTGCCTTCCATAAATCAGCTCTGATGGTGGCATAAAACTGGATAAATAATCCGGAGGAGGCCTTATTACCGTTGGGAGATATCCAGTCCCACTGTATGGAGGGGTGAGGAATCTTCTGGAAGGGGAGAACTTGAAGCTTTGGTTTGATAATGGAGAAAACGCGGATTTGGACTGGAAGTGGCTGTATGGCGGAGATTCATGCGTCAAATTGTAAGGATTTGACGTATCCCCTCCATTGACCATCATCTCCATCGCAGCGACGACGTCACCTTTGCATCTTGTGAGAATGCCTTCTATTTCATGTCGGCTACGTCGCGGAAAAACCTTAATTAGCACATCAACTGGAGACTTCTGGAATGGTTGCTCTTCAGGAGTATTATCTGGTATACTTTCCGGCTTGTTCCTCCTGTATCTGTAGTCTTGATTCTTGTATTTGAATTCAGGATCCCATTTGTCGTCGTCCTCTTTCTTGATTGGTTGTTCATCACGCGGCTCTTTCATTGATAAGTTCTCTGGTGTTAAGGAGGTCTCTGATTGGTCCTCGAGTTCCTCTTCCACGTTGAGCTCGTGGTCGGAAGGTGAGCGCGGGGGTGGGGTGTTTAGTGGAGGGGTCGGGGCGGGTGTTTTGTTCTCTGTTTGGTTTTCTTGCGGTGGAGATGGACTTGAGCATACTTCTGTGATCCTCGCACGCTTTTGAACTGTTGACAAAAGAGAAGAAATAACGTTATTAATATGGTTTTTAATCATCAATATCTATGACCACATTATGACGTTTTGCCTACTCCGAAAGGGATTATATGCGTGAGTGTTTGGATGGAAATTCTATGATCACTTGGTACTGTGTTTTAATGCGGCGGGGACCCCGTTTTGTAGAAATATAAAAATGTTAAAAAAACGCCAATTCAAAGTCAAATAAGCTTTATTTCCTAGATAACATTGGATGTCACTTAATATGTCAAAATTACTGAATTACATTCTTTTACGAAATTAGTTATGCGTCTTGTCTAGAGTATTATGTGAAAAGATAATTATACTAAAACTATTATAACATGCTTATTGAAATTAGGTCTTCAAATATTTTGCTTGTCAATATCATGGGCCCATCAGCAGTGCCACTATAAAAGAACAAACACTAAAAATCCGAATTTAGTTCATATTTAATGGGGCTCCCATACAAAAAACGTATTTTTTTTGCCGTGTTTATATATATGTAAGTACAGAACCTTTTGTGCGCAAATCCGACTCGCACTTGGGCGGTTTCTTTTTAATTCTTATGAAAAAAACACAGAGAACAAAAACTTTAACCAAATGTTTTTACCGCGTTTCCCTCGCGTTGTATTTTCACACATTTTTAAACAACCGAGAAACCTCGACTCAAAGATCCTTTGATACATTTCCCGTTTAAAAGTCAAAGTGAAAAAACAACTGAAGTGCATTTAAGAGAACACACAGAGGCCTTAAAATAATACAGTTTTGTGTTTGAGCTAACAGAAAAAGTTGAGTCGTTAATTGTTTACTGTAGTTATGCTCTTAAATATTATTCCACCATTTTTTTATTTTTTTATTAAAGAGTAGCATTGGCTAGAGAAAACATGGTGAGGAAACGTCTACTCTACACCTTTTTGCAAAGGTGGTCTTCCCCCGAGAAGAACCACGGATCACGGAGGTCAAGCAGCAGTTGCTCTGCTGTAATTACCTGATTTGTCAAATCCTACAACGCCAAGCGAATCGCAAATCTATACTATCTATAACTAATATTATAAAGAGGAAAGGTTTGTTTGTTTGTTTGCATTGAATAGGCTCCGAAACTACTGGACCGATTTCAAAAATTCAATTGAAAAAGGATTGAAAAAATCCCGAATTCCCACGGGAACGAAGTCCCAGGCGGAATGCTAGAGTAAAAAAAAGCGCTAAAAGGAACAATGCCGTGTAGTGATCGGTTTAGAAAAACACCACCCCATTTCTTTCCGTGGGTGTCGTAAGAGACGACTAAGGAAACACAAATGAGACCTGCGTCCTAGTAATCCATCTCAGGCAACTTCTGAATCTGAGATGTCGTCCTATGGTCTCATGCGGTGTGGTAGGCTCTGTAAAGGGTCATCTGGTTCGCGACCACCCTCCTACCGAAGTCCAACGCTAAACAGCTTGCTGTGTTCCGTCGGTACGCGGGAGCACCAGTGCCTTAATTAGTATTTTCTGGGTTAACTCGCTCCATCGTCGACCTCATCTATGACCTTGGTCAAGATTGGGGTCAAGAGATAACCCATCTCATAATAAAAAAATTAAAAAAACAAATATGTAAATAAAATTATGTCGTATTACCTATGTCATCCCTATTTAGTTATGAATGCAAAAGTGTCTGTCTGTCTGTCTGTTACGCTTTCACGCCTAAACTACTGAACCGATTTTGAGGAATAACTGGCACAACGGGCACTTTATCCTACAGTCCACGCAGGCGGAAAGCTAGTCCCTCTAATATTATAAATGCGTAAGTAACTGTATGTCTATCCATTACGCTTTCACGCTTAAGCTACTAAGCCAATTTTGATTAAATTGGTACAGAAATAGATTGTACCTTGGAAAAAGATAAAGGCTACATATTATCCCACAGCTGGGCACGATGTGACCTGTAGTCCGCACGTGTAAAGTAAAGCGAAAAAATAAAATATAAGTCGTACAACTGTCATAAAAATACATATGTACAGCTAACAGTCGCAAAACAGCCATATTGTAGTTTTATAAGAGTGGTGCGCGCAATTAGACGCCTCAGTCGTGTGTGTGAATTTAATGGCGACGGTATTGTTTTTTGGAGGACCAGCCGCGTGGGGCCATGGAAACAGACTTACAGCGGTTGGGTAGCATAAATAAATAAATAAATAAAATAAATAAACGCTATACACTCAAAGGCCTACACTAAGGTTTTCCCTTGTGTCGTGGGTCTCACGATCCCAGCATAGATTGTTGACTTTTTTAGGGTTTTGTACCCAAAGGGTAAAACGGGAACCTATTACTAAGACTGTGCTGTCCGTCCGTCTGTCCGTCTGTCACCAGGTTGTATCTCATGAACCGTGATAGTTAGACAGTTGAAATTTTCACAAATGATGTATTTCTGTTGCCGTTATAACAATAAACACAAAAAACAGAATAAAATAAATATTCAAGGGGCTCCCATACAACAAACGTGATTTTTTGCTCGTTTTTGTAGATAATGGTACGGAATCCTTCGTGCGCGAGTCTGACTCGCACTTAGCCGGTTTTTAAGATACCTTAATTTACAAGAGAATTTTAATATTATTACGATCTAGCTTAAAAGCCTAATAAGGAATTTTACTTCAGTTTAAATTTCTAAATATGTGTAAAATAAGAATGAGTCCATTAATACTATCTTAAGCCCGTATTACAGAAGTTGACTCAAGTTTTGATCTATTCTTAAATATTGTCTCTTTCTCTCGCTATCAAAATGACAAAGACGACTGCTACTTAAAAAGGGGTCTGTCTTTCGCAACTAGTTGCGAATCTCAGTTGTCAATGTGGCCGGTTTACCGCTGTCGCTATCGCTTATCCCAACGCTGAAGTGATAGCCTACAAAATACAAGGGTAGTATTTTAACAGAATCGATTGATTTCAAGCTTTAGTATACAGGCGACTATTTATATTTTTAATAGTTTCCCGGGTTTTATGGATGTGCTCAACGACTCGAAATACTATAATATATCTAAAAAAAAATGGTTTTATTCCAACAAGGAGGCTTGAAAAGAGATGTATTTGGGTACTTTTTAACATTGCGTTTATACAGGGTGTTAAGTAATTCGATCTTATCCTTTTAGGTGGTGAATCAGCCCATGAAACTGAACAACTTTCCCTAAGAACAAATGCCGAAATACGAAAAAAAATGTTGACTTCCCATACAAAATGATTTATCAGCTGATGCAATTTGTATGGAAAGTTAAAAAAAATTTTTCGTATTTCGGCATTTGATCTTAGGGAAAGTTGTTCAGTTTCATGGGCTGATTCACCACCTGAGAGGATAAGATGGATTTACTTAACACCCCCCTGTATCAATCCATTCTAAACTACCAACTGTAGTTAAGAACGGTTTTTGAATATGAACTTGTATAGTGGCACTATAATAATAAACATTGCTCTTTTTTCATAAATTAGCAAAATATAAAGCCCTACAGCTATAAAAAAAGCAGTATTAACGTCTTATAATATACCTACTTCTTAACTCTTACAACCCGCTCAGTAAAACTAAAAAAAGAAATAAATACCACAAGCATTTAATTTTATGATATGTAGGTAATATTTTAATACATATTTAATCTAATCTGAAGTAAATATCTGTAATTAAAATTTAATTACCGTATATTTAGTTAGAAAGATGATTTTCATTCAGAATGGTTATATGCATAGTTTTTAAAACAAGCGCGAACCCCGATAAAAAAAAAAACTTTTAGCTAAAATAAAATTGTAAGAACCAAAATAATAAAGATGAAATCGACACTCGTACAAGAAAACGATCAAAAAGACTTTTGCCATTACATTGAATAGACACAGAACACAGAAAGAATTCAGTCTTGAACACAATGAGCAATGTAAAACGTTTTGAAAGAAAAAAACGAACAAAAGAAAAAGAAAAAATGTACCTCCTTTTAAAATTCGAACGCCCTCGCCTCGAAAAAAAGAGAATTCATTAAAATAATACGCATACGATCTTTTTGAAGCAAATACTTTTTGGTCCATGAATTATTACAATGAAGAAAATACTGGCCATTTTGAATCTCATTTATTCAATATGAAAGAGATGTAAATAGCAATTTTATTCGTGCGTGAGAGAGATGTAAGAACTTTTTTAATCGTCGAGTGGTTTTGATAGACATCTGCTGGTTAATATAAATAAAATTTGAATTGTGTGTTTGTTTGTTGAGTGTAATTTTGTTAGCTTTGTATGGTTTGAAATGCTTCTATGCAATAAAAGGGTGTAATTGAAACTTTATTTGAAAATGCTATCGTTATATTAGGGCTCTAAATTGATAAGTGTCGATATCACTTCTTTGTCATTCTAAAAAAAAGGTATATATAACTCAGACACACAAAAATTAAAGCTTTCTACAAAGTTATCACCTCAGCATTTTGAATTCGAACGAAACTTTGACCACTGTTCATATGGACCTCTTTCAAAAAAGAACGTTTACTCTTTTTTTTTTACTTTTTAGTAAAACTACACAAAGTTGACCGTTCTATGCTGCCAGTCCACTGCGCTTTCATTTATTTATTTTCATTTTTGTTTCCCTTTGCCTCGACTGCCGCTTGTTTGTTTTACTGCGGTTCTTTTTCCGAAAAGTCAGCGCCGAAACTAGTGAAATGTTGGTAGAGTTTAAAAGCCAAACCACAGATTATTTTTATTAGACTCTCGATACAGGATTCGAAACCAATTAAAATTAAATATTGAATATTTAGTTTCTAGCCGAAAAATACGTTTAATTAAAAAATAATTAAAGGAATTAAAGGAACATTATGTATCTGTTGCTTTCCCTTCACTATAATGAACATAATAATAGATGTATTGTTTATGTATGTATAAAATGTATGTCTGTGTATTTATATAAATTATTTAAATATATAATATATGTATGTGTAGTTGAATTTTTATGTAGTTTATATTAGTATGTATTTAGATTTCAGTGGTTAATTGTGCACGTCTGTCTTTATTTATTTTACGCCTCTCACTGTCCCAGGGCTGCTCGAAGAAATTTCTTAAAGAAAGAAGCTGTGCCTTTTGTGTTCGTTTTTCTATTTGTCTGTAATATTTGTGATTTTTCCTGTGTATAATAAACTGTTAAATAAAATAAAATAAATAATCATGTGGTTGTGAACATTTTGTAGCTCAAGAGCTTTCGTTTTTCAATCGTTTCCTCTAAAGATAAACAGTAATGCAAACTTTGCCTTAAATTACAAACGTTAAAGAAAGACTGGTCAGTTTCCCCCAAATTACACAGCTCTGTGAAAAACAGAAATAAATAAAACAAAAAGCACCGTTAAAAAGTTTCGGTCATAATTACCGTCCACACTGGGACCCCACCCTCTTCACGTTATAACTTAATTAGAGTTTTTTTTGTTTTTATTTTATTTTATTTCGTTTGAGGTCGGGCTCCTCTGACCGCGCGTGGGGGAATTACTTTTGTTTTTCAGAAAGTTTTTTTATAAATGGCGACTGTTTGTGTTTGGCCATTTAATAAAAATCTTTTTTAGAAGTTCGGGTAAACATTTTAAAGAGCTGTAATTTTATAATTTAGTATAGAATTCAGCTAGGCCTTTTGGATATTTGAAAACCCTGAGTTTTGAGTTCGTTTTAATTTTTCAAACTGTAAGGCTGCGAGATTTAATCGAAGTAACAAGATTTAATTAATTATTAGTTTTTGCCGTGTGATGATTGGTTGCCGTGTGGTGATCGGTTGAGAATAACACCACCCCATTTCTTTCCGTGGGTGTCGTAAGAGGCGACTAAGGAAACACAAATGAGACCTGCCTCCTAGTAATCCATCCCAGGCAACGACACCTCAATTTGTTCTGAATCTGAGGTGTCGTCCTATGGTCTCATGCGGTGTGGTAAGCTCTAAGGGCCGTCTAGTTCGCGACCACCCTCCTACCGAAGTCCGACGCCAAACAGCTTGCTGTGTTCCGTCGGTGAGTGGGAGTACCAGTGCCTTAATTGGCATTTTCTGGGTTAACTCGCTCCGTCGTCGACCTCATCTATGACCTCGGTCAAGATTGAGGTCAAGAGTTAACGCATCTTATAATAAAATATAAAGTTACTTTTTATCAGCCCATATACGTCCCCAGTGAGGGCCACGGGCCTCCTAAAAACCTAAACAGTAGAAGACTAGGTATCTTCTAACACTAGGAATCGATTAGCTTAAAAGGAAGTACCGTAGTCTAAGGCCTGTATTACAAAAAGAGACTAAAGTCTGAGTCTATACTTAAGTATTGATTGTCTCTTTCTCACACTATCAAAATGACAAAGACGACTGCTACTTAAGTATAGAGTCGCGTTCTGTAATACCTAATCCTAAGACACAAGAAATAAGACATAGCCAATTCACCATCCAAAGTCGGTGCTTGCCGCTATGCCCACAAAAGTAAACGCAATAATTCCACCAGTTGCGAGTGTCACGACACACGGTCATGAATAGCAAGCGAGTGTCGAGTGTCAGCGACACTCGCGCGTAAATCTACTGACACTCATTGTCGCGCGATTTATAGCAGGACACTGTTGTGTTTCTACATGCTGCCCGTACGTTGATGACATCATTGTAGGTATGGGGAAATTAAGGCGACTATAGCACCTAAATTACGATTTTATGATGCGTAGATAAGCATGACGCACTGCATTAAATCGAAGAAAAGATACTACGGTAATATTCAGGACATAAACTAGATAAGTAGTTTGCTGAAAATATGATTCAACACTTTTGGTTCGACAGGTAAAGCTCACAAAGTCAACTCTAAATACCAATATTGTGCGCTTTTAAGCTGTAAAACGATAGTAAAATGCACACAGGAACTTGAATTTGCTATCAAAATGTTCGTGATTAAACACAAAGCACTCTCGATAAGTAGTTTACGCATTTTTCGATTTAACCTGTTACCTTTCCATAAATCTCATTTTTCTAACTTTCGAACATGTTTTTACGCAAGCACGCTTTCATAGTCCGTAAACTTCGTGTATCGACACTGTTCGCACTGCCGGCGCAGGCCTGTTGAGATACGGAGATGGCACTATTCCTATGTGTGCTGCCTTATACTCTCTGACTCTGATCTATAAGTAGCAGTCGTCTTTGTCATTTTTCATGGCAACCATTCCATCGACACACAAGTGAAGTTACAGAATCGGGGCCCAGGAATAGTGCAAAAGGCTATCGCTGCCCAATAAGCTCGACAGTCATCAGTGACAATTTGGCAGTGTACACTTATGATTTACATCCCCTGTCCTCACAACGCCAGGCCGTTACTAACAAAACTGGCAATGTACATCGAACAATGCCAGACCAACCTCACCTATTGTACTATGAGTAGGGAGGGATGCCAAAATTTCCTGCGACTAAAATTGGAAACAAATCACAAATATAACTTTTTACATGTTCTTCAGTTTGGTCAAGATATTACTGGCTAAAAAAACCCTTACCTTACGATTTTTCTGGATCTTGCTAAGGCGTTTGGTACGGTCGGTCTCTAATTTTGTTTACATTTGCAGTTAGACAAATTAATCAACTGAAACTATTTAAGGAATTTATGTCAAATCGTACCTATACAGCAAATCGTACCTATACAGCAAGATAAAATTAGTGTCGAACTTGATATAATTTTTGTTGTGTCACAAGGACGCATCCTTGGGCCTACACTGTTTATTGTGTCATGTTAAGATAACTGTTTATGAAAAACAGTAATATATTTGTGGAATTGTAAATAAATAAACGCTACACACTCAAAGGCCCACACTAAGGTTTTCCCTTGTGTCGCGAGTCCCTCGGAACACACGTAAAGACAGATACCAACACCCATGACCCGAGACAAACATCTGCTTTTTACATAAATATTTGCCCCGTTGTTGTAGTTTGTTTTATTTTCGTGCCATGAAAAACTCTGACTGAAGGTTTTGCGGCCAATTCTTTATTCATTAACCATTTGTAAATTCCACTCGAAATGGAAACCAAGTTTTTTAATATACGGACCGCATTGCAACCCTACCCATTGTAGTATACCTTATTGATAGTTCACATTGTATGGAAGCCATTTATATGAATGAACCGAACACAGCAGTGCAGATACTTTATGGCAGTAATATTGTGTTGTGAAGGAAAATAACGTTGATTGGGCAGCAGTGGTAATTACTTGAAGACAATGATGGTTTTGGGACTCGGCCAATATTTCTGATTGTTGAAATACACTTTTTTGATCTAAATTGAGGCAGGCATATAATTAGGTACTGTAGCGTAGCTCAGATGAAGCGACCAGAGATCTAGTTAATGAAGACTAGGAAAAGTCAAAGAATCACTTTTAAAGCATTTATCGACGAACCTGACTCGCACAGCCGAAGCCAAGGGAAATAGTGTGTCAAATGTATACAAAAACGCGCCAAAAGCTGCGAATCAGTTTGATTATAAAAACTTTTACTAAAGGCGTTCTGAGTAGATTGTTATCATGGAGGCAGAATCTCCACCGTACCTATGTAAGTAAAATAATGTGACAAGGGATCTCTTATTACCTTATTGTTTTCTCCATACAAATGAACCCCCATTTCACCCCTGTAGGGATTGAGTTTCGAAAAATCCTTTCATAATGCTTAACTATGTCATAATAAAAGACACCTTTTTGCCAAATTTCAGCTTTCCAGGTCTAAGGGTTTGGACTAGGCGTTGATGACTTAGAAGAAATAGGAATAGAAAAATCTTTATTTGCATTGAAATAGGTATATAACTAAGGTCTTAATAATTAGCAAAGTCCCTCTACTCAGCTTGTCTTATAAGCATGCAAAAATAACTAGGTATACATTATAAATTATTTTTCATATTTACATATTCGTTAACACTGTAAAAATTGCTTTCAATGAGCCATTTATATAATTTATTTGCGAACTGCCTATATGTCATTTTTTTTTATTCTTCGGGTAACTTATTATACAACTGAATACACATGCTACCGTTACCGTTACCGTTATAACAATTTTTCTGGAACAATGTAGTCTTTGGCTGGTGGTTCAAAACAAGTCTGTGGGGTATTCTCTTTGCTCTACTATTCATTTCAATAGCAGTCTTAAATAATTCTTAATGTCTTCGTACAAACTTGCATGTTCCGAATATATAGGATCATACACGGCAATGTCAATATGTGAAATTGCTTGAATAGCGTTTCGCATGAATATCGAGGTACAACCCCAACAATTGCACGTACACACTTTTCTTGTGCAATGAATGCTCGTTTTACATAGGAACCATTGCCCCATATTATCAGCCCATATCGCAACACAGAAGCCACATAGGCATGATAGGCCAATAGAGCCAGTTTTTGTGACCCTATTCTTCTTAATCTAATTAGTGTAATTAGTGAATCAGGACCTCCAATTTTATATTAACACTTAGCTCAATATGTCCTCCTGTCAGGCAATAGCCTCCCTCTCTTTACTCTTCCACAACTCTGTATCTATTCTTTTGTCTCCAATAAAATGTAACAATTTCGTCTCGGTTTTCCCAAATCTTTTTGCCATAGCTCAAAGTCTCACAGTCAGGGTTTTCATTGTAACTTGGGTCTCTTCAATCACATACACAGACGGACAAGAATACCTCTGGACCAAACTGATTATCTTTAGATGTATGGCATTAGTAAGGAAATAAAGATTCTTTACTAAAAGTCCCTTAACCCTTTAGCGCCAAGAGTTTTCGTCAAAAACTCCCACCACACGCCACGACAACAAAAAATTATTTTTTTTAATGTCATGGCGTATGGCGAACGCTTGGTGAGCGATATTAAAGTAAAAAAAAAAAATTGTCTGATATATCAGACTTTGGCGGTGAAAAGGTTAAAAAACAAAGTCACAGACGCACAGTCAGCTACCAATAGGTAATTATACACAAATTCAATATAACACATTCCTTTCAAAAGGGATTAAAATTAACCTCCTTCAACAAAGGACTCCACGATCCGCCATAAGTAATTAAACTCGAATAACGTTCGCGAATTCACAATTAACAATAGTACTATTCAATACCAATGTGAAATTAATAAAACGCCCCCGGTTTACCACCCCTGCCTGTGTGAGCGCTGGGTTTGCGACCCCTGCAATGGGTATTCTGTGTGACTGTCGAATTTTAAGTTGGATACCCCTGACTTGTTACACTTTTAGTTAGGTAAAATTAACCTTGATGACGCACGACCAATAGGCACGACCCTCGCATAAAGTTGCTAGCCATAATTTCTGCAAGCCATCGCGCTTTTTCTTCTTGTCGTGTAGGTGTGGCGAATTTGACTAAACCTAGTGTCAGAATTTTGTAAGCCGCCAAATGGCTTCTGACTTGTTTTAACCACTGTATTCTATCGGCAACAGCGGGGAGCGACGGCTTAACGTGCCCTCCGAAGCACGGAAACGATTATGATAAATTGCTACTTTAGTCACCTATCAGGTTCCCTGTCTCTGAGTTCGGTGCTTAACCTCACTGATCGGTTCAGATTAGCGAGAGCCACTAAGCTGCGAGCCCGGCTGCTTCACAAGTTTTAGCCAAAAATGCTATTACGATATACCATTTATAATTTTTTTTTCTTGTGAAGCTGCCGCGTTTCATTTTCTAGCGCGATTGGGTGCTGGAGTCATATCCACTAAATAAGCTGGAAGTTGATAAACCTAATGACAGTTTTAAAACAGTGATTGCACAAAATTTTTGGTATTCTAAGCACGACAGCGATTCATATGATGGATTACACTTTCACATCCATTGATGATTTTGGCTACAAAATTTTATGACAACATTATAAGCGTAAAAAAGTGAAGCACTAAGATAATTATGCGAAAAAAAATTAGGTATTCCAATTTTATGCGATTCAATATAGACCCACTCGGTGGTTTATACCTTGACACCAGAATTTTTATCAGTGATTATTTTGAAAAGATTGAGTAAAAACCACACCAACCAATAACTGAATCTTGATTTACTTTCTGGAAACAAAACAAGTTTTTAAATTACATAAAAATAGATTGCAAGAATCTTTTCTTGGTGTAAAGAAAGTATTTAGGTAGTTACCCAGATCTTGCGCATAAAAATGAAACAATAATGTTTCAAGCCCCTTCCTCAGTACAAAATTGAACGTATCATCCAACTATAAATGCCACCGTAAAGACACTATTCTTCTAAAACTAAGTAGTCCACAAATAAACGACAGACATTTAGAAAATGTTGCGTACCCCTGTTCATTAATATCGTCGCCACAGATTAGCGATGCGGCACCCCTGTCGCTGTCAATGCAGGCTATTGCAGACCAATTGTTTGCGACACCTATTATTTAATGCGGGTTATTCCTAACTTGACCATTAATAGGGATAAAACCCACAAAAGTTTTTTTGATGTTATCTTCTTTAACTGACTTTCATGTTTTGATGTTATTTTTGTGGGATAAGTTCGCTTTTTTACTGAAACAATAAGAAACAATAAGAATGCTCCTAGCATTGTGTTGATATAAAAGACTACTTCTCATCGTGTACAGTCAAGTATGTGGCGAACTTGGCTAACCCTGGTGTCAGAGTTTTCAAACCGCACAATGGCCTCTGACTTGGTTTTAACGATTCTAATAGTCGATCGTCAACAGCCTCACATGCCCTCCGAAGCACGGAAACACTCATGATAAATTTCCACTTTGTTCACTCATCAGGTTCTCTGAGATTTTTTTCTGTTATATTCTATCCTTTATAAGGGAAAACTAAAATCTCTGCGTGAGACCAAGCAAGAATAGACCGGCTACTAAATTAAATTACTAGAAATTAACTTTAATCCCAAACAATAGGGTTGAAAGTTGAGTGGATGCGCACAGAGGCACGGTGCAACTTTGAAACGGCGGGTGGTATACTATGCAAGGAATTGTTCCATGACATAGAGCTTAAAAGATAGATGTGAATGTTTTTGGAATTTGATGAAGGAAAAAAAAGGGAGGCCTTTGACCTGCAATATTAAAAGAGTCATGGGAACTATGGAGTTTTGATTCGAATTAAAATCACTTAAGGGACCATCCATAAATTACGTCACACGTTAAGGGGGAGGGAGGGGGTCGAAGAAGTGTGACATTGTGTGACAAGGGGGTGGGAGGGATTCTAAATTTCGTGACGTCACATTTAAAAAACTAAAATCTATTATAATCTAAGTGTTAAAACACGAACTTTGAACTATTAAGGAAAGACTCGAAAACATTTGAAACTCTATCTGTATGAATCTAAGGTTCAAATTGTTTTGTCGGACACTCGCTCTACTAGTGTTACCCGCCGACTGCCTAATGCCACCAAAACGTACCGCACCTAGCGCCTTTAAATTAATTTCGGAACTGCTGTTTTAATTCAATAATTAATAGTAAAATTGCAAAACATGTGACGTCACACTAGGGAGGGGGAGGAGTCTCAAAAAAGTGACCAGCTCTGACAAGAACGGAGGGGGGGTTAAAAAATCGTGAAATTCGTGTGACGTAATTTATGGATGGTCCCTAATTTTAACGAGCGAATCTACCTTTACACCAGTCATATCGAATATTAATCTAACAAATTAATCGCGAAATGTTTTCACTTTTTTTGGTTTAAAACATTGAGTGGAACGAAATATATTGTTCGTTTGAGATTTGGCCTGATCTTATCAGATTATGTTTAAATTTCACTTTTCTTGGAAAACATTTTTTTCTTAGACCGGCGGGTTTCATCACGATGTTTTTCTTCACCGTTGAGCAAGTGATAATTAATTAAAAATCTTTACATAAATGCGAAAAGACGAACGTAGTGGTGCAGACCCGCACCAGGATTTGAAATTTTGAACCCGCAACCTTCCGACTACAAGTCCGGCTCATCATCAACTCATCATCAGTGATAGCCCACTATCACCGCTTTGGCATTTTAAGATTTTAGATTTTAAAAATTTAATTCAATTAAAAAAAACCCAAGAGTTTCTGTAACAAAGCACCTCCAGTCTTTCAGTCTATGAGGGGCATTGCTTTTAATAAACAAGGTTGGTAAGTTGGCGCTTGCAATAAGGGCTGGTAAGCGGGTGGGCAGAGGTGGCGGGGTGCGCAGGGTTAAACACTCGGCTCAAGAATTAGTGTTCTATTGCTAAAGATCATTTGGCTGGTGTTAGTCGTTGTAGGGGTGGCAACATTTTTATTTTTAGCCTTCGAAGCAAAAAGAGGGATGTTATAAATTTTTCGTGTGTATCTTTGTGTCTGTATGGAAAGGCGTAAGGAATGGAAAGGCACAGTTGATATGCTGTTATTAAGATGGTCCTTAGATAAAGATTTAAAAAAATGCTTTGACCGTTAAAATGTTTTTAAGTTATTTACTGCAGCGCTAAAAAAAGTGCATTGAATCGCAATTGAAACGCAGCTGGGGGCTACCACCTAAGCGAAGCTGATGCTGATTGAACGAATGGAATGATGTACATTGCTGTGTTTGGTTCATGTCGTTAATCAAGGTCTCCTTATAAAGAAGCAATCGACAAGGTTTCATTCGTTTACCCATCATCAGCTTCGCTTAGGTTTTTTTATATTTATCATAAGATGGGTTAACTCTTGACCTCAATCTAGACCAAGGTCATAGAAGAGGTCGACGATGGAGCGAGTTAACCCAGAAAATGCCTATAGGGCACTGGTAGTCCCACGCACCGACGGAACACAGCAAGCTGTTTGGCATCGGACTTCGGTAGGAGGGTAGCTACGTTTCAATTGCGATTCAACCCACTTTTTTTTAAGCGCGATTGCCCTTCTGAGAATATTATTCAATTTCACATTTATAGTAAAAGTTCTTACAGTACGGGGAAACCTAAAAAAATAGTAATAAGCGGAAGGCTAAAGGTAGAGCTCCCTTAGGGGCAACCAAAACATACACATGTATGTTCTACGACTTGGTACTTACTTAATTACGTTTTTTATTCTCAGAAAATTCTGACTCTCAATATGTTTTTCAAGATTCAAGATTCAAAACGTTTATTTGACATATATACTACAACACAACGGATTTACTAGACAGTCGTCTTTACAAGGTCACGAACTCTTTTATGGGTCAATGTATACAGTTCTATAATAAGATTCCCATGTGTACTCGAAAATTTAAGACAGTAATTAAACAAAAACTTTGCAAAACGGGCTATTACAAAATTTCTGATTACCTATCAGACAGACAGCCATGGGAATGAACTGCTCAGCTCTAGAGTTATTTCAGAATTAGTAAAAATTTGAAAATCAGTTCAATGCGATTAAAAGGGCACCCTCAGAGTTTCTTACCTGTTCTTCTCTGGGGAAGACTGCACCTTTGCGAATAGGCGTAGAGTCAGTAGGGTCAATAGAACGAATGCGTATGTATGTATTTAAATCCTTTAATGTATGTTTGTATGTATTTCATGTAATCTTGACATGTTTTAAGTGGCATCCTGAATGTCCTATAAAATTAAATTAAATTCTATTCTATTCTATTCTTACATAAGGAATAACAACAAAGAATAAAAATATAAAAATAACGACGTAAATAGACGAGCCTAGACTTGGCTATGTCTATGTATGAGATTTTCCTTCTTTTTATGAACAAATCATCTCAATAGACACTTGACCCCTTTTTTACAGGTTTTTTTTTGTAACACAACGCTCTTTTTGCGTTGGGGGTTAATTTATTCAAAATCAAATGTTAATTAATTAATATAAATACAGGTTGAAAAAGAACCTCCTAGCTTTATTAATAATCCTGAATCAGTATCACTTACTGAACACTCTTTTTTTGTTTGTTTTTTAATTTATTTTTTATCGGTAGGTTTTTTTTCCTAAACGTAGACACTACTCGGGCGCACCCCCCTCGCGTGCCTGGTGTAGGAGTAATGTCTACGTTTAAGCAAAAAATTAAGTATTCCCATTGAAAAAAAAAAATTGTCATAAATGTGTTCTTTGAGTGATACTGGTTTAGGACATACACATAGAAAAAATAAGTTAAATACCACTTAGGATTTTGAATATAGCTAGGAGGTTTTTTTTCACCCAGTATAAGTTTTGAATTTTTTTTTTTTTATAATAAAGATTTTAGCATCCACAGACTTGATGTCCGTGCCCTTGTCTAGATTAAGTGTTTTATTGTTAATACTTGCTTTTTTCTTTTAAAGTTTTGATGTTAATATTGCCAGCCCTGAGTCAACGCAACAGTGATAGTGTTTAATATTCCTCACTCGTGCCGTGTAGCTTTATCGTCGGATTATTGTTACGACACTCGATACTTATTGCATTATAAATACTTTTTCCAGCCCATATAAGTACGTCCCCACCGAGGGGCACGGGCTTCCATTCGAAAAACGAAGGGAGATAGGCCATAGTTCACCACGCTGGCCAAACGCGCTCACATAATCTTTTTTTTAACGATTAAGTACATTACATATATCATGAATCAAACCAAGAATAAAATACCCGAAAAAAATTAAAAGCACGTGTTTTTAAAAGATCTCATTCGAAAAACACTCGATTTTTAAGTAATCGAATGCCCCAAACACTTCAGGTTTCCAATAATTGAACTCTTACAACTTTTTTACATTTTATTTATTCAAAAAAAGAACTTCTAATGGCACTTAAGACTGAATTACTGACCGCTCATTTATTTTGCTAAAATGTTATTCAATCAAAAATATCCTTTACCGTTTAAAAAATAAGCCTTAAATTACTACACCTGTATTTATCCCAAGTGTTCTTAACCGATTTTGAAGAAGATTCTTTCTACAAAGATCCTCAGGATACGTTTGTCGTTGAAGAAATGTACTGTATTTCAATAACCATAGAGTTGTAGTTGGGTTGTCTGTTAATGTGAAGGGCTATCCAATCGGGCCCAATTTACGAGTAATAGGTGAGCGATCGTAATAGGAGTGTGTTTGATATGTCAAGGAATACAATGTTGCTAGAAGTGAAAAATGATAAATCTTATAGGTTCTTCGATTATTTCGATATGGTAAACGTTTACTAGAACAGTAATATTACGTCCCTAGGCAGAACGGATAGAGCGTTGCGATTGTCATTTTGTCCCTCTATGACACTTCTGGCAGCAGCTCGAGCACAATGGCGACAAACTAGCGTGTCACGCCACTCGGCTGACGCTGAAACTTCACTTTGATTGCGCGAGGGCTCCGCGCAAAGGCTTGCTCGCCCTCTGGCGTTGTCAATGTTGACATTTTGACATAGGACCGGGTGGATTACGCGTACTCGAGCTACTGATTGGATCTTCTGTGTTTTTTTTATGCAACTAATTTGTTTTTATTGTGTACCGATACATTTTAGAATCTTAGTGCCTATCGGTCTCTCTATTTTGCCATAATGCTCTAGTGATAGATGCAGACCATTTTAGTCTTACCCACCATTAAAAAGTGATTACTTAAATCCACCTTACACTACAGACCAACTGTATCACTTAGACCATGGATTTGGTAGTTACCACTTCCAGGAAGTCACGACTCTAAGACATCTTCAAGGACTTCTTCCCTTTTTCGCGAATGAAACTGATACACGCTCTGTTTCCGTCTCGCTCTGTAACCCAACTCTCGGGGCTTCTAACTTTTTATTAAATTTGGACGATTGTTTTTTTTTCTTCTTTTCTTGTTCTTTTTTCGAGTTGATTAAACGCGTGGTTTCGCGTTGCAAGTGATTGTTGCAAACGTTCTTTGGCTTCTGTTTATTGGAGTAAGGCGATACGTGTTCGAATTCTTTCGAGTGGTTCAAGGATTGGGGGTTTGTTTGTTTTCCTTATTGTGTGTTTTATTAGTTGTCATAATGTTAGGTGTAATATAATTTTATTCAGGATTATTAGATTTTAAAAAAATCCTTCCACACTGGACTGGGGGTAAAAGAATAACTTAGAATTTGCCAGCTGCTTACTCTTCCCAGGTATACTGTAAAAGTCTGTAAGTGGGACGCGAGGGTTGTGCTGTTGTGGGCGAAAGGCTGACAACCTCTCACCACTTATGTAGGTATTTTACATTTCATGTAATAACCCTCTGAATGTTTGTCAAACGTGGCATCTAGTGGTTTTACAACCACTGACGCTCTGCCTACCCCAATAAGGATTATAGGCGTGAGCGTGTAAGTGTGTATGTTAAAAAAAATACTGCTCTATTTAACATTTTTCTCCAAGGAGCAAATATGTATTATGTATGTGCAAAGTAGGGTATAAAGTAGGCTCAGCAAGGAAAGGCGATTTTTTTAAACATATTAATTTCTTGATCAGTTTTCTATACTTACCATAACAATGTACGAAGTGTTTTTTAATTGGTATTGACAGGTCCGTATTACAGAACGCGACTCAGACTCTGATCTATACTCAAGCAGCAGTCGTCTTTGTAATTTTGATAGTGTAAGAAAGAGACAATCATTTTTTTTTTAATAATAAACGCTACACACTCAAAGGCCCACACTAAGGTTTTCCCTTGTGTCGTGGGTCCCTTGGAAAACACATAAAGACAAACACAAACACCCATGACCCGACAACAAACATCTGCTTTTTACACAAATGTTTGCCCCGACTGGGGATCGAACCCAGGACCCGCCGATCAAGAGGCAGCGTCACCTACCACTCGACCAAACCGGCCGTCAGAAGTCAATACTTAAGTATAGATCAAGACTCGAGTCTCCTTCTGTAATACGGGTCTGTATCTCTATAAACCATCTAAACCGGGATCCGAACCACACACCCACTATACAAACTATCAAAACAAAGATTAACTCTCAATCAGCCGGCGATCAAACACACAAACATACAAACAAAGCACAATATCAACTGTTAACCCCTCGACTGGCCAGATAACGCCTCTGACAGACCACTCCACTGGAAAGGGTTAATTAGACGCCATTGTAACCTTGTACGTCGAGGAGTTTGAGTTGTTTTGGATATTGAACGGCAATAATTGGATGTTGATAGTTTCTTTGATTATTTGATTTTGAATACTCTACAAAACAAGCAACATAAATTGACAAAAAATATACAGGGCTTTAGGAATCTCTCTTTCAACCTCTCGGGTGGTTAATCAGTCCATGAAACTGAATAACTTTCCCAAGGAACAATGGTCGAATTATGAAAAAAATATTGAGTTGCCATACAAAATGCGCTATCAGTTGATGCAGTTTGTATGGGAACAAAAAAAAATTTATGTTCCTTGGGAGAGTTGTTTCATGGACTGATTTACCCGAGAGGTTGAAAGAGATTTACCGAAAGCCCTGTAAAGCATGTGCTAGTCAGTAATTAAGTATAATTATCTACTGAGCACTTGCCCAGATTGCCCAGTGGGAAAGAGGGGACTGAGAAGAGTGCTACGCCTACAAACTACGCTTATAGTTTGGCGACTTTAGTCTTAAGTTAAAAAGTGTAATCTTTATTTGGAAATAATTAATTTTAAAAAAAAGTACTAACTAAATATATCACTTTTTACCTTTATTTTTATTAACAAGACATTAATATCAAGAATTTTCTTTTCACCGTTGTCAATTTCCTCCCTTATTTCAACAAGCTATCATACTCCAACCCTTATAACCCTAAACCTTAAAGATATTTCACTGCATCTCAAGCCCTGTCTACCCTTTAAGTAACTATCCGCACTTGAGCGCATTCCGGATAAACATCCACTTACTAAACCCTTCTCTGTCCAACTAATGACCAAGATATATCTCTGTCCTTTTCACAATCCGATACCATTTATATTTCGAGATTTTCAAGTGGCACTTGAAACGTCTGTCTATCTCGCTCGCTCTCGTTAGTTAGGGTATTTCTATCTCAGCTGGTCAGTGCAGGGTTTTTTACAAAATGTTTGCTTTCAACGATTGAAGGGTTAGCTTTTGATCGCGTAAAATGGGATTTCGTTTTTATTTTGAGGTTATATTTTTTTTAGCTAAATGGTATCTGTTAAATGATAAACTGCTTAGTTATAATTTTTTATTATTATTATTTAATAGTCAGTGGATTGAGAGGTTCTTTTTTTTTTAAACAGCCCTTATACGTCCCCACCGAGGGGCACGGGCCTCCCTTCGAAACACGAAGGGTATTTAGGCCATAGTCCACCACGCTGGCCCAATGCGGGTTGGTGGACCCCTCATCTTTCGAAAATGATTTTTTCTTGGACGAACGGGTTTCATCACGATGTTTTTCTTCACCGTTGAGCAAGTGATAATTAGAAATCCGTACATAAATCCGAAAAGACGAATTTAGTGGTACAGGCCAGCACCGGGATTTGAACCCGCGACCTTCGGATTACAAGTCTGGCTCATTACCAACTGGGCTATCACAGAAATCCATAATAATAGTCATTAGGTAATAATTTACCCAAATAAAATGGTTACGGAACACAATTTAACTTCAAAATTATAATTGATTCGCAAACAGTGAGAGGTCAATCACGAAATCGATCGGTAAACACTCCCCTCGCAATTAATGTGGAATCAATCGAGTGGTTTCGAATACACCCCCGCGACGGGGGGTTATTTTGAATGCCGTGGGGTGCTTTTTTAAACTTTTTTATTGTTTAATTTGATTTGATTGATTTTTTATTTAGGGGTTTGACCTATTGTAGAGCTTTGATTGGTATATAACGAAATTGTTATGTGTCAATTATTATTGTGTTAATTTTCTTTTGTATTTTGTTATT
This sequence comes from Aproaerema taeniolella, assembly GCA_949987775.1. Taxonomy (NCBI): domain Eukaryota; kingdom Metazoa; phylum Arthropoda; class Insecta; order Lepidoptera; family Gelechiidae; genus Aproaerema; species Aproaerema taeniolella. Next base: position 464,735 of record OX465268.1, on the reverse strand, counting down.
TTCCATGCTGGATTTGGAGTGAAAGAAAAACTTAGAATGTGCCAGCTACCTTCTCTTCGCAGGTACGATACAGTAAAATACGTATACAGTAAAAGCCTGTAAGAGGGATGCGAGGGCTTTGCTGTATAATGGGAGAAAGGCTGACGACTCTAACTATTATACAACTTGTTCCATTTGATAATCGCCACAATTTGTGTCAAACGTGGCATCTAGTGCCCTGCCTACTCCGTTAGGGATTATGGGCGTGAGCGTATGTATGTATTGTATTTACCTAGTACATTTATAAGTTTCGAGTTCATCGACTCACTTAAAATTCTTCTCATCATGTAGAAGTCATTGGATACATACTATTTTCCTAATAACTGACTTTTACAGTATGCCTGGGAAGGGTTGGCAGCCGACAATATCCAACTTGGCAATGTAAACAGATACTTTTTATTAATCTTAAACGTCGCAGAATAGTAAATCCATGAAAAACATCTTTATAACTAACATGAAACAAAAACTGTAACCCTAGCTCCCATTTTCATCAAGTTAGACTGAAAAAGGAAACAAAAATAAAAAGTAAACTCCACAACCACCGTTTGCCAATTAAAACGGTACAAAAGTGCAGTGTTGCCACTCTACGCCGAGAAACAGGAGTAAAGTGGCGGGGTGGCGAGCCTAACCGGCCGAAAGTGTACGAAATACGGGTAAAAAGTATAAACGGGTGATAAGTGGCGGCTAGGTGGACTTATTCTACTATAGAGATTTAAGTTTGTGAGTCTTTGTCACCAGTACGAAGGGTTATATTGGGCAATCACTGTTTATTGAATTGTATAGTCGCTTACTGTTGTTTATTTTCATTCTTTCTTCCTCTTCTTACCGTGTAGGTATAGTCAAGTGTGTGTGTCTAGTGGTTCTCGCTGATCTGAACCGATCAGTGAGGTTAAGCAACTTACACAGAGGCGGGGAATCCGATGGTGACAAAAGTGTCAATTTATCACGAGGGTTTCCGTGCTTTGGAAGGCACGTTAAGCTGTCGGTCCCGGCTGTTGTCGATTGACTACAGTCGTTAAAACCAAGTCTGAGGCCATTATGCGGTTTGAAAACTCTCACTAGGGTTAGCCAAGTTCGCCACACACTTGACTATACCTACAACATAAGCAAAAGAAGAACTAAATATCATGCATAAAGTGCCAGCTACCTACTCTTCCTAGGTATGCAGTAAAAGTCTGTAAGTGGGATGCGAGGGTTATTGTGTAACTTAATGGGCGAAAGGCTGACCACCTCTCACCATTAAACAACTTGTTCCATCTGATAACCCCACAATTTGTGTAAAAAGTGGCATCAAGTGATTTGCTTGAACCACTGATGCTCTGCCTACCCTGTTAGGGATTATAGGCGTGAGCGTATGCACGTAACTAAATACCAGAAAACTAACAAAAAAAAGCTACCAAAATTAAAAATAAAAGATTTTTTTTTTCATTTCTCATACTCTGAAAGTAGTGTTATTTTGATCTGATTATTGGGTGGAAAATACTGCTTCCCTCCATAGGGAGGGAAAAACTCATACAAATTACTTCTCACCTAAGGGCCGGAATGAACTTTAAAAATAGAACTGCTGTCAGCTGTGAAGAGTTTTATGTAAAAAAAACTAATTAAAGAAATGCTGCGGCCATGTGAGTTTCTAAACAGCCAGTGTGAACTTAGCGCAAACTTCTTTGAGCGGAATAAGCCGCAACAATTACGCGGTGAGTTCCATATTTAAAATGTAACTTTTAATTTCACTAATTGTCCTAATTTGACAATTAATTTTAAATAGGTAATACTTATATTATTATGTAATATCAATAAATAGTTTAGATAAAGAACTAGTTTTATTTTCCTCATATACGAAATGAAAAGTAGAGTGTTTTAACACGGGTAAAAGAATCAATTCCTACTCGCACTATAGCCGAAGGTCTAAATACCTCGGGAATTGATTCTTTCCACCCTCGCTTAGCAATCTACTATTTCTGAATCTCCTAGTAGGTAAATACGTAAATAAAAATAAGCGTCAGAAGTTCATGTAATAATACTTATGAAATTGCCGTTTTCAATACAATATTTTTGGAAAACTGAATTTTCCATACTAACGTTTTTGGATTTTTCTCGGGTCGGGATACGAAATCCTAATTTAACAAAATTTTGTGGGAAGGTTTGGACAACATTAAGTTAATTTTCATAATGTTGTAACTGTAACTAGTTCAGTCTAGATGTAAATTCGTGCTTGCAAAAGGTCGGGTCATTCTGAATTTTTTATATGTCGTTAAGACCTAAACCAATATTTAAAAACCAGATTTGCAATTTCCAAAGTGCTGTGCGAGCGGTGGTGTGACCAAAAAACCATGAAATTTTCGGATTTTTTTCAGTTTTTGCTCAATATCTTAGTGAAGGAAGGGTGATGAGTATAGTCACTATAAATACCTTTAAAGAATAGTAAATTTGCTACAATTTGAGATTAAGGCGAGCTCTCTACAGCTATTGGTTCCCAAGTTACAGTTCTTCGAAAATATGATTTTTTTGCAAAAAGTGATTTTTTTTTCGGAACGTTCACTTATTTTGTGAAATATCTTGTAAAATATGCATCCCACATCAAATGTTAAGTTGTAGTAAATTTAATTAGCTTTCATTTGAGATCAAACTAGTATCTGTATTGTATACCCAGCGGTTTTACAACAACAACTACCTAAAGTAACATAATCTGACAGTACATCTAAGAAAAGTAATATAAATCATGTAGGTAATTTGTTTTGGTTGCCAAATTATGCCTTTCTTTTCATCTTTGATGACCCAGGTTTGGGTTCGTATGAAGATGGTTCCTCGTCGACAGTGAGGACAGTCGACAGTCGACGCTGGGAGAGGCGCCCAGTCTGTATTCAGGTCATCTTCATCATCCGAGCATTTCAGCTCCACTTACGGGACGTTAGTGCGCAATTTGCCACCGCATGACTGGCAAAGGACTGAGCAGCGGAGCCCAGCCTTTCTGCACGAGCAGCTCCCTGAGCATCCTTTCTTGCATTTACAGGAAATTTTTCGCAGAAGGGCAGGAGGTGCGGGATCCATGGTGGTGGGGATGGGGATGAGTCCCTGAGAAGACATCTTCCACCCCCAATCAGTGGGATTCAAGTTGACTCCCCGCCACTTCTGCACTTGGAGGTAGTACCTTGCTGCATGGCGGCCTGTGGCATCTTCTGTCGGTGGCAAACGGGCTAGGTTTATGCTCATTGAAGTGACAAGCGTCTTATACCTGAGGAAATTCAAAGTGTCCCTCGCGATGTCACCCCCATATAGAGCCACAAAGCACTTGATGCCGGCTTCTTTCACGGCTTGTGGGGTGGAGTCTGGCCGAAGGAAGACCTCCACTTGCTCAGCAAGTGGTTCATTCTTACTCAGGAGTGTGATGATTTTGGTCTTTCCTTGGCCAAACGGTGCTGAGGTGGTATCGCACCCGGTAAAGGCGTGGGTGAACAGTACCGTCCCGGTTTGTTTTCGAAGAACTGTATCTTGGGAACCAATAGCTGTAGAGAGCTCGCCTTAGTCTCAAATTATAGCAAATTTACTATACTTTAAAAGTATCTATAGTGACTATACTGATCAGACCCTTCCTTCACTAAGATATTGAGCAAAAACTGAAAAAAATCCGAAAATTTCATGGTTTTTTGGTCACACCGCCGCTCGCACAGCACTTTGGAAATTGCAAATCTGGTTTTTTAATATTGGTTTAGGTCTTAACAACATATAAAAAATTCAGAATGACCCGACCTTTTGCAAGCACGACCCCCTAATAATATTTAACTTGACTGAGCTAAACAACGGTACAGCAAAAATAAGCAATGAAACGGGCAACGGATAAAACGAGCTATATTTGAGCTTCTTTTTCAGCAAAAAAATCTAAAGTAAATATGTATAAATTTTACTCAATGTCTCCGTTATATGGCCAAGGTTTTAAATAAAAAACAATTTTAGTACCTAATAGTTGTTCAATCAAATAAATTATGAATAAAATAAAGCTTGGGAAAAAATTGGCAATTTCACAGGTAAAGACCTATTGTAAATACGTTTAAGTCATGTGCTCGCTCCTTCTTTTGCACAGTCGTTACACAATAAACCAACGTATCATTATGTGAGTGTCTAATTTATACTAGCAATTTTTCAGAGCTACTCCTATTCCTGTTACCTGCAGCCAACTGTCTACGCGTCCTGGCCACCTCATTGTAGTATCAATAGTAGAATCGGAACAACCTTAAAGCGAGGATATTTACGGTAAATGTAAGTGTGGTGAGGGAGAAACTTAACCGCAGGTGAAAAATGTGGCACCAACGGATGACTTGTTGTGGTGTTTAGTGGAATTAATTGTTATAATTAAAATGCTCAAACTTTCAACCGTGTGGTGATCGGTTGAGAATAACACCACCCCATCTCTTTCCGTGGGTGTCGTAAGAGGCGACTAAGGAAACACAAATGAGACCTGCCTCCTAGTAATCCATCCCAGGCAACGACACTTCATTTTTTTCTGAATCTGAAGTGTCGTCCTATGGTCTCATGCGGTGTGGTAGGCTCTGTGAAGGGTCGTCTGGTTCGCGACCACCCTCCTGCCGAAGTCTGACGCCAAACAGCTTGCTGTGTTCCGTCGGTGCGTGGGAGTACCAGTGCCTTTATAGGCATTTTCTGGGTTAACTCGCTCCATCGTCGACCTCATCATTGACCTTAAGGTCAAGATTGAGGTCAAGAGTTAACCCATTTATAATAAATAAAATAAAAAATGCTCATAGGTCTTTATTGAACGCGACTCAGACTGTGATCTATATCTCAGTAGCAGTCGTCTTTGTCATTTTGATAGTGAGAGAAAGAGACAATCAATACTTAAGTATCTATAGATCAAGGCTTGGGTCTCCTTCTTTAATACGGACTAGTTATAATCAAGTATAAGGCAAACATGACTAACCCTGGTGTCAAAGTTTTCAAACCGCCAAATGGCCTCTGATTTGGTTTGATCACAACAGCCGCGACCGAGAGCTTAACGTGCTCTCCGAAGCAGCACGAGAATGTTTTTGATAGATTGTCACCTCGGTCACCCATCTTGGTCCCTGCTTCTGTGTACGTTGCCTTACCTCAATCATTGGTTCAAATCAGCAAGAGTCACTAGACTATGAGCGCTTTAGGAAAATCCGATTAGGTTAGGCGTTCTCCCATCCCATAGCCTCTCTGACTCTTGATCGGCGGGTCCTGGGTTCGATCCCCAGTCGGGGCAAACATTTGTGTAAAAAGCAATGTTTGTGCTCGGGTCATGGGTGTTTGTGTTTGTCTTTATGTGTTTTACAAGGGACCCACGACACAAGGGAAAACCTTAGTGTGGGCCTTTGAGTGTGTAGCGTTTATTATTTATTTTTATTATAGCAAAAACCAGAAGAAAAAGAGCATCTACGTTGGTTCAAGGAAGAATGACCCCCCCCCCCCCTAATACGTATGGTTTCAAGCAAAGTTTAAAAAAACCTTTTTAAAGTGTTCAAAAGTCACACAAACTGCAAAGTGAATGCGACTCAAAGCAAAGTTAAAAAGCTATTTGCATACCATAATTAAGTTAAATTAAAAATTAATCTGTAGCCGTTACACAGCTGAAACGTTAAGCTGTGACCTTTTCAAAGCGGCTTTTATGTTAAAAAGTATGAAACGTGAGGCACAAGGTCCTTGGTTAATAGGAAACATTTTTTAAAGAAATTTTGATTTAATTAAGCGCTTTTTGGGATTAGTACACCGTCACTAGCGGCGCGACTTGTTTTACAAGTTTTACAACGCAGTGCTCAGAAATAGCTCCATAATAATGGCTGTAGTGTTTGTTATGCTATCTAAAATCGAAATCACATGCGACTTGCGACGCAAGTAATTTTGACATTGGAAACGTCTTTTCATTCGCTCCAGTACAGGCTCTGATTTCACGACGGAGATTATTTTGTGAAGATATTATAAAATAGGCTCAAAAGACGCTTATTCACGAAAGCTGTAAGGTCCAACAAGAAAGTTAAAAATGAAAAAAAGTTAAGGCCGAAATAGTGAGAACAAAGTCAATTTTATCCGAATCTTTGATTTTGGCGCTCGATATTTTGAAAATGAAGAATAATATCAAAAATTTGTGAAAAGTTCCTCTGTACAATTTAGTTAGCTACAATTTGAGCCTAAAATAAAGATGATCGGGGCTTGCCCTGTAGTCTAACCGTTTTGAAAAGATCAAAAAGTCAGAACGACATTTTTTCGAATTCTGTAGATTATTTTCCAATGTGCTCGATAGTCGTGTGAGACACGAACTCTTGATGTCTCCTAACAAAGTATTAGTCAAGTCACCGGCTATCAGTCCTGTGAATGGAGTGAATAAGATTTCTGATAACTACGAGAGGGCCGTGGCGGAGAGGTTGAGTCCGCAGCGGGAGGTCGCACGGATCAACCGGAGCAGTTTGAAGTAAAAACTAATTTATACTAATCAGCAAAGAGAAAATCTTAATTCACATTTTAAAATGAATCATAAAAAGTAAATAAAATAGGTAGAATAGAATAGATAATTATTTATTACTCAGGACATCACAACACAAACATTAGAAAAACACAACCAAAAACAAACAAAAAAAGACCTATACCTTCTTATAAAAAAGTAATTCTATTACGCAATACAGAGTAGCGTCACTGCGTCACACATCTTTAAAATGCAGTTTCATATAAATGTAAATAAATGCAGTACAGGCCTGATAACCTGTATAATAATAAATAAGTAAATCTACTTTTTTATTTTCTCGGCCTTGTAAAACTTTAAACGATATTCTTGCGTTAAGTAATGTGTAACTGAAGCTCCTCGCTTCACTCGTGTTTCAAGTGGGCTCATTACACGTTACTTAACACACTTGTTTCGTTAACAACTATTCCCGACTTGAGTTCGCGGACAAATGTCAAAGCGACAGATTATGTTATCATTTAATTTTGTAATCATGCGCACTTCAATTCGATAGAAGCTTCTACAACTTTTTTATTTTTGAACTGAATACACCCAGCTTCTGACTTAGGCCCGTATTACAGAAGGACACTCAAGTCTTGATTTATACTTAAGTATTGAATGTCTTTTTCTCTCACACTCAATCAAAATGACAAAGACGCAGCTACTCAAGTAAAGATCAGAGTATGAGTCGCGTTCTTAGGGTTATCAGCGAAAAATTTGACTCTCCCAGGAAGAATTAATTCCTCGTTAGTACTTCACAGTTTTCTAGTCAACAAAATAGAACCACAGACAAGAAATAGAATCAAATTGGTTAATTGACCTACATGTTCCTTGAGGAAAGTTTTTTTTTAAGATGGGTTAACTCTTGACCTCAATCTTGACCATAAAGGTCAAAAATGAGGTCGACGATGGAGCGAGTTAACCCAGAAAATGCCTATAAAGGCACTGGTACTCCCACGCACCGACGACGGAACACAGCAAGCTGTTTGGCGTCGGACTTCGGTATGAGGGTGGTCGCGAACCAGACGGCCCTTTACCACACCGCATGAGACCATAGGACGACACCTCAGATTCAGAAAAAAATGAAGTGTCGTTGCCTGGGATGGATTACTAGGAGGCAGGTCTTATTTGTGTTTCCTTAGTCGCCTCTTACAACACCCACGGAAAGAGATGGGGTGGTGTTATTCTCAACCGATCACCACATGGTATTCAGTTTTGTTGGCTGACTCACACCCTTATTCTTCGTAGATTATACTTTGTATTGTTTTTGTTTCTTCTGAATGGAACTCCACATTATTACCAATGAAAGATATTATTTTCACACAACGAGTAGTTCTACTTATTTATTTAATACTAGCTTTCCGCCCGGGACTTCGTTCCCGTAAGAATTCGGAAAAATCATGTACCTTATGTTCATCACGAAAAATGTGGGATTCTAATGGTGAAAGATTTTTTCAAATCGGTCCAGTAGTTTCGGAGCCTATTCAATGCCATCAAACAAACAATCAAATCTTTCCTCTTTTGTTCGATGTTTGATGTCTCATTTAAAATCTAATTTCTACCCGTGCCCCTCGGTGGGGAAATATATGGGCTGATAAAAAAAATAAAAAAAATAAGTGGAAATACCTAGTGTAAAAATCATGGCTTTCATTGGTACCTAATCCTTATTTTTCGCTAACTAATTTAAGTCAACCAATATAGACATCTTCTAACGACGATACCCCATAATACTACATAATATGTATATGTATAAAAGGGCCCCGCAATAATGGTGAATACTGTCAGAATGTGGCCACATTAACCGCCACATTGCATTTCGCTACCCGCATTCTTGAACACGGTACAAGTAATGAGTTTATTGCGGTTTTAAGGTTTCCGTTAACAAACTACGAATACCTATAGTGTTAGAATACCTATAGAATATGTATATTGTGTACGTCTGTCTGCAGTTTTTCTCAGAGATCCTTGGTAATATAAAGCTAAAATGAGGCATGATCGTACGTACTTTGGACGCCCAAAGTCAAATTACCTACAACTGAAATATAAAAAAAATATAAAAAGGAGAATGAAAAAATTTAACTGACTTCTTTTATTTTTTCTCTGTCACACATTAATGAGGTAGTGTGTGGAAAATTAAAAAATACAGAGTCCTGACTCAGCGATTCTAAGACTGCACCTTTGCGAAAGGCGTAGAGTCAGTAGGGTCAAAAGAACGAATACGTATGTATGTATTTCATTGTAATCTTTACTTGTTTTAAGTGGCATCCTGAATCTAAATATATAAAAGGAGAAACTGACTGACTGACTGACATATCAACGCACAGCCTAAACGGCTAAACGTAGGCACTTGAAATTTGGAAGGGACGTAGCTTAGGTACCGTAGAGGTGCACTAAGAAAGAAATTCTCGAAATTCCCACGGGAACGGGAATTAGCGAGAAAATAATTTTGTATGAAAAATCTAAACCGCTTAAGTTAGACGCTTGAAATTTGGCATGCAGGTATCTTAGTAAACTTAAAGCTTAGTTGCAACAGGATATTTCAAAATTCCCATGGGAACGGGAGTTAGCGGGAAAATACTTTTGTATGTAAAAATCTAAATCTTAAACTAAATCAATATTTAATAAACTAAATGAAGGTTTATTAATGGACCGTCAATAAAGTGTAATCTGTTCAAAAGAAAAAAATTAACACGCAAACGAAGTTGCGGGCATCAGCTAGTGTCTTATAATTTAAAGATTTTTTCTATTCTATTCATTAACTTTTAGACCAACATAGTCTCATCGGTGTAGAATCAGGAAGAATTTTACTAAACTCCCAAGGAAAAGATGTGCCGGCTTGTTTTAAATAAAATACTTAAACGCTACAGCCCAAGTCTAACACCACATCACCCCCTCAGAAGGATATTGCTCCACGCGTGTCGGAATGCGATACTTTTCCCATATCATTACTATAGTGACAACTATCCGATATTCCTTTATGGCCGCCGCTGGAATGTAGAGCGAATATTCAGACACTTTTGGATTCTGCATTTTTGAGTTTCTTTAGATCATGAAAGACTAATTTTATACAACAGTTTTATAATTTAATAATAGTAATAGTAGGTACCAAAAAAAATCAAAATTAAAATCATACGAAATCATTTATCATTGTATTTTGACATTTGTTTATTTTAGAATATGGGGAGGCCTTTACTTAGAAATGGCAAACTAAAATAAAATTCTAAGAGCAGTCTGTGTTTTTTTTTACATTTTACTGCAGTTCATAGGATAGGACCAACATCGGACTAAAAAAAATCTGACTGTTATGGATTTTATCGTTGGTAACACTGCATTGGTGTCAACGAGATGCGATTAAAAATATAATGACCTGACAATTTTTATTATTAAAAATGACAAGTTTTCCATGTTTATAGGATTAAAAACTTTTGTTTTTCATACTTTGACTTTCAAAAAACATTGCTGTTTCAATCTGTTTGCTTTTCTTTTACGGAATAACGGAGCGACGAATCGAAGATATTTTACACACGGATGGTTGGAGGGGTGAAAAGTGACCTAGGCTATTTTGCCACGCGAATAAAGTCGCAGACAAAAAGCTAGTTAAACCACAGAATAAATAATAATACTAACGTAGTTAAACATAAAAAAACCCTGCTCTGCTCACTTACCAGGCGCGTCATCAGGTAGGTCGGTGTAGTGGTGCGGGGCGGCGGTGGACTGTCCCGCGTACAACAGGTTCAGCTCCCGGGCCTCGTTCTCCTCCTGCGCTTGTTGTCTGCGTAGCGCTACCTATTGGGGAGAAGTATTTATTATTATTTTTTAATATTTTTTTATTTATTTTACTGGACAGTTAAAGAAACAGCAATGAAACTTAAATTAACAATGTCGGAGCCAGTTATTAGGCCCTCACTGATAGAAACAGAGTGATTATATAAAACTAATTTGATTATTACACACAAAAAGTAATTATATTTGAGCTATGGTAAGATAAGAACTGTTGGACACCAACGAATAGTACGGAAAAGAGTAAAAAACCCTGCTTCAAAGTTGTTAGGTGGAATCGTCAGAAATGACAAAATTGGTGAGCTGACGCCTCACCGACTCGCAAGTAATATTATACATGTCGTAAGAATTACATTAACGTTTTAGAGGTCTTCTTCTTATTGTCTAGGTATAGTCAAGTGTGTGGCGAAATTTGCTAACCCTGGTGTCAAAGTTTTCAAGCCGCCAAATGGCTTCAGTCAATGGACAAGAACAGGGACCGACGCACGGTTTGTCGACGATGAAACATGATTTTCGGCGGTTTAAGACCATAATGAGAAATGGCCATAGTTAAAATTGACCACTTCTTTAAATGACCAACTTCTTGAAATGACCATTAAAAAATGGTCAGCAAATTTTGATGTAGACCGTATTTTAAAAATTGTTGCAAATGAGGTGGACATTTCCAAAAGCGGTCTTTTCCAGAATTTGTCATTTCTAGAATTTGTCATTATCAGAATTGGTCGTTTCCCGACTTTGTCATCAGTTTTGAAGAAATTAATAAATCAGTCAGTACATTTACCTGAGCCGCCATGACCCGCTGCCTCTCGGCGATGAGCGTGCACTTTGCGCAGACGCAGTCCCGCCAGCGACAGTAGCGCTTGTGTCCTTTGAGGGCAGACACGACGCCGTGGTTGCGGCACCGCGCGCACTTCGGGGTCCTCTGCCGACAGACATACTGACATCATTAACTTGAAGTGCGTTGTAACCCGTACCACATCTGGTTCTCTCTTGCCATCTCTAAGGTAGACTGGAAGAGATCCCTTCAGGGATAAGTCCGCCTTTGCATATATATGTTTTGTATATATATATGTGTCTTTTGTATTAGACTGTAAGAGTTTGCAATAAAGAGTTTACATACATACATACATACAAGTACAGCAAGATGGATATTATAAGACGTAGTGTTCTAGATACTAGATAGTTTTTCAAAATCTATGTAAGATTGTTATCTTAATTACCTAGATCTAGAAGAAGACTCGACGTAGCGGGACTCGCCGAGCGCGGACTCGACATGCGCGGTACAATTCGTTTTATGTTTCTTAGTCATTTGTAAGTTTAAGGCGACTACAGCACCCGATAAAGGCAGCACACATAGGAATAGTGCCATCTCCGTCTCTCAACAGGCCTGGGCCGGCAGTGCGAACAGTGTCGATACACGAAGTTTACGGACTATGAAAGCGTGCGTGCGTTTTATGTGTTCGAAAGTTAGAAAAATGAGAATTATGGAAAGGTGACAGCTTAAATCGAAAAATTATCGAGAGTGTTCAATCACGAACATTTTGATAGCAAATTCAAGTTCCTGTGTGCATTTTACTATCGTTTTTACAGCTTAAAAGATACACAATATTGTTATTTAGAGGTGACTTTGTGAGCTTTTTCTATCGAACCAAAAGTGCTGAATCATATTTTCAGCAAACTACTTATCTTGTTTATGTCCTGAATATTACCGTAGTATTTTTTTCTTCGATTTAATGCAGTGCGTCATGCTTATCTACGCACCATAAAATCGTAATCTAGGTGCTGTAGTCGCCTTAAGTTTAAAACGTACCGAGTAGCAGCGCCCTTACAGGGTGTCACAACTAACTTACCCTTTTTGTACCAAATTTGTGTTTTGTGACAAGCAATAAAAATATTAACATTAATATGAAGTGGCTAACTGTCATCCTGTTCTTGCTGTGTTCCGTCGGTGCATGGGAGTACCAGTGCCTCAATAGGCATTTTCTGGGTTAACTCGCTCCATCGTCGACCTCATCTATGACCTTGGTCAAGATTGAGGTCAAGAGTAAACCCATCTCTTAATAAAAAAAAATCCGTATTATACAGGGTATAAGGGACAGCTTAGCAAAAACATACCGATCACAAGTAACTATGATCATAGGCGTATAAAGGGGGGGGGGGCCGGGTGGGCCGTGCCCACCCCAGTATGTTCTAAGACCCACCCCAGAATATTGGGCTACCAATTCGAAATTCTATAATCGATGCCAAAATACTGATAACTTCACACAAAAATCATTTTAAAAAATCATAAATCTACATACTTACTAATTATTACACACTATAATACAGTATTAGTTACTTTTGAAAGCACAGCGTATTAAGCATTTAATTTAAATGTACTCTACATTTCATTTTCGCCAGGCCCGCAGCCCCCCCTAGAAAATAACCCTAGATACGCCAATGACTATGATCGATCACAAATAATTATTTTCTCTTAGAACGAGTTTTCGTCATTTACGTTTCGTTTGCCTACTGGCGCTACGCAATGTATCGTGAATCCGCGTGCCCCGCGTTGCGCCGCTGACAGAATGAGATTTAGATTGCTGTTTCTTTTTTTCAAGTTGCATGATGTTATCATTGTTTTTTATTGAAAAATGGTGTGTGTAAGAAAGAACAATTTAATTATACTTAAAGCAGAAAATGTTTACAGGAAAATTCCACTGGAATATTTTAATATGACAGACTCTAAGTAAAAGATTTTATCCAGACCAATAATAGGTAATTAGTCTACGTGATGAAAGTCGGGGTTTTTAACCTGGTACTATAATATTTTCGGTTATATTACATGGACCTTCAGTATACTCTTCAAACCTTCAGTATATTCTTGGAAGTTGTTACATCAACTATCTTACTATCGAAAACTGTACATACATCGACATCGTCATACAGATATTTTTTACATATTGGTATAAAAAGATAATTAGTTACACTAGATCGAATTTCGCCATATCGATAGGGTTTTATACAAAATTAAATTATGCAAATAGATGGCTTTTTCTTAATCAAAGCATTTATTTTTTTCTTTACACTGTCTCCTTCAAATGTTACTTACGTATAAAGGAACGAATATTTTAAAAAAATCAATTCAATTCAAAATAATTTCATTTCAGAGAACATTAATTGTTGCTTAAAAGAGGTCAAAACACTTGTTTTTCAAGTCTATTGTCTCTTCGCAATGGTGTAGTCTTCCTTCGAGAAGAACAGACTCAAGTTTTCTCTTTTTTTAATTGTTAAAAATTTTCTTTTCAGTATTAATTTAAGTAGCTTTTGGAATCCGTCTTTAATATACTGCAGTAGTTATATTGTAATATATCATTAAATTTTATCAAATCACGATCTCCCCCCTTAATTATAGCTTTTTTCCCGCAATGCAACTGTTATTTTGAATTCAAACCACCTACTTAAAGTATCACTACTCTATTTTTAAATTATGGTTTCGCTACATCAAAACAGTACTATATTAAATTACAATTACCCTTTATAATTGTAATTCAATTGTGATCCTTTGTAATTTGATTACAGGGGTGAGATATTGTAATATTTTATAACAGTTGAAGCAGGAAGTTGTCACATAATATGGGTAATTTAGAATTTTTTGTAACATTACATTCATTCTGGAGAAGTTATTGTTATAGAATATACAAACCATTTATTTGATAGAATTTGATCCTTACTAACATCATAAATGCTAAAGTAACTCTGTCTGTCTGTCTGTTACGCTTTCACCGCTAAACTACTGGAACGATTTTGAAGAAATTTGTTACAGAGATAGATTAGACTTTGGGAAAGGACATGAGCCACATTTTATCCCACAGCTGGGCATGATACAACTGATAGTCCACGCGGGTGGAGCCACGGATGGAAAGCTAGTTACAAACAGGTAAGTTCTTATTCTACAAGCTACCATGTTATAGGTTCTCAAAAGAAACCTCTCTACATCCAAAATTTAGTCAGGCATAGTGTATAAATGATTGATGAATAACATATTGTACTCGATTCAGGACTTTATAGATAAAAAATTAAATGTTTTTGATAAGATTAACATTCTTCTCCTTCTTCTTATCGTGTAGATATAGTCAAGTGTGTTGCGAACTTGGCTAACACTGGTGTCAAAGTTTTCAAACACACAATGACCTCTGACTTGATTTTAACTACTGTAGTCGATCGAAAACAGCCGGGATTGGCAGCTTAACGTGCCCTCCAAAGCACGAAAAAGCTCGTGATTAATTGCTACTTTGGTCACCCATTAGGTCCTGTCTCTGTGTGCGTTGTTGAATCTCACTGATTGGTGAGGATGATCGGGAGAATGACATTAAAATTTGCATTTGTTTAATAATTACTCGACGGAGATGATTACTTTGTAACTTAAAACAATGATCTTTTATTACCTGTCTAAAGCAAATAAAAAAATTATTCCTGGCTGGAAACAATTCCTATAAAACCTATTTTTTATTTTTTTCCTTATTTCTATGATTTTTCTTTGTTTTCGGTGTGAAAACGTCAACATGCGCTTTAAATAGCATAAATTTCAAAACACGTAAAATATTTGAAATTAATAAACATTCAAAGCTATACAATTCTTCATTTTATCTACGGTAGGTAACTATATTAAATATTTTTTCCATATTAAACATCAAGTATTTAATTTAGTATTAGATTCATACGAACAAACACTCAGAATATTTTGTCTGCCGCTCTAACACCTAAATATTTTGCCGTCGGATAGTTAAAAAAATTAAAGTTAATGTGAACTCATTCTGATTTTGTGAAAACTTCTAAATTTAAATTGAATGTAAAATAAAGTAAAATAAAGTTATCATACACACAAAACTTAATAATCTTGAAAAACATACAATATAATTGTAGTTTTTCTAAAGAAAAACATATATCAATGGGTTTGGTACTTTCCAAAGATTTACATGTTTATACAAATTAAATTAATAAAAAAAAGGAATTATGTTCTTTATTCTTTATTGTACACACATAGTTAGATACTTAATTACTAAAAAATGTTACAAAGGCGAGCTTATCTCTATAAGAGATCTCTTCCAGCCAACCCATCCGGTGTCAGAAAAGCTATAAATTACGGGCACAAGACTGTGTGCATTAATTATAGTAGTTATAAAAATAAATATTAACAGTTACTACTAAATTACAAAAATACAACATAAGAAATATATACATTTATATATAAATACACATACATACACATATATATATATATATATATATATATACATAAATACATGCTATTTAATATAGTGAAGAAAGATAGTGTTGTTTTACTTGCTTATTAAAGGAAGTGATAGATGGACTATTCTGATATATTCTATTATCATTATCAGTTACGGTATAATTAATCCTTACGTAACAAATGTGAAAATGGATCAATTTGTTTGTCTTTATTCAACTCGAAATGGAGCAATGAATCGACGTGAATTCTATTGTGCGATAGTTGGAAGGCTGGAAAATGCCATAAGCTACTTGTCTACGCGAACAAAGTTGCGAGTGGGAAATTAGTGAACAATAGATAAGTCATTGAAATAAAAATAAATTAAGTTATCTAATTTGTTTAATTGTGTAGTCACACAACATTTCACATATAATTGAACAGTAATCATAATCACTCAGATATAAGGTAGGCACCTAAGTTCTTTAAATTGTAGTACTCTATAAATTCAATTTTATTTATTTTAAAAATCGTTAAGAGCCAAAAAACTTTTTAATCAAATAATATATTCAAATTATCAAAACACGTACACATTTATCTGTCTAAAATAAAACCAACCTGATATCTTTCTGAAGCTCTCAGGAAGAACGGTGGCAAAGCAGCCAAAACCGGGTGCTGAACTAGTTGCGATACGTCCACACCGTTCGGCAACGACATCTCCATAGTACAACAAATAAACAGACGGAAAACAACAGTCAAACTTATGCACTGACCGAAATACACGACATTTTATAAAAAGTCATAAAAAAAAGAAACAATTACAAATTCAGAACTACAGTCCGTTCGAACGAAGATGGCGCTCAATGCCAGTTAAACAGTACCGAACCGACGCAAGGAGTAACCTACACTGTTGCTTCATTTTCGGCAACGCAAGTGACAGTAGCTCGTGTGAAAGAGACAGAACAAGTGCGAAACGACACACTGTATTCTTCATATCCCTGTCCCTCTCACTCTATAGTGATAACTGTATATGTTGTATCAGTCGGTTATATAAAATGTTGTTAGCTGAGAGGACCGTCCCGACCAATCGGAGGAGGTTTCGACCCCGCCTCTCGCTTCTGATTGGTGTTCACGAATGCTGAAACTAAATTTATAAAGGTGACTTTTTTGAGATCTCGTTTTATACGGACAAAGGGATATTGAATGAACAAAAACACAATTATGGTTATTCGTTTTCCTTTTAGTATTTATTGTGGGTTTTGTTTAATAATTGTTTAGACAGTGTGGCTTTATACCACGCTGAATAGCTTGCCTCACAATGGTGGAGAGTTTTGAGTGTATTATTTGGTAATGAGATCCATATTTGCGATAGTTTTGCGTTATCCGCCATTTCAGACATTTTATCTAAAGCATCAAGACATGTCCTACGTCTTATAATTAGGTATCACTGCATTTTGCCTAATTTGAAATGACATAATTTTATCTTCATTCAAACTTTTACAACAGAAGACCAAATAAAAATATAGAAAAAATTTAAAAAAAGATAAATTAACATTGAGTTTATTCTGGATGTCCAGTTTATCTAAATCTAAATTATGTAAAATAAATTATAGCTAATCGTACATATAAAACTAGTCATTGGGCTGATTACAGCACCTATACAAATGTTAAGTTTCTTTAGTTTGTAAGTTTCTATCATAAAGACATTTTTATTCAGTATTCCTGTCTTCATTGATTTGGAAAACCGTCTAAAATTGAAGAAAAATATACTTTTTATCCAACGTATATATTACATATATACGTTGAAATATTGGGAGATGAAAAATATGTTCCGTTACACGAAGATAAACAGATAAAAATCACGTTTATAATGTTAAAAGATGTTATAGTATTTTTTTAAAAAAATACATACTTAGATTATGCAGATTTACAGATAACCTATATGAAATGCATAAGTTATCTGTAAATTTGCATTTTCTAAGTACGCAAAAAAAAAATACACCCTCAAAATTCTTTAGTCTAACTTCAAAACTTCAAAATTAGAAACTGACAATCCAGAAACCGTTAATAACCGCCATCTTAATTCGAATTGGAATTAAATTCAAATGTCGAAGGCGGGAAGGTGCGTTCACATTGAAATATTTCAATTTAGTTGTCGAGAATTCTATTTAAATTACAATGAACGAGGGGGTGACAGGGGGTGGGAACAGACAGGGTAGGTGGGGGCGGGGATGGTGTGAAAATCGGGGAAGTAATTATTTATGTCAAATTGTCAATACGTGTCAATACTGGATATTGGAGAGGCTACGGGTTGCTCCCGTTTGAAAAATGAGGATGTTTTCGACAACAGTCGTATATTTTTGTTAACATAATTACGTTTAAACAACCACTTTTTTTTATTGTGATTCTACAGCATATAAGTATACCTAATCAACATGTTATAATACTAATGAATTTATCTAAACATTTGCCAATTACAGACTTGTAACTTGTTACCTATACATAAGTACATGAATTTTAATGTCAAACGAAATAGCGAAAAAGTTATTTATCATCACACAAAAATAATTTTGATCATATTATTATAAACAATAAGTATCAGAGTAGAACGTGCTTTATTAAAGATTAAATTTGTAGTTATAGCATTGTTTTTTATTTTATTTATATTTACTGAAGTACTTGCCTACTTATTTAAATTAGTCTGTGTAATAACTAAGTATTATTTTTATATTTAAATATTGGCTGTAAATATTCCTGATAAAATAAAATAAATAAATATCGAGTGATGTTGTAGTATAGGAGTATTTAAAAATATAGTTAGGTAGGTATGAACAGCGATATCGATAAAAATAACAAAACATTGATAAAAATTACTTTTAATTACATTACTTTACATTAAATTACTTTTATCAATGTTTTTGTAGTAGCTGGTCATTGAATAAACGTTTTATCTATCTATCTACCTATCACTGGAATTGTTCAAAAATAGTTGAGTACTTTTCCGCGATATTACCTATTTATTGGAAATAATTTTCCACAGTTATTTAAAAAAAAGGTAAAGCGTCTTTCGAGGAAACGTAATTTAGTGCAGGTGCAGGTAGTTTCGAGCAAATGTATTTCGAACAAATGTCTTGAGAATAAACCTGTTTTAAATTTCACGAGGTATAATAGAGGTGTGCAGTGCAGTTAATGAATAAATAATTAATGACGAAGCTTGTTGCGAAGAATAATTTTCGAAGTGGCTAAATTTAAACTTTATGATAACATTGTGTTATTTCTTTGCAAGGATTTAGTATATCTTTTTTTATACATTGTACTGAACACGACATCAAAATAAGCAACAGAAAGACAACAGAACCAAATAAGCAGCCTTATTGCCATCTAACAATGAAAAACTTTACAAATCCTTCTCATACCGTATAGTATAGAACAGAGACTATAAAGACACGATAACCCCTTCTACAAGCTAACTTCAAGACGCAATAGAAACAGGTACAAAGAGCCTCCCCCGCAGGGTGTGAGGGGGGTGCGGTGGGGGTATCGGAGAGAAGGGAGGGGGTGTAAATGAGAATTCCTCCGCCGCGATCAATTCGTGAAATGTGAACATTTCGCAAACGTCTCAACTTGGGCGTAGGGAGGGGAGTTACGCTCATCGATAGATTAGATTATAAGTACCTACCTATAATATTTATTACTATCCTTATCCTTACTTATCCTTTCCTTATTAATTTTATAAACGCGAAAGTTTGTAAGTATGGATGTTTGTTCCTCTTTCACGCTCAAGTTTTAGTATAATCGTATCATATTTTGTAGCTTTGATTAAGTTTTGTAGATTTTTATTTATTCATTAATAATAGCTTCGCTTTTGACCACGTTCTTGCACAAGGGCGAAGATGCGGTCGAGGATATAGCAAGTTCACTCAAGAGACGCCTATTCGGGTTAGTATTCGAGCTCGGAAATACAGGCGCAAATAGTAATTTCAAAATTCCTTGGCAATATAAAGGTGATTCATACATATATGTCAAATGACATGAAAAACAAATCAGTATTCTTATTCTGTAGAGTAAATTACATTAAGAATTTAATTTATTACATTCAGGGTACCTAGCATAGCACACTGCGGTATTTGCACAGTTGTTGAGACCATCAGTCTAGTCCAGTCCAGCGAGTATAATTCAAACAGTCATTTTTCAATTTTTAATTAATAATAAACCGGGCCAGGAATTTTTTAGGCACCCACTCGCGATAATATATGTTTTTTTAACATACTGATATAAAATACTTTTCATCCATCAAACAGATGGATGAAGGTCGTTCAGTTCGGATCCTCTACACTAGAAATGTTAAATATCAAAAACGTATCGATACATTTAAATCCTTGCCCATCACTACCAAAGCGTGGGAGCGCGAATATCTTCGCAAGCGTTAAAATGAAATGTTCGCAATTTGAATATCCCGCGCCCCCCCGCCGCCCCGCGCCGCACCCCGCCTGCCCGAGGGAGCAGATGTCTTGAGAGGACGTAGAACCGAACGGAGGACGTGTTCTAATTTTAAAAAAAATCTATCTATACTATACACTCACGCTTTTAATTACTTTGGGGGGAGGCAGAACGTCATGTAGTTCAAGAACCACTTGACTCTACATTTGACAATCTTTCTAAGGGTTATATTAGATTAGATCCTGGGAAGAGTTAGTTTGCCTAGGAAGAGTTAGCAGCTGGCACATTCTAAGTTTTTCCAGCGTGTAAGTAAAAAAAAACTCCAAAATGAGTGTACGTCAATATACATATCAACACTGTGTAGGATTACTGCACGATTTTTCTTACAAAAGAGGTCTGTTTGAGAAAAAATACCAACTTGGATTGGAGGGATAACAATTTCAGATGTTCAAGGCTAAGAATAAGACCTAATTTCACAATACTCTGTTAGTTATTTATCAGACGATTAGCAGCTAACCCGAGATTGTACAATGCAATTTTCGTACATTATTTTTGAAGTTTTAACTGATTAACTTCTTAATCGTGGATTAACTAATGAATTTTAAACCTTAGTTATTAATTTTGTTTTAGATTTGCTCGATTTTATTTATTTAGTTTTGAAAACTTGTTTAGAGTAGTTGTTATTATAGCAGCAATCCACCTATGTATGTGCGTGATTGTATATACTTATAGTTTAATAAATCCTACTATAGATGTGAAAGTTTGCATGTGTTTATAAATATATTTATTTATTTTTATTTTTATATTATTTACTTAATATAACACACCCTAATAAATTTAATTTTTCACATTTTCTCTTGGTACACCCTTGCCCACTTCAACTGCCTCTCCCTCTCACATAGGTTAGCTGGAAGAAAACTCATTTCTTGAGTTAAGCTCGCCGTTGTATATGTCCTTTCTCTTCTGTAATCTGTATGTATATGTGTGTACAATAAAGAATAAAGAATGAAAGTTTGTGAGGATGTATTGATGTTTGTTACTCTTTAACGCTCAAACAGCGAGACCAATTTGAATAAAATTTGGTATGGAGGTAGCTGACACCCTGGGCCCTGGATTAACTCGCAGGCGGAAAGCTAGGAAACACAGTTGAAAATTAAACTGAAATTGAAACACGCAACAAGTTACGTTCTACGCCTCAGCGGCGGATATTGTGTTGTTGGAAGTAATTTCACTCGTACTTTATATTAAGTATACTCATATTATATTAAATATATCTATGTAGCGTTATACTAGACAATATAATTTATGGTCGTGGGTGTATAGTATTGTTTTGCTGACATATCATCTCCTTATCTTCCTTTTCTTTGCTCTTAATGCTCGCTTTTCGCAGGTTATTCATTTTGTGTATTGAATTTTATTGTTGTTAATGTCACCTGAAAATTGTAAGAACCATATCATACAATAATGTCACTTGGGGAATTATAATCTCCCGCGATATATTACTATTTGCATAATAGGTAAAATTATTACAAAACTGTAAGGGCCACCTGTGTGAAATTATGATAAGTTAGGTTATGTTAGGCTTTTTTAGGTCCGGTTAGGTTAGGTTTTAAAAAAAAGAGGTTGAATTATATTATGAAAACAATCTGTCATTGTGAAAATAAATGGGGCAGTCTACCTACAATGTACCGAGAGTTAATCAATAATCTTCTAAGTCGAATTACAATATTACGACTTTATATGGAGTGACTTACTTAATTTTTTTTTTCATAATTCGATCTGTTTTTTGGGAAAAGTGGTTCACTTTAATGGGGAAAGTCAGAGGCCATTGTGCGGTTTAAAAACTCTGACACCAGGGTTAGCCAAGTTTGCCACACACTTGACTATACCCACACGATAAGAAGAAGATGGAGAAAAGCATCCTTAAAGTTTTACTAACCACATGTAAAAAAAAACAGATAATTCACAACATTTGTTTATCCTTTTTTAGGTCCGTATACAGAACACGTTTCAGACTCTGATCTATACTAGAACAGTCGTCTTTGTAATTTTGATAGTGAGAGAAAGAAACAATCGATACTTAAGTATAGATCAAGACTTGAGTCTCCTTTGGGCCTTAGATTTACCCAATATTTTAAACTCAGAACGCCTTTCCCATTGGTCCTGAAAACCTACACAACTGAATGTAGCAACAGTAGCGACTAACCAACCAATGAGAGAGCTCGCAACAGTATCAAGCTCCCTCATTGGTCGTTACAAAGTAGCAGATGGGGGGCGGGCCGGAAGGCTCTTCATTAAAGGTTGTGTGGCTGGATACTGTTGCTTTGGGGTTATGTAGGGGGAGGTTCTATGGTAAATTGTGTACTAAGTACATAGCTTTATGAAAGGGGAGAGTTTTTCAGTAAACATTCCGCTTTTATCAGATAAAGTATAAACACTACACACTCAATGGCCCACACTAAGTCAAAGTCAAAATAGAATACAATACAATTACACACTAACTTATAGAACAAACAATATAATACAGAGAAAAAGTTAAAATAGTGAATTACATAATCATTTTAAACTTTGCAAGGTGATTCGTTGATACATTTTGACGTGAAAGGACAAACAAACACGCTTAACATTTAATAAATTAAGTAAGGAAAAGGAGTGTCAGCTATCAACTCTTCCCAGGCATACCTACATAGAAAGTAAAGTCAGTAAGTGGAAAGCGAAGGTTTTATTGTATTGTGGGCGAAAAGCCCACACTAAGGTTTTCCCTTGGGTCGTGGGTCCCTCGGAACATATCTATATATAGGTAATTAGGTATATACACTGGGCGTCAAAAATAAGTAGTACACTTTTCAAATTGCAATTACTCCTAAACTATAGTAGTTACACTTATGAAATAAAAAGCAGTTTATAGTAAACTTAACGAAGTTTATTAAAGTTATATTTTATTTGGCATGAATAAAGTTTCAAACTTAAAATTAAGATAAATACTAAAAAGTATCAATTTTTAACGATATGTCAACCACTTAATTTTCACGTTTTGGAACTTTTTCACAATTTAATAACTTGTGTTGCCGCCTCGGGCTCTAATTACAGCTTGGATCCGGTTTGGCATGCTGAACACTAAGTTTCGGAGGCGGTGTTGGGGAATATTTTCCCATTCTTCTATCAGCGCATGTTTTAGAGCCCTGAGTGTGGCAGGAGGTGGACTGCGCCTTCTGACTAGCCTCCCAAGCTCATCCCAGGCGTGTTCAATCGGGTTGAGATTTGGGCTTCTCGATGGCCAAGCCATCAAGTTGATGCCAACCTCCTGAATGTACTCTTGTACGTGGTGAGCAGTGTGTGGCCGGGCGTTATCATGCATTAGGATGGCTCCATCACCCATATTTATTAAATATGGCCCTGCATACTCGTTGAGGATCTCCGAGGCATATCTTTCACCAGTCAAAGTCCCATTTTCTATTACCACAAGCTCTGTGCGACTCTCTGAAGAGATACCAGCCCATACGTGTACAGAGCCCCCGCCATATTGGACTCTTTCCGAGATACAAGCTTGAATGTATCGCTCACCGGGTCGTCTGTAGACTCTCCGCCGTCCATCTGAAGTGTATAAAGAGAATCGAGACTCATCTGTGAATAAAACTCTAGCCCATTCTTCTTCGCCCCATTGTACGTGTTGACGGGCGTAGCGTAGTCTTGCTACGCGATGCTCTGTCTCAAGTTTGGGGCCATTTGCTGGTCTTAGAGGCTTCAGGTTAGCTTCAGCAAGTCTTCTTCTCACTGTACTCTCACTGATGTAGTCTGTTCGGGTCCGAAGAAGCTGTTGCTGAACCTCAACTGCATTAAGGTGTCGATTTCTTAACACAGTGGAAACAATAAAGCGATCTTCTCGGGTACTTGTGCACCTGGGTCTGCCATTACCTCGTCTCCTTAGATGGTTTCCAGTCTCTTCGTACCTTTGCTTTACTCGCTGAACCGTTCTTAAGTTACACCCACCCTCCTTGCAGTACGACGCATACTGATGCCCACTTCGAGAAAAGCTAAGATTCTTGCACATTCTTCTGGTGAAAGAGGCATGATTAGTCAAATTTACTCTCTGAAGATACCTATGCTTTTCAATTACAATTGCTTTATCAGCAGCGAATGTGTCAAACACAAAAATCCTAAGTAAGACAACACCTTTCAACAGTTTAAAAAAAGTGTTTTTATTTATTCGTTTTTTTTAAAGTCAAGCATTATAAGTTCTTATAATGCATGAAGTTTTTATTGAATAAGATTAAATTTTCTTTTTAACCTTTTTTGTTTCAAAGGTCTAAGTTTTATAGTTTGGGAGAAATCGCAATTTTAAAACTGTACTACTTATTTTTGACGCCCAGTGTATAAAGACAGGCACAAACACCCATGCCCCAAGAACAAACATCTGATTTTTACACAAACGTTTGCAGCTACTGGGAATCGAACCCAGGACCCGTCGATTAAGAGACAGCGAGCGCCACTACCACTCGACCAAACCGGCTGTTTTATGAGTAGCTAGGTACGTGTCTTAGACTTAGACTGTAGCATCAAGTGGTTCTAGAACCAGCCACGCTATGCTGTACGCCTATCTATTAATGGGTTATTCTGAAGTAGTAAATACAATACATTCACCTCGAAAATACAATCCATTTCTGTATTCCAATCTGATCTGTGATTCCAAAAACTTCCGCAAATCAATCACCAATCCCTTTCCGAAGCGCCTGCCAAAAAATAGCGAGCAATAACGCACAGCGGTCTCAGCACATCGGCTTAGTTTGTCACTGACCACTCGCAGGCGCTTGATATATCGACTTCTTACTCAACGGGATTGGGCAGGGCTTAGGAACATATAGAATTGGGAGTAGGGTAACTAAACTAAATTTGATTGCATTCAATAAGATAAGAAAATTTATTCAATAAAAAATAGCTCAACATAGAACATATACAATAGTTTATGTTGTAACTGTCGCCAATGCTCACAATCGTAACCTCAGGGTTCCTGTGCTGTGAGGATGGGCAGTGTTCCCATTAACAAACAGTGGAGAAGGATACAGAAGTGGAGCTACCAAAAGTAATATTACAATAATAATAATAATTTAGTAGAGACTGTGAGTGTGGTAAGTGTGAGTGAAAGTGTGGGCGTGTTGATGTTAAATAGCAGCGATGTTTTACGATTTTGCGTTCGGGATTATGAAAAATCGTACTTTTTTATCAGCCATTATACGTCCCCACCGAGGAGCACGGGCCTCCCCTTGAATCACGAAGCGGCCGGTGGACTATGGCCTAAATCACGAAAGGGATTTTACTAATATTATAAATGCGACGGTAACTCTGTCTGTCTGTCTGTCTGTCCGTCTTTCACGCCTAAACTACTGAACCAATTTTTAAGAAATTTAGTACATAGATAGATTAGAGCCTGAGAAAGGACATAGGCTACATTTTATCCCACAGTTGGGCACGATATAACCTGTAGTCCGCGCGGGCGGAGCCGCGGGCGGAAAGCTAGTTCACACATAAATCCGAAAAGACGAATTTAGTGGTATAGGCCTGAACCAGTATTTGAACCGGCAACCTTCCATAAGCCTGGCTCATTTTATTACTAAGGTCCGTATTACAGAACGCGACTCAGACTCTGATCTATACGTTTTTGCCATGTTGATAGTGAGAGAAAGAGACAATCAATATTAAAGTCTAGATCAAGACTTAAGTTTTCTTCTGTAAAGACTCCTCTACTCGTATATTCTTTTGTATTTTTGCGTCGGAGTATAACCTACTGCCAGCTATCACACTGTTGTGCTGACGCTACGTTTTCAAAACGACATACTTATAAGGATATACTACTAAAAATACTACTTATATTTTTCAGGAATATACAAACTCTTATTTAATTTTCTACAATTTCAAAAATAATTTTACGTTATAAAAATCTTTTTTTACTAACACCATAAGTTTCATCATTTTTACTAACACCGATGGATATATTGTCTATCTTCTATATCTATCTATACATATTATAAAGAGGAAAGATTTGTTTGTTTGTTTGCATTGAATAGGCTCCGAAACTACTGGACCGATTTGAAAAATTCTTTCACTATTAGAAAGCTACACTATCCCCGATGGACACAGGCTACATATTTTTCCCGAATTCCCACGGGAACGAAGTCCCAGGCGGAACGCTAGTCTGAAATAAATATATTAAATTAAAAAATTGTGTATGAAACCCGACATTCGATTGCGTATAACTTTTAAACGGCTTAACCGATTTTGATAGCATCTCTTCACAACACCTCTTTTAAGAGGTGTCTTATGCATTTATGCACCACCAACTACTTCTTACCTTACTGCTACACCCTAAGGTTGCCTTGAAGAAATTCCTACCTAGCAATAAGGCCACCTTGTTGTACACTATGTTTTATGTTCTGTTAATTGCATGGCTGTGTGTATGTCTGTGTGCAAATAAAGTATATTGTATTGTATTGTATTGTGTGACGTGCGTGTCTATGTCTACTGTGTGTATGTCTGTGACATCGCAGCTCCTAAACGATTTGACTGATTTGGATGCGGTTTTTTTTGTTTGAAAGTTGATGTGATGAGATGGTTCTTAGCTATATTTGTTCGAAATTGGCTCAGCCGCTTATAATTTATAAGCAATTTTTTTTTTTTATTAAAAAAAATTTTTTTTATTTTATTTTACAGTTCGTTGGTATCCCAGGGGACTAATAATAATATAACGTAACGTATTTTCCATTACCTAAAGACTTTTTCAAAAATTTTTGTTCTTGTCATTTATTACTTAAGTCACAGCTTAAGTAGACCTCTATCGCCTCAGATACAGGTATTTAGCCTAGTTCAGGCATAAGTATCGGTTGAGAATAACAAAATAACACCACCAGGCAACGACATTTCATTTTTTTCTGAATCTGAGGTGTCGTCCTATGGTCTCATGCGGTGTGGTAGGCTCTGTAAAGGGCCGTCTGGTTCGCGACCACCCTCCTACCGAAGTCCTACGCCAAACAGCTTCCTGTGTTCCGTCGGTGCGTGGGAGTACCAGTGCCTTTATAGGCATTTTCTGGGTTAACTCGCTCCATCGTCGACCTCATCTTTGACCTTTGGTCAAGATTGAGATCAAGAGTTAACCCATCTTATAATAAAATAAAATAAAAGACGTTAAGTCTTAAGTTTCATTTATTGTCACTCTAGTTTTCCAATAGGTAAACAATTTGATTTGGTGTGATTTGATTTTAACTTCAGTTTGGGTATTTGAGTGTGTGGTGTTTATTATAAAACTTTAGGTCTTATCCACCTCATTCGTTCTTCAGTGCTGACCAACGAAACCCGTCCGCCATGTTGACAAATTCTTATTTTTATTTCGTGACAAAAGTGATAGAGGGCGACACTGTCACTCCCAGTGAGAGGCAGTTTGGCGGGTAGACGGAAAAATACCTCGAAGCTGCATGAAAGGAATTTTAGAACGGGGACTCAAAAGTACTTAATCAAATCTTTTTTATTTTCATAAAAATAATGTACCTAATAATAAAAGTAGCTTCAATAAGTACGTGATAGGTAAGTAGGTAGGATTTAAAAATATATTGAAACTTCAAAAATAAAATAAAATGTTAGGTACCGAAGCAATCGACAGGAATTTCTAAAATAAAACGAAAAGTACTAATTAGTTTTATTTTTTAAATTCAATTTAATGTTACGACCGCACATCAGGTTACCACACGCGGGCACTTTGTGCTGTTGTGATAAGAACTGTTTTGCAATGAAAAGCATAAAAATTAAATAACCTGTCATGAAAAAAATTATTGTTTCTACAATTGCGACTTACACTGCCATCTAGCGTCGAATAGAAAAACCATATTTTCAGTTCTAGACGCGAGACATTTTCGACAACTTTATAAAATGTACCATTTTACATAAATTATTACATTGATTTACAAATAAGGCTATGAGTTAATTATATGTATGTATACCATTAATCAACGAGAAGATAAATGATATCGCGTTATTTAAAATAATAAAAAATAAACTTAGAGAAAAAAGTTGCGCTACCTAGCGTTGAATGGCTGTACTTTCTGAACTTGTACCTTCGTTGCGGTGTGCTAAAATTAACTACAACCAGCTCATGGCTGTGGTCTGCGGTGCACTTAATGCTTGTGGTAATTCCACTTTAACACGGTAGATGGCGTTAAAAAAGTTTTTTTACATACAAGTGTCTTTATTTTCAGAAGAAAGTGGTTATTGTAGTTTGAAGATTAGCTTCCTCTGTAAGTGGTGTATCCAAAGGGGCTGAGCAGAAGCGGAATGTGATAGTGCTGATTCTCATTCGTCTCGAACACGATCTGAAAGAAAATTCGTTGGTTTCTGGTTAGTCAAGATAACACAGTATGGAGCCAAACATTGGAGTCAATTGGACGGAGTTTCAGATTCAGATTCACACACAGGTTTCCTGGCCGAAAGCGCTGGTAACCCAGAGGTGCTCGCTGATCCCAACCAATCAGAAAGATTGAGCTACGAACACAGAGGCAAGGAATCTGATGGGTGACGGGTGACCAAGTGGCAATTTATCACGAGCGTTTCCGTGCTTCGGAGGGCACGTTAACTCTCGGTCCCGGCTGTCGTCGATTGACTACAGTCGTTAAAACCAAGTAAGAGGCCATTGTGCGGTTTGAAAACTCTGACACCAGGGTTCGCCACACACCCGGGACTTCGTTCCCATAGGAATTTGGGAAAATTATGTAGCCTTTGTGTTAATTCAGTATGTTACATGTTAGCTATACCTCCATTACCATATCAAAATGATTTGTCCAGTTGTTTGAGCGTGATACAGTAACAAAATATCCATACAAAATTGTGCGTTTATAATATAGTAAGGAATGTAAAGATAAGGAAATGTAAGGATTCTAGATTGTAGAGCGTCCTCCATCTGGCTGACAGGGTAAACTGATCAGTTTGAATATTATCATGGTTATATAAAATTCAATAGTTTGAAACATGAAAAGTATACCTAAGTACTTAAACGTTTTCGTATAACCAGAGTTTCGTAACTAACCACTTTTCACTGTTTCGCAATCAGTTAAGTACCTACATCTACAACTATACGATGATCCATTTTACCATTTTCGATATCATTATTAACTCCCGACGCAAATGAGGAGTGTTATAAGTTTGACCACTAAGTATGTGCTGTGTGTATGTCTGTGGCACCTTTTAGACGGGTGAACTGATTTGGATGCGTTATTTATTTAAAAGCAGGTTGTCTAGCGGTGGTTCTTAGCTAAATTTCATTAAGGACTATTCAGCCGTTTAAGAGATATTCGAGTTTGTAGTTAAAATGTCGGGAATTTTTCAATTTTTCAGTTACCCATTCGTTATTGTTATTTTTTACCCTGCCAAAAAACACAGGATTCTTACGGAACAGTGTGCGTTTGTCTAGCTATAAACTAAGTAGTTCCATCCATCTAAACACTCTATAAAAAAAAAATCACCCGAATTGAGAACCTCCTCCTTTTTTTTGAAGTCGGTTAAAAAATTACTTCTTTCGGGGTAAGCAGGAAAGAACTTCATGTAGTTTTAAAACCATTTGACACCACATTTGAACACTTGAAACAATTTTTACAGTAAGTATTAAAAATATGGTGGTGACGGGTTGTCAGCCTTTTGCCCATGAAACAGCAAAACCCTCGCGTTCCACATGCTGGTTTCTACACTATGCCTGGGAAGAGTAAGCAGCTGTCAGCCTGTCCAGTAACTTACCTCAACATATTTATAAAGCGTCTCCTTCCCAAGTTTCTCGTAATAATCCTTCACGTTAAACTTCAGCTTGTAAGTTCCTGGTGACATGGACTCCTTGGAGAACGGGAACTGTACCCGGCCATCAGGCGAGCTTACAGTTCCATGCCAGAGGGTCCAGGACTCCTCCCGCCCTTTGTACAGCTCCACCAAGAGCCCTGATGCCGGGACGCCTGTCGAAGTGTCTAGGATGTGGGTTGAAAGCACTGGTCGCGACATTTTTGGGTAAGCTACGGTGATGGATGCCCGTGGTGAGTAGGCAGGGTTTTCCAAGTCTTGATTCTGTTTAGTTATTTAATTATTGGAATGTCTAGTTCGTAAATTGAAATCCCGCGAGCAAGCAAATGTGTTCGATTTTTACAACCTTTTTTTTTAAATTAAAGAAACCCACTTTTAATAAAAGTCAAATTAAAATTTTGAAACTTAATTTCCGTAGTTGTGATTATAAAATGAGTATTCTACTGATACGTCCGACCGTTTATAAATAACATTACCTAATGATAACGAGGTCAAAATGTAAAGATAAAGTTACTAATAACGAGACAGACTTGTGCCTACTCATTTGCTCTTTTTTGGGGTTCCGTATTTTTACCATACGGAAGCTGTAACCATATGTTAAAACTTTCGTATTAAATTTTACCCTTTGACAGTCAATAACGAACTAAATACGTGACGATTATATAGGTACGTGAAATTGAAAACCTCCGACTGCCAAAGTGTTAAGTTAGATTTAAGAAAAGTTGCTGTCTCTCCTAATAGAAGTTTCATTCATTCAATTTCCTGTCCATCATATTAAATTAAATTACAATATTACGGGTTTCACAATGTTACGGTGATATAAATAAAACTTGGACGGAATCCTTTCGACGTGGAAGTGATTCGCTATTGACCAACTTCTCCTGTTATCTGTTTTGTCTGAATATCTAATACTTAAGTGTAATTAAACAATGTTGTATTGTTTACATTCATATTAAACGTTGTCTCTACATTTAAGATATGAGTCGAATAGAGTCAAAGGCGGCTATCTGACATTTAAAGTAAAAATGAGCTTAGAATGTAGCAACACTCAGAATTTTGAATACTTTCTACCATTATTCACAGTTCGTATCAAAGTCGGCTATTTCTTATAGAAAAACCACTTCAAAGTATGAAATCAGTTTCAAATCCGGCAATCTGTAAAATTTAACTTAAAAAAAAAACTGTTGTCTAAAATAAAACAATATTGCTATTATATATTATTGTGTCCTACTTAATTAACTAAAAGTAATATTGTTTACAATACATATTTAAGTTTACGATGAATAATTCGTAAGTTAAAATTTGTATGGAATACCTTATTTTGACCTTTGCCAATAATCACCCATAAGTCAGATAGCCACCATTGCTTCTATACGACTCATATTATTTAAGGCTAAGTAGTTGATGCCTGCAACTTTTTTGCGTTATTTTATAGAATTTTGATTGAACGAATGCATGACGTGATTTTTTAAATTGATAGAAGTAATTTATTTGTTTATGGACTGATTGAAATAAAACAAATACTGAATTTTAAGCGAAGCTTTCCACAATACATTAGTGAAAACTGCACCCAAAACGGGTAAGTCTTTACTGAGATGCGTGCTCACAAATGCTCAGATAAACAGATTACATTGATAATCGTCCGCCATTTTTTTTTTGGGTAAAATCTTCATAGCCCAATAGGAAAACTAAAAAAAAATGTCTCAAGTATCAACAGTATCGGGGTCCACCAACCCGCATTGGGCCAGGCAGCGTGATGGACTATGGCTTAAATTTAAATCCCCTTCGTGTTTGGTCGGGAAGCCCATGCCCCTCGGCAGGGAAGCATATCAGCTGATAAATAAATGTGGTAAAGAATATAGTCATTAACTACGCTATGTTACGGTCACCAAACCACTTGGTTATCGTAGGAAGTGGTCGATGTGATAAACAGAAAAAAACAGTGGGTAGGCACCAATAGGCAAGTGGTTTTGAATCCATTGTTTATAAACAACATACCTAGGCCATAGTATACAGTCTCGCAACACCATTTCATTTCTAAAGGGTTTTAGGCCCGTACAGAACGCGACTCACACTCTGATCTATACTTAAGTAGCTGTCGTCTTTGTCATTTTGATAGCTATAGAAAGAGACGATCAATACTTAGTTGATAAGGGCTCCCGTTACCGCATTTTGGCTCTAAGATGGCGCTTTATGCGTGTGGGTCGGCGGCTATTCCAGCCACCTCAGCTCCGACCAGAAGCTCAGAATCCTCCTGGAGAATTCACAGGCTTCACGAAGCGACGGTCAATACTTAAGTATAGATCAAGACTTGAGTCTTTTTCTCTAGTACGGGCCTTAAACTGGCCAGTAACTGGTCAGAATTATTATTTGGTACAGGCGATAGTAAGAACTTTTTATTATAAAAAATTTATTTTCTACAAAAATGTATACTAACATTTTTTTTATATTATACTAAGTACCGACTTTCTAAATTAACATTAGAAATATCTAAAGTTCCTAGAAGCGGTACATTGTTTATATACCTCATATATAATACAATATTTCGAAACCAAAAGATAAGAACAAAAATATTTACAAAGTATTCCTAAACTGTAATAATCTCTTGAAAAACTTATTTTATTTATTGATACCATTCATTGAAGTATTATGTACTATGATACCATTATCAAAAATATTTATTGAGTGACTTCAAATA
Source organism: Aproaerema taeniolella (assembly GCA_949987775.1). Lineage (NCBI taxonomy): Eukaryota > Metazoa > Arthropoda > Insecta > Lepidoptera > Gelechiidae > Aproaerema > Aproaerema taeniolella. The sequence goes on along the minus strand of OX465268.1, from coordinate 432,281 downwards.
CTTGTCAAGAATGTAAGTAAGCCCACTAAACTGGGCCCTGATTCTGTAACTTCAGTTGTGTAACTTCAGGAATGGAGGCCATGGAGGCCAGAAATTGAGAACTGTTTGATTTTCATATACGTGCTGACAACCACCCCAACCAGCAGCACCACCACCAACCGAACGTAAAGTTGCAAACTACCTAGCAACTGAAAATTCAGTTGGCGGTGGCGCCACCAGTCAAAACAGCCGTCATTAGATGTATGAAATTTGGATAGATCTCAATTTCGCCACCTGAACGGATAAAATGGCGACCATTCCATCGACACAACTGAAGTTACAGAATCGGTGCCCTGAACAACTTTCCCCAAGGAACATAGCTCGAAATATTAAAAAAAAAAAATTGCCTCTCGATACACTTTATGCGATCAGCTAACTTCAATTTGTATGGGAAGTCAACATGTTTTGATATGTTCCTAAGGGAAACATGGGAAGGATATTCACCCCTAAAATGTATCTAACTAATTTAAAAGTCACCCCATATAATCACAGCTAGGAAGACGCACATTTTCAACCACATTTCAAAATCGGATGTTCATTAATAGGCGACCTCAGGTAGCTGAAATCCTTTCCTTACAAAGTTCTTTTTAATGTACACATCTGCTGGATGTATATTAATATCTTTTCTGAGATTTGTTTGATCCGCGAGTGTTTCGTCTAAGCCTACAGTCGGCACTGTCCTCATTATCTTCCCCATTATTTTTTCATCGTCATACCCAAACATGTTTAAACTTGGGATCCCATGCTTCATGTAGTCTATCCTCCAAACTGGCGCTTCGGAGGGTTCAAATTTATAAGCTATTTTATGCGAATTTGGAGACATAAGCGGCATGGTCAGCTGAGGCATCTCCACTGACATCGACATCTCATTTGCTGAGTTGTCCAAGAAGTCTACGTGAGTCGTCCCCACGTTCGCGATTCCGTTCTTGTCCTTATACTTCACTTTATGAGGGTAATACTTACGAAAATTCTTTCTTCCATTGTACAACTCTGATATGCCGTGATTTGTTACCTTTTTGGCCTTTTTCTTCTTTTTCATCATTGCTTTCTCTTGAGAGTACCACTGGTTTCTCACTCCTTCTCGGATGTCTTTTTTTCTCTTTTTTTCTTTTTTGGTTTCGTTTTGGTTTTGGTAGTAGCCGGTGTGGGAAACCTCGAGAAAATTTGACAGGTCTTCGCTGTTGATTATTGGATAGACTGTGCTCTCAGTGCGAGGGGAGTGAGTCGTTTTGCTGATCTTCATTTTCTTGAAGCTTATCTGTTTGATGGAGCGCTGGATGAGTCGGTTCAGGGCCTGGTCCGCCATGATCATCTTACAAGGAATTGCAGGGAAGTTCTTGCAGAGGACGTTCTGCATCAGTATTGTTATTTTCTCCTGCTGTTTGGAATCTGAATTTGGAAACGTTTGAAGTTCTGGGTTTGATGGTTCTCTAACACGTGAGAATTTTTTTGCTTGTAATTGTTCTACTTCAGGTATGAGCGTTAAGTCTATAACCCTCGTGGAGTGTGCGTGGGTCTTTTTCCTCGGTTCAGCAGAGAGGTTATTATCCTGCTGGAAGTGTGAGATCATCTTGTTCATCAGGGCGTTGTTCCTCAGTATCTTCGCTCTGGAGTCCAGAGTTAGGTACAGAAGAGTGAGCAGGAACAGGGAATGGGATCTCGACATGTTGATAATCGACTTTTTCTACACGAAATGCTGAAAAGTAAATAATTACTGTTATTGTGATGAATGATAATTTATATCTTCTTGAAACTGTAGTCCTTTATCTTTTTTTTAGTGGGATTTTCTGATTTAACTAGCCCTGCTATACTAGCATACTTGACATACTTTTGTCATATTATGCATCTCGTCCGATCTCTCTTTCTAACTCATAAGATTAATGCGGAGCGTAAGAACCTCAGTTAAATAGCTCCGTTGCTCTGTACATTGCTTTTGGGTTACCGAATGCCTGCGACATTTATACTTGGTGATAATATTTTATATCCTCTTCTTAAAACTTATGCGATCATGAAATGAAATAGTTTTAAGAAAAGGCGATTTAAAAAACTTAAAGCACTCCGCAGCACCGGGCGATCCTTCTCCTAGGACTCCACTCTATATTATTCTATACCTACCCTTTTATACTCCTTTCCCCCTTTATTATTCCCTTTACCGAAGTATATGTAAATAAGTAAATAATGCTTTTAAATAAATTCCAGTTATAAACATATACCGTACCTACCAATAACTTCTAGTTTCGCTAACTATACACATCAACATGGTATAGGGATGTATTGCACGATTTTTCATACAAAATAGGTCTGTTTGAGAAGCTATAAAAGCATACTCGAGATACACGGAGGGCTATAGGTAATTTTTAGACGAGCAGGTGCTAAACTTGAATTTTCAATTCTAGTCAATAAATTATGTTTTACTTCCAAGTAAAAACGTGACGCTTCTTAAACAGACCTCTTTTAAATGAAAATTATAGATTCTCAAACAGACCTTTTTTGTATGAAAAATCGTGCGATATCCCTAGGCCGTGTGTGTATTTCAAAGTCACCCCACTTACCTAAAAACTATAAACTGTATTAATCAGTGAGCCCATGTCATAGACATGTTTACTTGAGTAATTACTTGAGTAAAAGCACTCTCACCTGCAGTCCTCGGGGAGCCCCATCCAGCAGTGAGGTGGTGGCGGAAACGAGAATGTTTGTAAATGTTTACGTTTCTCTTTTTTCATTCACCATGTTGTTGATAAGAGGTCGCGTTATCAACTTCGGCGGCATTCACAGCCAGTTCTTAATTTTATTCTTCTTCTTATCACCGTACTCGAGCCAGCCCCAACAGTATCCTGAAGGTATTATCGGATAGGTTGGGACTCCCCCCTTTTGAAAAGTTGGATGGAGCTTCACACTACCTAATTTTGTTTTGTTCTTTTGTTTGTCTTACTAACATTAGCTTAAGTTATATTTTGTTTTCTAACACTTTATGGAAATAAAACTCCATCCGAAATAAATTATTTTTAATTTAATTTAATTTATGGTGTAGGTATAGTCAAGTGTGTGGCGAAATTGGCTAACCCTGGTGTCAGAGTTTTCAAACCGCACAATGGCCTTCTGACTTGGTTTTAACGACTGTAGTCAATCGACAACAGCCGGGACCGGCTCGTTATAACTTTCCAGTTTGGTCACCCATCAGGTTCCCTGCCTCTGTGTTCGTTACTTAGCCTCACTGATCGGTTGAGATCAGCGAGCACCACTGGGTTAGGAGCCCTTCCCAGTAGCGCTCTTTTTTTTTGACGTGAAATTGAAGATGCTGACTCAGTGAATCATCAGCTCCCAGCCCAGGCAGGCTTGGCTCCAGGAGCCACCCGAAAATGCTACAATTTTTTTTTTAGTTTAGGCATTAAATATGTTACCGGAAAATTGTAAAACCCGTAATATTACAATTTGACTGGTGAAATTATAATCTCCCACGTTATTACAATTTGCCTAGTATAATTATAAATTTACGAAACTTTAAGCCGCCAGAAATCAGGATAAGTAAGTTAGGATATGTTAGGTAAGGTTAGACTATTTTAGGTTTAGGTGGGTTAGTTTTCCATCTAGGGTTAGGAAACTCAATGAGACCTGCCTCCTATCAATCCAACCTAGGCAACGGCACCTCAATTTGCTCTGAATCTGAGGTGTCGTCCTATAGTCTCATGCGGTGTGGTAGGCTCTGTAAAGGGCCGTGTGGTTCGCGACCACCCTCCTACCGAAGTCCGACGCCAAACAGCTTGCTGTGTTCCGTCGGTGCGTGGGAGTACCAGTGCCTTAATAGGCATTTTCTGGGTTAACTCGCTCCATCGTCGACCTCATCTATGACCTTGGTCGAGATTGAGGTCGAGAGTTAACCCTTCTCATAATAAAAAAATATATACAGGCGGCCGCGGCCCTTTTCCGTGAAATTGCAATGTCGTGGTTGAATATAATTTCTCTAGTAAAATTGTAACATGACGAATTTTTTAAGTTTTCCGGTGACATATCTGCCGTGTTACGCGTATCTCAGTTATCTCGAGTTACATGAGTTACGCTTAACCATTGCAAATAGCATTTTTTTAACACTTTCTATATGGTAATATCAAAAACTTGGAAAAAAACTGTGGTTTTGCTAAGAAAATGAAATTGTCAAACTCATGTAACTCGACAAATTTTAGCGCCAGTCACACCAAACTCATGCAACTCGAGTTACATGAGATGTATTTGTTCGAGTTTTGGCCAAACAATTATTCTTTGCGTCAGCCTATCTCCGCTAACACGAGTTAACTGAGTTGTGCAGATCGACCAATCATAGGAAAAATAAAACAAAGAAGCCAGAAACCCATCGTGGTCACACTAAAACGTCGCAAAGTGGGCACAACCAGTTAATTATTTTTATCCATAGTTTATCAAATTAATGGATCCACTGCCCCCTTTCATGCACCGGGATGTACACAGATTTATACTTTTCATATAATTATTTTTATCGAACTGGTTCTCAAACTTTCAAGATACCTCATTTTAGGTTAGGATGAACTATTAGTTAATACACACACGCACACACTTAAAATTTCTTTTTTGGAAAACTGTAAGCCCAGCAGCAATTTCAGAACTTTAGATCTTAGATTCAGATTCAAAGGATTAAGTACCCGTTTTGGAATTAACAGTAAATATTTTTTAATCCACGAAACTATTGTTTAATTTAAGCAATACCAATTACTGTCAATTCCACCTCAAGAGCCTTGGTATTACTCTTTCAAAGGCTGCAATACCTAAACTCTTCGATAAGTCATTTCAAATTTTGTTCGATGGCAGTTTCTTGCGTGTCAACGTCCTTAGAGCCATATTTGAATTAAGTTTGAGTATTTTTTACCAACTACTAATTGGTCGTTTTTAAAACCTCAAGTTAAAACCATCGAGACACACGGCGAAGCTCTCGCAGTGTCACTCAACATCTCGAAGGCATTTGACAGGGTTTAGCTCGCAAGCCTGCTAAGCAAGCTTCCTGCGTATGGCGTCCCTGACAACTCTTGTAGTTGGATAGCTGACTTCCTGAGCAAACGGTTGTCCCGAGTGATCATAGATGGCTGCTCATTTGACCAATAACCTCACGGTTATTGATGCCGGAGTTTTTCAGAGGTTCGAGAAAGGACTGCGGCTCTTTCCTGCAGCACACTAACGACATGCTGCTTGTTCCTGGAGTTGTTGCGTACGCAGATGACAGGTACAGTCATGAAGAGATATCTGACTAGTGCAAGAGCCAGTGGGGATGAAGTTCGAAATGAGAGGAACAATGATAGAGCGAGTAAACTCAACCTTAGGCTTAGGTCTCGTCTCCCAATAAGGAGACTTTAATATGCCTTTATAGGCATTTTCTGGGTTAACTCGCTCCATCGTCGACCTCATCTTTGACCTTATGGTCAAGATTGAGGTCAAGAGTTAACCCATCTTATAAAAAAAAAATGGTTAGTTTTAACGCCACCAAAACACAAGCGTGTCTATTATCCGCAAAACGGAGTCCTTTTAACCTGACTCCAACTTTGCGGAGTACATCTGTACCGGTCATTGATGAGCTTGAACTCCTCGGCATGGAGGTTTGCCACCTCCATCGAATTTCAGCCCAAAATCTCAAAACTGCGGCCAAAAAGCTGGGCATCCTCAGTAAGGTCAATACCCCTTATAAGGCACGCATAGAATATTGCAGCCACCTTTAGGATGGTTCGGCCAAACATCAATTAGCCACTCTGGATTCGGTGGACCACAGAGCCAGGGGGCCCATTGGTGACAGAAAGCTAGTAAAAAACTAACTCCGAAGATTAGCTCATAGACACAAAGTAGCTTGCCTATGTGTTTTCTACAAGATTTACTTTTGTGGAGTGTGCTCATGAGCTGCACGAGCTCATTCCACCTGCCCCTTTTTTTTCGGAAGTTCAGACGCACCGCGGGGTACCATTTACCTTGTCGAGATTCCTCGAATCCGTACTGAGCGCTTCTCTTGATTTTTTATATTGCGTACCGCTAAGGAATGGAATTCTCTGCCTGCGTCTGAATTTCCGGGCTCATACAACCCGACTCTCTTTAATAAAGTTCAAGTGAATACTCATCTTCTGGGTAAGCTCGTACATCCTCGACTACATCTTCGCTCCTGAGCTAGATTGTGGTCAAGAGCGAACCTCTTCTTAGAAAAACATTTTTTTTTAAGATCTTCACGTAAATAAAGATTCCTTCGATCTGGATAGTATATCGCATGATTATACTGATTTGATGATGATGTTCAGCAAGTGGTTTTTTAGACTTAATACTATTTTTACGTAAAGGGCTACATATGTACGACATTTTAAAAATATTTTTAATTTCGTTTATTTTTTTATTTAACATAAAGGAATAAGGTCCCGTTTCCTAAAAAAAATATATATAAAAAATCTATCTTTTGAAATAAAAGTATAATAATTAAAAGTTTCTCAGTAGGGTAAACTAATCATAAATACGGCATTATACAATCGTGTCTTTGCCAAGCTGTCATGTCAATAAAAATAAACATAACCTATTTCATTTTGTATTTGGTTGTTTATTTTTGAGTTTTATTTTTGCTTTTGGTTAATTTTTCTGAAGTCTTTTACTGCTACCGCATACCGGATTACGATTTAACTTTGCACGGACTTGTAGTGCTAGATTTTGACTGATTTTCTCACGACTACACCGTATTCATACCGGACTCCGAGAACTGCTTCAACGATAGTGATTAATACTCTTCGGATATGTGGAATAACACTAATAACGACAGCGCAGCAGGCTTTGCTACTCAACATGGCATCTGACGAGTTACAGCGGTGGAGAGAACCAAAAAATGTTTTATACCTCTTTGTTCAAACACTGACATTAACTCACCAGATTTGACGTTTGTTACCATTCTAAAGGAATTGAAAGAAAGTTGGTGTAAAATGGTTGACAGGATTTGTCCCAAACGTCCACTTTTTTACTGTGAGGATCATTTAAACGTAAGTACATTGAAACGTATCTCTAGTTAATCTGTGATTGAAACTTAAATGTTGAACTTAAACTCAAAAACGCAACGGTATAGGTTATATGTCAACCAACTGTCAATCGTTTTTTTTTTTTAGTTTGGCAAATGAGTTAATCTGTAGAATGCTGTAATAAGCAACAAATCGTAACCAAAATTTTAAAAATTAATTATTTTTATATCTATGATCAAAATTATTTAATATATTTTTTATTTGAATATGGGACCTTAAGCCTGCTTAAAATAAAAAAATCAAATTATTTTAAAAATCTTGCACATAGCCCATTGTGATCAAAGTAAAACCTAAGACTTTTTTGTTTTTGAGATTCTAAAACTCGTAATAATTTACTATCGTCTTTATAATTTTATTGAAATATTTTTTTAGAATCTCATCTAATATTTTGTCGATTAAATGTTTGCTTAACTTATAACCAAAAAAAATATTCGTTATTTCTCTAACCATGCGAATATCCAACATAAATAATAGGTATGTCCAATTGTCCATACCACATAAAAAAATCAAAGTTTGAGAACCAGTTTTAATTTTTTAATAATTTTTAAAGTATCCTAACCTTAGGATACTTTAAAAATTACATTAAAGAAATGATGTAGAAAAAGTGTTACTTCTTTTCTGGTTTGATGCCATTTATAACAATTACAATAAAATTATCTAATCCAATAACTACAGGTAACGGTCATCTCCGGTAAGTATACCTGCATGAGATAGGTTTCGTCTTTCAAAATGTCTCGTGGTCATGCACAACTCGTGTAACTCTAGTTACAGTCAGACGCAAAACCACGATTGTATGGAACGGTGGTTATGCCCAACTCAGTTTTTGTAAATAATTTGAAAACTACAATAGATCCGAAAAAAAAATTATGCTTGTTAATTACTTCTGTTATTTTTGACCTCATATACATAGAAATATATCCATATTCATGAAAATTGTAACTTTAAAATAGGAAAATATGTTTAAAACTTTCAACTCGATTTTCTCAAATCGACCTATAAAAAGATACATGAGTTGTGCGTAACACGGCAGATATTATACATGCTCTGTGGAACTACCCTAATGAATTGAAAACTGTTCATTTTCAGAAGTAACTTTATTTTTTCAGGGCAATAAGCCCTTCAACTCAAACCGAATTGTTGGTACACCTTTGTTTGTATTTATTACACATATCTACAAAGTTTTTTTTCCGGAAGGTTAAGCAGCTGTTTTGTAAACATTTGGCATCCTGTCTCTGGAAATACAAACCATATTTATCAATCAGCTTTAGTTTTTAAGATATGGCGTATTCGTAATTAAGCAAAAAAACACAAAAATTCACTATAAAAATGAATCTAAGTATCGATAGCCGCCAAAAATATTTTTTTAACAATTTTCATAAATAAGGAACCCGTGGTAGATGTTATTTCAAACTCCAGCAATAATCCACAGAAAAGATGTGTATGAACAGTAAAAGCTGATTGGTAGATTCGGATTGTCAGTATTAAAATATAGCGGTAAAATGATGAAAACTTTCGAAAAATTTTGTAAATATGTGTTATCTAAGCAAACAATGATTTATGTGTGCTATGAAAAGTATCCCATCAAAAACTTAAATGTGAAATGAGAGGCAAGTTCAATATTATGATATTTGCCTTGGTTGTTGACTTCAACGACAAAAGAAGTGAGATCTAAATGGGTGCCGAGTTCAATGCTCAATCCTGAAACGTATTTAAGTTGTTCTAAAATATTTTATGTTGTTATTATATTAATAATTATAACAACATAAAATATTTTAAATATTATTTCTTTTTATAATTTAGAATAGTATATTGAAGCCTATGGTCTGACTTGGCTTATTCTCATATATGAATTATTTTACAGCCATCGCAAGTTCTAAAGCTGTAAGTTCTTATTTTATTGTTCCTGAAATTTGGCTTGCTGGTAGAAATTCGCCCATGACTGTTTTAGTAGGTACTTAATAATAATTCGTATCTGATTTGTATATGATCATAACCTGAGCTGAACTCACTAATTAATTTAATTTGACATTATGTTCTGTGTTCTGAAATAAATACAATCTAATTTATTATAATCTATGAGAACTAGCCAAGTCACACCTTAGACTTCAATATTTTATCCTAAGTTATGAAGATAAATAATATTTAAAGTTGTTATAAAATATTTTATATTGTTATAAATAAATTTCAGTACTGACCTTTGAACTTGGCACCCATTTAGATCTTACATCTTTTGTCGTTGAAGTCAACAACCAAGGCATATATCATAATATTGAACTTGGCTCTCATTTCACATTTATGATTTTGATGGAATATCATTACTTTTTGTACAGAAATTATTAGTAGGTACTTATTCATAACGAAAGTCGACTATACTCTTAGTTATAAGTACTAAAACGAATATGTTTGGATAAAAAAATAAAGGTGGTATTCCATATTCACGTGAAGACTTTTAAATCCATATAAAACCGGCTGTCATCAATTTTGATTGCTGATTCTTAGATTACAGGCACTTTAAGCAAGTGTTCATAATAGAATCAATTAATAGAAAAAATATAATAAAACTAGCTTTTTCCCGTGGCTACGCTCGCGCAAAGAGCTTTTTAGTAACCCATTTCCTTCACAAAATTTATGACTATTGAAAAACCGCGAAACATGTGTCCGTTTACTTCAAGGTATGTCTTGACGAAGTTTCGAGTCAAAATAAAAATTTTTCTCCATACAAAATTCGAACCCCCGTTTCACCCCCTTAGAGGGTGAGTTTCGAAAAATCCTTTCTTATTGCTCCCCTAGACCTCAAAAGAAATCTACGTGCCAAATTTGAAATCTCTAGACCTAGCGGTTTGGGCTGTGCGTTGATATATCAGTCAGTCAGTCACCAGTCGTAGTTTCTTCTTTTATATAGTTTCTGATTTATTCCTCTGTATTCACTCAACTAACTATCTGGATGCCAAATTCGAACTTTCTAGGTCATCTGGAACTGGATTATAGTTTTGACCATTACGATTTTTGGACGTTATTATTTAAATAACAGTTTGAAGTGTGTTTATGAGATTTGGAGCGCATATGTATCTCTCGGGTCCCAATATATGAGCCAAAATGTTTATGTGCAATAGTTTTTGAGTTAAGAGGGTGTCAAAAGTGGCTCCAAATGGTTCGTGTAAAATTACACACGGTGCTGCTCGCCAGTTTCTTGAACTTGGTTTTGACGCGCTACCGCGTGTCTAGATTGTTTTTTTTTTCACATTGTACCTAATTGTATTATTGTTTCTCCTTTCTCGCGATGTAACGCCTAGGTCCGAGAGCCACACATCAGGTTACCACACGCGTACACTCTGTGCTGTTGCGATAAGAATGGTTTCGCAATGAGAATGGCGTAACCTGATACTCTGACCTCTGTACAATGTGCCACAATATATATTTAACATTCGCGTATGTTAATAAACATTATAATTTCGAGTTGATGAGAAAACTGTTAAAAAAATAGAGTTTGATTATGATATAGTAACGACCTATGATGAAAGGTATGTGGAAGATGAGGGTTAGTGGCATCACGGAGAGTAGACTTCGTCATCAGCTCATATACGTGCCCACCAAAGGGGCGTGGACCTCTCCTTGAAATTCGAAGGGGATTTGGGCCATAGTCATAGTGGCCATAGTCGATCGGCCATAGACTGCACCTTTGCGAAGAAGCGTAGAGTCCGTAGGATCAAAAGAACGAATGTATGTATTTAATGTAATCTTGACTTATTTTAAGTGGCATCCTGAATGTCCTATAAAATAAAGATTTTTTCTATTCTATTCTAGTCCACCGGGCTTGCACAATGCTGTGGTCCTAACTTTTTTGGACATGCTGGTTTCATCACAATATTTTCCTTCACCATTGAACAAGTCGGGATTGTAGTCTGTTGATTTTGACGTGGACAATTTTTTGCCAACATAATACAGTTGCCTATCAAGCTAATTTACTGTTCGTTTATACGTTTAAGCACTTGTTTTCACAGAAGCAAAACAAAATTCGACTGACTAGAGTTGAAAATTCAGGTGTAGCACTTGCTCATCTGAAAATATCCTTCCATGTGTCTCGAATATACTTTTATAGCTTCTCAAACAGACCTCTTTTGTATTAAAATTTGTGCAGTGTTACTTTCTTCCTTAGAGTGTAACAATTATTAAGTAAGTATGTGGTGAACTTGGCCAACCCGGTGTCAGAGTTTTCAAACCGCACAATGGCCTCTGACTTGGTTTTAACGACTATAGTCAATCGACAACAGCCGGGACCGACAGCTTATCGTGCCCTCCGACGCACGGAAACGCTCGTGGTGAATTGCCACTTTGGTCACCCATAAGATTCCCTGCCTCTCTGTACGTTGCTTAACCTCACTGATCGGTTGAGATCAGCAAGCGCCACTGGGTTATGAGCGCGTCACTACCTAAAATATTTTAAACGATATTTATAGGGTAAATTAAAAGATAATTGAAAAGTTAACGCTGCCGACAATCAAAAGGAAAACCAACGTAGTACGAGTAGGTATCTGCTCCTTAAATTTATTTAGTTTAGTCGAATTATAAATTACATAATAATAATTTTCCACGTTATAAACTTATGAGTCACCGACTTCAATCCTAACAGTTCGCACAAAGTAGATATCTAGTATTTTTTGTGGACTACAATGCTTATTAGCAGATAACTACAAGCAGAAATGTCATTCATTTATTTTGATGATGTTCTAGTTTGTAGTATTTTTTGTTTTTGTTGTTTTTTTTTAAAGCGCTGAATCATTTTTGATAAAATTTATATGGGACCTCTTCAGGAGTATACTCTTTCGAACAAATAAAGAATTATTCAAATCGGTTTATAATTGCCGGAGTAATCGCGTAACAAATATACAAAAAAAATACAGTCGAATTGAGAACCTCCTCCTTTTTTGAAGTCGGTTGAAAAAGTATTAATTATAGGTACATGTACTCTTTCTACCTATAGAAAATCTTGTAACCAAACGATACCGCGTTTTAGAATACAGGGGACGCCATCTAGCAATGAAAAAACGAACAAGATCTGCGCTTTCAGCACAATACAGTCATGTAATAGTCCGTAAGCCCACTCTAAAGCATATGTCATCTGACATCACGATAAAATGCATGGCACACGGTTGGAAAAAGCTAAGCTGGAAGCAATTGGAATTTGCAAATTACCCAAAAGTATTATGAAAAGGTCTGTCACTTCCGGTCATTCCAACTGTAGTTATTTCTATACTAATCTATACATATTATAAAGAGGAAAAATTTGATTGTTTGCTTGTTTGCATTGAATTAGGCTCCGAAACTACTGGAACGATTTGAAAAATTCTTTCACCATTAGAATCCTACATATCCCTGATACTTACTTATTATAAAGAGGAAAGATTTGATTGTTTGTTTCTTGGTTTGTTTGTTTGTTTGCATTGAACAGGCTCCGAAACTACTGGACCGATTTTAAAAATTCTTTCACCATTAGGATGCTATTATTATCCCTGAGTAACATAGGCTACATAATTTTCCCGAATTCTCACGGGAACGAAGTCCCGAGTGGGATGCTAGTCTATCTATACATATTATAAAGAGGAAAGATTTGATTGTTTGTTTGTTTGTTTGCATTAAATAGGCTCCGAAACTACTGGACCGATTTGAAAAATTCTTTCACCATTAGAAAGCTACATTATCCCCGATGGACATAGGCTTCATAATTTTCCCGAATTCCAACGGAAACGAAGTCCCGGGCTGAATGCTAGTATTTTATAAGGGTATCATTAGGATACCTATGGCAGGAGGTATAGCTTTTCAGAAAGAAAATACAAGAAGCCAAATGTCAGATAGAAAACATTAGTCTGTCAGGTAACTATAATATACATGGCCCGAAATACTTATCCAAGTAAAGGTAATATTATAAACGCGAAGGTTTATATGTATGGATGTTTGTTACTCTTTCACGCTCAAACGGCTGCACCAATTTTTATAAAATTTAGTGTGGAGGTAGATGACTCCCTGGATTAACATATAGGCTCCATAATTTTCCCAAATTCGCACGGGAACGAAGCCCCGGGCGGAAAGCTTGTTAAAAATATATCAAGATTTTGGCCTCCTCTAAATGTGCTTAGGGCCCCAGAAACTCTTAATCCGCCTCTGGCTTGACCTCAGTCTCAGATACTTTCAGCGAGTAATACGATAATAACAAAGATATTACTAGAAACCTATTCTGCGGTAATACATAATTACAGCAGAAGAAAAAAATACAGTTGTTCATTTGTTTCCTAATACTAGAGCCGGTATGTTGTATGTGAAGAACATTGTGTTTGTTTTGTTTGTGTGCGCGAGAGTGGATGTTTTCGAAATAAGGACTACCACAGAAGCAGGTAAGGCCCACTGTTCACGCATCATAATCAATACTCGTAGCGTTCGTAGCCCAATGGCACTTGCTGATCTCAACCGATCAGTGAGTTTAAGCAACGTACACAGAGACGGGAACCTGATGGGTGGCCAAAGTAGTAAATTATCACGAGCGTTTCTGTGCTTCGGAGGGCATCTGCATTCTAAATTCTTATTAATGATTTATAATGTTTTGATTGAAGTTTGTGTTTTCACTTCAATCAAAACAGAATTCATTCATCTGTTGGTGACAAAAACGGAAATGAATTTTTGCTGCTTTTTGTATGAAAATACTTTTCTTATTAACAAGGAAAACTTTAACAATTGATTAATAAGAATTGGCCTAACTCAAAAATTTGATAGGGGCCTAACTAAAAAATTTCTTGACTGAGTTATGATCATAAGGAGACTAAAAAAGCTTTGTTCAATCCAATGAATATTAAAACAAAGGCACATAATTATAGAATAAGCACACATATTTTAAACTTAAGGCGACTACAGCACCCGATAAAGGCAGCACACATAGGAACATCTCCGTCTCTCAACAGGCCTGGGCCGGCAGTGCGAACAGTGTCGATACACGAAGTTTACGGACTATGAAATCGTGCGTGCGTAAAAATATGCTCGACAGTTAGAAAAATGAGATTTATTGAAAGGTAACAGCTTAAATCGAAAAATGCGTTAACTAGGTACTTAACGAGAGTGTTCAATCACGAACATTTTGATAGAAAATTCAAGTTCCTGCGTGCATTTTACTATCGTTTTTACAGCTTAAAAGATACACAATATTGATATTTAGAGGTGAGTTTTTTCTATCGAACCAAAAGTGCTGAATCATGTTTTCAGCAAACTACTTATCTAGTTTATGTCCTGAATATTACCGTAGTATTTTTTTCTTCGATTTAATGCAGTGCATGACGCTTATCTACGCATCATAAAATCGTAATTTAGGTGCTGTAGCCGCCTTAAGGAGTGATATGATTACTTTAAAAATATAAAGATTAAACTTTCAGAAGCACCCAAAAAGTTGATTTTTTTAGATGAATCAATTTTGGGTGTCCTGAGGGTGTGTGTGTGGAGGATAAAGGAAACTCACCCAGAAGAAACTTATTAGCTTTTACTGAAAACATTTCCAGATATTCCAGTAAACACATGGAACTCGACGTCAGGTGTGATCATTGGCTCGTGGATGCAGACCCGGCGCGGGCGCAGGTTCCAGGCCTTCAGAGGGATCCGGTACGCGCAACCTCCTGTGGGTCTGCTGCGGTTTCAGGTAGGGATCATACTGGGTATCTATTATTGATAGGTAATTTACTGCTGTCTCTACCTACAAAGCACTTGTTTTCACAAAAGCAAAACAAAATTGAACTGACTGGAATTGAAAATTCATGTTTAGCACTTGCTCATCTGAAAATATTCCTCCATGTGACTCGAGTATGCTTTTATAGCTTTTCTATTGTATGAAAAATCGTGCAACGTCCCGATAAAGTTCCTTTCTTTCTTCCTTATCTTTTATTTTATTTTATTTAACAGGTGTACAAACAGTTAACTACAATCTTAAAAAGATATGGAATTATGGACACAGTTTAATTAGTTTTTAACTAGACTATAAACCTAAAGTAGTACACACAGCATGTTTAAGGTTTTAACAGCGTAAACATGACATAAACTTTGTAGGAGAAGTATCACGCAGGAGGTAATTTCCGACTCTCGGTAATTTTTATTAAAGTATTGCGAAATGAGTTGTATCGGGGGTTAAATACATCAATGTCCATGGTTCTGGCCTAGTCTGCAACCAAATCATTGTAAGCTTGGCACATTCTGGTAATCGGGTTATAAAACGATGTATTGTTAGTGTAGACATTCAAAACGAAAGGTATCAAGCGTCTCGGATTTGGTTTAATATTGAAATTTAGACTAGACGAAGGGGCTGGTGAGGAGATACGGCCATGAACTATCTTATGCAGGTATAAGAGGTTCTGGATGTAGCAGCGGATACTTTGAAGTGTCTTAGCCTTGCATCGTAACATGTTAATTGTCGCCCGAGGTTCTTTCTGAAGGCTAACATTTTCAGCGCTTTGTTCTGGATTTGTTATATCCTGTTAACGTGTACATATTAATAGTGTAGGTATAGTTAAGTGTGTGGTGAACTTGGCCTTGGCTAAACCTGGTTTAACGAATCGCCAAATGGCTTTTGACTTGGTTTAACGACTGTAGTCAATTGACAACACCATGGGACCGACAACTTAACGTGCCCTCCGAAGCACAGAAACGCTCGTGATAAATTACAACTTTGATCAGACATCAGGTTTCCTCCCTCTGGGTACGTTGCTCAACCTCACTGATCGGTTGAGATCTACAAGCGCCACTTGGTATCTATTCTGGAAGTCTACGAGCGACATACCTACAACTGATACTAGTCACTAACTGAAACTTTCATCTGTAGGGTACGATAACGAGATGTACTTATACTGTTAGCCACAGTTCCTGAATTCCACTTATTCCACTAATCAATGGCGTCTCAATGACGGTTGAATTACAATGGGAACCATTTCATTCTTTCAGGTGGCGAAATTAAGAACTATACAAGTATCATACATCTGATGACAGCTGCTTTGACTGGTGGCGCCACCGCCAGCTGAGTGTTGAGTTGCTAGGTAGTTTGCAACTTAAGGTTCAGTTGGCGGTGGCGCTGCTGGACGAGG
Organism: Aproaerema taeniolella; assembly: GCA_949987775.1. Lineage (NCBI taxonomy): Eukaryota > Metazoa > Arthropoda > Insecta > Lepidoptera > Gelechiidae > Aproaerema > Aproaerema taeniolella. The sequence continues at coordinate 416,098 of OX465268.1, read as the reverse complement.
TGGTTGTCAGCATTTCGATTAGGTCGAAGATGGAGAGAGTTACCACAGAAAATTCAATTAAGGCACTGATATTCCCACGCACCGACGGAACCCAGCAAGCTGTTTGGCGTTGGACTTCGGTAGGGGGTGGTCGCAAACCAGACGGCCCTTTACAGAGCCTACTACATCGCATGAGACCATAGAACGGCACTCCAAAATCGAAACAAATTGAAGTATCGGTTTCTAGGATGGAGGCAGATCTCATTTGTGTTTCCTTAGTCGCCTCTTACGACACCCACGGAAAGAGATGGGGTGGAGTTATTCTCAACTGATTACCACACGGCACTCTTAGTAATATTTTTTGACCCCCAGCCTCCGCAGCCGATATACGAGTACACTGGCCCGGTAGACGCGAGAGCTGATGGACCAGCCTGCCCCATGCCAGCTCTACCTGGATACTCCATCGATGAGGACTGTCTGCGGCTCAATGTGTACACGCCTTATGCTAACACTGGGTAAGGCTTTACTTCTTTGTCTTGATTTCTTTTATGAAAGCTATTTTTTTTATAGATATTGGATTTGCTCTTGACCACAATCTAGTCCAGGGGCGGAGATTTGTTCGAAGATGTAGCAAGCTGACCCATAAGATGTCTATTCACTCGTTAAAGAGATCCCGGAAATACAGTCAGAGAATTCCATTCCTTAGTGGTGCGCAATATAAAAGATGAGGAGAAGCGCTCAGTACGGATCCGAGGAATCTCGACGCGGGGCGGGTGGTACCACACAGTGCGTCTTGATGTCCAGTAGAAGAAAGGGGCAGGTAGAATGAGCTCGTGCAGTTCATGACTACACTCTTCGAAGTACTTCTTGTAAAAAACACATAGGACAGCTACTTGACGTCTATGAGCTGGGCTATCTATTTCTGAAAGTCGTCGTCCCATTGTTGGTACTCGTATTTAAACTTAACAGACTTGCACGTCGAACCCATCGAATACCTTCGAGATGTCAAGATGTCAAAAGACTAGCCTTGAGCAGGTTTTAATTTTTTCCAAGTTTATCAGCAAATAGGGAAGTTTTTCTGTCAGTAATAGAGACGCTGACAACCTCTAACCATTATACATCTTGCCTCATCCAATAACCTTCAGAATTTATGTCAGGCGTGGCTTCAAAAGGTTCTGAACCACTTGTGCTCTGCCTACCTCGCATGTGAAAACAGGCGTGAGCGTATAAAAATTGATGTTCAAATTTTTAACACTTAGTTACAATTTGACCACTTTCTTGACAATTGCTCCACGGGGTTAAAAACATCCGACAATATTGACTTGAATACTTGATAAAAATATTGTAAGGCCCTCCACTTCCATTAAACGTCCTGTTATATGATATATTTTCAGGAAAAAGCTCCTACCAGTGATCATCTTCATACACCCTGGAGGGTTTTACTCGTTCTCTGGTCGGAGTGATGCCTTCGGGCCGTCGTATCTGATGGACAGAGATCTGGTGTTGGTTACTATCAACTATCGACTTGGATCTCTCGGTATGTTACTCATGGCCTGAACTTCTTGACTTTGAAATTGATTTGAGAAAATTAAACATGTGAATCGGCACAGTAAACTGAACAGAGCATCGAACTTTTGACAATACTATACCTGTGACAGTCATCTGCATAGCTAACATACAGGGTGTAAGGGAAACGCTTCTGAATACTGAAAGTACATGCTCAGTCAATGGTTTTGAGTAACTTTCTCAAAGAAACTTTTCCAGGAAACGAAAAAAGTTTTGGACTTCTCCATATAAGCTGTCCGATTAAAATGACTTTTTTGTATGGGGCCGTCGTTTTTTTTTCGTTTCCTGGAAAAGTTTCTTTGAGAATACTTTTAGTATTCGGAAGCGTTTCCCTTACACCCTTTATACGTGTGACATAATTTTGTCATAATATGTATCTGCCTTCCAGCACGGCATTGCTGATGTAACAGAAAAAACCGCCAGACTAAAGTGGAACTGGGCCGGGCATGTGTGTCGGATGCACACAGACCGATGGGCACATGTAGTCACGCATTGAGTGCCTCAGCTCAGGATGAGCAAAGACGTCGAGGCAGACCCCTAAAACGATGGCGTGACGATTTCGATGCCTTACTTATACTCTGGTGGAAAAAACGATTCTCGTCCTCAAAAATTTTCTATCTTCCTAACTTTTTTTTCCAGGTTTCCTAAGCACAGGAGACGAGCTGGCCCCCGGTAACAACGGGTTCAAAGACCAGGTGATGGCGCTGCGGTGGGTGCAGCGGAACATCAGGGCGTTCGGGGGAGACCCTGGACTGGTGACGATAGCGGGCTGCAGCGCTGGGGCTATCAGTGTTATGCTGCATATGTTGTCGCCCATGTCCAAAGGTTAAGCTACAGTATAATTTGATATAAATTCTGAGGGTTTTAGGTGAATCATGATGTATAGTGCTGAGAGGTTGTCAGCCTTTTGCCCGTAATATAGTAAAACCCTCAGTTGGCAGCTGGTACATTATAACTTTTTGTTTCACTCCCAGTCCAGCGTGGAAGCATTTTACTTCTACGACAAAGAAATAGGTTACAAAATGAAGAAAGTGACGATATATGTCATTGTTATGTCACGGCTTTTCGATTGTCCTCCAGTCGCGATCGTAACCAAATTCCGTAAACAGTTTTAATGAAAGAATGACTATTCTATGTCTGCTGGCTGCCTGCTAGCCGTGTTAGGTGAAACATTAATTAAACTTCATTACGCAGTTATGCTTTCAATAAAAATTCAATTGCCCCAGGACTATTCCACCGAGCAATAGCGATGAGCGGCTCCCCAGTGGACAAAGGTCCCCTGCCATCTGAGCAGAGGTTCCTAGCAGTAAGGCAGGCGCAACTCCTGAACTGTCCCGTTGATAACTCGTCAGTGATCCTCAACTGCTTGAGGACCAGGTCTTTTAGGGAGCTGGGGAACTCGCTTGATGGGTTTTATGTGAGTATGACTTGTGTTACTTAGACAGAAACCACTGGCTTAGGTAAATAAAGACTGTACGCAACATAAAATAATAATTATATTTATATTTAAGTAATTTTATATACTTATATTAATTGTAAACTCAAATACAAAGTATAATATCTGTTAACAATCCTTATTAATATTATAAATGCGAAAGTAACTCTGTCTGTCTGTCTGTTTGTCTGTCCGTCTTTCACGCCTAAACTACTGAACCGATTTTGATTAAATTTGGTATAGAGATAGATTAGAGCCTGGGAAAGGACATAGGTTACATTTTGTCCCACAATTGGGCACGATATAACCTGTAGTCCACGCGGGCGGAGCCGCGGGCGGAAAGCTAGTGTTAAATAAGTAATAAAAATATTAAATGCAATAAGACAAGGGTACAAATATCAAGTCTGTGGATGCACAATTAACTGTTAAAAAAAATAAAGATAAGTCTTGATATATACTTAAGTATTGATAGTCTCTTTCTCTCACAAACAAAACGACAAAGACGACTGCTACTTAAGTATAGATCAGAGTCCGAGTCCATTCTGTAATAGATAACGTAGACGGCTATAAGGGAATGACTGATGGATTTCTGTTCTCAGGTCTTCAACTTCGACCCAGTCCTCATCTGGGGTCCAGTAGTGGAGCCCAACTTTGGCCAGGAGCGGTTTCTGACGGCCCAGCCCCTGGATCTGATCCGGCGAGGCAACATGCATGCTGTGCCGTTCATGATAGGACAGACCAGGGACGAGTTCTACTGGAAGGCTTTTAGTTTGTACAGTTGTTTTATTTTTTGCGCTTCACACGTTCTGTTTTACATACGAGCGCCGTGTGGTGACCGGTTGAGAATAACACCATCCCATTTCTTTCCGTGGGTGTCGTAAGAGGCGACTTAGGAAACACATTTGTTCCTCCTATTAATCCACCCCAGGCAACGACACCTCAATTTTCTGAATCTGAGGTGGTGTCCTATGGTCCCATGCGGTGTGGTAGGCTTTGTGAAGAGCCGTCTGGTTCGCGACCACCCTCGTACCGAAGTCCGACGACAAACAGCTTGCTGTGTTTTTTATTTATTTATTTATTTATTTATTTAGTTTAGGATCTCCAACAGCGGAGTCATTTTACATCTTAAAAGAACTTACACAAAATAAAAATTGTGAATGCTCCAGTAATTAGAGAACACAGCATTCTCAAAAATGACTCTTAAATATACAATTTAAAGATGACGCTTAAAGTTACGTCGGAACGTGGAGTATCAGTGCCTTAACAGGCATTTTCTGGGTTAACTCGCTCCATCGTCGATCTCATCTATAACCTTGGTTAAGATTGAGGTCAAGAGTTAGGTAACCCATCTTATAATAAACAAAAAAGTGCAACCGAAAGCTTCTCTTCAGATTTTCTAATGCTCACTGCTTAAGAATTGAACTTTGCCTACATACTTTGACGCCGGATTTGGTCGAGTGGTAGTAGTGCTGCCTCTTGATCGACGGGCCCTGGGTTCGATTCCCGGTCGGGGCAAACATTTGTGTGAAAAGCAGTTTTTGATCTTGGGTCATAGAAACCTGTTTGTCTTAATGTATATTCCAAACGATGCACACTCAAAGGCACACACTAAGGTTTTCCCTTGTGCCGTTGGTCCCTCGGAACACACATAAAGATAGACACAAACATCCATGACCGAGAAAAAAACATGACAAAAATCTTGGTAAATTACCACTTTGGTCACCCATCAGGTTTTCTGCCTCTGTGTTTGTTGCCAGAGGTCGATTCAGATCAGCGAGATGCACTGGGCTACGAGTCGTAAATAATAAAGTTTATTTGTCCACAGATATAGTAAACAACCAGACACTCCTCACCCAAATGGACCGATTTTTCGACCAGCTCGCCCCAATCTCCTTCCAGCTGCCAGCCTACAACCAGGGCCGGGCGGTCTCCTGGTTGCGGGCGGCCTACCTCGACGGACGACAGATTATCAACGACACGGCATCAGCTAGGGGACTAGGCAGGCTCTACGGAGACTCTATTATTGCGTTTTCTGTGCATAGGCAAGGTTTGCTTCGTGTCGTGACATAAGTCATTGTTTTTACAAGGTTTAGCTTTGAAAAACTAGACTCAGTCTCTGATCTATACTAGCAGTCTTCTCATTTTGATAGTGTGAGAAAAGACAATCAAGACTTAAATATAGATCAAGGCTTGAGTCTCCTTCTATAATACTAGCCTACCAAAACTTTTGACCAAAACTTCAGAGTCTTCCCGGGGAAATCCACTGGTTTAATGAAAATCTTTACAGGTAATAATCATCTGTTTCAGACTGGCCAATCTGATGTGCCGGAACTCCCCCTATCCTGTTTATTACTATGAGTTTGACTACATTGGAAACATGAGCTTCTATGAGAGTCCTGCCACTGGAAGTCCATACGGTGAGGCACAATCCTCTCTTCCTTCAAGTTTTTTTTTAATTTTATTATGAGAAGGGCGAAAAAAAGGGGCTCAACTTTAGATTAGGTTCTGCGACCTACGCGCGTCAAATTTTTTGTGGGGTTAGACATTAATTAGATGTAAATAAATCCAAAATTTCAAAACGCGGAGATGAGCGGTTTGCGAGAAAGAAATTTTTGAAATTATTTACTTTTATACAGAAATTGTCTAACAAAAACGCATATTAACGTTCCGTTTTATGGGTTGCGATTTATTTGTCATAAATAAGCGCATTAATGTGTCAAAGTCATGACATTTGTGGTAAAAATGTGATAAATGAACATTTATCATGCAAGTCAAATTTTAGTCACAGACCTAAATTAGTCAACCCCGACTTCCACGTGGTACTTGTCGCTCATACCCCTAGAGTGTTTTTGCAAATCCGGAGGCGCGGAGGGAGAGCAGCCCTCGGGTCGGGTTTAGTATCGTGCTGCACGAATTGACGCCCAATATTATACCCTGTTTGTTAAGAATAATTTTACTTTATTTTTGATACGATTCCCAAAGTGAGGAAATGTTTATTTACGGAGATATTTAATTTTGAAATTTAATAATTTTGGTCGTAACACTTGTACATAATACCTAATCTGTGGTCGTAACCGCTTGGTTATTTTAGAATATCCATAGAATATCAGCTAATACAAATGAGTGAATGAGACATAACTATTGCAGATCTAATATATTTGTCTTTTTCTAACGTCATTTATGGATGAGTTTTTTTTTTAAGTTTTTTTTTAAACCCTATGTGCAATTGGCGCGTGAAGAAGGCGCGAAGGCTTAAAAAAACATTATGACAATTTCTTCATTCGTTTTGCGCCTTGCGATCTGGATGTTTGTATTGAGTGTTTCATGTTTTATGACGATTTTGGCTTTGTATATGGACTGTATTTCTTCTTTACTTGTGACCCTTGCTTGTTTAACGGATACCGAATCTTGCCTAACGTCGACCCTTGCTTGTTTATTGGACTTTGAATCTTGCCTAATATCGACCCTTGCGTGTATACCGGACTTTGAACCTGACCACCGAGATATGGAGCCCCAACCGAGCACCAGTCGTGCTGACTTTGCCGCCGTGCCAGACGCGTCTGTTAGTGGCGATGTAATTAGGTTTAAAATTACTGACATAACTGACTCTGCCAACTTCGAATTGGATAGATTAGGTTTACAAAATAAGTGACAGAACCGAATTAGCCAACCCCGACTCCACGTAGTCTTGTCTGCCCTACCCCTAGAGTGTAATTCAAAACCGCGAAGGCGCGGAGGAGCGTGGCGAGCCGCGTGTGGCTAGGAGCAGGCAGGGCCGAGTGAGCCGTAGCGGCCGAGGTTGGTCGGCGAAGCCGACCAGCAAGCCGAGGCTGCGAAGGCGAGTGAAGAACCGTGCCTGCGAACTGGGTACACGCGTGCAAGCGCCACGATACTCCGTGCCGGAGCCACAACAGAAGTGAATTGGGGCATAAAAGTACATGGATACCAGAGTGAGTGAGTCAGAAGTGATTTAGCCTGGTACTCACCACCAAAATTTTAAATCGCGACCTTTTTTTTATAAAAATTGTAATTTTTCTAAAAAATTCGTCCGTCTTTGACAACATAACCTCAAAATCCTCAAATATGACATAAAATTATATCTTAGAAACTAAGCGGATACTAAAGGGTTTGTTAGGTTAGGTTAGGTTAGAACTGCGACCCTTACGCACGAGCCGAGCGAGCGAAGCGAGCGTGCCGCGGCAGCGGCCGGCGAAGTGCCAGAAACGACCTTAGTTGCGTTAAGCGTTTATCATAGTTCCGGTCATCCGTCCCAATGAGGTCTTTGGCGGGAACTCGGCGTGGGCGGTTGCTTTGTCAATAGAATTTTTGTTTTCTCCGTGAAAAAGTTGTTTAATGTGTAATAGTGATAGTGTATTATGCAGTAATTGACTAAAATTCGTGTACCTAGTGATAAAAAATTCTAGTGATATCAGTATTTCTGCTCCGTTGGTACAAAGATCCTCGCGATTGTGCTTCTCGCCGCCAGTTTTCGTAAAACAGACGCTATCCGGTTTTACGCAGAATATGAGGAGCTTAAGGCTTAGGTTAATTTGAAGAAAGAAGATTTTTCACTGAAGACGAGGCTGCATGGACATGTTTTCCTTTGCCTTTCACGAAAGGGATAAATTAAACAGAAAAAAACAATCAACTCTGTCCCAGACAAAGCGATTTTGCCACATCTAAGCTCAAAACTTAAAATCTTGATTATTCAAAAATTACGCATTTCCTCACAAAAAGCAGCTAGATTATGTTTCGGGGCATTAATAGCAATCGATTGAACCCAAAATTACCCAGAAATTCGTGCGGCAGGATACTAAACTTTTACCAATCTGTCGATCCCGAATCAGATAGATTAGGTTAAGGTTCGAAATAAGTGACAGAACCGAATCAGTCAACCCCGAATCAGATAGATTAGGTTTAGGTGCGAAATGAGTGACGGAACCGAATTGGCCAACACCGACTCCACGCAGTCTTGTCTGCCCTACCCCTAGAGTGCAATTCAAAAACGCGAAGGCGCGGAGGAGCGCGGCGGCCGCGTGTGGCTAGGAGCAGGCAGGGTCGAGCGAGCCGTAGCGGCTGAGGCTGGTCGGCGAAGCCGCCCAGCAAGCCGAAGCTGCGAAGGCGAGTGATGACCCCTGCCTGCGAACTAGGTACACGCGTGCAAACGCCGCGATACTCCGTGCCGAAGCCACAACAGAAGGAATTTAGGTCAACATCCCATAACCACCGACCCCGAATCAGATAGACTAGGTTGGCCCACCTTGACCTCTGTGACCTCTTTGACCTCCATGCCTTCAGACCTCCGCGTTCATCATACATGGATACCAGAGTGAGTGAGTCAGAAGTGATTTAGCCTGGTACTCACCACCAAAATTTTAAATCGCGACCTTTTTTTTATAAAAATTGTAATTTTTCTAAAAAATTCGTCCGTCTTTGACAACATAACCTCAAAATCCTCAAATATGACATAAAATTATATCTTAGAAACTAAGCGGATACTAAAGGGTTTGTTAGGTTAGGTTAGGTTAGAACTGCGACCCTTACGCACGAGCCGAGCGAGCGAAGCGAGCGTGCCGCGGCAGCGGCCGGCGAAGTGCCAGAAACGACCTTAGTTGCGTTAAGCGTTTATCATAGTTCCGGTCATCCGTCCCAATGAGGTCTTTGGCGGGAACTCGGCGTGGGCGGTTGCTTTGTCAATAGAATTTTTGTTTTCTCCGTGAAAAAGTTGTTTAATGTGTAATAGTGATAGTGTATTATGCAGTAATTGACTAAAATTCGTGTACCTAGTGATAAAAAATTCTAGTGATATCAGTATTTCTGCTCCGTTGGTACAAAGATCCTCGCGATTGTGCTTCTCGCCGCCAGTTTTCGTAAAACAGACGCTATCCGGTTTTACGCAGAATATGAGGAGCTTAAGGCTTAGGTTAATTTGAAGAAAGAAGATTTTTCACTGAAGACGAGGCTGCATGGACATGTTTTCCTTTGCCTTTCACGAAAGGGATAAATTAAACAGAAAAAAACAATCAACTCTGTCCCAGACAAAGCGATTTTGCCACATCTAAGCTCAAAACTTAAAATCTTGATTATTCAAAAATTACGCATTTCCTCACAAAAAGCAGCTAGATTATGTTTCGGGGCATTAATAGCAATCGATTGAACCCAAAATTACCCAGAAATTCGTGCGGCAGGATACTAAACTTTTACCATCAGATAGATTAGGTTTAGGTGCGAAATGAGTGACGGAACCGAATTGGCCAACACCGACTCCACGCAGTCTTGTCTGCCCTACCCCTAGAGTGCAATTCAAAAACGCGAAGGCGAACTAGGTACACGCGTGCAAACGCCGCGATACTCCGTGCCGAAGCCACAACAGAAGGAATTTAGGTCAACATCCCATAACCACCGACCCCGAATCAGATAGACTAGGTTGGCCCACCTTGACCTCTGTGACCTCTTTGACCTCCATGCCTTCAGACCTCCGCGTTCATCATCCATCCCCACGCAACAACCCCCATATTCCCCAGGTCCCGAAAGTGACTTGGGCAGGCCTTTGACCTCCGTGCCTTCAGACCTCCGCGTTCATCATCCATCCCCACCCAACAACCCCCATATTCCCCAGGTCCCGAAAGTGACTTGGGCAGGCCTTTGACCTCCGTGCCTTCAGACCTCCGCGTTCATCATCCATCCCCACCCAACAACCCCCATATTCCTCAGGTCCCGAAAGTGACTTGGGCAGGCCTTTGACCTCCGTGCCTTCAGACCTCCGCGTTCATCATCCATCCCCACCCAACAACCCCCATATTCCCCAGGTCCCGAAAGTGACTGCGGCAGCGATTTTTGTCGGAAACTACGTGATTTTTGCCGATTTTTCATACAACATAACCTCAAAAATTGTTTTTTGAATATCTCAAAAAGTATTGTTTTTTGAATACGTCATAGGAGGGGCTCCTCCCCCCCCTCCCCCTCAAAAGTGAAAAAATCGGAAGTACTTATTCTAAAGTCCTTCCAAAAAAGGTGATGGAGAAAAAACCGCCAGACTCAGGTGGAACTTTGCCGGGCATGTATGTCGGATGCACACAGACCGATGGGCACAGGTCGTCACGAATTTGTTTGGTGCCTCAGGATAGGCAAAAAGATGTCGAGGCAGACCCCGAAAACAATAGCGTGACGATCTGGTTGCCTATATTAAGAACTGGTCAAAGTTGGTACAGGACTGCGATTAATGGAGTAAAGCTGGGGAGGCCTTTGCCTAGCAGTGGGATCTTGCAGGCTAGTAAAAAAATAAGATGGGTTAACTCGTGACCTTAATCTCGATCAAGGTCATTGATGAGGTAGACGATGGAGCGAGTCAACCCAGAAAATGTCTATAGTATAAAGGCACTGGTAAGCGGTTTGGCGTCGGACTTACGAGTAGGTGGGTGTTCTCGCGAACCAGACGGCAATTCACAAAGCCTGCCACACGCATGGGACCTTAAAACGCCACCACAGATTCCCATTTCTGTAATTGTATGTTCTTATGTGGAATGAAGTATAATCATAAACTCATCGTATGGCCTATCATCCAGGAGTATCCCACCAGGACGACCTGCTGTACCTTTTCACACTGACGTACCGGTTTCCCGTCATCCCGCTGTCGAGTCCCGACTCCCTCATGGTGGACAAGATGACCGCCATCTGGTACAACTTCGCCAGGTTTGGGTGAGGAAACGGCTTGTAACTTAAAAGCATCTTTTGACAAATAATAAAATTAGCTTTATTAAATCATCTATTTAAAACAAAGTCGGGTTTGTTCGAACACTTATAATTTCATGGTTTTTGATTTGTTGTATTTGTTTCCGTCCCGAAAAGCAGATTAACTATTAAAAACATTGGAAAATTGCACCTCATATGAATATAATGTGTAAGACTATTTTGTTAAAAAGCTCTGAATCGATAAAGTTATATGGAACCACCTCAGGTCATTTCATGGGTATACTCTTTCAAGCAAAAAATGAATTCTAAAAATCGGCCAACAGTTAACAGAGTTTTCGCGTAAACAAAATAACTGCAGTCGAATTGAGAACCTGCTCCTTATTTTGAAGTCGATAAAAAATAAACCTAACAAAACGCTGAGAGCTATTCCTCTAATCAATGGTGTCTCCACTGGTCACTTTATCCGTTCAGGTCCAACCACCTCCGCCCCGATTCGCGGTACCGGTACGTACCCGGCCGCTTCTCTCCACAAACGTATGTCCGACTCCCCTCTCCCAGTAACGCCCTAAGCCGAGGTTCGAGCCCTACAGGCGCCTTTAGGCCTGTTACTTAAAATTTTTGGGCTGAGAGCCATCTGCGCCACTTGCTAGGTGAAGCTGTCAAGGCCATCAGCGGCCAACAGTGTAGTCATTAAGAAAAAAAAAAGAAATATCGCAACCTCATATACTTGATGACAGTCGCCCCTACCATCAACTCTTAAACTACTTGGTAACTTTATACAACTTCACATTCAGTTCACAGTGGCGCTGTCAGTCAAAGTAGCCGTCGAGTCTATAAAATTTTGATAGATAACGCAATCAATAACGCAACCAGAACCAATGAAATGGCCTACATTAACTAGCGTTATAGTCGCCTTAGTTTTGACTTGAACCCTTCAGCATTGTTTTATGTGGAACAACTTTACAAACACCAAAATTATTTAAAACATCCAAGTTAATAGTAAGACTTTAAGTGATTTCTGTGTTTGTCCAGGGATCCAAATCTCAAAGAAGACACTCCAGAGTTGATGAATCTCTCCTGGCCGCGGATGACACCAACCAAACGAGAATATCTGCGCATTGGTATGAATTACAATAAACTAACTAAAAGCGTTTGGGAAACTCAGCCGAGTCTTTACGTCACATATTCCTCAAAGCCTGAATACGAAAGTTATCAGTTAGTGCGTCCTACCCGTGATGACAAACAAAGCCGAGAAGTGGCCACTCACAGTACGACTAGTCCACCAATTTAAGGTCGCTCAGCGAGCTATGAAAAGAGTTATTCTTGGTGTTTCTTTGAGGGATCGGATTTGAAACGAAATAAGCCGCCAGAAAACCAAAGTCACCGACATAGCTCAGCGAATTAGCAAGCTAAAAGGGCAGTGGGCTGGTCATGTCTGTAGTAGAACCGATGGCCGTTAAGGCAGAAAAGTTTCTAGAATGGAGACCACGGATTGGCAAACGTAGCGTAGCTCTGCATTAAGATTATATTTTCTCCTTAATCTTAAACTAACATATGAATTCAACTTCCAGGAAAGGCCTTCTCTATCCGACACCGTCTCTTCGAAGGCTGGTTCCAAGTTTGGGACGCCCTTTATCCAATCTCCTACCGGCCAGTGCTACGTGCTCCCAGGTTCCCAGACTTCTATTCCCCTGGGAGCGAGTATAATTTCCTCGGCGACTTATTCGGGAAGAGTTGGTTTAGTTTGGACTAGGGTTTCTTTCCACAGGAAGATATTTTCTGGGATAAATTTTGAGGTTGTTTGTCATGAGAAGAATTTTGAGCATGCGCATATGTACGAGTATTTTATTAACTATGTCGTTTTTAATAATAATAATTTTGTATTGGTTGTGATTGTGAATATAATATACTCAAATTGTTTTAAATTATGGTTTCTTTCATTTCATGATCGTTTGATTTCGATTTTGTTTTTTTATGGATAATGTTCCTCTTGTCCCCGTGCTATGAAATAAGTATTTCTGTTCGTTCTTTGAGTCTTACCACTAGACAAGACACTTTTGAACGACAATAAGGGAAACAACCTGTAGTTAGAATCACCACGTGGGTTACATATTATCATGTGTGCACTCTCTGATCTGATAATAATAAAATGGTTTTGCAATGAGATTGGCATGACGTCATCACGCGCGTAATGCGCCGCGGTCCTATGTCAAAATTTCAACATTGAAAACGCCAGAGGGCGTGCAAGCCTTTGCGTGGAGCCCTCGCGCATTCAAAGTGAAGTTTCACCGTCTCAGCCGAGTGGCGCGCCGCAAGAGTTTGTCGTGATCATGGTCAAGATATCGAATGTGGTAGATAATGACAATCAAGTATGACTGTAAATAGGTAAATTAAGTATCATAGATACAATAGTAATGTAAATAATGTTACTTAATGGTGCATGAAAACGTTCATGCCGCATGCCGGCAGCAAACGGCTGATTTCACAGAGTAAACACCCAAAATGTTGTAATGAGTTTGTTATAGCATTAAAAAAATACTGCTGACATAACTTCCACGCTGGACTCGGAGTGAAAGAAAAACTTAGAATGTACCAGCTGCCAACTCTTCCCAGGCATACTGTAAAAGTCAGCAATTAGCGACACGAGGATTCAGCTGTATTGCGGGCGAAAGGCTGACAACCTCTAACTGCTATACTCATGTCTCATCTAATAATGCTCAGAATGTATATCAAACGTGGCATCAAGTGGTTCTGAATTACTGATGCTCTGCCTACCCCGTATAGGATCACAGGAGTGAGCGTATGTTTGTATGTGCTAACACAATACTGGTATTGAGGAGTCTTGTCAACCATGATGAAGGAATACAACAATATATGCTTTGTTCGCCCAAATATGTCTATCAGCAGCTCGAGCATGATGCGCGACAAACTCGCGAAACTTCACTTTGACTGCACGAAAGCCCCGCGCAACGGCTGGCGTTGTCAATGTTGACAGTTTGACATAGGACCGCGGCGCATTCCGCGCGCGGGCTCATTGTGCTCGAGCTGCTCAGACTCAGACTCAGTTAAAATTAGAAAATAAGAAAATTTGTAATGCGATTAAAAAGAGCACCCTCAGAGTTTCTTGCCTGTTCTTCTCTGGGGAAGACTGCACCTTTGCGAATAGGCGTAGAGTCAGTAGGGTCAATAGAACGAATGCGTATGTATGTATTCAAATCCTTTAATGTTTGTTTGTATATATTTAATGTAATCTTGACTTGTTTTAAGTGGCATCCTGAATGTCCTATAAAATAAAGATTTTTTCTATTCTATTCTATTCTATTCTGCTGATTTACCCAGCAGATAGATTATGAAAATAAGAAATGTGAAAGTCCTCTTCATGAATCTTATCCTAATAATCCTACTCCCCTATCCTACCTAATCATTATATAAGGTCCTAATTTATTAGTCACTTTCCTTTTAACACGTTATTGTGTAGGTCAAAATATATCATTTGAGTCAAAAAACAAAAGCATAATATTAAATTTAAAAGGTCTTGAAAAATTTTGTTATGATATTTTTTCATTACTATGTTGAATAAACCCATCCATTCAAACGTAAATAATAATGGCAGTAGTAGAGCGGGCGAGCGGGGAGTGGACGGCTATAATCGAAAGAGAACCATTCCTTTATCTTTAAATGGAATTTTTTTTTAATTTTTTTTTACAAAATTTAATTTTCAGATAATTAATTTTTATGTTGTTTTTTGGAATACTATCAACCTATACAATAACGCCTTAGAAGGTAAGTGACTAATAAGTTAGGACCTTATATATATAATAAAACTGAGTTAATAAAATGTGCGTGCCGATAAAACTTAAAAAGTAGTCCCAGCACGATAAAGGGACTTATATAGTGTGATAGCCCTTTATCCCCCCTCGAACAAGAAAGTTCCCGTTTTAACCTAAAGGGCGTGTTTTTAAAGATATAAGGGCTTTTCCAACCCTTCAACTTGGAAAATAAGTGTAGTGGCGCCATCTGTTGTCGAGTATTTGAACTTCACTCAGAACAACGATTATTTGGGTTGCATTTCGAAAGGCGCTGCGAGGAATTGCAGCATTTGTAGAAATGGCGCGAAATTTAAAATTATTTGTTACTATAAGACACACTGGATTAACACATAGGCTACATAATTTTCCTCAAATTCCCACGGGAACGAAGTCCCGGGCGGAATGCTAGTATGTATTATAAATACCAAAGTTTATGAGCAAGTTACTCCTTCACATAAAAACTACTGGACAGATTTTGATGAAACTTAAGGTGACTATAAATTATACAGGGCTTTAGGTATCTCTTTCAACCTCTCGGGTGGTTAAATGTTTAAAATAGCACATAATAAGTATGGAAGAGTGGTTCCTCCTAACACAGGCTTGACAGCTTACAAGGAGGTACCAACCACTATGTAACATTAGCTATTAACCATGTTGAAAATAATTATTTATTTATTTATTATTATTAATCAGTCCATGAAATTGAACAACTTCCCCAAGGAATCTCCCATTCAAAATGCGCTATATGCTGATAAAGTTTGTAGGTATGGCAACTCAAAACTTTTTTTTCGTATTTTGACCTATGTTCTATTGGAAAGTTGTTCAGTTTCATGGTCTGATTAACCACCGGAGAGGTTGAAAGAGAGATACCTAAAGCCCTGTATTTAGAGGAGTATTTTCGCCTGAAATAAACATCCTTAAATAACTTTCGTATTTAGCTATAAAATTAGTAAGATATGTAGGTATGACTCGTCGTAGCATAGAATAGACTATGATATGCCCAGCCCAGTTCTTAGTTTTATGTTAATTCTTACGTATAAATCTAAATGGATAATTACAAACAATCAAATGAAGCACAGACCGACAAATTTTCACCTCAACTAGATTTCACATCCAGTTCTAGCATTGGTATTGACGGAAAATGTTGTTTTACTTGTTTTTGTGTTTGTATGTCTTGATTGGCGTTCGAGGTTACAGCTACCAAGATGACAGGAGTAGGGTGGTGTATTACAATACCACTAGTAACAGTGAGTAAAATTTTATGACAACCAAATTGGTACTTAATTTATGAAGTTTTTCCTCTAAGTATTAACAGATAGTCGAAGCCGAAGGCGGCCTATCAAACTTATCTGGCTTTGACACCGAAGTCTTTCTTAATACACTACTCAACAAAGTCTAAGCAACACGCACGATTTTTCATACAACAGAGGCCTCTTTGAGAAGCTGTGAAAAGTATTTAAGACACGTATTTTTAATAAAATCTTTAGTGTGACCAAGTTCTATACCTAAATTTTCAATCCCTATAAATGAACTTTATTTAGCTTGAAATTTGTGGAAAAGAGGGAAAAATGAAAATGAAAACGCAGTTTTTCTTTGCTTTTAGTATGGAAATGGTGAAATTAAATTTTCATTTTCGTCTCTTTTTCACAAACTTCAAGCTAGATAAAGTTCATTTATAGGAATTTTAAATTGCTCACACTAAAGATTTTATTAAAAATACGTGTCTTAGATACTTTTCACAGCTTCTCAAAGAGGCCTCTGTTGTATGAAAAATCGTGCGTGTTGCTTAGACTTTGTTGATGTGTGTATTAATTTTTTTTTTCATTTTACGTGTAAGTAAATAATGGAAAGTAAGTATATAAGAAAAATTATAAATGCCTATTATATTTTTCATTTCATTTCATTTATTTCATTAAATATCTACAAACATTGTCATTCGAAGGTTACCCACGACTTCCCTAGGGTTCCATCATCAGATCCTAACTCTGTGACAATGGGACCATCTCAGAAGTTTACTCTTAGACGAACAAACAAATAATTTTGAAAATCGGTTCACAAATGGCGGAGCCATATCTCAAATGGCGGTGAACATATATTTAAAAATAAATACAAACAGTCGAACATAGAATCTCCTCCTTTTTTGAAGTCGGTTAAAAATAAATTTATCTTAACGCTATGCTGTTGTGTCGCCTTGTAAACAGATCAATAAACGCCGATTGGGTGCTATCTATTCTAGTGATAAACATAACGCTAGCGGATCCAGTAGCCACGACTCCTCTTGGCTCCATCCGCGGCTCCTGGCTGCAGACACGTGGCGGTCGCCGGTTCCAGGCGTACCGCGGGGTCAGGTACGCAGAGCCTCCCGTCGGGGAACTACGGTTTCAGGTGAGGTAGATAAAGCATCTATTACCATAGGCGTAATTTCTATGTCTCTACTGCTTATCGGCATTGACATTCATTAACAATGATCACTACCTGTGCAACTATGGCATTGTCTTACTGCTGGGCTTAGGTTTCCCCATTGTTCCATGGTGTTCTATCTACAGTATATTCGACCAATTCCTTTAAAAAGCATCCAGGTCATCACGCCATCTTTTACGTGGTCTATTCAACTACCTTGTCCGTCTGGTATTCTTGTTCGCATGCACCGAATGCACCATGTAGGTATCCATGGGTCGTGAAAGACTTTCTTTTACAGAAAACTATAATTTTATCTACATTTAAGCTGATTGCTACAAATCACAATTCCAGCCCCCAAAACCTCTGTTGCGCTACTGGTCCGAGGTAGACGCCACGGCGGACGGCCCCGCGTGCCCCCCTCCTGCTTCCAGCATCCTCGGGGTTATTGACGAGGACTGCCTGCGACTCAATGTGTACACTCCTGGTAGTGACAGGTAATTTGTACTTCCTTTAAAGTCAAAGTCAATAGCTTTATTTCATAGAACATTCAGCAGTTCGAGCATGATGTGCCGCGGTCCTATGACACATTGACAGAGGGTAAGCAAGCCTTTGCGCTTGTGTATTATATTATTGAAACATGTTCAATCTCAATCTCAATCATTTATTTGCATTTCCATATTGTGTACAAGGTCTTACTAATATAATACAAGTTTCAAATATGAAACCCTGTGAGGGCACAGCAAACATTTTTCACATTTTTATACAATTTGACTTAAACATAACTATCTACTATTATTATTTACATTATTACTAAACTAAACTTCTTTATTACTAAAATAAACTAAATGGGATGGGGCTGTTATTTAATCACTTGTATAAATTTCACTGTCGGAATGTATCAATCATGTATTCATCAATAGTGTAGTAGCATTTTTTATTTAAAAGTTCTTTAAGTGATATTAAAAATATCTTATCTGATATTTCGTTTTTTATATTCTCTGGTAATTTGTTATATATTTTAGTTGACATAGCTAATGGTCCAGACGAATGTAATTTTAGCCTAGAAGTAGGTAGTATTAGCTGCTTTTTGCGGAAAGGTCTCAGTGAGTAATTAGTTTTAATGTCTTCTCGTTTGGTATATAGTTCTTGATGTTTACGGACAAATTTACATAATTCTAATATATAGATACATGTTAGCGTCAGTATATTATTTTCTATAAAGTGTGGTTTGCAAGTGTCTGTATTTTGTATGTTCACTAAAATTCTTAGTAGTTTCTTCTGAGCGGTAAAAACATCGGGTTTAGGACACCTTGATTTGCACACGGCAGCTTATCAAGTTAAAATACATGTTGACCTTATCGTCACCCTTATCTTGCTCAGCTAGGTACTTACTCGTAGCGAAGTGCTCGTAGCCCAGTGGCGCTGAAGCACTTGTAGCCAAGTGAAGGATGACCAAACTGAAAATTTATCACGAGCGTTTCCGTGCTTCGGAGGGGAGGTTAAACTGTCGGTCACGGCTGTTGTCGATTGTCGACTAGTCAGTCGTTAGAACCAAATTAGAGGCCGATGTGCGGTTTGAAAACTAACACCAGGGTTAGCCAAGTTCGCCACACACTTGACTATACCTACACGATAAGAAGAAGAATAACTAGTTCAAGAAATGAGGAATTGAAAATTCCATTACAGCAACCGCCGCCTGCCAGTGATCGTGTTCTTCCCCCCCTCGTCCTCCGACCTACCCCTCGGCCGGTACCCCATCTCAGCCCGGAGTACTGACTTCGGACCCTTGTATCTATTGGAAAGGAATCTCGTGCTTGTTACCGTCAACTACAGACTTGGTGCACTCGGTGAGTTTGCAGAAGCTTTCAAGTTAAAACAAACAAACATACCCTCACGCCTATAATCCCTAAGGGGGAGGCAGAGCATCAGTGGTTTAGAACCACTTGATGCCACGTTTGATCTAGATTCTGAGGGTTATAAGATGAAACATGATGTATAGTGGTGAGAGGTTTCAGCCTTTCACCTACAAACATAGAATAAATAATATGACAAAACCCTCACGTCTCTATCACTGACTTTTAAAATATACCTAGGAAGAGTTGGCAGATGGTATATTCTAAGTTTTTCCGGCCGGTTTGGTCGAATGGTAGTGGCGCTGCCTCTTGGTCCTGGGCAAATATTTGTGTAAAAAGCAGATGTTTGTTTTCGGGTCATGTGTGTTTTTGTGTCTATCTTTATGTGTGTTCTGAGGGACCCGCGACGAAAGGGAAAACCTTAGTGTGGGGTTTTCTTTATTTATTTTCTTTCACTTCCAGTCCAGCGTTTATGACGTCAACAAATGATAAACTGTGTCATCTAGTATACCTAATTCTTCGATTTCCAGGGTTCCTCTCAACAGGAGACGAGGTGGCTCCAGGGAACAATGGGCTGAAGGATCAAGTGGCAGCGCTGCGGTGGGTGCGGGGTAACATCGCCTCGTTCGGTGGAGACCCTGGCCAGGTCACTATCGCAGGGGCCGGTACTGGGGCTGGTATTTTTCTGCATCTTGTGTCTCCCATGTCGAAAGGTTAGGAAGTACTTAAACAGTGAAATCTACTCGTGACTATGATCAGCTGTAAATAATTATTTTTCTCGGAAAAGTCAAGTTAGGGGGTTTTAGTATAGTTACCTATTTTGATATTGCTCCACCCTGCAGTGCCGGTGTCAGATTGCGATATACATTGCTGGTTTTCCTGTCATGCGCTGTTATGTTTGTTTTTTACTAATTGGAGTACATTTGATTAAAGAATTAAATTGTAAGGCAGAAAATATTAAAAAACAGTCATGTGAACTACATACTTATTTCACTTGATGCCACATTAAACGTTCATTTGGATAATGAGAAATATTTGATAGAATATGCGTTTGGTGGTGATAGGTAGTCAGCCTTTCGCCCACGGTACAGCAAATCCCTCGCGTCCCACTTGACGGCTTCTAAAGGCTTCACAAGAATCGACTCCACAAGAAACTAGTTACCACTTATCATGTGGATATAATCAAGTACCTGACAAACTTGACTAACCCTGGTGACAGGGTTTTCAAACTGCCAAAAGGCCTCTGACTTGGTTTAACTACAATTGCTGGGCACCACGACTTAAAGTGCCCTTCGAAGTAGGTACTGAAACGCTCGTGATAAATTGCCATTATGATCAGACTAGCTTTCCACGAACAGCTCCACCCGTATGGACTACAGGTTATATCGTGCCCAGCTGTGGGATAAAATGTAGTCTATATTGTTTCTCAAGGTATAATCTATCTCTCAGTAGTTTAATCGTGAAAGCGTACAGACCGACAGAGCATGGAGTATTGTAGCTACCTTTGGGATGGTTCGGCCAAATACCAACTAGCCGCTCTGGACTCGGTGGATCGCAGAGCCAGGAGGCTTATTGGTGATAAAAAGCTGGTTAAGGATAAGCTACAAAGCCTAGCTCATAGAAGCAAAGTAGCTTGCCTATGTGTTTTTTATAGGATGTACTTCGGAGAGTGTGCTCAAAGGCTACATGAGCTCATTCCGCCTGCCCCTTTTTTTCCATCGGACGTCCAGACGCACTGCGGGGTACCACCCTTATCTTGTTGAGATCCCTTGGATACGTACCTACTGAGCGCTATTCTTCATCTTTTATATTGCGCACTGCCAGGGAGTGGAATTCCCTGCCGGCGTCTGTATTTCCGAGTTCATACAACCCAAATATCTTCAAAGTGCGAGTGAATAGGCTTCTTCTGGGTGAGCTCGCTACATCCTCGACCACATCTTTGCTTTAAGCTAGATTGTGGTCAAGAGCGAACCAATTTTTAATAAAAAAAAAGTTATTTTCGCATTTATAATAATTCTATGTTTAATAGGGTGTAGTGAATGTATAGATACGTGCTTTACAGCTTCGTTAAGTGGCTCAGACCAGCAAAAGCCACTAGGCTACAAAGAGCGTAATTTACTACAGCAACGACAAAAACTAATTGAATTTGAACACTGTCATGATCAAAAAAACGAGCACCTTCCTCCCCAGGTCTATTCCATCGCGCGATATCAATCAGTGGATCCCCGGTTCAAAGCACCCTGCCCACCCATCACCACCAGAGAGCCCTGGCGGCTCGTCAGGCCACTCTGCTGGGCTGTCCAGCCTACCCTTCAAGAGCCATGCTGTCCTGTTTGAAGACCAAGAGCTGGCAAGAGATTGGAAACACGGCTGAAGGGCTGGTTGTGAGTTTTTGGGAGTGATTTTATGGACTAAACCCCCTTTGAACAAAAGCGGTAGCCCTTAGTGGGGCCTATTATTACTTTACGCCCGACTTCGTTCGCATGCAAAAGTAGCCTATGTCTCTCTCTACCTCTCCAACTATAATTTTGAAAAAAAACACGTTATCAGCAGCTCGAGTACTATGTGCTAGCGCGCGTAATGCGCCGCGGTCCTATGTCAAAATGTGAACATTGACAACAACGCCAGAGGGCGAGCAAGCCTTTGCGCGGGGCTCTCGCGCGCAATCAAAGTGAAGTTTCACCGTCAGCTGAATGGCGCGCCGGAAGAGTTTGTCGCGCATCATGTTCGAGCTACTGTCGCTAACATAAAGGAAATACAAACAAAAAAACAACATTTTCCATTTATAATTTACTAGCTTTTCGCCCGCGTCTCCGCCCGCGTAGACTATACAGGTTATATCGTCCCCAGCTGTGGGATAAAATGTAGCCTATGTAGTTTCCCAAGGTCTATCTAATCTATCTCTGTACAAAATTTCATCAAAATCGGTTCAGTAGTTTAAGCGTGAAAGACGGACAGACAGACAGACAGAGTTACTTTCGCATTTATAATATTAGTAAGGATAGTAAGGATTCTCAACTTTTTACTATTAGTTACTTTGCCGTGTCATGACCGGTTGGAATACCACCACCCCATCTATCCGTAAGTGACGTAAGAGGCGACTAAGGAAACACAAATGAAACCTGCCTCCTATTAATCCATCCTGGGCGATGACACCTCAATTTGTTTTCTTCATGCGGTGTAGGCTCTTATAAAGGGCCGTCTGGTTCGCGACCACATCCTACCGAAGTCCCGCGACAAACAGCTTGCTTTGTTCCGTCGCGTAAACTCGCTCCATCGTCGACCTCATCTAAGACCTTGTGTCGAGAGTAACCATCTCATAATAATAATAATCCTCAGGAATTTGGTGCCGATTTAACGTTAGTATGGTCACCCGTCGTAGAGCCAGACTTCAGCCAGGAGCGATTTCTGCCAGCCGACCCTTCGGACGCCATCCGCAAGGGCTACGTCCATGCTGTGCCCTTTATCATCACTATGACCAGGAACGAGTTCTTCTACAAGGCTTTTGGTGAGAGATTGGGAAAATCCTTCCTGTGCTTACCTAATACTATAAAGTAGCTCTTCACCCGGGACTTTTTTAGTCAATTTTCTAATGTTTGTAACCTTTTCACCGCCAAAGTCTGATATATCAGACGTTTAAGTTTCGTGCCCTCCCCGCCAAAGTCTGATAAATCAGACAAAAAAAAATTATTTTTTTACTTTAATATCGTTCACCAAGCGTTCGCTATACGCCACGACATGAAATTTTTTTTTTTTTTTTTTTTGATGTCGCGTTTTTGACGAAAACTCTTGGCGCTAAAAGGGTTAATAGTAATGTTTTTAATTTATTTTTTCCAATTACAAAAAAAAAATCTTCCCGTTTATAAAAATGTGTCTTAGTTTCACCCATTTCTATAAGTGCACTTTATGGAGACGCACGTCGCACATTGTAGGTACCTATATATTACAGCCATTCTAAACAACGCGCCCGCCCTCCTCAAGCTGAACCAAGCCTGGTCTCCGACCGCTGCCCTTGTGTTCCACCTGCCTGAGGAGAGCCACGCGGCGGCCCTCTGGCTGCGGCGAGGGTATCTCGATGACAGGCCGCTGGGGAACGACAGCGTCACCGCCAGGCGGCTTGGCAGGCTGTTTGGTGATGCTTATGCTGGGTTTGGGGTTCACAGGTAGGTTTTTGGGGTTGTAGCACTTTTGATTAAGGTCCGTATTATCAAAGGAGACTCAAGTTTTGATCTATAGATACTTAAGAATAGATTGTCTCTTTCTCTAACTATCAAAACGACAAAGACGACTGCTAGGTACTTAAGTATAGAACAGAGTCTGAGTCACTTTCTGCAACACGAACCTAAAGACTTTTTTATGATTTAAATTAGGGTACCTATAAGGGACCTAAATTAATTATCGAATAGTAGGGTATTATTCAAATTCTTTTAACTCTGTTCACTAAAACTGCCGTACAAAGATAGACAATTTTAACATAAGATTTATTTAATGGAAAAAAAAAATAAACAAAAACGTATCCGCAACAGGCTTCGTCATAACTAAAAACTAAGACAGAATTAATCAGCAACATGCTTCGTCAGCCCCGAAAAAAAAAAAACTAAAAATATATACAAAATTAAAACCCTAGTCAAAAAAGCCCCCCCGAAGTTCACCCCGCTCAAAGGTTACCATGATACTGGCCACTTCACTTCAATTATCATGCGAGCTCTTGAATGTACACTCAGGTCCGTATTACAGAACGCGACTCAGACTCTGATCTATACTTAAGTAGCAGTCGTCTCTGTCATTTAGATATTCAATATCTCTACTTGTATTGTAGACCAAGACTTGAGTACCTTTCTGTAATAAGGGCCTGAGAATAAATACATAGTTAATCATCAGTCTAGTGTTAAGCCTGTAGTCAATAATACTTATTATTTTCCTTTCCAACAGACTGGCGAACCTGTTGTGTAGGAACTCTCCCCAGCCGGTCTACTACGGCGAGTTCGACTACATCGGCAACTACAGCCACTACATCGATCCCACCAGTGAGCGGCCTACAGGTCAGTCAGTTCGACTACATTCGGTCCCACTAGTGGGCGGCCCACAGGTCAGTCAGTTCCACTACATCGATTTCACCAGTGGGCGGCCCACAGGTCAGTCAGTCCCACTACATCGATCCCACCAGTGGGCGGCCCACAGGTCAGGCAGTTCCACTAGGTACATCAACTACATCGATCCCATTAGTGGGCGGCCCATCAGTCAGGCCCCACGGAGTACTTATACATCCTCTTCGTGGTTGACGCAGTCAAAATCCCAAATTAGAAGAATTTTAATTATATGGGGTGAATCTCCCCACAAATAAATCATCTGAACGACTCTTTTCTCAAACTAGGTAGAGTACGACAAACTTTTTATCTTTTCTCGAAATATACATACACTGGGCGTCAAAAATAAGTAGTACACTTTTCAAATTGCAATTACTCCTAAACTATAGTAGTTACACTTATGAAATAAAAAGCAGTTTATAGTAAACTTAACGAAGTTTATTAAAGTTATATTTTATTTGGCATGAATAAAGTTTCAAACTTAAAATTAAGATAAATACTAAAAAGTATCAATTTTTAACGATATGTCAACCACTTAATTTTCACGTTTTGGAACTTTTTCACAATTTAATAACTTGTGTTGCCGCCTCGGGCTCTAATTACAGCTTGGATCCGGTTTGGCATGCTGAACACTAAGTTTCGGAGGCGGTGTTGGGGAATATTTTCCCATTCTTCTATCAGCGCATGTTTTAGAGCCCTGAGTGTGGCAGGAGGTGGACTGCGCCTTCTGAATAGCCTCCCAAGCTCATCCCAGGCGTGTTCAATCGGGTTGAGATCTGGGCTTCTCGATGGCCAAGCCATCAAGTTGATGCCAACCTCCTGAATGTACTCTTGTACGTGGTGAGCAGTGTGTGGCCGGGCGTTATCATGCATTAGGATGGCTCCATCACCCATATTTATTAAATATGGCCCTGCATACTCGTTGAGGATCTCCGAGGCATATCTTTCACCAGTCAAAGTCCCATTTTCTATTACCACAAGCTCTGTGCGACTCTCTGAAGAGATACCAGCCCATACGTGTACAGAGCCCCCGCCATATTGGACTCTTTCCGAGATACAAGCTTGAATGTATCGCTCACCGGGTCGTCTGTAGACTCTCCGCCGTCCATCTGAAGTGTATAAAGAGAATCGAGACTCATCTGTGAATAAAACTCTAGCCCATTCTTCTTCGCCCCATTGTACGTGTTGACGGGCGTAGCGTAGTCTTGCTACGCGATGCTCTGTCTCAAGTTTGGGGCCATTTGCTGGTCTTAGAGGCTTCAGGTTAGCTTCAGCAAGTCTTCTTCTCACTGTACTCTCACTGATGTAGTCTGTTCGGGTCCGAAGAAGCTGTTGCTGAACCTCAACTGCATTAAGGTGTCGATTTCTTAACACAGTGGAAACAATAAAGCGATCTTCTCGGGTACTTGTGCACCTGGGTCTGCCATTACCTCGTCTCCTTAGATGGTTTCCAGTCTCTTCGTACCTTTGCTTTACTCGCTGAACCGTTCTTAAAGTTACACCCACCCTCCTTGCAGTACGACGCATACTGATGCCCACTTCGAGAAAAGCTAAGATTCTTGCACATTCTTCTGGTGAAAGAGGCATGATTAGTCAAATTTACTCTCTGAAGATACCTATGCTTTTCAATTACAATTGCTTTATCAGCAGCGAATGTGTCAAACACAAAAATCCTAAGTAAGACAACACCTTTCAACAGTTTAAAAAAAGTGTTTTTATTTATTCGTTTTTTTTAAAGTCAAGCATTATAAGTTCTTATAATGCATGAAGTTTTTATTGAATAAGATTAAATTTTCTTTTTAACCTTTTTTGTTTCAAAGGTCTAAGTTTTATAGTTTGGGAGAAATCGCAATTTTAAAACTGTACTACTTATTTTTGACGCCCAGTGTATTTCCTATAACTTTTGTTCGCCCATGTCACTTTTGGGGCCCCCAACTAGGTATTCCGAGATAAATCAGATGAAGGAAAGTTAAAACACAGTCCTATATTATAGGTCCTTAATACTTACCTAAGGACCCAATATTATTGTATGTAAGCTCCCCGGATAAAGTAAAATTGGCATGCTAACAGGTGCAGCTCATCAAGACGACCTGCAGTACGTCTTCTCCCAGCCAGCTCACTTCCCGGTCATCACGCCCGGCTCGCAAGACGATCGCATTGTCAACAGACTGACAGCCATCTGGTATAACTTCGCTAGATTTGGGTAAGCACTGAGAGTAGCAATCAGGTAACCAGTTCGAGGACGATCGTGATAGCGCGCGTAATGCACCGCAGTCCTATGTCATAATGTCAACATTGACAACGAGCCTTTGCTGTCAACGAGCAAGCCTTTGCGCGAGGCCTTCGCGAAATCGAAGTGAAGTTTCAGCGTGAGCCGATTGGCGTAACGTGCGAGTTTGTTGCCATTTTACCATTCTTCTTCTTTTTTTACCAGCCCATATACGTCCCCACCGAGGGGCACGGGCCTTCTTTCGAAACACAAAGGGGATTTAGGCCATAGGCCACCACGCTGGCCCAATGCGGGTTGGTGGACCGCTCGTCTTTCAAAAATGCATTTTCGTGGACAGGCGGGTTTCATCACGATGTTTTCCTTTTACCATTCAGGTGATGAAATTGAGAAATATCGAAACCTCCTACATTTGATGAACTATCGAGAACTCACCTCGACCAGCAGCGCCACTGCCAACCGAAAGTTATTTTGCAAATTACTCAGCAACTAAACATACACGCAATCGTTTTTCAATTTCACCATCTGAACGGATAAAATGGCGACCATTATCATTCCATTCCACTACCATAAACTAGTGGATTAGTCCTCCAGGTGCAGTTACCGTATGTTGTCATGATAAGGACAACATTACAACAAAAATGGGGAAGCCCTAACGCGTACCTACTCCTAACAGAAAAGTAGAGCTCTAAGCGCCTGACCAACAGTGAAGAGCAAGACCCTATAATATTTGCTTTGAAAATTTAATCAGGCGTTTTCTTTATGTCAATAGCAAAATGAAAATAAACTTATCGTTTACAGAAATCCAAATCCTCATGAAGATACACCAGAGATCCAAGACCTATTCTGGCCCCAAATGACGCCTAAAAACAGGGAATATACTCGAATAAACCGAGACTTCTCCGTACACTACAACTTATTCGAAGAGTATTTCCAGATTTGGGAAGAATTATATCCCTTACAATATTCTTTTCGGAAGGAATACCTGCCTTATGAGTTTTCTTCTAAGATCTTAGAGTCGTACGGGTACGCTCCGAGGTTGTTTGAGCGTAACAGATACGTTTGGCCTGAAGTGTATCAGAAGATTCACCTTGCTAGACTCGGTGATAAAATTGACAAGTTAAAGGAGAATGCTGTGGATGTATTGTGATTTATACATACGCTCACGCCTATAATCCTATACGGGGTAGGCAGAGCATCAGTGAATCAGAACCACTTGATGCCACGTTTGAAATAAGATAAAACAACATGTATATAGTGGTGTGAGAGGTTGCCTTTCGCCCACAATACAGCAAAATCCTCGTGTCCCTGTTACTGACTTTTACGGTATGCCTGGGAAGAGTTAGCGGCTGGTGATTCAAGTTTTTCTTTCCCTCCCAGTCCCGCGTGGGAGGCCTTTTATAATTGTGATTTTTATTTGCTTTAAAGTGTGGAAGTACGTTAGTACTAGGTATTATTTATTCTGTGGTGGAAGTTCCACTGCTGTGCCCAATATAACAGATTGTAAGTAGGTACTTACCAAATAGTAATAAAGTGTTAATATGTTACTTACCATTTCCACGCGAGTTTCATTTTCTACTTAATCGTTATCGGTTGCTTTGTGGCAATACATTTTGAGGGTAGGTAGCTAATCAGACTGTAATTTTAGTAATATTGTAGTTGTTTGAAATAAATAAATAAAAGCTACACACTCAAAGGCACACAAGGTCATCCCTTCTGTTGTGGATACCTCGGAACATTTATATACACTAGCATTCCGCTCGGGACTTGGTTCCCGTGGGAACTCGGGAAAATTATGTGGCCTATGTCTATCGGGGATAATGTAGCTTTCTAATGGTGAAAGAATTTTTCAAATCGGTCCAGTAGTTTCGGAGCCTATTCAATGCAAACAATCAAATCTTTCCTCTTTAATAATAAGTATGTAATAATAAGGGAAAAGTTGTTCAGTTTCATGGACTGATTAACCACTCGAGAGGTTGGAAAGAGATGCCTAAAGCCCTGTATATACTCAGAGACGGTCTCCGTATTACAAAACGCGACTCATACTCTCTGACCTACATTTAAGTAGCTGTCGTCTTTATTTTGATAGTGAGAGAAAGAGACAATCAATACTTAAGTATAGATCAAGACTTGAGTCTCCCTCTGTAATACGTGCCTCAATTTCCAGAGCCAAGTTAGTTCGTTCTTATGTGAACCTTATTAACAGTTTCTTAATTGATGTACAGTCAACGGCACATCAGGTTACCACAAACTGTCAAATTTCCTCAATGGATAGTAAACTCAAATGCTTGGAGATAAAACTGAAAATCGATTGAAGAAATTTGAGTTTTAGATAGCATGATGTGCTGTTGTCCCTGCACAAGAATATACGTACATACGCTCACGGCTTTAACCGCTAATGGGGTAGGCAGAGCATCAGTGGTTCTAGAACCACTTGATGCCACGTTTGACATAAATTCTGAGGGTTATTAGATGAAACATGAGTATAGTGGTGAGAAGTTGTCAGCCTTTCGCCCATAATACAGTAAAACCCTCGAGTCCCACTTACTAACTTTTACAGTATGCCCGGGAAGAGTTGGCAGGTGGTAAATTCTATATTTTTCTTTTACTCCCAAGCGTGGAATACAAGAAAATACTTCAGGATTTTTTTAAGAAAACAATTTCTGATACAATATTAGCAATTATATTCACATAATTTTTATGAGGCCCTATCTAAAAGCTTTAGAACCTATCCTACAATAATCTAAGTCCTAAATAGTCCTAAATAATATGTACAATTCAAGTATGAGCATTTTAATCCTAGAAAATGTTAATGAATTGTGTTTAAATATTTGACAAGTTTACACTGAATGTTTGGTTTCAACAAATTTTAGAAACATCAAAGTGGTTTAAAACTTTCTGGCATATCCACCCACCGCCAGTTTTTTCTTTTTCGAAATCGCGGCGCACGATGAAAGTGGTTATGGGTAGAGGACGCGATTTCAAGAAAAAAAAATGGCGGCGTGTGGATATGCCAGTGTCCATACAAAAAGTTTCGAACCCCTTTTCCCTAAATCAAGGACATAAATCAGACACTAAGGAATTTCCAAGGAACATACAGGGCTTTAGGTAAATCACTTTCAACCTCTCGGGTGGTAAATCAGTCCATGAAACTGAACGACTTTCCCAAGGAACAAAGGTTTTTTTAGTTCCCATACAAACTGCGTCAGCTGATAGCGCATTTTGTATGGGAAGTCAAAAATTTTTTTTCATACTTCGACCTTTGTTCTTTGGGAAAGTTGTTCAGTTTCATGGACTGCTTTACCACCCGAGAGGATGAAAGTGATTTACCTAAAGCCCTGTACAGGCCGAAATATGAAAAATAATTTTCACCTTAACAGCGATAATCTGAGAATTTCCTATGAGTGAGTGAGGACTTTCCAATGTGAGATTTTCTGGTAGCCAATTGACTCATCAACGCCCAGCCCATACCCTCGGAATTTCCAAGGGAACAGAGTCCCACACGTTTTAAAAAATGTAAGCTTGTCAAATAATCTTTCAACAACAATTTTCTCTTCCTTAGACCTAAATTAAATATGGAGGAATATTACGAATTTCACAGTGATACAATACAATGACATAATAAAAATAGGATATCTCAAAACAAAATGATAATAAACTTAATATTAATACGAAACTAAAAGTAATTCTTTGTCTTACGAAATTTTAGTTTAAAAAATTAAATGCAAAAATAATTTGTTCTTTAGAATATGTTTTATTTTAATCTAAATAATAATTATTATAAATAAATTAAGTACGGAGGGATCTTAAATGTATCTCATTTCTGTACGTCGTAACGAAGCTATAGATTTGTAAGGTAATTATTTTACTCTACTATTTGTTTAAATAAAATTAAAATAACGATAATTTATTCACAATTTCTAACAACCCAACTAAGTTAGAAATTAATTGAAAAATAAAACGAATTGTGTTGTGCCTAAATGTTTTAGAAAAAGAAAACTTGTAGGGTAAATGTACCATTACTAGACACTTGTTGTATTTTAAATATTGATCTGTTGTGTCGCGTTTTCTGTTTGGGTATACCCCTCTGTAAGGATAATGTCGTTTTGTACGTATAGTATCTTTGTTTTCTTGTTAACTCCGAAAAAGGCACTATGTAGGTATGTAACTACAAAAAACCTCGAATAGTGGTTACTTTTTCAAAAAATATAAAAATGGGTTCCTTTAGTTAGCTGTCAAAAATTCCTTATTTCAAACTTTTTTTACAGAATCTGCCCACATTATTCTATGAAAATACATAAAATTTAAAATCTTGACTAAGCATAATTGTTTAGTTGAAACTATATGAATATACAAAATATAATGGAAATACCTAAAACATTTCGTGAAATAACGTCATCCTTATTTCATAGGGGTGGTCTGGTATCTCTGCAGCTACTATTTTTTTTTATTTTTTTTTAACTGATTATGAGTGTGATGGTCATGCAATTCAAAAGTACCTAAATTTTGAGTAATTTAATGAAATCTGTAACAATATTTTAACTATAAGACAGAGTTTGGCTTTTTGGGAAGAATTGAGCAAATGAAATAATGAACGATACAATTTTAAGAGAAATCTAAACAATGCTGCCTAAGATTCAAAATAAAAGTCAGAAACGTTCCACAATACAAAATATCTGAGTAACTCAATAATTTAGATATACAGCATGCCTCGCAATTATGTATTTTGCATCGAAAATAACAATTTTATGAATGTATCGCCTTAATATAAAATAGTTTTTTCTAACTAAATTGTACACATTTTGCAGTTCTGAAGGGTAAATACTCTAACCAGCGTATTCTTGATAAAAATGGCAATTTCATGATAAAACTGCCATAAAATGAAGCAGTTATCGCCTTCAAGGCCCCCGTTGAAATCAATTTGTAATTATTTACAGTTTCGTTGTAAAAAATGTTATCATGAAATTGCACATAACAACTATAACCCGTAAGAGTTTAACTTGAGACCTGGGCCGACGACGTCATATGCGGTGTACGGTGTGTGGAATGATAAAATATCGAAAGAGAGTAGAGACACGTACTTATCCTTAACAATTATGCTATGTCTTTGTATATCTTTTTCGATATTTTATCATTTTCACACCATACATCGAAAGTGACGTCGTCGGCCCAGGTCTCAAGTTTACTCGTACGAGTTTAAAAGCCAATCGACTCTACCCTAAGGATATTTACACAGTTTCATTCTTATTTCTCACGATCCATATCCATAGTGAATATACTACTTATTTTTAACTGACAACAAGGAAGATGTAGGATAATATTTCCGTTAAACTATGTTGAAGCATGATTTTGAATTTTATAACAATAAATAAAAATAGTTTTTGTAAATTTCTTAAAAATACTGATTTTTCTTTCTCAGTGCTCCTTATTTGGGTTTAAACTAATTAATTAAATCAAATTGAAAAATAAATAGTTTTAAATAGTTCAATCGCTTCACAATTGGCAAAACTTGATTTTCTAAAAAGTACCTAATAAGACTTTAAATTAGTAAAACGAAAATGAAGGATTTGAATCAGCCTAAGTACTAAACTCAACAAGTTTACCCAAGGAACATAGGTTCGAATAAGAAAAAGAAAAATTTCCACCTCTCTATACAACTTGAGTTTACTTGAGCGACCAGCCGATTGCCTTGTATGAGAAATTGAATTTTATTTTCGAGACTTTAATATGAGATCTTTGGGGAAATTTGTTCAGTTTCATGTATAAGTAGGAACACCCCCTGAAGTTTCGTTAACTAGTTTAAAGTCCCTATACAATTAAACAAATTTGATATCATTTATTATGAGACTAAACGGGAAGCATACTTTGCTAAATCAAACATTAAAAAAGGGGGTTGACTTTAGAACCTTTTGTTTTTTGAAGTCAGTTAAAAATAGTAGTATCAATGCACCTAACAAAGTGTATAACTTTTGGCACGGCGTCCGGCGCTCCGCGACTCTGTAACGCAAATAGTCACACACATCAGTAACCAATCGACTAGCAACACCGTTCGTCACACCACTACATGTCACTGTTTTTATATCACAGCTTGCTTCAAGGCTTCTTTTTTCCCAGTTGGTATTATGCTAAAAATCCCCTATAAGGTCCCCATGACTTAACATGAGTTTTAAGGTTTAGAGGGAGTTTGCTGGAAAAGACACATGAGAAAATATGGTCTAAAAATGAGAAATAAAGTTGTCTGTTACTTCCAATGACGAAGAATGATGCTTAACAACAAATAATACATGTCTAAATAAATAAATTGCTTTGAAATTAATGTCGTTTTTTTCGCATACTACCTTACCCTATCTAAACCCATAGACAGGGAGATTTAGACTAAGACAGGACACGAAAATAACGACTTCATAGAAAAAATATTAAAATGACAATCCGACAAGTTTACCACTTTTTTAGTCATTAGTTATTTTGGTTAAAACTGCAGTTTCTATATCCCACGGGTAACAGAGACGAAAAGTGGTCCTTATAGGCCAAATCTTCATCCAATTAAATTTCGCCTAGGACCACACAAAAGTAGTGCTATACCAGAATTTTATTTTTCATTTCTAGCAAAATTTGCAGGACAAAAACTGTGGAAATGTTTGTTTTATTAATAAGTTACTTACCAGTTTGTACGTGGCAAGGCAGCCCTCCCAAGGAGCTTCGCGGCCACATCTATTGTAGTGAAACCAGAATCAAACGATTAGACAAACATCAAACACACTCTGCCACCTTTAACAGGATCCCAGTTATTCCCAAGTATTCTAAAATTGTAGTTAAGTCAGTTTTATTCTTCACTTCCTTTAAACATGAAATCTAGCTACCCAAAACTTCTTAAATAAACCAACCCTTTTTATGTTTCAACTAACAGAGAATAAGATTTCTTTTTAGCTTAAAAATTGCAGAAAAAGAAAATTCTCAAAATTAAAACTGAGACAGCAGGTATCTATGCTTTTATTTTCTCCTAATTAAAAAAATAAACCCTCATCAAAAATGAAAAATGAGATACTCCATAACTGGTCATTTCACCCTACTTTTAATGTTCCAAGTACACATAGAGTTTAAGAAATTATTCAAAAGATAGTTAATAAATGCACGTGATAGGACAATGTACCAAAATAATGAAATGATGCATTGGTTGTGAAAATGGCTTTCTAAAAAGTAAAACTAATGGTTTTCAAGTTTTTTGAAATGTTTCTTTTTAATCCAAATAGATAATGAATTAAAAAAGTTATTTTTATTAAAAAGAAACAATTTCAAAAAACTAGAAAACCATTCTAAAAAAATTATTTAATGTCTCAGACTGACCTGAAAAAATCCAACCTGAAAAAAAATTTATTAGTAGAAAAATAAATTAATAAAATATTACCCACCTATTTATTCCCTTCCTCTTGTCCGACAACTTCTTTGTACCGGGCTATCATAAGTTTCTTGACAGTGTCTCGATAGGTCTCGCCGGGTGTTGGTGTGTAAATGCCTCTTTTCTGTCCTAGCCCGACTAAGGCAGGTCGTTGTTCCGCCTCGATGGGTGCTATCCTTCCTTGCTCAGTCTTCCCAAGCCCTCGCCCTTCTGACCAGCCCATCTTTTGCAACATTTTCCCCCCAATAGTATCGACAACGTTTGGCGGCGGCGCGGACGGCGGTAAAGGCGCTGACATCGCTTCCGGAGGTTCAAAACGTTTCCTAATGATCGGTTCATCTTCACCAAACTTCATTCTTCTTTCAGCTGCTCTATCTCTGTAACCGTTTGTTTGTGGCAGTAATTCCATCTTCTTTCTATGCTCTACTAAGTTCTGCTTATGAAGATCAGATAATGTTTTATGTTTATTCAATACATCAGCCGATGGGAAGCGTCTCTTGCACAACAAACAAGTCAGTTTAACCCAGTCTATGATGCCTTCGTCTGAGTCTGCGGGGTTTGGTTCCTGGTTCTTTTTCATCAAAAAATCTTCACCCGTAGTCGCTACTGGAGGTGGTGACAACTCTCTCATCAAAGTTGGTGGTAAAGATGGACCAGCTCCTAACACAGAAAACCCAATATCAGCTGATCCCTTACTTGCTCCCATATCTAAAGGCTGCTCCATAACTATATTACTCCGAGCATTCTCCTTCTTTTGATTCAAAGTCCTGGCCCACCTCTCCATATCTTTTGCTATCTTTTTAGCTACTTTCACTTTATCTTCTTTGTCTTTCTTTTTCTTTTCCTCTGGCTCTTTTGGAATAATATTCTCTGCCGTAGCAGCCGGTGGGTTTGGAAGTTTCGGTTGCTCTGTGTTCTGTTGTGCCTGAGAAGCAGCAATGTAGGTTGAACTAGCAGCATCCCAGTACATGTACTTATTGATCTGACTGTTGTAGAAATACTGTGTGGTTCCATCGTAGTACAGACCGGAGGTAGGATCGTAGTAGTAGCCGGAGGTTTCATCATACATGAATGTGCGGACATCAGGGGCTGTGTAGACAGTCTTTCCATCTCCAGTCGGTAGGCTGACTGCTACGGTGGGTGTCGTTCCGTGCGCTGCAAATGTAGGAGCAGCAGCCGGTACCCAACCCGTTGACATGACTGATCTAGCATGAGCTGCGCTTATAGCCGACTGTGCCACAGCAGCAGCCGCATTCACTCTATCTGCCTCGGACATGGCTTGTGTCGCAGCTGCTGTATAACACGCCATCTGAGCGTAATAGGCTGAATAATCAGTTGTAGTAGGTTTCAATGTCTTACTTGACTTCTGCAACTCATTATAAAAGGATATCAGCACCTCTCGTCCGTCTATCTCTAACGGTGGGCTCAAAGACAATAGCTCTGAATGAGCAGCAGTGGAATCTGCAATAGAATTGAAATTAATGTAGGCAAGGCATTTGGATGCTCCTGTTAATGTTTCCCTTCCAATTGTGATACCAGCTATGGAATCAAGGATTGATTTTGAACACCTTTCTTTTATCGCCTCTAGAATTTTTTCCTCTGTTGTCAGAGCATCTAACCTCCTAAATAATAGTCGTTTAGTGATGCCAGCATTGCCTTCTAGTGAAGCATTATTAGTGTCTCCTCCATACACTACACCTTCAGATCTCTTTCCGTGGCAATTTCGTCTATAGCAAACTTGTCTTCGTTTGAAGTTGTATGAGCCACATTTACAGAACCAGTCGCCAGGGGACGCATTAACCGCAGACTGCTCCTCTTGTCTGTCTTTGTCGTGTTTGTCTGATCTGTCATGACTTCCCGAGCGACTGCTAGAACGTGAGCGAGATTTTCGTTCAATTGCATCGTGGCTGCTGATTTTGGGAGGGGAAGGAGCTGAAGGGACATCTTTGTCGTCGTAGCGGCGCGGCGGGGAGCGGCGGCGCTCGCGGTCGCGGTCCCGATCGCGATCGCGGTCCCTTTCGCGGTCTCTATCGCGGTCGCGATCCCGATCGTGACGGTCACGGCGTCGGTCGTCGTCGCGGTCGTAGCGCTCGCGGCGGTCGTCGCGCTCGCGGTCGTAGCGGCGGTCCCGGTCGTAGTTCCGGCGCTGAGGGGACTCGGGGCTGCGGCGCGGCTCCCACACGGGCTCCCGCGACCTCTCGCCCCGCTCGCCGCGGTCCCCCCATCTATCTTCCCACCTTCCGCTGCCAGTGTCTCTTCCTCTCCACGACATATCACCCTGCGAACATCACACTCACTATATCCACATTCCTACACACCTCACCGCCCCTGCTTCGCCGAGCTTCCTGCGTCATCCTGGAGTCCTAGAAAATCGACGATCGATGACCCTGTTTCCCGAAGCTTTGTTTACCTGTTGAACCGGTTTAGGCGTCCAAGACAACTCAGCACTTGTTTCGAGTAATTTTAAAACACTCTCTTATCACGATTATTGCAGTAAATACGCGAAAACAACACGTTAATCAATTTTCACACTCAAATTCAATGGCACACCTTTCTACTTTTAGACGCCATGTTATTTTTTTATAACTTTTTTTATAAATTTCGGTTCAAGTGTAACAGTGTTGGTGACCTAGTTTTGTGCTAGAGCGAGACAAAAATATACAAAAAACCTATTGCCTTTAGCAAATCATGTTGCGCTTAAATTTCGTCACTTCAAGCACAACACTAGTGTTGTACATACGATTCAATTTAATGCATCGATTTCTGAGACCGATTTTAATCGACTCTTCACGCTTCTTAGCCGAGGTAGGGCAGCAGATAATAAGAAATTCAGTCGTACCTCGGAATTATTCTAAAATAAATAGATCAAACATGGCTTTTTTTGTTTTACTAACATATCCTTGTACAGAGAGCCGCACATCAAGTTACCCTTGCGTGCACTCTGTGCTGTTGCGATAAGAAGTGTTTTTCAATAAATTGGGGTAACCTGATTTGCTGGCTTCTGTACTGAGGCCAGCGCATCAGGTTACTCGATTTTCATTGCAAAACCGCTTTTATAACAACAGCAGAGTGCACGCTTGTGGTAGCCTGAGTTACGGCCATCCGTATACAATAATAACTTTATTAATTTAGGAAGCTAACGGTACGATGTAACCTCGGTAAACTTTTTCTTCTAAAGTTTTTTCCGACATATTCATAAATGTGAAGCATTTCCGTCATAGACATAGGAAAAATAAGATACCACTTCCGTCATTTCAATTGTCAGTGGTCAGTGATTTGAATTGTTTTTTCAGTGGTTTTAGCATGGTTTTTATTGTTGTGGCGTTTAAATAATTTATTCTCCTTGAGACTGGAGAGGGTTCCATCTTTTGATTTCAAATGAAGACTACTCTACCATGAGGCGAGCACGAGCCACCCATATTTTTGTGACTCGAAAGGATCGGATAGAGAGCGATAGACTTCGAAGATTAGAGTTAGAAGAAAGTGAAGGAACCAGTGAAGAAACTTTGAAAGGCTCCGTCATAAAAGTAGTCGACTCTACGGGTAAGTTACGAAACGGACGCACACTAAAAACAATTATTTAGTAACTTATCGCACTTAAAGAAAAGATCCACGAAGACTTCCATGTGGTGCGTCCTTTTGGACACACCGAAACCAAACCTTGTCGATTGGTGACAGCACTGTATTTGATTCAAACTTTTATTCCAAATCTTTGTGCAGATGTTTATACAATACTAGCATTCCGCTCGGGACTTCGTTCCCGTGGGAAATTATGTAGCCTTTGTTACTCAGGGATAATGTAGCATCCTAATGGTGAAAGATTTTTTCAAATCGGTCCAGTAGATTTTAAGTTTATTCGTTACATACAAAAATACAAATACTTCTTCTTTATAATATTAGTGTAGGTAGTGTAGACTATTCCCGGTATCCCACGAAATATGAAACTAAGCGCCTGATGTAACTATAACTCTACAAAGTGCTATTCAAAGTAGAGCAGGAATTCAAAGATTAATTCATAATTCAAAACAATTTGAAAAATCCCCCACTCTCACAGATATCCTGTTAAAAAATCGCTATCATAACGCTTGGCGAGGTAGTTAGCAATCGCAGTGTTGTAACAAATCAAGCAGAAAGACGCCGATGCATGTTTTCAGTGTTCCCTTATATTCTCGACTGTTATAAGGACTGTTATTTACGCCTTCTGGGTTTTACTCTTTGTACATTATATTTACATAAGTTGTATATTAATATATTATATTGTACTACCTTTGTACATTTAATGCTATCTGCCGACTACTCCTTCCTCTCAAACACTCAATGGGTTGACTGGAAGAAATCCCCTTGTGGGATAAGTCCGCCTTTGTACTGTTTTTTTTTTCTTATAATGTGTTTTGTGTAACTTACGCTCATATACAATAAAGAATAAATACATACAATATGCTCACGCCTATTAGGGTAGGCAGAGCATCAGTAGTTTTAACCACTTAATGCCACGTTTGACATAAATTCAGAGGGTTATTAGATGAAATATGATGAGGGTTACTCTTTGTGCCTTCATTCAATCACTACCCTTCCACCCAGCCAAGGAACCTATGTAAATATTCTCTAAAATACGTTTTGACTTTATATGCTAACGCCGCAAAATACTTAAATAGCTAAGGCACTCAATCGATCGCGTAAGTTGAAACAAACTTTTTTTTTCATATTTTGACCAAAGTTCGTTAGGGACAATAATTGTCCTTAACGAACTTGGGTACAATTATTGTACAGTTTATAAGGATTCACAAACTATCATTTTTACAAACTAATTGAAACTATTTGAAACTCATAAAATATATTAAGATTAATGTATTGGTGTGTATTGTATTACATTAGCTTTCCGCCCGGGACTTCGTTTCCGTGAGAATTTTCGGCAAATTTTGTAGCCTACGAGGAGAAGCCGATCAAAACGTCACTTTGACCATTTTTATCTTTTTATTTTTTTTCAAACTTGCAGCACTGAATTACGTTAATAGAAGTCGTTAAATCTCATCGAAACGTAACATTTCCTTAAGAAAATAAACATTAAAAAGTGCATATTCCTTCAAAACGTCACTTATTCATTAATTGTATTTTTTTCTTTCAAAACCGTCACTTTTCCCATACAATCGGAACGTTTTGCTAACAAAATGCTACTTTTCCAGATTGTATGGAAACTGAGAAACCGTGTCTTCATGCTTGACACACAGTTCCATAATCACATCAGAGCAATTTTTTTGTAATAATTGAAATGAAAATGAAAATTTATTTATTTCTAGAAGTAATTTTTACATTTACACTTGAGGCCAGCCCAAAAGTCAAAAGTCAAAAGTGTTTATTTCATTGAACATATAAAATGATACTTGAACACATCAATATTATGAATTACATTAGCACTTTTGACTTTGCGCCTATTCGCAAAGGTGCAGTCTTCCTCAGGAGAAGAATAGGCAAGAAACTCCGAGGGTCGCTCTTTTTAAGTCAATCATATAAATTTTCTTACTTTTAATTTTAATTGACTTAATATCTGAATAACTCTGGAGCTGAGCAATTTATTCCCATGGTTGCTTGTCTAACAGATAATCCGAAATTCTATAATAGCCAGTAAGCATTAATTTGCTTGTGTTGGGTGTGCCTCGCGCAATCCCAGTTTAAATAACAAAATTTCTTAAACAAAACAAAAATATAGCTAAATTTACTTAAATCAAAGTGTGTGCAGATGTTATGTGTGTACGTGCATGTGTGTGGGTGTGTGTGTGGGTGTGTGTATGTGCGCCGGTGTATATGTATGTGTGCGTGCGTTAGCCCTACGATGTGATATCTAATTAAGTATAATGTAATTATTGAGAGAACATTAAAGTGGCTAATTTGATGTAATACTGTTGTTTTAAATGTAATATACTGAATGGGTTTTCCTACCAAAATGCAAGATTTCCAAACTTGATTCTTTCAAAACGTTACTTTTCCAAATTTGTTTATTTTATAGCTTGATACATTCTAACGATAAAAATAATTTGATAAGGTTATATTTCGTATAGAATCGATCGGTTCTTATTATATTTTTTTTTTCAAGGTAAATTGTTATGGGTTCAAAAGATATCAAGTTTTTGTTGATTTCTGAAAAATTTGTTTTACTGGAAAAGTGACGTTTAATCGCCTACTCCTCTGTGTTAATATAGGGTGTCAGCTACGTCCATACCAAATTTTATCAAAATTGGTCCAGCCTTTTGCGCGTGAAAGAGTAACAAACATCCATTAAAATTTTCGCATTTATAGTATTAGGTAAGTTGTATTACCGTAATTTTCAGATACATCTTGCCAAGAAGATGTGGATCTGGAGAGATTTCCGTCCTTCTATTCGAGACAGACAGGGAATGAAACAGAAATAATCGTAGAAGAAGAAGATCAACCGAGCTTCAGACGACTCTGCGAGGCGCCGGGCAGGATCGTCTTAACTTCAGATGAAGCTATTGCTGGGCCTTCAAATACACGTAAGTCTAATGCTTCGAAAATTCATGACATCAAGGACATCCCACGCATTGCCATCTAACCACAAACTAAGCATGCTTCTACTGGGTTCTACTAAAAGTTCATTACTATTTTTTTATTAGCTCACATACGTCCCCACCGAGGGGCACGGGCCTCCCTTCAAAACCCGAAGGGGATTGAGGTCATAGTCCACCACTGCTGGCCCATTGCGGGTTGGGTCCACCAAAAATGAATGAATTTTCTTATACGTGCGTCGGGTTTCATCACGATGTTTTTCCTTCACTGCTGAGCAAATGACAATTGATGAAAAATCCATACATAAATCCGAAAAGACGAATATAGTGGTACAGGCCCGCACCAGGATTTGATCCCGTAACCTTCCAGTTACAAGTCTGGCTCATTACCAACTAGGCTATCACTGCTATTCTACCTACTGATAGCGCCATGATAATTATATTTTTAATACAAACAATACATATGTAGATATGTTAACAAACTTTCACATAGTGACTTAATTACTTATAATTTATCATTATCACAATTACTTCCATCCTGTGATAGGCCTCTATAATAAATTTTGAATTTAAATATTTATTTTTATAAATAGAAAGCGATACCTCTCGGTCAGAATCCAGCAGGACCTCAACTGACTGCAGAAGGGAACTGGTAAGTGCTTTAAGTTAGACAGGCTTAAATATAAGGTCCTAATTTATTAGTCACTTCCTTTTAACACGTTATTGTGTAGGTCAAAATATATCATTTGAGTCAAAAAACAAAAGCATAATATTAAATTTAAAAATAAAAAAAAAATTCAAGACCTTTTAAATTTAAAATTTAAAAGGTCTTGAAAAATTTTGTTATGATATTTTTTCATTACTATGTTGAATAAACCCATCCATTCAAACGTAAATAATAATGGCAGTAGTAGAGCGGGCGAGCGAGGAGTGGACGGCTATAATCGAAAGAGAACCATTCCTTTATCTTTAAATGGAAAATTCATTTTGTATTTTTTTTACAAAATTTAATTTTCAGATAATTAATTTTTATGTTGTTTTTTGGAATACTATCAACCTATACAATAACGCCTTAGAAGGTAAGTGACTAATAAATTAGGACCTTATATATATTTTTTATTTTTTATTATAAGATGGGTTAACTCTTGACCAAGGTCATGATGAGGTCGACGATGGAGCGAGTTAACGCAGAAAATGCCTAATAAGGCACTGGTACTCCTACGCACCGACGGAACACAGTAAGCTGTTTGGCGGCGTCGGACTTCGGTAGGAGGAAGGTCGCGAACTAGATGGCTCTTCACAAAGCCTACCACACCGCATGAGACCATAGGACGACACCTCAGATTCATAACAAATTGAGGTGTCGTTGCCTGTGGTGAATTAATAGGAGGCAGGTCTCATTTGTTTTTCCTTAGTCGCATCTTTCAACACCCACGGAAAGAAATGGGGTGGTGTTATTTTCAACCGATCACCACACGGCACGCATAATTGACTGCTTTCATATGATAAAAAAACTTAGGGGCTATTACAGAATTTCTGATTATCTGTTAGACAAGCAACAGTTTGAGTAAATTGCTCAGCTCCAGAGTTATTCAAATGTTGCGTCAATTAAAATAAGAAATATTGGAAATATGATTAAGTTATAAAGAGTGACCTTCGGAGTTTCTTGCCTATTTTTATGAGTAAGGCTGCACTGCACCTTTGCAAGTAGGTAAGCGTAAAGTTAAAAATGCTAATGTTATTCACTTTTTTGACTTTGACTTAAGTAATATTCTAAATGTTCTATGAATTAAATCTATTTCTAACTTTTGACTTTTACTTTCACTACATATTGTAGATGTTGATAATTCAGATAGAATACACCTATAGTAAGTACAATAATCTTTTTTTTTATGACAGCCAAGGAAAAGAGGCCTTTCAGAAGATCTCAGAGAAACACTAATTAATGTTAAGAGGAAGTCCAATTTCCTTAACATAACAAATCGTTACGTTGACAAAAGCAGTAGCGATGAAATCCATAAGAAAATTATTAGAAGACCACAGCATAAAAACAGAAAACGAAGTATATTCTGCTACAGAGAACAAGAAAAACGGTCTCCAACAGACACGGAAAACACGGAGGATGACAGGGAAACAATCAAGGAAGTGACCGAGACCGATAAAGACATTCGCGAAGGAACAGAAGAACCCATTGACGTTGAAAATCTAGCTAAAAAAGTATCAGCGCACACGAGTTCCGCTGCAAGTAACGAAGAAGCGAGACCTTCACTAGACATTTTCAAAAAGATAGAATTAAGAGACAATCATTTGGAAGAAATTGTAGACTCTGATGTAAAACGCAAAGATGTTGTTCATTCACCATCGCTAAAAGAGAAATTTCGTGAACCAAAACGAAAACGAAATGATAACAAATCAGATGTAGCTACAGAACTAAAAGATATTATTCTTCAAGATACGCCAAAAGAAAGTCTGCGATTGATCGACGAAACTGAAGA
This sequence comes from Aproaerema taeniolella, assembly GCA_949987775.1. Classification (NCBI taxonomy): domain Eukaryota; kingdom Metazoa; phylum Arthropoda; class Insecta; order Lepidoptera; family Gelechiidae; genus Aproaerema; species Aproaerema taeniolella. The sequence goes on along the minus strand of OX465268.1, from coordinate 373,638 downwards.
AGGAGAAATCGAAATTCAAAGCATCGCAATAGCAGTAAGTTGCGATAGCGGTGATTTATTGCGTTGGGACGAGAATCTTTCAAACAATCGGCATGACATTTCTAAAAATGATACATTGAAACTATCAGAAGCACAAGGACATAGTAAAGGCTTTGATGGTAAACAAAAATATCTGCAACATGAGCTTAGTCATGCATCTTCTGCTAAACAGCAAATTAAAAAGTGTTCGGAAAATATGAATTTGTTACGTGATTCAATTTGTAAATATCCGAGGAACATATTTTCAGAAGACATTTCTGATGATGAATCTATAGAAATTATTTGCCCATCTTTCAAACAATTGAAGATGACTATCTCACCGCAGTTTACTTCCAAGGTCTTTCGTCCAGGTGTCATTATTCATTCGTCTCCTGCAACTTCTTGTTTTAAGAAACCGTGTCAAGAAAACTATACCGACGAGATGGATGGACACACTGTCACGATGTCTGCTACTTCATCAGTCGAAATATCTTCGGGTTGGTTTGAGGAAAGTTCGGAAGCAGATGCTTATAATCTGGTACCACCCGCGAAGGGAAAGATGTTTACTTCTAAAGGTTGTTATTGCTCACTGTCACAGGGTGAAGGTCCAAAAATTGCTGATAAATCAAAAACCGAAAGCTGTGACCGGGATTTTAGTGGTTTCAATGCTATAGAAAACAAACAACAAATTACCAGTGAAAATGTAGAATCTGTCATTCTGAAGATTATTGCTTCAAGAGAAAAAGCAGAGCAAGATAGCGTGCTATGTTCTCCAAAATGTAACGAACAGCAACAATCTCTCACGAAGCAAAACATTAATAACCAAACAGGAAAAAAAAACACTAAGTCTATAAAAACTGGTGAAAAGAAGACAATGGTAGATGCACACAAAGCATGCAAATATCCTATAATTTCTCAAAAAGGATATGGAACCGCCAAAAGTGTTCAAAAAAAAGCTATAATACCTTCGAAAAGCAGTTCTCAAAAACGAACTAGCTTTTCTACGACCACCGCTGTTAAAAAAACTAACGATCAATTCAAGAATCGTCCTAAGGTAGCAGTTCCATGTAAGAAAAACATTGGCAAAATTACTTCTAATTCAGTTACTGCATCCAAACTCATAAAAAGTGGCTCAAAATTAAAGGGGCAGCAAAAAAAGTGGGAACCAAAACCACCTCAAGAAAAAAGTATTAAACCGGGAACATGTCGGATCCCTTATAAGCCTGGAATATCTAGGATCTCTTGTAAGAAAAAAACTGGTGAAACTACTTCCAGTTCAACAACTGCCAAAAAAAGTGTCCCACAATTAAAAAACCAAAAGAAAAACTTTTTAAAACCAATAAGCAGACCGTTCCCTTGTAAACCGAAGTCATGTCTAAAGTGTCCAAAAAATACAGCAAAATTGTCTCCTTGTGTACCAAAGGCAAATACTAGTAAAAAAAAGAAAAACCAACAAGCGATTCCTATAAAATTATTGGACACGATCGGTGAAGAAAAACGCAGTGTGTGTATAGACTCTAAACAAATTGATGGATCCTCAAAAATAAAAGAAGAAGATATATCTACTAGTCAAACCAAAAAAGACGCTACTACGGTAGAAAATAAAACCGAGGACATTCCTCAAAAATCAGTAATGTTATCTACACCGCCAAATAAAAATGAAGCACCGATTTTGGATGATATTGATCACATGAATAGAAGCACAGAAACATCGTTCTTAGAACTAGAAGTCATCTATGGTTCAAAAGACCCTACCCTCAATCGAGACTTTGTATCAGATGAAGTACTTATAAGAGATATAGACATGGAACAATGTATCTCTCCAACAAATAGATGTAAGATGGAAGTACAAACAGAAACCAAAGAGGAGATAGGAATCACAACTTCAAAAGCAACGCGATCAAAATATATACAGATGTTAGATAAAGATCTGAAGAAAGAACCACCGAGACAAAAAGACGTTCAAATAGTAGCCTCAGTCAAAAGTTTCGTTAATCTGTGTGAAACACCAGCAGTACCTATTGAAACACCAGCAGAGCCTATTGAAAGATTAGCAGAACCTTTATATGAAAAGCCCAGAAGAATACGTTGGCGCTTTGAACGACATAGAAAAGTGAATGAGTTTATTTATTTAAAAGCTCCTATCTTGCACGAGCCTGCAGCGGTAAGTGTAAACATTATACAACATATTTATTTTGTACTAGCTGACCCGACAGATGTTGTCCTGTTTTGTTTTTTAATTTCCTATTTTCTTCTTTCGTAAGAACCTTCTCCTGACAATAAGTAACTCAACAAAAAAGAATCATCCAAATCGATCCAGCCGTTCACGCGTGATGCCGTGACTAAGGGAAATAGGGATTCATTTTTATATACCTTCCACGTTATTTTTTAATCAGTACGCAATTTTTTTGTACGTAAACTTTATGAAAATTCAACAGACCCGCATTTATTTGTTTTATATCGTTTCATATAATAATTTCAAGCTAGATCGTCTGAAGCATAAAATTAAATCAAAATTTTTGTATGAAAAAAAAAATTACATCGTCCAACTGACTTGAAACTTGGTAATAGTACACTCAAGAGCACGTCGCTTAAACTGGTAGTGTAAAGCGTGACCTGCTCTTGACTGTACTCTTCAACACAATTTGTGACACCCGTGTTTCTGCGTTTTACAAAATTCATCCTCTAAGACGTTAAAAAGAGGTATCAAAAACAGAAGATTTTGAAAAAAAAATGTTTTCCTCCTTATTTACGTTCTATCGACGTTACTAGACAATTCAATCCCGCAAACGCGGGATCCCGCACCTTTTTTGCAGGATCAGAAATGCGGGATTAGTCATGCGGGATCCCGCGTTCGGGATGAAAATAAAATATTAATACTTCAATCCCGCAGGCATGCGGATCACGATTGTGATGTGGAATTGGATTCCCTAATTACTGACACCGTGAAGAAAATTTGCGTAGGTACTGATTAAAAAATTACCCTGTATAAGAAGGTTTCTTACACGTCGGGAATAGGTAAATAAATAAATTATATATACGCGAATTTAGACCCGTTTTAGAATTTAACTAAGACTTCTTACATTCTTAAAGAGTTATGTTTGTAAAGCTTTGGTTGCTATTTTTATTCAATAAAATGCAATTAATAATTCACATTTTTCTTTTTAAGTGTGTATTTTACCAAGCGCCACCCTCAATTGATAAATGTATTCAGTATGATGCACCAGAAATGGATATTGAAGATATATTCCGTCCAGAAGTACGTAAACCTAAGTACCCAAAGAAAAATAAACGTAAAGTTACCTTTAAAAAAAGAAAAAAAGAAAATGAATGGAAGGAACTGTGGAACTTTATTGCAAATATAAACAAAAGTGAAAATTATGATTCCGATGAGGATGAATTGAAATATTCTGATAAAATTGGAGAAGGAGCGATAGTGGACGACCAAGGAAATAGACTATTTGTAAAAAAAGAGTCAAATACATTAAATAACCTCAAGAAAATTGGCGATTGCGTTGTTAAGATTGGAGGGAATGCAGTTGAAAAAGGCTGGGAATTTGGAAAAGAGAAAGTAAAAAGCTTAGTAGATTTGAGTTCAGCTAGAATTGAAAAATTAAATAAGACCTACTCGCACAAACCATCCAAAAAATCAAGTCGAAAAAGTTTAACTAAAAAGACTAGTAACAGGAGTAATCAAAGTGTAAAGGCCAGTAAAGTAACAAAAAAGAAGAAGAAAAAGATGTTCAGAGGAAAAAAGAAATCAAAAAAAAAAGAAGCACGTGTGAGAGATAAGCTGCTAGAAAATATTTTTGGAACAGGCGACATCCAAGTAAGAAGTAGCACATTTAAGCCCATAACACAAGCCTCTGAAGAGATTGGTATTACACGAAAAATACTACAGGAAGATAAAAAATCGTCTGAAAAAGCAATAATCACTGTACAGAGAAGCGAAAGTCACAAACGTGAACCCCAAAATGTTTTTAAAGAATATCCATTACATTCTCAAGTACGACTTATGCCTTTTACAGAAGAAAAACCCTTTGATACTAGAAGAGATCCACACGTGTTAAGAGGTCTAAAGGAGTTAAATTTCCCGAAAGAAAAAACAATTATCAAAATGAGCCAAAGTGATGAAGGGCTTAAAGAATATCTTCTTGTAAAAGATAAGGTAGACGAACCGACCAAAATAGAATTGGAAGAAATACTAGAGCCGGCCACTCGGTTGAAAGATGAACCTTCATCAAGTAATAAAAGTTCCTCTATGTCTAAAGATTCAAAAGCATATGCTGAAGACAATAAAGACTTTGCAAGAAAATTTCACCCGAAGAGTTTCAAAGATATGAGTCGTTTAGTTTGTGCTCGTGTGTTTCTGGGCGTTAAAAATAGCAGAGCTGAGTTGTTAAGCTGGTTTCGTCGCTGGAATGATGATCCGGAGAGGCCATCGCAGGATGATGTTAACGAACAATCCCTCGACGCTACACTTGTGAGTATTGTCTGTTGGTATTATTTTGTGCAATAGGTTGAGTTCTGGATAGAGGTAAAAGGTCTAATACATTCCTTAGTTTTATTCGGTCTTATGTAAGCACTGGAAAATCCTTTTCTATTCTTATGGGTTTTGTTTTTGACTTGACCATTGAATATTGACACGTTTTAGATGAAGAGAGGCCAAGTGGAACAGGAGGTCCCAGTAACAGGATTCTCAGAAGACCACCACCGAGTGGACTTCGTGCTGGCACTCAACATTATCGACCCCCCGGAGGCCGAGGCCGTGAAGTTGGACATGCTGACTGCAATCGCCAAAACTGGACTGCAAATGGAGACCGAACTTGGCACGGTAAGGTTTGCATGATCTCTTCAACAGAAATACATAATCTGTGAAAATTTCAACTGTCTAACTATCACGGTTCATGAGATATACAGACAGATGGATGGACGGACAGTCTTAGTAATAGGGTCCCGTTTTACCCTATGGGTACAGAACCCTAAAAACTATCACAAAATACCCGACAAAAACCCCCGAATTTTAACTGGGGTGAAATGTTTTTAATATAATTATAACTCTAAAACGACTGAACTAATTTTGATTCAGCCGTTTTAGAGTTACAAACAATATTGATGCCATCAACATAAAAAAATACAATTTTGATAAAATACTTCTAAGAACCATCTCAATCAACTACGTTAGCTTTCAAATAAAAAAAACGAATAATAATTAAAATTATCACCCAGAATAATCGTCATTTCTTATATGTAATCGTCTCCTGCTGCCTCCTTTTCATCACGAGAAATTTTATATTCCCTTTATAACTTCTCTATCCTTTTCCAGTTAAAAAAGACCCGACAGTACCAATTTGTAAAGATAACTGCCCCTGACCCAGTTCTCAAGAAGTACGGCTGTGTGCTCAACGTACTGAAGTATTTCAGTGAGAACCACCTCAAGTTCATCAATAATCGCTGGAGCGGCCTCGATCAGCTCAGCAGGCTGCGCTACGAAAGGGAGTGGATGAGAGCTATCAGGTATTGTAGAAGATAAAATAGAATAGCATGAAAAAAAACTTTACATTAGTGAACCATAAAAATAAAAGTAATTTTTAGAGAAAGAAAATGCGATGAGACTTAAACCCACGACCCCAGTCCTAACCAACTGAGCTATCGTGCCTTCAAGTCAAGCGGCGAAATTTCTCATTCCCTTACTAAGCACATTACGTCGTGCGTGTAGGTTAGCGCCATCTGTGTCTCATATACAGAACTGCAGACTCATACAACTTGTTACAAATAGATTATGACAAAAAGGTTTCATAAGTAGATTATGACAAAGAGGGTTTCATAACAAGTAGAAGAACACTACTTATGAAAACTCTTTGCTTTTTTCTGAGATGACTAAATGTTTTGTAAAATCCCAGAAAGCAGTACACTCCACCGATGAAGATGAGCAACTTGGAGCGGAGTTACGTTGTCTACATGCTGCTGCGGCAGTTACGATTCGGTCTGGCTGAAAACTATGTTGGACTTCACAGGTATGTTGGACTTCACAGGTATATAGGACTTAACAGATATGTTGGACTTCACGGGTATATAGGACTTAACAGGTATGTTGGATTCCACGGGTATGTTGGACTTCACGGGTATGTTGGACTTCACGGTTATGTTGGACTACACGGGTATATAAGACTTCAAGGGTATGTTGGACTTCACGGGTAGGTATGTTGGACTTGTCGGATATGTTGGACTTCACGGGTATGTTGGACTTGACGGGTATGTTGGACTTCACGGGTATGTTGGACTACACGGTTATATAAAACTTCAAGGGTATGTTGGACTTCACAGGTATGTTGGACTTCACGGGTTTGTTGGACTTCACGGGTATGTTGGACTTGACGGGTATGTTGGACTTCACGGGTACTACACGGGTATATAGGACTTCAAGGACATCAAGGACATCAGTGAAGCAACGTAAACAGGGGTAGCAAGGGCGTCGCCAAGGGGGGGGCAGGGAGGGGCAGCTGCCCCCCCCCCCCCTAGAGGTAAGAAAAATGTAGCCAACTGCCAAACAACCAAAGTTCTTATTACAAACGCCAATTCGCCATAGAAACAAAGACTCACGCTACAAGTGTAAAACTTCATGCTCTTGACTGTACCTATCATCCTCCATAAGATTAACTTGCCCCTAGCTGGGCCAAGGGCTGGCGACGCCCTTGAGGGGTAGGGAACCTGATAGGTGACCAAAATGGCATGTAAGTCCCTACTGTGGCACTCAGAAATCGCATCGAAACACGAAGGGGATCTACATAGGACATAGTCCATCACGAATTTTTTTAGACGTGCGGGTTTTAGTTTACCGCTGAGTAGGTAAGTGATATTAATAAAAAATCCAGACATAAATCTGAAGAGACGAGGATTTGAACCCGCAACCTTCCAGTTACAAGTCTGGCTCATTACCAACTAAGCTCTCATCGCTTTCAATTAACTTTTCCTATTTTCAGACTTCTGCGGAACCATATTGTGATAAAAGCGTACGCGATGCACGACGGACCGTACTATAAGCCCACTCAGTCAGATTATACGAAGTACAACGCTAGACAAGTGAGGAATATCTACACTATAGCTTTCAAACTGGTTATATCTTGCCCAGCTGTGGGACAAAATGTAGCCTATTTCCTTTACCAAGGTCTAATCTATCTCTGTACCAAATATCATCGAAATCTGTTTATCGGTTAAGGCGTAAAAGCGTAACAGACAGACAGTGTTACTTTCGCATTTATAAATTAGTAGGGATATGTGAACGTAACATTGTTAAACCCTTAAAATTGTAATTTGACTTAGTAAGATTATAAACTCTCTAAACTTTGTGAACTGCCCTAATTTTTTCACATTAAAGGATTTTTATAATATTATTGCGACCTTATCTAACCAAACCTAAAAAAGCCTAACCTAACCTAAAAGGGTCGCCGCACACGAGTCGCAAAACGCCGCCACGAGAAGCTAGAAGTGGCGGCCACCGGCGGCGTCATCCGTGTGCGGCGAGTCCATAAGTATAAAATGTATGAAAACTACCAGGATGGCGGGGCGTTTTATGGCCCTTGTGCGGCGACCCTAACATAACCTAAGTTGGCTCATAATTTCATGCAGGCGCCTCTTAAAGTTTCGTAATTTTATAATTTTTCTAGGTAAATTGTAATATTGAGGGAGATTTTAATTTCTCTTGTGAAATTGTAATATTACGGTTATTACAATTTTCCGGTGACATATATAATTCAACTTATTTTCAGTCACATCGTGTATGTCCTAATAGCTTTTTTTTAATAAATTAAGCTTTTTTTATGATTGACGAATCAATAGAGTTGATCCTTAAAAGTATTTTTTTTATCAGCTCATATACATCCCCACCGAGGGCACGGGCCTCCCTTCGAGTCACGAAGGGGATATAGGCAGTAGTCCACCACTCTGGCACGTTTTCACAAATTTCAAGTAAAACAAAGTTTATTGCTTATAATTGAAAATTCAGGTTTAGCACTTCACTTGCTCGTCTGAAAATTATAGCCCTCCATGTATCTCGAGTATGCTTTTATAGCTTCTCAAACAGACCTGTTTTGCATGAAAAATCGTGCAATATCCCTATACCGTGTTGATGTGTGTATTTAGCAGTATCCGTAAATAAGTACTGGTTAGCTAAGCATTCAAAACATGCGCGACCCGCCCGGCCGCTACGTATGCGCCGCCCGCCCTAACAAATAAATAAATAAAATTATTATTGACAGCCGGTTTGGTCGAGTGGTGGTGGCGCTGCCTCGTGCCTCTTGGACCTGGGTTCGATTCCCAGTCGATGCAAGTAAAAACAAAAGTTTTAATTGCCTGCACATTTCGAAATACTGACTTTCTTATTTCAGGTACTTTTCCTGAACTGGGGACAAAACTATTTACCTTCCATGGCACGACAGCCTTTGCATATCATAAACGAATATTTTGGATCAAAGGTAATAATTAATTAATTTAGTAACATTCGCCCTTGATTGTGGTCAAGGGTGAACCCTTACTAGTAAAATAAAAATCTGTACTAATTCTTACTGTAAGAGCTTTAGAAAAGAGGCACAGCTGATGATTTGAATTAGGTATATTTTCTTCTTAGTTTTCTCGACGGAACTATGGTTGAAGACTTAGGGAAGCGGATAGCGGGATTACGATGGAGATGGACAGGACACTTGGCTAGAAGGGACGACGGACGGTGGAACAAGCCAGTCACAGAATGGTGACCTAGGGGAACAAGAAGGCCAGTGGGTAGACCACCAGCCCGATGGTCAGACGATGTCGTCAAATTGACGGGACCTCTATGGATGAGGTTAGCACAGGACTGTGACGATTGGCGGTACAGAGAAGAGGCCTATACAGCAGTGGGTTGATATGGGCCGAGTTGTTTTCTTCTATAAATATTTTACGACAGAAGTTTACCTTCCAATCACGGGTAGCGCGCTTGTTTACGGCGCGTGCAATACAAATCGTGCACACACGGGTGTGCAAGAAACGCGCAAAGGTTTAATTAGTAAATTGTGTCCTACAGTTGGGTTTCTACTTCGTATTCTATGAGTTCTACAACCGCGCTCTGTTGTTCGCCGCTGTCTGGGGAATGCTTATGATGTTCGCCTATTTCGTCAAGTCTGGACAATACTTGGATTTTACTTTGTAAGTTTTATCCCTTATTTGGCCATCGAATAAAAGTTCTTATTAATATATTAAAGAAGCTAAACTAGCCTCTGCAAACTGATTCCCCATGTACATAGACATAGAAAATGTTTATTTTGTATCTTCAGCAGACACATTTCGTAGGAGATAACAGTTTTGCACTGAAAACAATCTTAAACACTACTACATTTAAATAAGTGTGCACTGCAGTGACGTTGGGACCGCTGAGTTGCTTGTGTGGTTGTTATTAAATTAATGTAATGTGAGTGGTCCCCCTCAAAATAACGCGCGCTGTAATAAATTTAGATTTCCTGGATCTAACAATTAGAAATTTTTCTCTTAAATGGATGTATTTTTGAGATTTTCGACACCTTTTCCAATCTATTACTATCAGTTACCAATAATTACCATATCAGTCAGCCCAAAAAGCATGGAGCAATCATATAGTTTCTTTTTTTTTTCATTTTTTAAATACTTACCATTTGATAAGCTCTCTCTGTCACTTTTTTGGGTCTTGGCGGAAGATCAACACTGTGGTAAATCCAAAGTGGTTTACCCACAGTACGCATGCTGAGTCAGCGCCGTATTGTTTAATTGTAGTTTTACTAATACTTACTTATAAGATTATTATAGAAAATGTTTGTAGTAGCAGTTAATAAAGTTTTTATCTATCTATCTATCGTAACATGATAACTAATAATTTGTAGATACCACCTTTGCAAGAGGACGAATCCTTACTTCCTGGAGCAAAGGAAGCCAAACATCTCGTTTGAGCTGAACTACCATCTCGACTACAAGACGTACCAAGTGGCGGCTGAGTGTGAGCCCAGCGACCCTCCCGAAATTGATCTTGTGCCTAGTACATATCTTTGTTTTATTATAAACCAGCTTTCCGCCCGCGTGAACTACAGATTATATCGTACCCACGTGTGGGGTAAAATGTAGCCTGTGTCCTTTCCCAAGGTCTAATCTATTTTGTGAAAAATTTCATCAAAATTGGTTCAGTAGTTTAGGCATGAAAGCGTAACATAAAGCTGTTTGAAACCTGCAGGTCCATCACAATTATTTTTTTACCAACTTGAAGTTTTGAAAAGATTTCGCTGAAGTGCCAATTTCATGTTCTGTAATGACGAGGGACATCCATTTTTTTTTAATTGTAGCTGATATTTCTCTCATTATCCGTCACAAAGAATTTTTCAAAATAATCTGAAACTTAAAGAGAAAAAAAATGAAAATCGATGCTGGGTGAAAAATTTCAAAAAATTCATTAAATGTGTAATAACTTCTAAACTACAAAAAATCGCGGAACATACATGGGGGTCATCTGAATGCCCCCCCCCCCCCCCCTGGCACGGGGCATCCAAATTTTTCTTTTGGACGTTACCCGCTGGGCCACCCTTATGGTGTACAACAAGGCGGCCTTATTGCTAGGTAGCTTATATCTCGTTATGTTTTTCATGCGATAGGACGGCAGTGGCGCGCACATTAAATACTCTTTCTTCTCTTAACAGCCCATATACGTCCCCACAGAGGGGCTCGAGCCTCCCTTCGAAACACGAAGGGGATTAAGGCCATAGTTCACCACGCTGACCCAATGCGGGTTTTACTCTTTCTTATTTAGGATTATTTGTTTAAATCGTATCATTACCGAGTAATTTGATAAAACATCAATTTAAATCGCTATTGCTTCTTAAACATGCGCTTTTCCCTTTACCTTAGATGACAATAGAACCCGTTGTCCTTACCAGTACGTGCAGAATGTGTGTGGAGACCTGAAGCTAATGCAGTGGTTCGACAACCCTTACATCGTGGTCTACAGCTTCGGGATGGCTGTGTGGGGTACGTTGTATAGAATTTTGATAAAGACATTGAAGATTATACCAAGAACTGGATTTCAGAATACATTTTAAGCTTTTCGTTACACCACGCACCGTTTCAAACCTGGGGGTAAATCAGCCATTCTGTGGGGGTAGTAATGAACCTAATCTAATAAAATTCGTAGCTAGACAGTATAAAAAATGATAGATAACCTCGATTGTGAATCTTAAAACAATACAACTGTCATATACATCAAATAACGGAACTTATGTACGGTTCACTCACCGTACAATGATAAAATTATAAGACTGGTCTGCAATATAGATATTTGTATTTGTTTGTAAGTCGGGGTAAAATTTTGGTTATAAGTCACAGGGGTAAATATATTGAAAAGGTTTGGAACCACTGCGTTACACGAAGTATAGCTCATTTTACCAGAAGTCTTATCTTTGAATTGCGCGAAAATATCATCAATCTTTGGTTCCTTTTTAGCATCCAGTGTCGGGAGACATAAACATAACATAAGCGAGATGACATGAGTATTGCTATTCACATTTAGTTTACCTCAACATAAGTTTTTTGCGATACCAATTGTTTATAATTTATTTCCAGCGCTGTTATTCCAGCGGTTGTGGAAGCGTACGGAGAGCTACTACGCCTGGATGTGGGAGGAAAGCCTCTGCCCACCTCTGGCTACTCCCAGGTACCTATTGTACCCCACACACTCAAGGGCCGTGGGGGCATAACTTGTGTCTCATACGCACTGCACGTCACTGTGTAAAGTTTTCTAAATAATTAAGTAATATAACGTGTTCAAGTTCGTCCTGTGTTTCCTTTGACTGCAACAGCAACATCAACAATTCATCAGCTCGTCACCCTGCTACATGGTCCGGCTCGAAGGACTATATGTAGAAGAGTGTATATAATTTTGGAGGACACAGAAATAATTTTGCGGGTGACAGCAGATAACTGCAAAGTTGTGTCAGCGATAAAAACAAACTTGCGAAAAATATATTGACTCGGCAACAAAACTGCAGCTTCATAAAAATCGAAAAGTGGCTGCTAGAACATGGTAGAAAAGGGTAGCGAATATATTAAACGAGGCAGTAAAAATCATGAAAAATAATTGCTAAAAGTAATGATTCATTTTTCCGCTAAATAAATCTCGCTGCCCGTTTAAAAAAACGTTACCTTAAACAATTTTTAATAGTTACCAGTTTTTGATACCTATGTTTGACTCTTGTCACCAGACAATTAATTATGAAACCTAATTTCATATTTTTTGAGGACCATACATTATTGTAGCTCGATTAAATACGATCATTTTTTATTATTTCGTAGATTGGAGTACACAAAGAGTAAAAGGTCTCCCAACACAAAAGTAATAGTACACAAGTGCAAATCTTTCTGGACAAGCTTCGGACGAAAAAGCATCACCGGATTTCTTATACCGGCTATTGTAAATATGAAATTCATTGTTTATTGTATTGTATTTTTTAGTATTTTAATCACGCGTTATATTTAAATGAATTTATAAACATCTAAATACATACTTTGCCAGTTTTAAGAATACTCTCACCAATAAGTTTATATATTCTTTATTGCACAAACACAGTAGGGAAAAAAATTACATAAAAAATAGTGTACAAAGGCGAGCTTATCTCTAGAAGAGATCTCTTCCGGCCAACCTAATCGGTGAGAAATAGTGTACGAGATGGGAAGAGAGAATTGCGCACAACGTAAGAAAATACCAAATAAGAGAAGGGCTTATATTATTAATACTTAAATATAATGAAATAAAAATAATATATATACTAACATATATAATACATATAAACGAATATAATAAATCATACATACATAATATATAATTTGCTCATTACAGTTGGGACAGGTAGTATTCTACCTGTCCCAACTGTCCCATCCCAACAAGTTTGCACCTAAGTGAAGTTTTTATAAGTTGCCGCCTAAAAGTAATGGTTACCTTAGCATTCAGCGAATGCACCGCCCGCCCTTGCACTGAATGCTAAGCTAACCGTTTTTCGCAGAAAAGGGTTTACTTATAATGCAAGGATTTTCACGTGAGTGAGGTCAAGCCGTGCGAGTCCCCGGCAGAGTAGAATAGGACCTCCCTCTTTCTTGCCGAGGTGTCGTACAAGGCGACTAAGGTAAATATGCAAGCAAGTTCGTCTGCACACAGAGAAGGAAAACTCTGCAATTATATTAAAACCCTCGCCAATCCGTCTGCCAAGCGTGGTGAGTATGGCATTTACCCCTCATGTTATTGAGGGAGGCCCGTGCCCCAGCAGTGGGGAGGTATATGGGCTGATGATGAGGTCAAGCAACGCTTACACAGGCAGGGAACGTGATGGGTAACCAAAGTGTCAATTTACCACGAGCGTTTCCGTGCTTTGGAGGGCACGTTAAGTTGTCAATCCCGGCTGTTGTCGATTGGTTACAGTCGTCAGAGGCCATTGTGCGGTTTGAAAACTCTGACACCAGGGCTAGCCAAGTTTGCCACACACTTGACTATACCTACTCGATAGGAAGAAGAAGACCGATGGCCACGGGTCTCCCTTCGAAACGCGAAGGGCATTTTGGCCATAGTCCACTACGCTGGCCCAAGCGGGTTGGTGATCTTAATTAAATAAGTGAATCTTATTTTCTAGTACTTTTTTGATTGCAGATTATGTTCATAACAGTATTCCTGACAGTAATAGTGTTCATGTATGCCTACATCAACCTAACGAAGCCGCTGGCCGTCAGCAAGGTCAACGCCCGCTTCATGACGGTCTACAAGACCCTGGACTATGTGTTCCTTGTGATCTGGACCATAGCAATCTTGATCGTACTTACTTTACTTGAATGGGTATGATTATAGATCTGAAAACTTAAGAAAGTCTTCTAGGTATTATGAAATAAAAAACATTTTATTACTTAACCCCCAACAAAAAAGGGGTGTTATTAAGTTTGACGTGTTTATTTGTATGTCTGGTTGTGGCATCTTAGCTCTTAAATTAATGGACCGACTTCAATGTATTTGTTTTTTTTTTGAAATTTGAATTGATCTAGCTAGATAGTCGTGATCCTTACATTACCTTCATTTGATCAAAATCGGTTCAGTCGTTTAAATGTTATACGCAAGAATGTCGGGGTTAGGTATTCTTTTTAATTTTGGAGTTATTATGAATATGTAGTTTATTAGCTGTTGCTTAGTGCATTTTACTATTCATTGCGATCTTTTCAGTTGACAACTCCCGTCGTTTTGTTATTAATTGCTTTATTAAATGTTCAACGCTTCCGTATTCCTGTTCTAGCTATCCCATATAGTTGCGGAGCAGTTGGTGGATTTTGAAAATCATAAATATTTTGAAGATTACGAGAGTTCACTTGTGCAGAAAATATTTACTTACAGCTTTGTGATCATTTCTGCTCCTATCGTGTATTTCGCTTGGATTAAGGTCAGTCAATCACGTGTATATTTTTAATCAAGATATAAAGCACACAGCTACCACACACACACACACACACACACACACACACACACACACACACACACACATAGCTACCAGTCTCTGGGGTGGGAGACCCGGAGTCCTGTAGCACAGGCCTTGCCTTGGCTTAGTTTAGGCTTCAGCCTCTTTCAGATAAGAGAGATGTTATGTTATAATTAAGCATTGTTTTATCTGTTAAGAGCTAATAAACGAATTTTTATTATTTTTTATTATTTTAAAGTAGTGCATAAAGTGGTAATAATTCAACCGTTTGATGCTATCTTATGAAAATACTTTGTGGACCTTGAAGGCGGTTAAAGCAGGTTGATTAAGATGTACAGATTCTATATGCATACACACATCAAAAAAAGTTTGCGATCACTTGGAAAAGTGCTAATATTTTTTATTGTAGAAGAATAAAACTTAATCACTTTTTATCTTTTGATTCCTTATTTAAAAATATGAAATTTAAATATAAAATAATTTCGTAATTCAAATGTTTTTTCATTTAAAAAGACAATCAACCCTTGCTTGCTTTCATTCAGAAATCTGACATAGTCGCAACTTATCAATATTTTCAATTTATTCAAAAAAAATTAAGTTGGTAACGATGCCGAGAGGATTAACTGCAGTTTTACGAGCCAGAATTCTAACTTTAAGTGGAGAAGGCTATTCCACGAGGGAAATATCACGCAGAGTTCATGTATCCCAATCCTGCGTGGTGACCACGTTGGAGAGGTATCAGGGCATGGAAGATTTAGCTGATCGACCTCGCAGTGGTCGCCCAACTGTTCTTACTGCAATTCAGAAGCGATATATCAGATTACTGGCTGCCCGTGACCCAACAATGAACGCTACTAAAATGAAAGCAGAGCTGCGAGCTGCCACCGGCCGCGAAGTTAGCACCCAAACGATTATAAATTGCTTACACCAAGCTGGATTACGAGCAAGGAGATCCTGGCGAGCACCTCTGAACTCACAGCAACGGAAGCGGCGCAGATTGCAATGGGCTAGGCTCCGTCAAAATGAAGAAATTGAGGACGAAAGCATCTGGCAGAACTGCTTCTTCGTTGACGAAACGCGGATCAGTACACATCCAGATAACCGACGTGTCCGTGTCTGGAGAAGACCTGGCGACTCTGAAAGGCAGAGAACTGCCACTGGAACCGTTCAGCAGGGCGGGAAATCAGTGTCCTTTTGGGCCGGGATAATGATTGGGGCTAGGACGCCCTTAATCCCGTATCAAGGCACCATGACCGGAGCCATGTACAAAACGATTGCAATCGATGGATACGTCAGACCATTCCGCATCAACCACGGGCGCCAATTCATAATGGTAGATGATAATGCGCCCGCACATCGAAACGGACGTGTTGATGCTGCTCTCCAGCAATACGACATCACCAGGTTAGACTGGCCTGCCGGCTCGCCTGACTTAAACCCGATCGAGCATGCGTGGGATGCTCTTAAGCGAGCTGTTTGGAACCGTCAGCCACCTCCGCGAACAGTGTCAGAAATCAGGGCAGCTGCTATTGAAGAGTGGGACAGGTTACCACAAGAAATGCTAGATAACTTAATTCTTAGCATGCCCAGAAGGGTTTCCGCATGTGTGCGAGCCAGGGGAGGAGTCATTTTATACTAACTACCTATTAATTTTTTCGTAATAAATTTTGTTTGTTTTTTCATTAATTCAAATTTTTCATTACATTACATTTAAGCCAAAATTGCATTTCCTAGCTTTTGTTAATAAAAAGTAAATAATTAATAATGATTCTTTTATTTACTTAGTGCATTTTCATTATAAAATCATAAAACGTAAACAGTTTCTTTAAATAATTTATATTTTAAAGAATACACCTGATTTTGCTACTGATCGTAAACTTTTTTTGATGTGTGTACATATTTAATGGACTTATCCAAATAACCTTTAAACGCACCGTACACCCTTGATAAGTAGTCAAAGCTCATAATTGAAAGAGCACTACCACGTTACTATAGTGCTTCTATTTCCTTAATGTCTTTCGGCAAACAGTGTCTGTGTCGTTCTTGTCTTTTGAAAATTAACTTACTTCTTCGAAATACGAATTTTACCGTCCCACAAGAAGAAAATTGAAGTATTGTAATAGATTTGACTAGACTCCTTTATTTTAATGGCAATCCATCGTCTAGATGACAATGATTCTGGCAGTATCAAAGTACCAAAGAAAAACCGAAATGACTTTAGTACGGTAATTACAGATAGTTGATGCCATAAGTGGCCCAGTGTAGTATAATAAAGTAATCATCAAAACAAAGAATGTACAGAGGCCAGCGTATCAGGTTATCCCATTTTCTTTGCAGAACTGTTCCTAACATAAAAACGCAGAGTGCACACACGTGGTAACCTAAGGTCTTGGCCTCTGTACCTAATTAAGATAAAAATACTTACAGGGCTCGTTTTACTACTCGCCAATAGAGTCGTACAATAACTTTCGCATAGAAATGCCGTGGGGAAATCACACGATCAAACAGACGAACTTCACCCAGCGATTGATCTCGCAGAACTGTAACCCGTTCGGCTGCTTCAGGCAGGCCGTGGTCGTCTTTATTACCACCGTGCTGTTTCGCTTCGGGATCATTAGTGTTTTCTTTAACAATATCAGGTGGGATTCGTTTTGTTTTAATTACTCTTGATGACAACTCAACTACCCAGTCAGTTGCAAAGAACCGATAGGGTGTGTGGGGTTATAACATCATATTGCTCAAAAATTGTCATCCTCACGGTGCACCCTGCTAATCAACGGATGAGACACTGACGTATTACAACCCTTATAGAGTTTTTTTACATAATATTATTAGCGCCTTCACCAATCTCTATTTTAATACTCGTTAAAATACTCTGACTTTTGCAAAATAAGGAAAATCGTAGAGGCCATTTTATCAAAATTTGAACTGAACTACAGAAAAGGGTTAAAGTTAACTTTGATAAACGTTTCTCTGCGACTGGGTGTAAGTCAATGAAGATTTCCTTCGTTGGTTTAATCACTCATATATTCTATATTAGCCCATATAATACGTCCCCACCGAGGGGC
This sequence comes from Aproaerema taeniolella, assembly GCA_949987775.1. Classification (NCBI taxonomy): domain Eukaryota; kingdom Metazoa; phylum Arthropoda; class Insecta; order Lepidoptera; family Gelechiidae; genus Aproaerema; species Aproaerema taeniolella. The sequence continues at coordinate 356,060 of OX465268.1, read as the reverse complement.
ACGGGTCTCCTTTCAAAACATGAAGGGGATTTCGGCCATAGTCCACCACGCTGGCATAATGCGGAAGCAACCTAAATTATGTTTCATCACATAGGCAATTAATAAGTACATCGGTGTTCGCATATTGTAGAAGATTCAAAATTTTTTTACAGGCCCAAAGAGCGCTTATTTTATTGTTATAATATATGAGGAAGAATAATCACCTGAGGGAGGAAAAGGTTAGTAAAAATCAGAGCCTTTAGCCAATATCATGCCAAGAAAAAGAAGACGCTTGTCCTATTTTTGTTTCAGACACAGTTCGTATAATCCGCCATGGGGGGAATACATGAAGCCAACGAGCGTGGAGCGAGAATTTCTCCTACCCCACCAACAAACCGACGTTGAAGTCGTCTTCGATATTAACATTCTGAGTAAGTAAGGAATTGGTAATATAAATTAAGTTCACTCTTCTACCTCTTGGGGTAAAGATGTAAACAGGGATGCAGTAAACACACTCAAACCTTAGGTTGCCACGACGAAATGTTAGGATTACCGGAATGGCCACAACTAATATAAAAAAACATGTGATAAACAAAGATGGCTTATCTACAGGCAAAACCTACTTTTCGAACCCCTAGTGGCCAAAAATCAAAGACCAAAACGGTATGGGCGATATTTAATGAAGCATAGAAAATTGTAAAGTGTTATGACGCAAAATGCGTGATCGGCCATAGCGCAACAGGCTGCTTCACGCGAAATCGCTTGATGTGGCAAAGAACGTGTTAAAGAGATTACAGACCCAGACCCAGACAGAAAGTTTCATTCCTTAATAATGCGCTTTACGAAGGATCGTGAGAAGTTCTCAGTACTAATCCGCAAGATGTCTGTCAACAAGTTGAGAATGGTACGCAACGGTGCGTCTGGACATCCTATTGAAGAAAAGAGAAGGACAGACAGACAGACAACCCCGTTACGTGCAGTTCACTCACCAATAGCTTATTCGAAACAAAATATAGGTATTACCTATTACGATCTATTGAGACAATGAACCATGCCTCAAGTGGACTGCATGTGACCGTTAAACGAATCAGGCTTAGTTTTGTGCCACAGCAAGCTATGGCGCTGATAATTCTGCCTGGTCCTCGTGAGGCAGAACAGTTGAGACTGAAGGCGCAATGGCATTTAATTACATTCGCCAGTAGGCTGCTCTTACTTGTTTACTTTTCGAGCACTTAGGAGATTCAGCCAGAAATTTAATGTGTTATTATTATATGTTTCAGTGGTGCAGTTTGCTGTAATAACGTTATTTGCTCCCTTGTTTCCGCTGGCGCCTATAATCGCTATTTTTGTGAATATGTTACATATAAGGTTTGGGTCTTTGATTTAACTTACTTACCAGGGAAAAAAATCTGTCTTATTCCTGTCTCCTCCGTCATAGAGGGAATATCTGTGCTCAGTTTCCTAGGAGAATTTGAGCTGTGCATTGAATCAGTGAGCGATATCTTTAAAGTAGGAGTGAATAGGCCTTTTCATCCTCGACCGCATTTTTGCCCTGAGCTAGATTGTGGTCAAGAGCAAACCCATTCTTAATTTTTTTTTAAAGACTTCGGTCCCGTTAGAATTTTCTATTCTGCTGATCTTTCCCCGATAGTCACAAGTGCAACATTAAATACCAATTGACTTTCGTTACTAACTCTGATTTAATTGATAGGTATTGATGTCAAATACCTCTTTGCTTTGTTAGTTCTTACTTTTTTGTAGTCATAAGAATAAGAACAGAATCAAATGCATAATAATACACACGGTATTTTAAATCGTAGCCCAGTGGCTTGTAGCTGATCTCAACCGGTCAGTAAGGTTACGCAACTTACGCAAAGTCAGGGAAACTGATGGGTAACCAAAGTGACAATTTATCACGAGCATTTCCGTGCTTCGGAAGGCACGTGAAGGTGTCGGTCCTGGCTGTTGTCGATTGACTACAGTCGATTAAACCAAGTCAAAGGCCATTGTGCGGTTTGAAAATTCTGACACCAGGGTTAGTCAAGTTCGCCACACACTTGACTATACCTACACGATTAGAAGATTTAAATGAACGATTGCAGAAGCAAAGCCAAAGAGTTGGTGATGAACACGAAGCGGCCGGTGCTATACAAGGCGCGGGGGCTCGGCTCCTGGAACTTCATCATCAAGCTGATTTGCTATGGAGTGCCATTGTTTCATGTGAGTTTATTTAACTAATAAAATGAATAAACGCTACACGTTGAATATTTATGTAAAAAGTAGATTCTGAGACTTCTATTTATTTTTGTGTCTGTTTTTCTCATGATACCAACGATACAAGGGAAAACCATCGTGTGGGCCGTTAAGAATAAGGCGTTTATTTTTTTGTTAACTTGTCCCAGGCGGTGATAGCCCAGTTGGTAATGAGCCAGACTTGTAATCGGAAGGTTGTGGTTCAAATCCTGGTGTGGGCCTGTACCACTAAATTCGTCTTTTCGGATTTATGCACGGATTTTTAATTGTTACTTGCTGAACAGTAAAGGATAATATCGTGATGAAAACCGCCCAAGAAAATTTATTTTCGAAAGACGAGCGGTCCACCAACTCGCATTGGCCCAGCGTGGTGGACTATGGAATAAAATCCCATTCGTGTTTCGAAGAGAAGCCCGAGCCCCTCGGTGAGGACGTATGCAAGCTGTTACTGAGGTGTAAGATACGTCGTCGAGTACATACGGCAGAAAACAAAAGTTCCCTTAGGTCTCCAGAGAGTGAAACCGTCGAAATCGCATCACCATGCTATAGCTAGTTTCAAAGCATTTGTGGCGCGGTTCCCTCGGTTCACGCTGGAGACAGTCATGAAGGAGAGCTTTTGGTCGGATTGCGTGGTGTTCCGCCGGCACCGAGGGAGATTCCCGGTTGAAGATACCCCCGAAAAAACGAGTAGTGTTGATTAAGTTTTGATTTTGTTTAATTAATTACATTTTATTCTGTAAGTAAATGATTTTATTATTATTATTAAAAAATAATTGTCCCATACAGGCTCTGACAATAACTCACACGGAGATATTCCGCCGGTACCTGACGTACAAGACAGAAGTATCGCTGCCCAACGAGTGGGGTCGGAGCAACCCCATGCACCGGGAGTTCAAGTTTGCGCATATGCTGTTCCTCGGACGATTCAATGTCGCTCGTGTTAGTCTTTCTTTTTTTAATGTATGGGGAGGGCTGCACACATGTGCACTCTATGCGGTTGTGAAAAGAGCGGCTTTGCAAGGAAAATAGAGTAATGGAGTAACCTGATGCGCTGGCCTCTGTTCTTAGATAAGTTTGGAACAAAAAGTGGTCAATGATGGTTTTATAAAGAATGGATTTGGGTTGCCAGATGCCAACTTTTCTCAGGTATACTGTAGGAGCCAGTAAGTGGGATGCTGATCAACCTATCACCGTGTGAAGCGAGCGAAGACTAAAATTATTTATGAACCGGATCCACGGATTTTGACTAGTGTTTCTTTTTTAATGGCCAATGCTGAATGAATGCTGAACCTGGCCCTTCCCAGGCAGCACACAAGTCAGATAACTGGTCAACAATGTAACCTTATATGAGGTTACGCTTTATTATTTTTGTATAGAAGCTGTGTGTATTGCAAAGTGCTGTATAAACTTTTTTTTTGCTATAATCTTGCTATTAGCTGAGTTAGTTTTGTAAAGTGCCGATTTTATTTCTAAAAGCTGAATAATCATCATGAACAGACTTGTTACTCAAGAGTTTGTGTAACCTTTTGTATAATACAGGTATAAAATTCAATTATCAAGCATGATACTGGATAATAGAGGTTCTGTTCTCTTTTAGCTGTATTACAGACCACATCTTAACAGAAATTCAGCTGCTGCATAAAGTAGGGTGTTATTTCGGTTATGAAGAATGTAGCCACTTATCATAAATTTAGACAGCTGTTATAACTACTTTATTCCTCTTTAGGTATGAAATTACCCTCTAGTACAGCTAACTTTGCTAAAAGCAATCGTAACAGACTCTTATACAGAAGTTAGCTGGATATTCACGAAAAGTAGACATTTATTAAGCTAGAAGAACTGTTCTGGAACTTTAGTCAGATTAATGTACACTGAATCCCAATTATTTGATTAACGGTACTAATGTGTGTGATAATAGAAAAGTTATCCAAAATATGTTGTGCGCAGACCACTTTTAACCAGAAAATAGCTGAATAAGTGGACACATAAGGTCTGTTATGCAGACATAAGACGAGTAGCTGTGCAAACAGGGTATTTAATTCAGAATGAGCGTCGCCATAATGAATAACATAACCTATTATAATTTTTTAGAATTTTATACACAAATACTCAATTTTAATAACGAAATCAGTATAATATTCTTGTAAAAGTGTTGCAATGTTATTTTTGAACCCTTAAATTGCATAAAACATAAAAAGTATTTCAGTAGCAAAAACAAAACAATCGATGAAATGTTGTTTATTATCTCAAAAACTCGCTTATCAGGGCGGCGCGTTAAAATTTTACACGAAATGTATGTATAAATACACGGTAAAGTTGCATGCGCACCTACAATTTCTTTCTTTAAGCATTAAATTAGGGTAAAATTATTTATTTAGTTACAGTTAGGAACAATTATGGCCGTTTAGCTTTCACATCATTACAATAACACGACGTTTCGGATTTGTCAATTTAAAATTAATATGAATCCCTAACTTCTTGATAAAAAGTTATGAAATACGCTAAACGCTGTGTATCCTCTGAATAACTGACCTTTGAAGGACTTCAGCACTAAGTTCATTCATCATTCATTCTTCATCTGGCTAACAGGGCTGTAATATTTGTATAAAATAACAAAATGCTTTTATCCAGAAGATACTCACCTTGTCGTGCAATTATTCAAAACTTATTCATCTGTTACGTTGATATTATACAGCTATTAGCAATATGATTTTGTGCCCAATTTGCTTGGATAACGTCTGAGTAAGCGCTTAACCAGCTAATTACGGTAATCTTATTCAGAAATTCGTTTCTATGACTGCTGTTATAGAAAACTTACTCAGAAAGTTTGTGCTGGCTGGGTTACCATCTAGCCAATAATTTAATCGAAGATAGGCGGACCACTTTAAGAGCCGCTATGGACCACTAGTGGTGGTAACTTAAAAAACTTAAACTTAAAAGTTAGTATAACTTTAAAAAAAAGCATGGTAGTCTGTATTTTGACGTCTTTTGCAGGCAAACAATAAATACCACAAACATTTCCAATTTCAAAGCATTGAGCTGAAGACCATGACGAACTGCTGTCTCGACTGTAAGTAAATCTTGTAACAGATAAAATAATAAATAATAATAATAATAAATAAACGCTTCACACTCAAAGGCCCACATTAAGGTTTTCCCTTGTGTCGTGGGTCCCTTGGAACACACAAAGACAGACACAAACACCCATGACCCGAGAACAAAAATTTGCTTTTTACACAAATATTTGCCCCGACTGGGAATCGAACCCAGGACCCGCCGATCAAGAGGCAGCGTGTCACTACCACTCGACCAAACCGGCCGTCGATCTAAGCAATATAAAATTCTTCATGAATTAGTTTACAGATTACTATTACTCATACAAACGATACATTTGTATTATAATTTATTTATATATATATAGTTTCAACTCATTGAGCATAGACGTCTGCCTAATAAAGCCTAATTAATTATTGATTTAAGAAACTAAAATCAATATGAGTTTGTGGCGCCAATGAGCACTAAAATACGCTTGATATTACTTCTAAACATGGCGTACCTATTTGGAGGAAGCCTATGTGTACTTCTTCTTCTTAACAGCCCTTATCAGGCCCCGATTAACCCTTAGGCTAATTAGGCGGCAGCCTAGGTCGCGAGGATCGGGGGGGGGGGGGTGGCGCTAAAATCGTTTATTCGCCATCTACCCTACATTATGTATATCTTGTAATGCGTGAGGTATTTTGCCTATGTGCGGTCAGCTTAAAAATGGTTTGCCACCCTAAGGTTGAATGTCATGCAGATTGAAGGACAACTGGCGGAGGCGCGTCCTCGTAATTAGCCTAGGGCGGTCAGTACTCTTGATCAGTCGCTGACCCTTATACGTCCCCACCGAGGGGCACGAGCCTCCCTTCAGAAGGGGATTCAAGGCCATAGTACACGACGCTGGCCCAATACGGGTTGGTGGACCGCGCACCTTTTGAAAACGATTTTTTATCAGACGTGTGGGTTTTCTTCACCGCTGAGCAAGCGATAAATAGCTTCCTATGTGCACTAGGAATCTATTTATTAAGACTTCTACAATTCTCCTTATTTCAGCGATGTTATATCAGACCACGAACTTAACTAAACAGAACACGATGTGGCCCAACCAGCCCATGCTGATGAAGGACAGATGGATCGAATCTGCACCACTTCCAGCGCACTACTACTCCAGGTATCTCAAGGTGGCTTACATACTTGGGTTTTTGGTGAGTATATAGCTTTTTCCCTTTTCTATATCGCACAGCATGTATTGCCACATCTAGGTATATACTTACTTACAGTTTATGTCTCTGTTCTTACTAAAGTTGCAAAATACAAGATGTGGAGAGCCAACTGACTTCGCTTGGAAAAACAGTAGGTAAACAAAAAAACAGTTGGTAGCTCCCATATAGGTAAAGGGGGATGTTTTTTTAGGGTTCCGTATCCAAAGGCTAAAAACGGACTACCCTTACTGAGATACCCTTACCCTATTACTGAGATTCCGCTGTCCGTCCGTCTGTCTGTCTGTCAGTCTGTCTATCCGTCTGTCACCATGCTGTATCTCATGAACCGTGTTACGAGTAGTTCGACAGTTGACATTTTCACAGATGATGTATTTCTGTTGCCTCTATGACAACAAATACAAAAAAACAGAATAAATCTGTTTTTAGAATATTAATAACAAACGTGATTTTTTGCCGTTTCTATAGATAACTAGCTTTTTCCCGTGGTTTCGCTCGCTCTTAGTCACCCATTTCATTCTTGACCCCTTAGGGGATGATTTTCAAAAAAATGCGAAACACTTGTCCGCTTATTTGCTTCAAGGTATATCTTGACGAAGTGTCGCGAGTCAAAATATCCAAAAAATATATTTTCTCCATAAAAACTTTGTAACCCCATTTCACTCCCTTAGGGGTTGAATTTTCAAAAATCCTTTCTTAGTGCTCGCCGACGTCATAAGAGGCACCTTTTTGCCAAATTTCAGTTTTCTAGGTCTAAGGGTTCGGGCTGGGCATCGATGAGTCAGTGAATCAGGACCTCCAATTGTATATATAAGATGGTACGGAACCCTTCGTGCGCGAGTCCGACTCGCACTTGGCCGGTTTTTTTTATTTTTTAAAAATCTTTAACAGCACTTGATGGCCGCTATCGGCGCAGTGCTGTGGTACCACCTGCCGCACCCCCCCGCGGAGGTGGCGCGGCGCCGCTACAGGGAGCGCGCGCTGCGCGGCATGCGCTGTGACCGGATACGGTTCTTCGAGGGAGGGACCGAAATGCATGCTCAGGCCAAATGATACTTAGGTCTTTATTTATTTCATTTTAGTTTATCCTTTTCTTCTTATCGTGTATACCCGTACGAGTAACTTGAGACCAGGGCCGACGACGTCATCTTCGGTGTACGCAGTGGCGGCCTTAGACATCTTTTTAGGTGGTGCGACATCTCAAAATAGCGCCCCACTAAATACAAATAAGTATTGGGACATGGGGAGGGGCGCCCAAATCAAACTAGTTATAATTATAAAAGAGTCGGTGACCGTTGCCCGAAAGCATAGCAAATACACTGTGCCGAAAGTCGCACCGCCCTAGAGCCGCCACACCACTGGGTATACGGTGTGCGGAATGATAAAATACCGAAAGAGAGTCGAGACACATACGTGATACCCGTAACAAAAATGCTATATCTTTGTATATATTTTTCGATATTTTATCATTTTGCACACCGTACATAGCAGGCAATGTCGTCGGCCCAGGTCTCAAATTAATTCGTACGAGATAAAGGTAGTCAAGTGTGTGGCAAACTTGGCTAACCCTGGTGTCAGAGTTTGTTAAATCGCACGGCCTCTGACTTGGTTTTTAACGACTGTATTCAATTGACAACAGCCGGGGCCGAAAGCTTACAGTCGCATTTAAGCACACTTTGGTCAGCCATCAGGCCCTATCTCTGTGTACGTTGCTTAACCTCATTGATAGGTTGAGATCAGCGAGCGCGACTGGGGTAAGAGCGTTTCAACTTGGGTAAAAAAGTGTGATTAGTTGATGTCCTTATTCAGATGATGACTTAAACAGCTGTTTGTTGAGCTTTTTGCTTCCTATTGGTAAAATTAAAATTTACTTATGACAGTTTTTCTGGGTGGATTTTGAAAAAAAAAATGTTAGCTTTAGAAATCAAAAGGCTAAGTTTCAGAGTTTCAATAAATTCATGAACATTACTCATTTTTATTTTTAATTAATATTTTAAAGACATGGGTCTAAAGTTGTTAGAAGTTGTTCTTTAACTTAAAAATGTATGAAACTGAATATTACAATTAATTGTTATTAAAAACTGTGTCATTTTAATCATAAATTTGTTATTAATTTATCAATACTTTATTTTATTAATTTTAAAATATTTTAATGTGTCTTATTAGATTAATCATGTGAAATATTAATAAACTAATGAACGACTAAACTTTACTGGAGTTTAATTTTCATATTCTTACCTGTTTTTAATTAAAAATATATACAAAATGTTTACGGACGCAAACTTGGTAATAAAAGAAGAAAATTTCTCAAAGAAAAGAGCTGTGTTCGTTTTCATATTTGTATGTATGTATAAATACTTGTCATTTGTCCTGTGTACAATAAACTGTTATTAAATAAGAAAAAATGTGACATCTAGCAAAATCCAGAAAAAGTACCTAATGGTTGGCTAAGCATTCAGTGCATGCGCCGCCCGCCCTAGATCGGGTTATTTTGTATTAGATGGACATACTTGGTCTCACTGATAACTTTGATCATATAGGGCTAAAATCTTCAGGATTCTATGAATGAAACGTGTAACCGTATGTTTCAAACTCAAAAACCTTTATTTATTTGAACTTAAACAGAATTACTTTATGTAGAATTTACAGAAGGTTTTCCCCTGTTCTATTAGACCAAGATCCCAGGGCCGCCAGACCTTACTTATTTTCTCATGAACTAAAAGTGTGGGAAAGAGTTGTGCTAATATGTACTAGGTATTAACGTATGAATACCAGTTATCCTGGGCCGACGGCCAATTTTCAGCTACCAGGTTCTGAAGGTACTTCCAAAAATTACTCACTTGACTTGAAGTCTGGGTGCTATAAAAAGTATTCTTATAGTTCCCTGAACACCATATAAAAAAATCACGGCTCAGATTGTAGGTATAATCGCATAATTTACTTGCGAACTGTGAAGCGTCTGGCAGAAATAACAGCCGACGGAGAGCGTCTGGCGGTGTTGATCATTAATTTTTATATTTAATTAATTATATTCTATAAGATTTCAGCAGCCAGACTTCAAGACAAGTGAGTAATTTTTGGTAGTACCTTCAGAACCTGCTAGCTGAAAATTGGCCGTCGGCCCAGGTTCGCTGGTATTCATATGTAAATAGTACATAAAGGGTGTCTCAACGCCGATTTTAAAGTTTAAACACGAATTTCTCAGAAACCCGTGGGGCTAGCGGGAAAGGAGTGGTATTGTTCGGTAGGTAATGAGTGCGGATTTTTTAATCGCTATGTTGCAGTGGACTGGCACGCACCGCGCGTACGCAGTAGAGGCGTACTTTTGCAATAAGTTTTCGTTGAGTGAAGCACAACGCAAGTTTTGTAATCGCTTTGAAATCCGCCGTTTAAGTGATGCCCCGAGTATTCAGTTGATTAAGTCGTGGGTAAAAAAGTTCAGAGCGACAGGATGTTTACAGAATCATTCAAGTTGCCCTCGAAATAGACCTGTGCGATCGATTGAAAACATCGAACGCGTTGCCGTTGCAGTCGCGGAGCATCCACGACGATCAGTCAGAAAACATGCTGCCTCTTTGAGCCCCCACCGTTCAAGTCTTCAACGAATTTTGGCCTTACATTTAAAATTACATCCTTATAAGATCCAAATAGTCCAAAAAATCAAACCAGAAGACTACGAAAAACGAAAAATTTACTGTCAGAAGATGTTAGAAATTTTTTCAGAGGAGAATGGGGTGGACAATGTTTATTTTAGTGATGAGTCACACTTTCACCTCGAAGGGTACGTCAATCGTCAAAATTGCCGTTACTGGTCATCAAGTAACCCACAACAAAAACATCAGAAAGCCTTACACAGCCCCAAAGTTACTGTATGGTGTGCAATATCGGCGAAGAAAATCATAGGGCCATTTTTCTTTGAGAATGACCGAGGTGCAACAGTTACAGTGACGAGCGAGCGGTATATTGACATGATTAATCATTTTTTTGTACCGCAGCTGCAAGAAAAGGATACTGACAAGTCAGGTGTATGGTTTCAGCAAGATGGGGCCACAGCCCACACAGCTAGGGTGTCCATGGATACACTAAAAGCGTTGTTTCCGGGAAAAATTATAAGCCGCTTTGGAGACATATTGTGGCCACCCAGATCTCCTGATTTAACCCCAGCTGACTTTTTTTTGTGGGGTTATCTCAAAGCAAGAGTTTTTGATACCCCTCTTATGAATTTAGACCAGTTGAAGACTAAAATAACGACAGAAGTGAGAGCCATATCAGTTGACGTTCTGCGGCGTGTCTCTGCAAATTCGCGAGTCCGCTTGGAAGAGTGCATTCGCCGTGATGGAAGACATCTTGACGGTGTAATATTCTGTACATAAAATCCGCACTAATACATTATAATTTACTGCAATTAAAATATTACAAACACATTTTGTTTGTTTTTTATAAATATTTAAAATTTAAAATCGGCGCTGAGACACCCTTTATTAGCACTACTATTTCCCATACATTTGGTTCATGAGAAAATAAGTAAGGTCTGGCGGCCCTAGGATCTCTCCGTCTATATCGGGAAACAAACACGAAAGAGAGTAAGGGTCGGTTCACTTTATTCTCCCACCCAATCAATATATTTCGTTAAGTATAAAAAAAAACCCTGTAAGTAATAAAACAAAACATATACATTGAATATTATTTTATTATAACAGCCATATTGCATAGTTAGCCTTTTAAAATTAATACCTATTTTCTTTATCAGTGCTTTATAATTATAACTGTTCCACGTAAGACATTTTCTTATTCAAAAAAAATTAGAAGAGTTAAGCGCCTTATTCATTATCCATCTTGCTGGACTATCAGAGAGAGACAGAGCTATACTAGGAAACGAGAGATTGACAGTCTGTCTCGTTTCTTAGTATAGCTACATCACTGTCGGATGGACCAGCATGACGGATAGTGAATAAGGCGTTTAAGTTGTGTTTTGACTGGAACAGCACTCAGAGCCAGAGGCAGCTATCTTTCTATTTAATAATAAATTTAAATAACATTTTTAAATTCAATTTATTATTTATTAACTAATTAATAACATATGCAGGGTATTTTTTAAATCACTGGTCATATTTTACCTACGCAATCAGTATCATAGGCAGAATATAAAAAAAGAAAACATATTACCCCTTTTTAACGTCTTAAAAGAACAAAAAAATGCAGGTCTCATGGGTGATCTATCTTAAAAAAAAATGTATGAAACGATGAAAAGAAATAAAAATGGGTCTGTTAAATTTTGTGAACTTGACGTACGGAAAATTTGACCCGTGACCAAAAAGTTCCCTTTATAAAATAAAGCAGTCGCAGTCAAGTATATTAAATACTTCTCACAAAAAAAAGCCATAGGTACTGAGGTGCAGTGTAGATACTTGGGTAAAAATACCATGAAATTGCCACGCTTGGCGGGTTGGTAAGCACATTGCTGCATATCGTCACAATAGCCAAGCCGCCCTATGGCCGCAAAGGCTCAACAAAAGCATCTACTCCGCTATACACATAGTGACAAGAATACACAACCCCCACCATTTATAGGTACTTATGAACGTAATGGATCAACTGGTAAGTTTAATGAACGTAATGGATCAACTGATTTTATATATGTACCAGCTCCTACAGGCTATCTAGGTAGATACCGCAGCGGCTAGTGGTCGACAAGAATAATAACATTGAACTAACGTAAGGACAAACGATTGAACTAACGTAAGTAACAAATATTTTTTCTAAAGTTCTTTTAAACGAGGATCTACCTGGAGAGCTGCCATTGGTGATAATCAAAGAATAATTTATACTAAATGGTGTTGTACATTGCTGAATTTTTTTACACATTCAATGAAAATAGCTTTGTGCAGAAGTAATGTATACGATACGTTTGATATAGATCACGAGGCGTCGAGATCGAGATCACGACTGATGAAGCCCTCCAGTTAAAGTATTTATTCAGTCATTCACATATTCTGGATTCATTCACAATCAATTCGCATAAAGCTAAAAATTCGTTAAAGCACTCACTATTTAACTTTTAGGATTGAAATAAAATGGTTGATACGATAAAATTATGAGTTAACAATGCATCCATGTGGTATCAGTAGGGCGGGCGGTGAGCGCATGGAATGCCAAGACAACCATTGTATTACTCAATGGTTGCTCAAACAAAATGGTTGTCTGGGTATATCATGCGCTTACCGCCCGCCCTACCGACACCGCATACCACAGAGGCACTAAAAAAAAGTAAAAGTTTCATTTTATTCATTAATTACCAACTATAAATTCATAAACATGTGTGAAATTGTAATGAAGTTCTATTCACACAGAGCAGTAGAATGATAAGGCAACTTTGCCACCTGAATTCGAAGTTGTAGACGAAAAACTAGCTCTAACTAAAACCAAAAATCTTTAACACTTAGTCCTAACTCACATATTTTTCAATGTCCATCACTTTATTTTAAATACTGGGATTACAATACGATGAGTTCCTAGTGATACTTGACGTGCTTGCGAGATTACATCGCAAATTGTCCAATAAGCCGAATGCCAAATTGTTACGGACCCAACCTAGCCCCTCGATAAAGCATCTACTCCGTTTTTGTATCAAAGCCAATTCGTCAAAACGAAATACTGGAAGAAAACAAAGGATGTAAATTATCCCACTAATTTGGACAGCTTTTCCAAGGAACATGCGTTATAGCTAATCAAAAAAGTTTTCGCCTCCATACAACTGTACGATTTACCTTTGTATGAGAAGTCGAAACCTTATTTTTAAATTTAATATAGGTTCCTTGGGAAAACTTGTTCAGTTTCATATGTAGAGTTAATGCCTTCAGTTTTGCTAACTAATTTAAAGGCACCCCATAGTCTGCGCCTGTGTCCCATTGGGGTAAAATGAAAAACAAATGAAAATGAATTGAAAATTATGAATTGGGGTAAATTAAAGATGGTGAATTTAAAATAGTGAATAGAAAATTGTTAATTTGGGGTGAATAGAAAATGTTGAATTGGGGTGAATTGTGAATTGGAGTGAATTGAAAATGGTGAATTAGGGTGAATTGTAAATAGAGAATTGGGGTTTATTAAAATTGTAAGCAACCCAGCTTACTGGACAATCTCAAAGTGTATAACTTGTATCAAATGGCACTAGTCTCTCACCGTAAAGTATTCCTAGTTCTCCTTGTTGGACTCGCTGTGCGTGTCGGACTCCGACTCGAGGTGGTCGCGCAGCGTGTTGACCTCGCGGTCGATGTTCTCTCGCGCGTTCGTTTCGAAGCACTCGAACTCGGGCGTGTGGTACAGCTTCGGGATTCTGTAGAGCTGGTCTAGAATCTGAAAAGAAGATTTTCTGTCATTACTAATGCGCAATAGAATCGCCCGTCCGATTGAGTATATGTATATATTTTTTTAACAGCCCATTCGCGTCCCCGCCGAGGGCCACGGGCCTCCCTTTGAGACACGAAAGGGATTCAGTTAGACCATAGTCCACCACGCTAGCTCAATGCTCGTCTTTCGAAAACTAAGTTTCTTAGACGAGCGGGTTTCATCCTCAGCTTACCCCTTTAAGGGGTTATGGGCGTGAGCGTATGTTTGTATACGAAGCTGACGTAGTCGAGATGATTTTTAGCTATATTTAATCAAAATTGGTTCAGCAGTTTAAAATTGTAAGCCAGCGAATGTCTGGGGTGGTAAATGTCTCGTCCCCACGGCCACCGACCTTGACCCTGAGCTCGATGTAGCTCTGCTGCGTGAGGTTGGCGTACTCCGCGCGCACGAGCTTGGCGTGCGCCTCGTACTCCTCGCGCGACGCGGCCAGCACGGCCAGCTCGCAGTCGCCGAACAGGCGCCGGTCGCGCAGCGGCACCAGCGGGCCCGGCGCGCCCGGCTCCGAGCCCTCCGGGGCCGGGACCTCTGTGTCACGGGGTGGGATATACAGACACAATATAGAACGAAAGAAAGAAATAAATTTAATCACCTTATAAAACTGACATCAAACAACATACGAGTAAATAATAATTTGAAAAGATGGTCAGCACCTGAGATGACTTCTAACATCATGCAAATCCGTTCAGTAGTTTTTGAAATCATCGCGTTCAGACAGACAGTTAAGCAACGGAGGTTACAAATTGTTACAAGCGCTCCGTCCACTTGAATCCATTGGATGGCTCCATCGCAAGCTACTCGTAGATACTATACAATAGGTATTAAGTGATTTTAATTTAGTTACTATACAGTATAAAGTGAAAATTAAGAATGTGAATCCCACGTACTAAGGATTCAAGTGGAGCGAATTGTGGTCAAGAGCAAAATAAAACATTAAATAAAAAATAAAACTCAACAACTTTAAAGCTTAACTCTCAAATGGATAGTTATCTAAATCCAATCTCCCACCACACTACCATTTTTGTAATAGCTTCGTCCTCTGACATAATTTTTGTTATCTTAGTACTTTGTTGTAAAAAGCTTCTGGTTTTTAAAGTATAAGTTAGTAACCGTCCTAACCTTCGACGACGGGCTTCGACCGTTTCCCCGCGCCGCAGTTGCCGCACCACGTCGCCTCGTCGTCGTTCAGCAGGGTCACCACGTACTCCGTCAGCTCTTGCTGGAATGGTTAAGAAAGAAATTGTTTACAACAATAACTCATTTCTTAGTGACTTCTTCTTATTATTATTTTGTAGGTATAGTCAAATGCGTGGCCCAACTAGACTAACCCTGGTCGTGTCAGAGTTTTCAAACCACCAAATGGCCTCCGACTTGGTTTTAATGACTGTAGTCAATCGACAACAGCCGGGACCGACAGCTTAACGTGCCCACGGGAACGCTCGTGATAAATTGCCTCATTGGTCACCCACGAGGTTCCCTGCCTCTGACTCAACAACCTAAATTAAATCGTAGCCTCCGAGATCCCGCTGGTAAAACTTGGCACGAAACAATAATAGGCGCTCTTTGATACCGGAAGCCAACGTTATGGGAAGTATACTATTACTGCACTAAAGTTACTTATATCTACTTCTGACTTAGATTAAAGGAGGTAAAGATACCGCAAGTACTTATCACCAAAATAATACTGTTCTTTAATTTGGATCTAAAAAAATCTTGTTGTTGCGGTTTTGTTGAAAAATATTTAATATAAGGGACTTTTCAAAATCATGATTTTAACTATCAGAACTGTTTAATGCACCAGTTTTCCACCAAATATGCAATTAGTCTGACAAAGTGAACTTTTTCGTGGAATTCACCTTCAAACAACAACTTTTGTCCCCTTTCATATTTAGAGATAGGTATCAAAAATAAAACATTCTTTAAAAAGAACATCAAAACGTAAATAAACATAATTCAGGCCTATCTGTACAACAAATTATATGTCCAAGACTTCACTCAAAGGTCTGGAGTCACCATCCAACAGATACCCAGCTTCTGGTCCTCGCGAAAGTGGTCCATCGCTGGGTGGAAATCGAATAATCACAGACCCTCTTCATCGGTAAAAGCAGGCTGGCTAAAGAGGGTCCTCAGCGCAGTGTTGCTATATTGGCAAACCTGCTAAACAGTGATCAATTCATTTATAATTATTTATTCATATAAAGTTAAATTTAACATTATTCAGTATTACGACAGGTAGCAGCCCAAATGGGCTGTGCTCGACCTGTTTAAATTTCATTTATTAAAACAGTTCTTGTTCTCTCGTTAATTTCAACAAGTGGTACCTGGTGGTTTCAACTGTTTGACACTAATACAAATTCTGAAGACCGTTATTGTTATTAGATAGCATGTATTTTGTATGTTTTGCACATCCCGTCGAATTCTCATTATTTCATATAACGGGCTTGTATTTTATAACATGACACATTAAGGTCGAGAAGAGCAGTCTTAGGCATTTATGGTTTTATTGTTTGTTTAACGTTTGTGACCGTTTCGTTAATCAAATAGATACATTATTTATCTTACCGCATCAGGATTTTCACGAAGAACTTCAGCGAGTAGTTTGACAGTGGATGGGGTTGGTGTATGCCTTAAAACTATGGCAAATCGAAACGCCGCCGGCTTCGAAGCGTCAGTTATGTTTTTCGCTAAGAGGTTCTGCCACACTCCCGCCTGTAAACAGCAATGGATGACATTTTAGCAAAGGATTCAATAACGATTGAATGAGGTAGAATGAGGAGTTTATTAATGAAGTTTGGAGGTTTTTAGCTTCTTTGCTACCTAGAGCGTAGTAGCTTACAGATCTTTTCAAGGATGATGTCACTATTCCCAGTGTGGGGACCAGCGTCAATAGGTGACGCTCAATTCGGAAGAAGACAGCGTTACCTCTCGGGCGAGGGTCGTTGTAAGACTGTCTAGACCCCACTGCTCAGACTGAACTTAGCTCTTGAACTTAAGCAACGCAGGTCCTACTTAAGCGAGTGCCGCAATCGATGCATCTACCAGTTTGTCCCCAGTCCCCACCGATCGCGCCGGTTACCGTTTACAGCAGGGGTTCCCAAACTTTTTTTGTCTACTGCCCACTTTAAGAATAAATTATTTTTTAACGCCCCCCTTTTTAAACATACTTAAAAACCGCTAAGTACTTATAACTGATTATTGAAACGCAACTTTATAGTATTCGGACAGAGTATCTTTTATTGAAAATAAAACAAACATAATCAATTCTTATATAAAAACTAATGTGAAGGTTGAATCTGATGCTGTTCAATAAGTTTGTTGATATCAGGTTCCAATTTACTCAAAAACAGCCGCAAGTCGCCACGTTCGGTAACACGCAAACGATTTCTCTTTTTAGTAAGCAGCGTTGCCACAGCACTAAATCCACGTTCACACAAATATGACGATGGGAATGCTATCAAGAATCGTTGAACAATTGACCACAATCCAGGGTACAATTGCAGGATCGGTTTTTGTAGCCAAAATTCTTGATATCCATTTTTGAACTTGATTTTTATTTCTTCGAGGTGACATTGCTATGTTGACATTTGAAAATGGATCCAACACCCAGTCTGGTATTTCCAAGTTTAAAATGTCCTGGTATCGTTCGGTGAAGTCAATGTGGAGGTTTTCCAAATGTTGGCAGTAGGCAAACAAGTCGTCGTTACTGCAGGATACTGATAAATTCGGAAAATTGTGAAACTCACGTCTGCCCATATTTTTTTTGTGCAGAAGCAGTTTGGCTGCGAAAGCAGCAACGACATTTTTTGTTTTAATTAAATTTAGTTCATCGCCTTGCAGTTGGAGGTTCACGTCGTTGAACAATTTATACAGGTCTGTCATGTAAGCTATATCATTCTTTGATGTTATGAGCTTGTTGCGCAGTTCTGTATCTTTAGTTTCCAAGAACTCTATCACAGAGTCAAACAGGTTATAAAATCGAATCAGACAATTGCCTCTTGACAGCCAACGAACTTCAGTATGAAGCAACAAACGGTTGAAATCTTCGTCATTAGTAACACAAAGCTGATGAAATAATCTATCATTCAAAGAGCTGCTACGGATTTTATTGAATGCTTTGATGACATATTGCAGTGATTGAAATAGTCGTTCACTTAAGTTTCTAGCAACCAAATGTTGTCTATGAATAACGCAATGTATAGCAAGGACATCTGGAATTTTATTTTTTAGGTACGCTATGAAGCCTTTATGGCGCCCTGTCATAGCCGGAGCGCCATCCGTAGCAACTTGTATAATATTTTTCAAAGGAATCTCTTTCTCTTCACAAAACTTTTCCAATGTATTGAATATGGTTTCGCCTTTTGTATCTGTCTCCAAATTTCTGGCAAACAATAGTTCTTCACGTATTTTCTCATCTTTAATAAACCTCACGTAAGATAGCAACAACGCTTCATTAGTTGGTAAAGTGGACTCATCGAGCTGAATTGAGAATTGACTAGTCCTCAGATGATTGCACAATGATTCTTCAATGTTTTCAGCCATTTCATCAATTCGTCTTTGCACAGAATTATTACTCAAAGGAATTTTTTGGATAATATCTGCGGCCGGTTTATGAAGCACAGTAGTTATTACTTCCTTTATTGCTGGCAAAATTAACTCTTCTCCGATGTTGTGTGGTTTGCCTTTTTGAGCAATTAACAAAGGGATATTGTACGAAGCTCGAAGTCCGTCGTCATCTTGCTTAGCAGCCGCCGAAAATAGTTTTGATACACTTGGCTGAGTATTATGCTTCTTCTCTAGGTCTTGAAAATATGCTACATTCTTGTCTTTCTTATCTGGATGCATTTTATTCAAATGACCTTGCAGTCTTGAAGGCTTCATTGCTTCGTTCGAAAATGTTTTTAGACATAGAAGACACAAAGGCGACGACGGGTTTGTGGGATTTTCAATAAATCCGAATTTAATATATTCCGCAGAGTATTGCCGTCTCTTCTTTTTTACTTCCGACATTGTTTTGTTTTGAGAAATACGTAAGTGGTATAATGAAGTACTGCTTATCTATTATGCGCGAAACCGCAAATGAAAATAAAATAAATTTACGTCGTTTATATAGGATTGCATAAGCAGCACGCACCAACAGGAATAAGACAAACGTGCATAAACTCGTTTATCTCATTCGACGCCCAATCGTACTCGACAAGCAAGAACAAGTATTATAGAACCAGCCGATTGATACAGGAATGTACAAATCGGATTATTTAACAAAAACTTGTTAAAACATGATTGCCCACGGTCTATTATATCGAACCGAGTTTGAGCTATATCTTAATTAATATTAGTTGATGTTCACAAGATGTAGTCGAGAGTCGAGAGCTCAGTCGGTATCTAAGAGTCTTCCTAGCTAGGTAGATGAAATTATAAATCGACCCCAAAGCCCTACACAACGCCCCCTTTTTTTTTCTGGGTCTCTTACCGCCCCCCTTTAGGCCTGCAGCGCCCACAAGGGGGCGTTATCGCCCACGTTGGGAAAGACTGGTTTACAGTGTCTATATGCCTTCCTTAAACTCTATCTCTATCTATCTATTAAGGCGACACAGGCACAGGCGGGTGATCATTCCACTTATTTGGGACCATTTCATCCAATTTTCCATAACAGCACATGAGTTTTACCTCTGCGCTGCCAGTTCCACCTCCTTGAAACATCCTAGAAGCTTTTGCAAACCTAATTTTAATATCTCCTTTATGCTAATCTCTTGTATTAGTTTTCTTGTATCTCATCGATACCTATGGTTTCCCATCCTACCAGCGTGTACGTTGGACACTCAGTCAGAAAGTGTAGACTTATTTCCTCCTTGTCGCATTCCGGGCAGGTGGGATCACTTTTTAAGCCCATTATTGTTAGGTGTCGGTTCAGAGGGCATTGTCCCGTGAGCAGACCCACCACAATCTTGACGTCCTTTCTGTTTAGCTTTAGGATTGTTTATATTCTCTGATCGATTCTGAACAGTTTGTCTCACCGACGGCGCCGGCCGCCGTGAACACTACCTAAATGCTTTGCTTAACCTCGCTGATCGATTCTAAACAGCAAGCAGAAGGCTGCACATCACATTACCAACGCATGCTTTCTGTACTATTGCAATAAGGATGGTTTTGCAATGAAAATGGAGTAGCCTGATGAGCAGGTCTGACCTGGTAAGCGACGCAGTTCCTGAGCGAGTGCCACATGGAGTCGGGCGGGCTGGCGTCCACCAGCTTGTCCCAGGTGCTGGTGGCCAGCTCCGGCGCGCCGGCCGCCGTGCACGCCGAGCGCCACATGCGCGCCGCCGCGCACCACTCGTGTGGACCGCCGCCGGCGCTGTCCAGCACTGGAACATAGTACGCATAGTTTTTTTTTATCTAGCCTACTACACTTTTCTTAAAACTTTTTTTATGGGACCAACTTTCGTTAAAAAATAAAATCTGCTGTTCCATAAAAAAGTTCAATACCTAACCTACTCGACCAAAATGTATGGAACAAATGATTTTTATTTTTTAGTAGGAAAGTTGGTCCTATAGAAAAAGTTGTTCGTAATCATGGGTAGATTCATCCCTCAAAGTTTGTCGAATGTTTTCAATTTCACCGTGTAGATCCCACAGCTGGGCAAAGGCCTTCCCGCATCCTTCCATTTCTTCCATTTCGTAAGTATAGATATTCACAAATAATTTTTAGGGCAAAAAAATATTCGGCGCGAATGTGACTTGAGCCCACGACCCCAGGATTAGATCTCCTGGTGCTGTAACCAACTGAGCTATCGTGCCTTCAAGTCAAGCGGTGAAATTTCTCATTTCTTTTACTAAGCACATAGGTTGTGCTTGTAAGATAGCGCCATCTGTATCTCGTACGGAGAACTACAGACTCTTATTCGCGCCGAATATTTTTCTTTCCCTAAAAAATATTTGTGAGTACCTATCCCTCACGCGGGTAAGCGTTTTAAAATACACAGTATGGATGACACCGTAACTACAGTGCTTTGTTAAGACCAAGTCAGAAGCCATTTGGCA
The DNA here is from genome assembly GCA_949987775.1 of Aproaerema taeniolella. Classification (NCBI taxonomy): domain Eukaryota; kingdom Metazoa; phylum Arthropoda; class Insecta; order Lepidoptera; family Gelechiidae; genus Aproaerema; species Aproaerema taeniolella. The sequence goes on along the minus strand of OX465268.1, from coordinate 335,124 downwards.
GTTTGAAAACTCTGACACCAGGGTTAGCCAAGTTCGCCTCACACTTGACTATACCTATACAATCAGAAAGAAAGACCGCAACATTGTCGAATCCGTAATATTGTAATTTAACTTAATAAGATTATAATCTCTCGGTACTTTGTGAACTGCTCCATTCTTTTCACATTGAAATACTTTTTTATAATAATAATGTAACCTCACCTAACTTATTCTAAACTAGCATTCCGCTAGGGACTTCGTTCCCGTGGGAATTCGGGAAAATTATGTAGCCTATGTCCATCGGGGATAATGTAGCTTTCTAATGGTGAAAGAATTTTTCAAATCGGTCCAGTAGTTTCGGAGCCTATTCAATGCAAACAAGCAATCAAATCTTTCCTCTTTATAATAATGTATAGATAGATGTCATGCAGGCGGTTCTTAAAGTATCGTGAAGATTATTTTACCATTAAAATGCTACATTATCCTTGAGTAACATAGGCTACATAATTTACCCGAATTTCCACGGGAATAAAGTCCCGTATCATATAGCTAATTAAAATAAAATCAAAGAGGCATATGGTAATGCAAGGGCGGGCGGGGCATGCATATCTAATTAATGCGCGGCTAACCATACTTTTGGGCGGAATTTTTTATGGTTTCATTCGTAACCATAATTATGTTACAATTAATTAATTGTATGGAAATTAAGTTCAGAGTAAGGATACTTTATTCTCATTAAAGATTTACAATTAATTAAATGAGGCTTTTTTACAAACTTTTTAGGGACATTTTACGAGAGGACCATTTTTCAGTTTTTGCTGCGGTTTGCAAATACTAGTTTAAATGCGATCAGGCTAAAATTTAGTACAAATGTTAGAAGCTGTAATATCTACCTTCAGTCCAAATTTGAACTCTTTATATAATATACAACGTGAGTTATTAAATTTCGAAAAACTGGCCAAAAACGCGGTTTTTTGCGGATTGCGCAAAAACTACCAAACCGATCGGGACTCATCGAAACTCATATTGTTTGTTTTTTTATTGCGGTTTTTTGTTACATAACACTTTTTACCGCCAGATGCGTAGTTTACCGGTAGATCGCAAAAAACCTGTTTTTACAGTTTTGGACATTTTTTTTGACAGCCGCGCTGCAACTCTAAAGTTGCACGAAATGAATATGTTTATAATAATGCAAAAATAAATAGAATTTTTTTTAAAATTGCTGGTTAAAATTTCCTTGACGCAAAACCTAACTCTGCCTGACTACTACTTTTTTTCGTAAGCTAATGTCCTTAAGCTAAACTACTCAATGGACAATTTGTATTGTATGATTGTTATTTATATTATAATTTACTTGTAATGTATTTAATATGTCCACCAATTTTTCTTGTCTCTCTTATAATTATAACACACAGTTTGGTTGGCTACCAGATACCTACTTCTTCTAGAGGTAAACACATCTTTGTAGTTTAAGGTACGTATTTAAAGAACGCAACTCAGACTCTGATCTATATTTTGATAATGAGAGAAAGAGACAATCAACACTTAAGTATAGATCAAGACTTGAGTCTCCTTCTGTAATAGGTACGGACCTCACTGTTCTAACGAGGTGAGCAGAAAAATAGTTTTACAATTCAAATCAAAATGCGCGCCGGCGGCGGCGACGGCGCCGGCGTACGCCATCAAACCTAATTTACGATAAAAAAAATTAATAGTTACTTACGCAAATCCGGGTTTTTCCACCAATCATTCGCTATCTCAGCCAGTTTGACAGCCGGCGCCGAGCCGTGACGTCACTTTCCTGAAAAAAAACCGAATGACATTTTATAACCACATGAATGGTAAACACCGCGCATGCATGCCAAGGCTAAGTGAAACATTATAATTTCTTCTTTGCTAAAATTAAGAGGTAGCAAAAAGTCCTATTAAAATTGTCGATCTATTTGCAAAAACTACATAACCTATTCAAAAGCTTGACTTACTAAAAATAAAACAGTGTATTTCTTATCAATTATAGGCTTTAAAACTATAAAATGTTGTTTTATTTAGAGCGCGTTCGCGTCCGTGAGGCGCGCCGAGAGTGAGCACGTTGAACTGTCATGGCCGCCGGCATAACAGGGACGCACGCCACTCGATTTCGAACCTTATCGACTATCGATACTCACACAGGCGTATGTTTTTATGTGGGGAACAAACAACTTTGATAAACCGTTAGCTAGTTTAAGAATTAACAATAATAAACGATACACGACAGCAGATCAAGCTTTACTATGTGGCTACATCTCGTTTCATAGTATAACAGTTTTGGTAGTACCTAGTGCAAAACGTATACAATACAGTACAATACAATACAAATATACTTTATTGCACACCAACATTACAGAACATGATCAGAGTAAAAGTTACATTATGGACAGTAATAAAGTGCCTAATGTGCTTTTGTCTGTACACAGGAAAACTTAAATTCAATACCATTACGTTTCGTTAAGAAAAGATATAGAAAAAAATAAGAAGCGCTTTATTTTAAAGAGTTACTATTATGCGAGACCTTTAAATTAAAAAAAGAGTTGTGCGAGTTTACATAAAATTGCACAGAAATGCGCTCCCCGATTAATTACAATTAGGTAGCTAGTGGCGAGTTTTTATTTTTAATTTTTTTCCGCTAAGAATGAGTGTTATAGCTCGTACTTATTCATTCATTAATTAATACGCTCTCACCCCATAATCCCTGATGGGGTAGGCAGAGCATCAGTTGTTTCAGAACCTCTAGATCCCGTTTGACACAAATTGTGAGGGTTATCAGATGGAACAAGTTATAATGGTGAGAGGTGGTCAGCCTTTCGCCCATTATACAGCAAAACCCTCGCATCCCTCTTACAGACTTTTACTGTATACCTGGGTTATTTTTTAACTAAATTAACCGCCAGGATTATGTTGCATTTAACTGGCTAATTCTTTTCTTGCTGCCATTGAATTCGACAACTCCCCTAAACAGTGTAAGGTACAGCCCTATTCTCCGAGGGGGGCGCAGTGACTTTACGCATGCGCCTCAAGGACGTAGCGCAGGGGTGCGGGCGGGGGTGGGGGTGGGTTTGAATTAGCATTAGCTTTTACTATTACGAGGTTTTTAGGATTCCGTATGTTCAAGGTGACGAATAAGACTAGAAAATAAATTACATAACAAAAAAATTCGGAGAATTTTAGATTTTTCAAATTAGCAGCAAAGGGTCTCTAAATGGTGAAACTAAAAGGGTTCATAGTTTACTACGGAAATCTAAAAACGTTGCTGACTGGTGGGAACTGGGTCGCTAAATGAAAATGTGCTATCATCTATTAATAGGTACACGTTAATATTATAAATAGGAAAGATTTGATAGTTTGTTTGTTTGTATGTTTGCATTGAATAGGCTCCGAAACTACACGCAGGCGAAGCCGCGGGCGGAAAGCTAGTATTCTATGAAATAAGGTAATTATGATTTGACTTGAATGTTGTATGATGTTACGGAACCCTTTATGCAAAATCCGAGTCGTATTTGAACAGTTAAGTATGTAGTTAGGTTCAAGCCTGACATACTTTTCTGGCCAGCATGAGTCATGTCTCAGTGATGTTGGGTGGAAGTCTCGACAGTAAACGAACGAATTAATAATTTATTAAATACTAGCTTCCTACCCGGAACTTCGTTCCCGTGGGAATTCCGGTAATTAATTTGTAACGTAGTTTCTGAATGAAACTAGGGTTACTAGTAGGGGGGAGGTGACTACGGGTGGCTGAGGCCGCTCGTAGAGGGTACGGTTGAGTAAAACAACTCCTACAATCAGTAAAGGTTGGTTTATTTGTTATTTACAATGGTGAATCCAATCTTATAGCTAATGTACTTATGATTACGGTAGGGCGCTGAGGGCGCGTACGCGGGAGGGGACGCGACGAGTGCCCTTGGCGTAAAATCGCGGTCGCGGCGGTGGCGGCGCGGTTGCCGGGACGCGGGAAGGTTAACGGGAACCGGACGGGATTGGCCGCGCGTGCGGCGCTCGGACGGGAAGTCGGAAGGGCCGTGTGCAACAGCGCCCAAAGGGCGGTGCACCACTGCACCCAGGAAGGAAGCCGGAAGGGCCGTGTGCAACAGCGCCCGAAGGGCGGTGCACCACTGCACCCAGGAAGGAAGCCGGAAGGGCCGTGTGCAACAGCGCCCGAAGGGCGGTGCACCACTGCACCCAGGAAGGAAGCCGGAAGGGCCGTGTGCAACAGCGCCCGAAGGGCGGTGCACCACTGCACCCAGGAAGGGTCGGAAGGGATCGGGAAGGGCCGTGTGCAACAGCGTCCTAGGGACGGTGCACCACTGCACCCTGGGGGCGGCAAGTCGCTAAAAGTCTGAAGGCTTCTTGCCTCGGGAGCAGACTTTGAGCGACTGCTGGCTGCAAGCCAGCCGAGAGGGCTTATATTGACGGTGTGTGGAGTGGGGAGTGTGTCTTGATTGGTGCCGTGGCCAAAAACCGGTTGCGGCGGCGCTGCGGTGCGACGGGACGGGACGGGGAAGGAGCGCGTTTCGACTCGGAGTACTAGGCGCGCATGATTCCGAAGAGGTTGGCGGGCATCCTCGTCACATTCCCCTCCTTTTTCTGAAGATTTTTACCTGTAAAAATCACCACACGGTATACCATCTATATGGTTACAAAATCGATACAGGGGTCTACCCCACTGTTGGATCTCTGTTTCTACAAACTATGCTGTTAAAGTTCAAAAAAAATAATAATAAATTCCCTACATCTACTATTGATCACTGGCTATCTGTACTAGTTACATTTACTTTCTATGGTTATACTTATTTGTTCATCTATAGTTAAAACTAAAATAGTATTACTGGTCTTTGGCTTGATTATAGTCGCTTATTTATGAAAAGTATCTGGTGGTTAAATTATAGTGATAGCTATCTGACCGTTAAACAAGCAGACTATAATGCTGGTATCACTTACATATAAAAAACATAACTAAATTATACAACTATCGGTTGCTGACTATAACACTATTATGTAATTTTTCCCTTTTAGTATTATCTACTTAAACTTATCCTATTCAAGAATATCCAATTTATTATCTAATTTTTCTACATTTCTTATTTACTACATGATGCTCTGCCTCCCCTCCAAGGCATATACGATGATCGTATAGGGCATTCATGTTCATCCGTTCTAGAAAAATTCGAAAACAGCGGAAAATTATGAAAACTTCGGTTTGTTGCTCGTTTTAACTCATACAAAACTGTGTAATACCGCGTTGTAGAGTACTCGCAACGCCATCTACTGGTTTTTTTCGGAACTAAAGTTACAAACATTAGCTTTGACTTTGTATCTTAATTACTTGTATTTACAATTTGTTTACTACGGTTATTTGCACTTTATTTCACTTTTCTTAATATTAATATTAACGGAGTTCTATGTTTATATTCTAATTTTAGTAACTTTTATGTTCTTACGGTTGATTAGCCGAATGTGCTTATCCCTATTGCTTCACTTTAATTTTGAATTTTGAAAAAGATTAATTTCAAATTAAAACATTACTCGCCTGCTCTTAGTAAGGCGCCGGATGGTTCTTGATTTTCCTGGCCCTGCGTCCCCCTCGTCGCTGGCGGCGGTTTCGGGTGGTCGGGTCGTCCGGTGTCGGGCTGACTGGAGCGGGCTCCACTCCCAGCAGCTCCAACCAGTCCCGCCGCTCCAAGTCCTCCTCCTGGTACTCTGGTTCGGCGTGGGCCGGTGGTGGCCTCGGAGACGGGGCCGCGGTGGTCGGCTCCGGTGGTGGTGTCCCTCGTGGTGGCGGCGTGTTGCCGCGGCGCTCGAGTTGACCTGCTGCTGTTATAACACCGGTTTGGGTTTGCTTGCGGGGAGTACGGGGCGGTGAGCCGGTGGTTAATATTGTATTTTCGTAATTCTTCTTGTAATTCTTTGCCGGGACTCTTGAAGAGCTATACGGGTTATTTGACTTTTCTATGACTCTTTCTGTCAGCATCTTGTTTACGTGTTTGTTTATTATCTCTTGTAATTTCGGGTTTCGTCGGTAGTATTTTTGTTTTATTGGTTGTTGGTGTATTAGGTTTATCTTGTGATCCACCCATGTGTTTCCTTTTGGGCTGCTTGTGCTGCTCATGTTTTCGGTGTCTGCTGGTTCTTCTTGTTCTTCTTTCTCCTTTGGCCATTTTATTTTCACTCCTAACCTTTTTAGGATGTCCATTCCGATCAGGATTCCGATTATTTGCGGGTTATACAGCATTTGGTGTCTTATTGTTTTCCCTTCTATCGTCATCTCCAATGGCAGTGCTTCTGTTATGTTCACGGTTGATCCGTTTGCCATTACTGCTGTTTCCTTTATTTTTATTGGTTTCTTATTGCTCTTCATGAATTTGTCATAGATTGTTTTGTTCACGTAGGATCTTGTGGCCCCCGTGTCGATAAGTGCGTTGTATTCTGTGCCTAGAATTCTTATCTTTTTGAATGGCCGGTTTTCTTTTCTGGATATGTTTATTACCATGGATTCTGTTTTCTTCTTACGTTTCCTGCAGCAGTCTGTGCTTTTTATACCCATCCTTCCACATACGCTGCAGAATAATATCTTTTTTCCGTAACAGGTTTCTGTTGTGTGTCCGTGTTTGCCACAGCCCCAACAGCTTGTCTTTGAATCGTATCTGTGCATATATTTTTCTTTTTCCTCTTTTTTTTGTTCCTTTTGCTCAGATTTTTCTGTGTCCTCGGTGTCTGTTTGATCACTGTCGTTTTCTGTCTTGAAACTTTTATTGTAGTTTGCCTTCCGCTCGGATATTATTTTTTCATAGTCGTTCGCCAGTTGCGTTAACTTATGGACCGTGTGGAACTCGCTCCTCTTAATATATAGCTTGTACCTTGTGTCCATGTTCTCGAATATTCTTTCTAGTTCTTCTTCCTTGGACATATTACCGTATCTTCTCATAAGGGTCTGGATTTCGATTAAGTAGTCGATGAATTTTTGTTTGTAGTGCTGCTTTTTCGCTACTATTTTTCCTAAAAGTTCGTTTTCGTAGTTGCTGGACAGAAACGAAGCCCTGAAGCAATGTATGAAGTCGTCCCATGTGTCTATCGAGCTTTTATTGTTCCTGTACCACTGGACAGCTTTTCCTCTTAAGAACCGGGGTAGTATTTTTAGCACCTTTTCTGTTTTCACTTCATTAGATTCTATTAGTTCGTCCAATCTTTCTAAGAATTCTACTGGATCTTTACTTATGTCAAAGCTTATTCGCCATTTCGATATGAGGCATTCCTGGTGGTCTCTTCCATGTGGTGAACTGGACCTGTCTCTTTTGTCTTCGTGACCCATTTTTGTGTCTTCGTTCTCTTTGTCTTCTGATTTTACGTTCGGTTCTGGTTCGGGTTCTTTTCCCTCTTCTGGTTCTGAGTCGGGTTCGGATTCGGACTGGAGCGGAGGGGTGGTTGTTTCACCGGAGGTGGATGGTTTGGTGGTGCGTATATTGTGCACCAGGTCTTTACGTAGTTCTTCTACGGTTTTTTCTTTGGTTTCCAAGTTTCTTTTCTTGCACTCCTCTTCCAATTGTTGCTTTTTTAGACTATAGAGCCAACTGGTCATGACCTACTTCCCTATCAGGAGATTTTCCCAACCGTACCCCACGCGTGTTTTTTTTTAATATTTACCGGTAACGAATGTGATCGCTTAGTTCAGGAAGGTTATGGGACGGAAGGGCCGTGTGCAACTGCGCCCGAAGGGCGGTGCACCACTGCACCCAGGAAGGAAACGGGTAGGGCCGTGTGCAACTGCGCCCGAAGGGCGGTGCACCACTGCACCCAGGGAAGTTAGGGGTCGGGAAGGGCCGTGTGCAACAGCGCCCGATGGACGGTGCACCACTGCGCCCAAGGTGGGAAAGTGATCCCCTACTGATTATTAAAGGTTCCGCGAGTTTTTGCGTTGGGCGCCAAAATGTAACGTAGTTATTTTTGGACTACCCGTGGGTTATTTCGTTGGGTGCCAAAATGTAACGTAGTTATTTTTGGGCCTCCCGTGGGTTATTTCGTTGGGCGCCAAAATGTAACGTAGTTATATTTTGGACTTCCCGTGGGTTATTTCGTTGGGAGCCAAAATGTAACGTAGTTAGTTTTGGACCTCCCGTGGGTTATTTCGTTGGGCGCCAAAATGTAACGTAGTTATTTTTGGACCTCCCGTGGGTTATTTCGTTGGGCGCCAAAATGTAACGTAGTTTCTGAATGAAACTAGGGTTACTAGTAGGGGGGAGGTGACTACGGGTGGCTGAGGCCGCTCGTAGAGGGTACGGTTGAGTAAAACAACTCCTACAATCAGTAAAGGTTGGTTTATTTGTTATTTACAATGGTGAATCCAACCTTATAGCTAATGTACTTATGATTACGGTAGGGCGCTGAGGGCGCGTACGCGGGAGGGGACGCGACGAGTGCCCTTGGCGTAAAATCGCGGTCGCGGCGGTGGCGGCGCGGTTGCCGGGACGCGGGAAGGTTAACGGGAACCGGACGGGATTGGCCGCGCGTGCGGCGCTCGGACGGGAAGTCGGAAGGGCCGTGTGCAACAGCGCCCGAAGGGCGGTGCACCACTGCACCCAGGAAGGAAGCCGGAAGGGCCGTGTGCAACAGCGCCCGAAGGGCGGTGCACCACTGCACCCAGGAAGGAAGCCGGAAGGGCCGTGTGCAACAGCGCCCGAAGGGCGGTGCACCACTGCACCCAGGAAGGGTCGGAAGGGATCGGGAAGGGCCGTGTGCAACAGCGTCCTAGGGACGGTGCACCACTGCACCCTGGGGGCGGCAAGTCGCTAAAAGTCTGAAGGCTTCTTGCCTCGGGAGCAGACTTTGAGCGACTGCTGGCTGCAAGCCAGCCGAGAGGGCTTATATTGACGGTGTGTGGAGTGGGGAGTGTGTCTTGATTGGTGCCGTGGCCAAAAACCGGTTGCGGCGGCGCTGCGGTGCGACGGGACGGGACGGGGAAGGAGCGCGTTTCGACTCGGAGTACTAGGCGCGCATGATTCCGAAGAGGTTGGCGGGCATCCTCGTCACAAATTATACATAAAAAATAACCTTCCCCTTGAATCACTCTATCTATTGCTAAGATCTGCATTAAGTTGAGTAGGTAGCTTAAGAGATCTAAGCGAACAGACAGCGGAAGCGAAGAAGATATGGCAAAACTTTTCAAGAAAAAAATTAAACCGACTTCAAAAAGCCGACAAATAAAGACAAGATCAAATAATTTGATCTCCTACGCAATACCTGAAGTCGGTGCGAAAGCTTCCTATAAAGCTTATTTCTTATTTGGCTTAGTACCGACTTCAAACTGATCAGTAGGTACTTATTAAGTAGGAGATCAAATGATTTTATCTTTATTTTTAGTTTTTTTTTTAAAGTAGGTTTAATTTTTTTCAGAAAGAACATGAGAAACATTGAAAGTGCTTATTAAATTCAAGGGTTTCCCTCGATTTCACTGGGAATCCATCATCAGATCCTGGCTTGGTGACAGTGAGACCACTTCTGGACGTCTACTACAAACGCACAAATTACGGACGGACGGACGAAGTTTCGTGCATTTCCTACTACGGTTCATTTACGAACCTCCGTTTCGGATTTTGTTTCGAGCGCGCTCCCTGGACCTAATACTCTTTCTAACAAAAAAGAATTTTGAAAATCGGTTCACAAATGGCGCAGAAATCAGTGAAAATATTTACATTAAAAAGAAATACATCTGTAGTACATAGAACTTTTCCCTTTTTTGTAAATTTTACAATTGCCAAAAAGGAAAAATTAACACCTTATGGATTATGTAGTCAAATGCATTATTTTTAACGATGTCCCTTTTTTTTTTTTTTTTTTTTGGAGTTTATGGCCTGGTTACAAGACCTTTGAGCCAAGTCTTTATTGAGATAGGGAGCACTTCACATTTTATAGCTTTGATTCATATCTTTTGGATGGTATTTTTAATAAACTTGAAAATTGCACCTAGGCAGTGTTGCCAACCCAATTTTCAAAAAGGCAATAGGTAAACCAACAGCGATAAAGCACTAGTTTCTGTATTTAGTGTCAAAAAGGGCGCTAAACGTAAAAAAAAAATATTCAATGAAATCTGATTCCGAGTCGTCATGGCTGCTGTCGGAGTTGATTGCAGTGGCTGTAACACTAGCTAGATTGTGAAGTTGATGGACCCGGTTTCGATTGCTGTAATTTTTATAATTCAGTTATTCACACAATACAAGAAATTATCCCGATATTGTCACAAATATTCTGCCCGCCCCGCCCTGCAATCTTAATTCTTCTCTCTCATTTTAAAACTTATTAGTTTGACCGAGACAAAAGAATAAAAAAAAACGTGAATTACAATACAATACAATACAAATATACTTTATTGCACACCAACATTACTGAACATGAGGCAGAGTAAAAGTTACATTATGAACAGTAATAAAGTTAGGGTACAAAAGGCGGCCCCATTGCTAAGAAGCAATATCTTATCGGCAACCTTTGGGTATGGAGAAGATGAAATTACACCATATAAGTGTGGGTGCAAAAATACATACATAAATATACTTACCTACATAAACTACATTACACACATACAATATACCTAACACAAATAAATACATATAATATATATACTATACATAACATACACCTTACGGAAATACACAATGGAAAAGTAATAACATTCTACACAAAGGAAAAATAATAATAACAAAAAAACACATAAGGAATACTACACTGGGCGTCAAAAATAAGTAGTACACTTTTCAAATTGCAATTACTCCTAAACTATAGTAGTTACACTTATGAAATAAAAAGCAGTTTATAGTAAACTTAACGAAGTTTATTAAAGTTATATTTTATTTGGCATGAATAAAGTTTCAAACTTAAAATTAAGATAAATACTAAAAAGTATCAATTTTTAACGATATGTCAACCACTTAATTTTCACGTTTTGGAACTTTTTCACAATTTAATAACTTGTGTTGCCGCCTCGGGCTCTAATTACAGCTTGGATCCGGTTTGGCATGCTGAACACTAAGTTTCGGAGGCGGTGTTGGGGAATATTTTCCCATTCTTCTATCAGCGCATGTTTTAGAGCCCTGAGTGTGGCAGGAGGTGGACTGCGCCTTCTGACTAGCCTCCCAAGCTCATCCCAGGCGTGTTCAATCGGGTTGAGATCTGGGCTTCTCGATGGCCAAGCCATCAAGTTGATGCCAACCTCCTGAATGTACTCTTGTACGTGGTGAGCAGTGTGTGGCCGGGCGTTATCATGCATTAGGATGGCTCCATCACCCATATTTATTAAATATGGCCCTGCATACTCGTTGAGGATCTCCGAGGCATATCTTTCACCAGTCAAAGTCCCATTTTCTATTACCACAAGCTCTGTGCGACTCTCTGAAGAGATACCAGCCCATACGTGTACAGAGCCCCCGCCATATTGGACTCTTTCCGAGATACAAGCTTGAATGTATCGCTCACCGGGTCGTCTGTAGACTCTCCGCCGTCCATCTGAAGTGTATAAAGAGAATCGAGACTCATCTGTGAATAAAACTCTAGCCCATTCTTCTTCGCCCCATTGTACGTGTTGACGGGCGTAGCGTAGTCTTGCTACGCGATGCTCTGTCTCAAGTTTGGGGCCATTTGCTGGTCTTAGAGGCTTCAGGTTAGCTTCAGCAAGTCTTCTTCTCACTGTACTCTCACTGATGTAGTCTGTTCGGGTCCGAAGAAGCTGTTGCTGAACCTCAACTGCATTAAGGTGTCGATTTCTTAACACAGTGGAAACAATAAAGCGATCTTCTCGGGTACTTGTGCACCTGGGTCTGCCATTACCTCGTCTCCTTAGATGGTTTCCAGTCTCTTCGTACCTTTGCTTTACTCGCTGAACCGTTCTTAAAGTTACACCCACCCTCCTTGCAGTACGACGCATACTGATGCCCACTTCGAGAAAAGCTAAGATTCTTGCACATTCTTCTGGTGAAAGAGGCATGATTAGTCAAATTTACTCTCTGAAGATACCTATGCTTTTCAATTACAATTGCTTTATCAGCAGCGAATGTGTCAAACACAAAAATCCTAAGTAAGACAACACCTTTCAACAGTTTAAAAAAAGTGTTTTTATTTATTCGTTTTTTTTAAAGTCAAGCATTATAAGTTCTTATAATGCATGAAGTTTTTATTGAATAAGATTAAATTTTCTTTTTAACCTTTTTTGTTTCAAAGGTCTAAGTTTTATAGTTTGGGAGAAATCGCAATTTTAAAACTGTACTACTTATTTTTGACGCCCAGTGTATATAGAGACAACCCAGCCGACTATCACTCGACGACAAGGAACTAATAATTGCAAGCCAGTTCAAAGTGCCTCCTCAGCAAAGTTTTGAAAATGGCTAATTCCTTAGGTTTAAGGGATTTCCCCTAGAAAAGAAACCTTAGTACGGACATCTTTGTTACTCTTAACTATAATCACATAAAGCTATCATGCTCACACCACATCCCAACATTTGTTGTTTTTTTTTTTTTTTTTTTTTTTTTTTTAATAAATGAATATACAAGTAATTTTATTAGATACCTATTGTATTTAGCACTAAGTTCTTAAAAAGCACTAGATTGGGCACTAGGAACTAAAATCGAATTTTAGGCACTAATACATGAAAAAAAAAGCACTAGATCTAGTGCCGAAAGCACTAAGTTGGCAACACTGCACCTAGGTTATTTTTTCGGATTCCTTTTGGCGGGCTTTTATGAAATAGGCGCGATTTTGAGGAAAAGTTGAAATTAATTGATTTTTCATATAAATAGGTGTACATTTATTGTGTAAATAGTAAATAATCTGTAAATAATTCATTGCGAGTTATAAATAGTGTGCAAAATGGGTCAGGGGGGCGACTATGACCCCCCTGATGAAGAGAAGAGGAGGAGGCCTAACAGCGGCGGAGGCGATGGTATTGAGGGAGTACATGAGAACTTTTATAAACCCTACCAAAAACCAGACTATAAACGAGTGTTTCCCACGGATGCGGTGAGTGCCGACTTTACTGTCTTTGTAGTTAGCAGTACCACGGAGGAGAAGCTAGGTAATAGGAACCCGCTATTACTAGCAAATCTATTTAAAAATGAAATAAAAGGAGTGACAAACATTCGGCGGGTAAATGCTATGAAGATAGGGATTGTCTTTCAGCAGGCAATCCATGCGAACAACTTTCTGAAAAATGAAAATTTCCTTCAGAAACACAATTTCAAGGCATTTATTCCAGCACAAGCAGTGGAGACAATTGGAGTGATCCGATTCGTTCCCACTAGTATCAGTAACGAAGAACTCTTTAGAAAGTTGACTTCCGCATACGAGTTGGTGGGTGTGCGTAGGTTCACCAGGAAAGTAAATGGTGAAATTAGACCATACAGTACTGTGAGCGTTACCTTTCTGACAAACTCTCTACCTGAATATGTCTACCTTGACATATTCAGATATCGAGTTCACGAATATGTAGCACCATTGCTGCAATGTTATAAGTGTTTCCGATTTAACCACGGTGCTAAATACTGTAAATCAACACAAAAATGCTCGATGTGCGCAGAAGAGCACCACTACTCTGATTGTTCTCCGGACACAGTAATCAAGTGCATTAACTGCCAAGGCCCTCACCTGGCTATATCAAAAGAGTGCCCAATTAAAAAAGCGAAAATAGAAGAGAAACAGAACCGTGTGTCATACGCCAGTGTCCTGGCTAAGACCAGCAATTTATTAAACAATTACGAAAACAATTTTCCCAGACTCCCAACATTTTCAAAGTCAAATAAAATACAAACAACTAAGAAATCACCACCTGTAATTCCCCCTAAACCAGTTTTTAAACCTACCATGACACCCAACACCACTAATAAGACGACAACGACACTTAATAAAAAACAACCCACTCCTATTTCAAAAGAAACTTTAATCAAAGAAATATTACAAAATGATAGCATCCTAAATGGCTTAGTCGGGGCACTGGTCCAGTTGGGAAATAGTAATGAAAAAATTAACACCAGTCGTATAAAGGAAATTTTAATAACTTCCTTTAATAAAAATGGATAAGACTTTCATTACTATTTCTCAATTCAGCGTTGAAGGCTTACACAATAAAAAGCCTCTACTCATAGATTTTTTATATGACAATAATATAGATATTTGTATCTTAAATGAAACATGGTTGAGGGAAAATATCATCTTTAAAATTCCCAACTATAACTTTATAGGTCAACATGGCCATAATGGTCGAGGAGGTGCTGGAATTCTCATCAAAAATGATTTTAAATTTACGGTAATTTCAACTCCGTATTACGATTACTTACAAACTGTTGCCTGTGTACTTCATACAGCTGTTGGAAATATTTCCATTATATCAGCGTATGCCCCTCCTAATAAGGAGGGCAGACGTTTTAAATGTAACAAACTTAAAACACTTTTAAATAATATACCGAAACCAGTAATGTTATCTGGCGATCTAAATGCACATCATGTAGCTTTTGGATGTTAAAGTAATGATTCAAGGGGTAACGACATTTATGACCTACTTGACCAAAATGATTTGTGTATCCTCAATACTGGCGAGCCTACTACAGTTGGTAGACTCAATTGTAATCCATCTGCTATTGATGTCACAGTTGTAAGTCCGGTTCTTGCTCCCTTATGTGAATAGAGAGTTCATAACGATCCTATGGGGAGCTATCATTATCCTACTATAATAAATCTTTACACATCAATTGATAAATATACTATTGGTGACCCAGGAGAAAAGTATATGTATAAGAAAGCAAACTGGTCAAAGTATTGTATTGAATCTAACAGAATTTTTAAAAATTTCAACATCATCACTTCCGATCCGATTTTAACATATAATAACTTTTGCAAAAATTTAGAAACACTAAAAGACTTATCTATCCCCAAATACAAAAGAAGTACCCAATATATTTCAAAAATCCCAGTTCCTTGGTGGGATGACGAATGTACTACAGCAGTTACAAATAGTAAAAATGCCCTTAACTTGTATCGGAGTACTTTATTACTTGCAGATTACATAGAATATAAGAAGCTAGATGCTTATAAAAAGAAGTTACTAAGTGAAAAAAAAGGGGCGGATGGAAAAAGCTATGTGAATCGTTTAATAGGTATACGCCAGTAAGCACCATTTGGAATTACATTAGAAGATTTAAACGTATCCATTTACAGAATGTATGTAAGAATGATGAATGGATCCCAGACTTCTTCGACAGATATGCACCATTGTCTCCACCTGAAAAAGAAATAGATTTAAGTTCTTTAGAACATATTTTTAACAGTCATGGGAATGAAAATTGTGATTTTTTAACTCAGCCATTTTCATGGCATGAATTCATCTATGCTCTTAAATCTAGAAAAGATACAACTCCAGGTTTAGATGACCTACCATACAAAATTGTTAAAAACTTACACATTACTGCACAAGAGATTTTACTTGATATTTTTAATTCATTATGGGAAAATAATCATATTCCTACAGCTTGGAAGACTCAATGCGTAATCCCAATCTTAAAGCCAGACAAACCACCAGGTGATTTTAAATCTTATAGGCCCATTTCACTTTCATCTTGTATTGGTAAAGTATTTGAATTTATGTTGAAAACTAGATTGGAACATTATGTAGATCATAATAATTTATTACCTACAACCCAGTTTGGTTTCCGCAGAGGTCACAGTGCAGCTGAAAGCTTTGTATCTCTTATATCGGATATTAAAAATGCATTCCACAGTCATTCTGCCGTTATATGTGCTTTTCTTGATGTAGAGGGCGCATTTGATAATGTTGACCATTTCATATTAGTAAAAATTTTAAATGAGATAGGCATTCCAGGTAAAATATGTAAGTGGATTTTTCAGTTTCTAAGAGAAAGGTTAATGTACATAAAATTTAATAATATCTTACATGGTCCTAGATTTGTATATAAAGGCACTATTCAGGGTGCTACAATCTCTCCCCTGCTTTTTAATTTGTATACTTGTCAAATTTCCCAATATTTAAATATTAATTCAATAAAATTTTTACAATTTGCAGATGATTTACTTGTATATACTTTTTAAATTAAATTAAATTAAATTATTTATTTGCACAACTTAACAAAATTATAATACAAAACATGTCGCTGGTGTCTCCATTTAAGCTTATCGCCTGTGTTTGGAGGCACCTCTCCACCGACCTCATCCTTGCTATATACATAGTTGCACAACTTTGACCTCACATTTCATAAACCTAGGTAAATATTAAGAATATACTTTTATGGTTGGTGTGTAGTTAAAATCTAAAGATAAAATCATTTTTTAAATAAAAGAAACAAAAAAAGTGGGGGGCCTTGGACGTAGGTGTCTAAGTAACACAAAAGATACACCAATATAAAATGGATAGGTATGTGTGTGTGTGTGTGTGGTGTGTAAGTGGTGTAAGTGGGTGTATGTAGTGTGTGTGTGTGTAAATTATGAAAGCTTAAAAATAAAATCATTGGCATCATTTAGATATCATATAGTCTGAAGTAGGAGCACTGAACGGCTAACCCTACGACAATGTCTTGGGATCAGATCAACAATAAATGTATATTTCCATTAGCCGCTCAGCAGATCCTCTATTTCACCATAAGATTTTTTCGTAAGCCAGTTGTATATATGTTTCTTACAGTCGTATATAGTTTTAGTGTAGATACTAAGATCCCTATTTATGTAATTATATAATTTAGCAGAGTTACTAGAGTACTGTCTACCAGCAAATACAGTTCTTATAATTGGTACGTCAGCTACAAGATCTTTTCTTCTCCTATTTAGCTTATCAGGATCATATTTTAGCGATTTATGTAGTCTAATGACAGTGTTTTGTATATAAAGCTTTCTTATTGACAACAGATTAGTTAAATTGTACAAAGAACTTGTGGGGAAAGTCAATTTTTTAAACAACATTACTTTTAAAAGTCTACGTTGGGCGCGCTCAACTTCAATAAACTTAGTTTTTATTGCTCCACCCCAAGCTGATATGCAGTAAGTTATAATAGATTGAACAAGCGTTAAATATATACGAGTTAGAAGATCATTCTTTGTATTTTTATCAAGTAGGTAAGATTCATGATCATTTTTAGGCATAACATATCTTAACGTCTTGAAGATCCAAATTAGTTTACGAATTCTTTGTGTAACATACTCAAGGTGGCAATGCCAAGATAGACGTTGATCCAGGTACACACCGAGATACTTAGTATTCGTAACTTTTTGTATAAAGGGGCAATTACATGAAGTATGATTTAAGTAGTTATCGCAACCATGTATCTGGATTTTGTAATCATTTGAAGGTTGGGAGCTATTATAAATACTGTAACAAATAAAGTTTGTTTTTTCCGTGTTCAAGGTTAATAAATTATTTTTTAACCATTTAGCAATCAGAAATAGTCCATTCTCTGCCACTAGCCCAGCTTCTTCCCAAGTATCACCCTTAAACACGATGGCGGTGTCATCGGCATACGAGAGTATTTGCGCGTCCTTGATCCTCATATCACACAAATCATTTATATAGATTAAAAATAATGTAGGACCAAGAATACTACCCTGTGGTACACCGTATGACACCTCCCCGTATTCACTGGTACCGTTTGCAAGTTTGACCTTTTGTCTCCTACTTGATAGATAGTCAGTAAAAAGAAGAAGCGAGGTTCCTCTTACTCCAAGAGCTTCTAATTTGTGAATGAGGATAGGGATGGACACAGTATCAAATGCCTTTTTTAGGTCTTAATAAAGATGTAAATATAGGTGTAAATATTGTTAATTTAGGATTAAAAAAACTTTTTGATTTGTATAAAGTAAAACTGAATCTTAATATCAGTCCTCACAAAAGTAAGGCACTGATATTCTGTAAAAAAAGCTATGGTTGTGTTTCTCCTCTATTATACAGTGACGCTCCTATTCCCTGGACTGACAATCATAAGTTTCTGGGGGTTTGCCTAGATCAGAAACTAAATTTTCAAACTCATATAAATAAAATTGTTAAGAGTGCATTGAAAGGACTTAACATTATACGATCTTTGACTAGTACTCATTTTGGCTCTGACCCTCTTACACTCTCCATGCTTTATGGAAGTATTGTTCTTAGTCACTTCGATTACAGTGCTTTAGCATATATGAATACAAATATTACCACTTTACGCAAATTAGATGTTGTTCAAAATAGAGCACTACGCATAATCTCAGGTGCCATGTGCTCAACACCTGTTGTAGCCATGGAAGCCGAGACTTGTATTTTACCTTTGCATTTACGCCGTTTATTGATTGCACAAAAATTTTGCCTTAAAATGTTAGCATATAAAAATGATATTCTTATAGAAAAATTATTACCTAATGAAGCTCTTCAACTACCTATCAGTCCACTTATTGATATGGGACAGCTATTGTCTGGGCACTCACCTGAGATTATGAGAATTGCAATTCACATTAATGAAATAACTACAAATATGTACAAAGGAAAAATTCCTATGCTGGATCATGACTACAACATCGTCATAAATAATGTAAATACTATAATTAAGGAAAAAGTTAAAAGTCAAATAGAATCCTTTCCTTTCTCCTCCTTTCTAGAAGATAAACATATGTATGTAAATCCTTTCTAGAAGATAAACATATGTACAAAATTTACACCGATGGTTCCAAATCTGATCATGGAGTAACATCTGCTTTTTATGACCCACAAAAGAAGGTGACAAAGTGTTTCAAAATAGACTCAAATTGCAGTATTTTTACGGCAGAAAGTTATGCCATGATCAGAGCTTTAATTCACATAGGAAACATAAGCATTAGTGATAAGTTCCTGATCCTGTCAGATTCGCAAAGTGTTTTAACATCCTTAGATAACAACACCACTCGAGCTAATCTGAATTATAATTTGTTTCAAATTAAAAATTTGATTAGGAATTTACAATTAGAGGGAAAGGAAGTCAACTTCATGTGGGTTCCGTCCCATTGTGGGATCACAGGAAATGAAGAGGTAGACCGTGCCACTAGAAAAGACTGGGATGAGGATCACTCTACTGTTCTAAAAGTAACATTCACTGATTTTCATCACAAACTCTGACAAGACCTGAAAGAGATATGGAAGAAGTATTACCTTGAAATGACAAAGGAAAAAGGGAAATGGTATGCAGATATTTAGTGTACCCCGCCCGCCAAACCGTGGTACTACAAATTTAGACAAGCAAACAGTAGAAAATTTATCACAACGATAAATCGCATGAGGTTTGGTCACACGAAGACTGGCACTCACCTGAAGAGACTCAACATAATAAATAATGCGAAATGTGGCTCATGTGAAGAACAAGACGAAAACCTAGTTCACATTGTTTTCTATTGTCGTAATTACGGCATTCAGCGTTTATTACTCGTCGCACAACTAAAAAATTTGAATATTGACATTTCAATGATTTCAACAGCCGATGCCGAGAATGTTTTAAAAGGCCTTCTCAGTAATTCTAAGACTTTTAAACCACTGGTTGACTTCATCATGTCTACTGTGGACAATTTATAATTACAAATGAAGTGAAAGTGAATTAATAGTGAACTCAATTTTAAGACTGGCTCATAAGGACCTAGCATCCAGGGCCGTAAAACCTTGTTTAAAAAAAAAAAAAACTTATTTTTTCGTAAAACCGAAACAATAGAATTCCAATTCGCATACGAATTGACAAGATTTGTATGAGATTCTCACGCGAATCTTATCAATTCGTATGCGAATTGGAATTCTATGGTTTCAAAAATACGTCTCAAGATCAGGAAAACAATTGTACAGTCAACAGCACATCAGGTTACCACAAACTGTCTTTCCCCAATGGATATTAAACTGTAACACTTTGAGATAAAATCAAAAATCGATTGAAGAAATTTGTCAATTTATGGAAAAGATTATAAGAAACTCTATCGGTCCTTTTCCAGCACGTTCAATTTATCTCTTATTTCTTTCTTACCTAGAAGGACAACGCTCGAAACGTCACGCGTCACGCAGGTGACGCAGGTGGTACGGAAGCTTGAATTAGTCCAACCGATGGTCCAACCACCAACCAAGGACTACAGCAAGTGCTGCCACCTTAGTAGATTTGCTACTAAAACTGGTGTTTTTTTTTAGCGGATTAGCAGAATTACGAAGCTGGATTTTAGATGGGTCCCGACTGTTAAAATCGTTATGTTGTTCAAAAATATTCAATAAAAAAAGTCGCGATTACTGGACTTACTTGTTTTTTTTCTTTTTAGTTATTACCAAG
The DNA here is from genome assembly GCA_949987775.1 of Aproaerema taeniolella. Taxonomy (NCBI): domain Eukaryota; kingdom Metazoa; phylum Arthropoda; class Insecta; order Lepidoptera; family Gelechiidae; genus Aproaerema; species Aproaerema taeniolella. Next base: position 314,841 of record OX465268.1, on the reverse strand, counting down.
CAGTCGGGTTTTTTTATTTTTTAAATTAATTAATTTTATTTTATACTTTTTTAGTAAGGGTCAGATATGTATATTTGTTTATTGATTTTCTCATCAGCTGTGTATATCTCACTTGCACAAAAATTAAACAATTGCCGAATCAAAAGCCAACATTTAATTGAGAATCGTTACTAACCAACTTTAAATCGTTATAGATCCTAAACGGTAATTCTGTTTGAAAAACGATATGAGAAACCTAAAAATGATTTTTTTAATACCTTTTAAACGATACCCCACTTAACATAGTTTGTCGAATTTCATTTTTTTTATTTTTCACAATATGGCGTCCAAAATCAGTCATTTTGATTTTTTCCAAATTTTTATGCTTTCTATGACATTTGCGCCGTCATGACGAATCAAACAACGTATCATTTATCAAAATCGGTCCACGCGTTCGGTCTAAATAGTGCCACAAAGGCACAAACCCACATACATACATACCGTCTGCCAAGCGTGGTGAGTATGGCATTTACCCCTCATGTTATTGAGGGAGGCCCGTGCCCCAGCAGTGAGAACGTAAAACGTATATGGGCTGATAAAGAAGCAGATTGATACGAATTATCTTAAAACGATTAATTATAGAACGAACTGTATAAAATTAGTATCATACTCTGTTTTTATAGAACACACAGTAACTTTTAATCATAAAAATATTTTTTTATAAATAAAATAAAATAGTTTTATTTCAGGCATGGCGCATAAATAGTTAGTAACAATGGAAACTTACATCTATGTTAGTACTTACTATCTAAAATAAAATAAAATTAAAATGAACTAATCTAGAAGAAGACTTCATATGCCAACATAGGCAGATTTTATCTACCTGTACAGGTTGAAAAAGAACCTCCTAGCTTTATTGAAAATCCTGAACCAGTATCACTTACTGAACACTTTTTTTTATTTTTATTTGGGGGGGGGTTCCGTAACTTAGACACTACTTACTCGGGCGCACCCCCCGAGCGCTACCCGCACCCCTCGTGTGCCTGGTGTAGGAGTAATGTCTACGTTTAGGCAAAAAATGAACTACTTAATCCCATTGAAAAATATTTAAAAAAACTTTTTTTTTCATGAATGTGTTCTTTGAGTGATACTGGTTCAGGATTTTGAATATAGCTAGGAGGTTCTTTTTCACCTAGTATTAGCATATGAAATGTTAGTATCTTTTGTAAGCAGGAAACCTGGAAACCTTAGTATCTTTTGTAAGCTGGAAACGTTTATAAAAATCCTTTTTTTCTTTTGAATTGATCATAATTATATAACTTAGCGAATTTTAAAGTGACATCTTTTTGTTAGTGATTTTCTAGTGGTTTTGGGAGTCTAATCTGGGGGTTTACTATTACATCCGTTGGCAACATTCGTTTTAGAATTTTATTAGTTACGGCCAAAAGGACTAGCTTCCAGGCCAGATAATAATTAATAAAAAAAATATATAATTAGTCCGAGACACAAATTAATAATCGTGCCACGCCAAATTAAAAAACAAATCTGTCATCTCTGCAGTGTGACCATTTGTGGCAGGTTCCTACCATTTTGGCAGATTTTGACCCCAAATTTTAAGGGTGGCACTTTATGCGGCAGGATTTGGCAGATTTTAAGGAAATCTTCACAAAAGTGGCAAGATTTGGTGGATTTTAGGGAATCTTAATCAATATTGAAATTTTTGAATAACTTTGTATTTCTATTTAATTTCCTTTATCATATATTTTTTATTATTCAATTATTTAGTAGGAAATTATTAACTGATTTGGCAACTTTTGTTTGTCCCATTCCCATACCAGATAAGCCATTTGATTGAGAACGTTAATTACATCAGTAATATGGTTTATTTTCTTATGAATGTAACTGATAAAGGTTATTGTCTATTACCTTTCATTTTCTTTTTGACGTTGACATTTGAATTGAAATGTGGTTCGGTTTGAGCTTCTGTGAGTTCCGAGCATAATTCCTAGATGAAGAGAGATTACGAGCGATCCTACCGCCCTGAATGGGAGCAAGAGCCTGTGCTTTCGCCTTGGCTTTCAAGAGCCAAGGAAGATGCAAAATTGCATTTTGTAAAGCTTGCAATTGTAAACTAAATTCAAGACTGTCTTCATTAAAAGAACATCTGGTAACAGAAAAAACAAAAAAAGAATATAATTGGATACAGTGGCCAGTCATTTATTATTTATTATTAATACCCATTTAGTGGTATGTTTTTGTAAGTTTTTGAAATCGGGCTTGGCCGGTTTTTTGCTGGAGTCGGGCAGATTCGCCATTTTTGAGATGGTCACACTGGATCTCTGTGCGCGAGCAGTGGTGCCAGATTAGGCGAATTTTCGCCATTTAGGCTATCTCGGAGAGTGTCGGGGCGACCAAAAATTGCGGTCGGCGACCAGTCGCCATTTAGGCTATCTCGAAAAAATAAATAGGGCGATTTAGGCTACTTTTGGCGCTAGCCAAAAAATAAAATAAAAAACCTTTAACTTATTTTTTCTATGTCTATGGTGCAAGGCATCTGGTAACGCACCGACGGAACACAGCAAGCTGTTTGGCGTCGGGCTTCGGTAGAAGGTTGGTCGCGAACCAGACGGCTTTTTACAGAGCCTACCACACCGCATGAGCATAGGACGACACTTCAGATTCAGAAAAAAATGAAGAGTCTTTGCCTGGGATGGATTACTAGGAGGCAGGTCTCATTTATATGTTTCCTTAGTCGCCTCTTACGACACCCACGGAAAGAGATGGGGTAGTTTTATTCTCAACCGATCACCACACGATATACCACATGGCTTAAGTACAGTCGGCCAATAATGTGGTTTGCCACCCTAAGGTTTAAATTCGTTTGCGTGACTTAAATGAGTTTAAATTCATGCAATGCAAGGTTGATTTTCCCTGTTAGTTCACAGTTACTCCATATGTCATCTCATTAAAATGCATCATAATACGTCATCATTCTATATCTTTTCTTTGTTACATTGTAAACCTTAGCGATATTTTGGCTATACGGGAAGTTCTGTGAAAACTGATTGACTAGGTACTTTCTTGGTCGAATACCCATATTTTTGAAACGATAGTATTCCAATAATTCACATACGGATTGACAACATTTGCATGAGCGAATTGGAATTCTATTGTTTTAAAAATCAGGCCCCTGTAATTTTTACCCGATTTTTATTTTTAATAAATAAATATACTGTGATTTTATGATAAACAATATGTAATTCACTTTTATTGGGGCTACATTTTAGGCTACTAAGGCTAAAATGTTGGGCGATTTAGGCTACTTCAAAAGATACATTTTTAGGCGAATTTAGGCTACTTCGCAGTCAAAATTCGGCGATTTGAGTTCTCAGATGTCTGGCAACACTGTGCGCGAGCCTTTTTCATTGACTTTTGGCGGGAACTCGGCGAGGACAGTTGCTGTGTCGATTGAATTTTCGTTTTCTACGTGAAAAAGTTGTTTAATGTATAAAAGTGATAGTGTTTTATGCAGTAAAGTGACTAAAGTTCGTGTAATGATAAAAATTCAAGTGATAACAGCGTTTCTGCTCGTTTGGTACCGACAAAGATCCTCGCGGTTGTGCTTCTCGCCGCCAGTTTTTCGTAAAGCAATACACTATCGTTGTTTTGCGGAGGACATGAGGAGCTTAGGGGTTAGGTTAAGTTGCGTTAAAATGAAGATATTGGAATAAAAATGAAGATTTCAGCCTAAAGGACTAGAATCCAGGCTAAGAACTAAATTAAAAAAAAAAAAAAAAAAAAAAAAAAAGCCTTTTTCATTGTTTTGGTTGAACTCTGTTACTGTTTTGTTGACTGCTTATTCTTAGTTTTTAAACATTATTGGACATTTTTGTTGCGAGTGTGCATTTCTGGATACAAGTTAAAATTACAATGACTTCGTATACAAACGAAGAATACGCCGACATGATACTGGCGTATGGCAAAGCCCGTGGCAACGCTACTGAAGCTCGAAAAATTTATCAAGAGCGTTATCCGAGCCGAAGAATACCTGATAGCCGCACCTTCTCGACTACGTTCCGACGATTAAGAGAGACTGGTAGTGTAAGATTTCAAGAACCACAAGTAAATGGCAGAGAATATAATGTTGCTATCGATGAACGAATTCTCGAGGCGTTCGCGGAAGACAGCACAAGAAGTGCTCGGCAAGTTGCTACGATGTTGGGTGTGAGCCCGTGGAAGGTTTGGGCAGTGCTCAACGCAGAAGGATAACATGCTTTCTACTACACACCAGTACTTACAAGGTAAGTGAAACGCCGGGTACCACCCTTACCTTGTCGAAATTCTCGAATCCGTATTGAGCGCTTCTTTTCATCTTTAATACTGCGCACCGCTAAGGAATGTAATTCTCTGCCTGCGGCTGTATTTGACATACACTCTACAACACAACAACAACAATGAAACAAAGGAATAAACAACACAAAATAAAAATAACTACTGTCAATGTGTCTGTAAAATTCTAAATAGGGCCCAGGAGAGCTGTATTGAGTTAAGCCGCCAAAAGCAGTTCATTGAAGACAATGGTTGAGCGGCCGTTATTTCATCTAAGTATTATCATTGTTTCAGGGCTCTAGGAAGGCACGTAGTTAGAGCATGAAGCAATGTCGAATATATTTAGATATTTCACTTCCTCCCGGATAAAAATGTGTAAGCTGATAGTTAATATGATCCTGTCGGTGGGCTGCCCCTTTTCCGACACGCCGACCACACCCTTCAGAGCTTCAGCAATCGATCTTCCCACTGAGATATACCCAGCTGACGAGTCATATAAAATATCATCTGATAAACTTGACTGAAAAAAAAACGTGTTTGTGTGACCAGCTGATGCATTTTCCACCACCCTATAGTCAGCTGACTTTTTTTCTTTAAGATATTATATTAGCTATCGATTTAATGATTCTGTTACAGTACCTACACAAAATATTTTAAGAGGAAAGTTGAACTTTGTTTAACAAGAAAAATAAAAACATTATTTTTGTATGAAGTTTATTCTGTTAATTGATTTTTGTAGTTGGGTGTACAAAAGTGTACTTGACGAACGTAGTTCGACGTAACTAGGGTTTGACGAAAAATGAATTTAATCAATTATGCTACGTAATCTGGAGGAATTATTATTTTTTCAACGTGATTGGGAGGCTACCGCTGCTTAACCCACCCACACAGCCGCGGCTGACTTATTAAATAGCTTTCCGCCCGGGACTTCGTTCCCGTGGGGATTCGGGAAAATCATGTACCCTATGTTCATCACGGATAATGTAGGATTCTAATGGTGAAAGGATTTTTCAAATCGGTCCAGTAGTTTAGGAGCCTATTCAATGCAAATAAACAAACAAACAAACAATCAAATCTTTCCTCTTTATAATATTAGTAGTATAGATTTAAAAAAAACAATATGTTAAATTGCAACAGTTGCATTCTTTTATTTTAACAACACTGAAAAATACTCTTATATACTAAATTCTGGAGTGCAACATGTTCGATTTTTTGTATCTTTTTACCCAGGCGATAGTTTCATCTTGAAAATTTTGAGGTAAGAAGATTAGTGTCAGCTCTCTAGCGAAAATACCTTTCAAATCTATTGTTATTCAACGCGGGGTATTGCACACCAACATATAGAACAAGGTACAGAGTAAAAGTTGGACAGTAGTAAAGTTAGGGTACAAACGCGGCCACATATCTAAGAAGCAATCTCTTATCGGCAACCTTTGGGTGTAGAGAATATGATAAATATAACGTAAACTACATTATTGTATTGATTATAATAATGTGATTATTGTGAGGGGGGTATGCAATAATCGATGACAAATATGGCTCTAACAAAAAATCATTTCACCAAGCACAAAAAATTACCCCTTTTCACCCCTAACTCTATTGTTAATCTAAAGGCCAGGGCTGCAGAGGGTACAGTTGTTCCCAGATCTGGTAGTGGTCCTCCTTGTAGTTCTCCTTGACCTTAAGGTCGTCCCCGATGCGGAGGTACTTGTGTGCTTGCGGCGTGTACCGCGGCCAGGCTAAGTTGCTCAACTCTGGAGTGTCCTCTCTGGGGTTCGGATCACTGGAAGAATAAAAAAAAAACAGTCTTTCTTAATAGCTATTAATTGACGAGGTTCTATATATCTCACGTTAACCATCTACGTAGAGTGTCTTTTGCTAATGATTCTGTAATCAAAATCGTTCGCAGCTTTTGGTGCGGAAATACAAAAGTGACGCATTAGCTCCCGTTGCTTCGGCCGCGCAAGTTAGGTTTCTCTATCTATTCTTTATGAAGTCACTGGAGGAATCGTAATCGACTTGGGGAATAGACCTGTTACAGTCGTTTAAGTAAACCATGTCAGAGGCCAGAAAAACATAAAATGTGTCAGCTGCCTACTCTTCCCAAGCATACTGTAAAAGTCAGTAAGTGGGACGCGAGGGTTTTGTTGTCTTGTGGGCGAATGGCTAGTGCCTGACAAAACCTATCACCACATACATCATATTTTATCTAATAACCCTCTGCATTTAAGTCAAACGTGGCATCAAGTGGTTTTGAAACCACTGATGCTCTGCCTAGTCCGATAGGGATTTTAGACGTGAGCGTACGTATTTGTGTATGTATGTCAGAGGCTAAAGAAGACTTGACACTGACCCGTATCTAGCGAAGTTGTACCAAATGGCGGTCATCCTCTGGACCGTGCGGTCATCTTTGGTGCCCAGCTCCACCTGCGGGAACATGAAGCTGAGGGTCAGCAGGTACACCATGTCGTCGTGATGCATAGCTCCTGCCAGAGGATATTACAATTAAACAACAAGTATAAAATGTATAAGTTAGCAGGTCTAAGGAAAGTAAATCCCACCAGAATAATTTAGATATTACAAATCCCATAGTCCCATAGATTCTTCCATGCTGGACTGAGTGTGGAAGAATAATTTAGATTTCCAAATTTCAAAATTTAACTAAATACCATACATAATGTGCCAGCTACCGACTGTTCCCGGGTACACAGTAAAAGCCTTAGAGGGATGCGGATGGTTTTTCTGTATAATGGGCGAAAGGCTGACCACTTCTCACCATTATGCAACTTGTTCCATCTGATAACCCTCACAATTTGTGTCAAACATGGCATCTAGTGATTCTAGAACCACTAAATGCTCTGCCTACCTCCTTAGGGATTGTATGCGTGCGCGTATGTATGTATGTAGCTCCGTACTAAGCGCTTCTCTTCACCTTTTTTATTCTGGCACTGCTAGAGTGGAATTCTCTGCTTGCGTCTGTTTTTTCCTACATTATGAATAGTGTTTTTCCTAGCTTTCCACCTACGACTTATTTTGCGTAGAAAAATAGCCTATGCCACCCTTCAGTCCTTTCCTCTATGCAAAAAATTAGAAACGAACACACAAACAACAAACAAAGAGTAAGAAATTTGAATAGTCTGGAAACTCTATTCTAGAATGGAGACCGCGAATCGGCAAACGTAGCGTAGGGCGCCCTGTAACTACGTGGGGTGACGATAGTCGTAAGGTAGCGGGCAGTGGTTGGAGGAGGAGAGCTGAAAACCGAGCTCAGTGGCGTGTCGTAGGAGAAGTGTCCAGCAGTGACTGACAAAGGCTGATGATGATGACTTACCGACAGGTTTCTTGGTTTTTGGATCCTCCCAGAAACTGTGATTGCCGACGTACGCGAACTCATAGTAGTAGACAGGGAGGGGGGAGTGCTTCGCCATTAGAGTCACCATTCTAGAAACCGATCCACAGTATGACTATTAGGTATTAAATAAAACAAGCGATGCAGATCTGCGTCTGATTTCAAGTTCAATAACCTGAATCTCAGGCTAGTGGCGTTCGTAGCCCAGTAACGCTCGCTGATCTCAACCGATCAGTGAGGTTAAGCAACGTATATAGAGATAGGGAACCTGATGGGTGACCAAAAGTGGCCATTTATCACGAGCGATTCCGTGCTTCGGGGGGCACGTTAACTGTCGGTCCCGGCTGTTGTCGATTGATAACAGTGCGGTTTTAAAACTCTGACATCAGGGTTAGCCAAGTTCGCCACACACTTGACTATACCTACACGATAAGAAGAAGAAGTTCGAGTGAATAGGCATCTTCTGGGTGAACTTGAACTTGAACTTGCTAAAGCTTGGACCACCTCTACAATAAATTGTGATTGTGGTCACGAGCTATCTCCTACGCAGTTGAATCGAGTGGGCTGAAAAATGTTGTAAAAAGACTATTTAAAAATTCTGTTTATTAGGTAGTTTCTGTTATAGACAAGCAACTATAGGAATAAATTGCTCGGCTTGAAAGTTATTCGAATACTTAAGTCAATTAGAATTACAAATAAGGAAATTTATATGATTGAGTTAAAAAAGAGCAACCCTCGGAGTTTCTTGCCTATTCTTCTCCTGAAGAAGACTGCACCTTTGCGAATACGCAAACTTAAAATGCTAATGTACCTACCTAATTCACTATTTTGACTTATTTTAAGAAACATTCTGTATGTTCTATGAAATAAAGCAATTTATGACTGAGTAAAGGATAGTGTGAAGGCTGCTAACTCTTTTTGACTTTATGGCTTAACTCAGCTTTCCGTCCTACTGACATGCTATCCACTCGAACATGAAATAACTTAGATTTAAAATTGTTACTTTGTAGTTTCAAACTAAAATACCTACCTACACCTTATCGTGTTGTACACCACAGAAGGAATATTCAACCTTAAGTAGGATGGTAAAACCAAAGTCAAAGCTTTATTTCATAGAACATAGAGAATGTTTTTTAAAATACGTCAAAATACTGAATTACATTAGCATTTTTAACTTTGCGCCTATTCGCAAAGGTGCAGCTTCCTCAGGAGAAGAATAGGCAAGAAACTCCGAGGTTCACTCTTTTTAACTCAATCATATTTTCCGTACTTCTAATTTTATTGAGTTAACCCCTAGCGCGCTTGTTTACGGCGCATGCGATACAAATCCTGCACACACTGGTGTGCAAGAATCGCGCGAAGGTTATCTAAATAACTCTGGTAAAGTACTTTCCTGTTCGACTATACATTGGGAAAGTCATATGACATTTATGTAGCCATCCTACAACGGGTAAAAACTTCCTCAGACTCAAACAGATAATAACATCAATCACAAAAACTCCCACCTGTGCGTCGGAAATCCAACAATGGAATCCACGTAAAGACGTCCCATGTTCCTAAGGCTCTCCTCATCATTGGCCAGCGGTTTGTCGTGGAGGTACTCCTTCCTGAGCCGAGCCACTTTCCTGGCTGTCTCGTTACCTTCGAGAGGCAGCAGGAACGAGAGAGGAGCCAGGCGATCGAACTCTTGGTTGTAGCGTTTCAGGGATGTCGCGTTGTTCAGGATTACTACAAAGAAGTTAGTTATACTTTATGTTGTTGCTTCTTGATGGAACACCATATTATCACCAATGAAAGATATGATTTTTACACTAGTTCCACTTATTTGTGTAATATTTTTATTCGACCAGTTTCGATAACATCAAACGAAACTTAACGATGATGTAATCGAAACTTAATCGTTGTGTAATCGTCCTAAAAATTATGTCTTTCATTGGTTACAAACAAAGAAGTTAAATAAACGCTAATACAAATAAATAAACGCTACACACTCAAAGGCCCTCACTAAGGTTAGCCCTTGAGTCGTGGGTCCCTTAGAACGCACACAAAGACAGACACGAACATCCATGACCCGAGAACAAACATCTGCGTTTTACACAAATATTGCCAACTCTTCCCAGGCATACTGTAGAAGTCAGTAAGTGGGACGCGAGGGTTTTGCAGTAAAGACTGAAAGACTGACAACCTATCACTATTATACTCATGTTCCATCTAATAATCCTCAGAATTATTGTCGAATGTGGCGTCATGTGGTTCTCGAACTTAATGACGTTCTGCCTACCCGAAAGGGATTAAAGGCGTGATTGTATGTTTTTTAAAATATATTTTTCATAGAATATACAAAATGTTGCTCGAACACGTTAAAATAGTGAATTACATTAGCACTTCTGACTTTGCGCCTATTCGCAAAGGTGCAGTCTTCCTCAGGAGAAGAATCAAGGAACTCCGAGGGTCGCTCTTTTTAAGTCAATCATATAAATTTTCTTATTTCTAATTTTTACTGACTTAATATCTGAATAACTCTGGAGCTGAGCAATTACAATTTATTAAGGTAGGACTTACTACTAGCGAACCAGGCGAACTCCTCCGTGGTCTGACTGACGATGTGCGGCACGGGGTGCATGCGCCCGTGCTGCACCGCCCACACCGGGTCCACGTCGAGGTAGCGCTCCTGGCCGCAGGCCGGCTCCACCACCGGGCCCCACAGACCCACTGGGTCCGCGCCTATTTCCTACACAACAAACGGATTTCTTAGGATAAGCATAAACTACAAAGCCTAGCTCATAATAGACACAAAGTTGCTTTGCCTATGTGTAGCTACTTCGGAGAGTGTGCTCATGAGCTGCATGAGCTCATTCCGCCTGCCCCCTTCGCCAATCGGACGTCCAGACGCACCGTGGGGTACCAATCTCTTTAAAGTTCGAGTTTCTTCTGGGCGAGCTTGCTACATTCTCGACCGCATCTTCGCTTTTATGCTAGACTAGCTTTCTGTCCGCGGCTCAGCCCGCGTGGACTACAGGTTATATGTCCTTTCCCAGGCTCTAATCTATCTCTGTACCAAATTTCATCAAAATCGGTTTAGTAGTTTAGGCGTGAAAGACGGACAGACAGACAAAGTTACTTTCGCATTTATAATATTAAGTAAGGATTGTTGTAAGAGCGCATCCGTTTAATTTATCCAGAAAATATTATAGGTCATAGCTGATCGTGATCGCAGATTAACCATGACTTGGCATAGGAAAAGATCAAAATCCATCTCGCGCTTTAGACCCTGCATTCGGGGCGCGCTTAATTATTTTTCTCTGGAATTTTTGAGATCCATTTTAATTATGAAATTGATAATTTTGAAATAAATGATCTAAGTATAAATAGTCTAACCTATTATTTCTATAGTGGAGATTTGGAATAACACCCAGGGTTAGCCAAGTTCGACACACACTTGACTATTCCTACGAGTATACGATAAGAAGAAGAAGCGAAATTTAACAACTCGCTAAACTGAACAAACCCATTGGTTCCTTAGAGAAAACTGTTCATTATAACGAGGAGTTTCACCTTAAGTTTTGCTTACTCATATGAAGTTTAAAAAAAAGACTAATAAACAGAAACTTACGAAGAACTTCGGCAGCGACTGTCCCAGCTCTTGCCAAGACTTGGTCTTGAGGCAGTCAATGATGTTCTTGGTGGAGTTGGTGGGGCAGTTGAGGAACCAGGCCTGCTGCAGCGCCAGGTGTCGCTGATGGGTAGGAAGTGGCGCCTTGCTCAGTGGGGAGCCGCTGATTGATATGCCGCGGTGAAACAGACCTGTGTGTTATAAGTCAAAGACAAAAAAAGCTTTATTTCACATAATGTCACTTAAAATAAATAAGTCAAAATAGTGAATAAGATTGGCATTTTTAACTCTGCTAGTCATAGGTGATATCATATGCAGCATGACACTAATAGTTAGGGTCTCTTTTATAGACTAGGATAAAACTAACCTTTAGTCATAAGCAGCATGACACTAATAGCGCCAGCACTCACTCCCACAATGGTGACGGAGTTAGTGTCTGTTTTATAGACTAGGAAGGAGATAAAACCAACCTTTAGTCATAGGTTATATCATATGCAGCATGACACTAATAGCGCCAGCAATCACTCCCGCAATGGTGACGGAGTTAGGGTCTGTTTTATAGACTAGGAAGGAGATAAAACCAACCTTTAGTCATAGGTGATATCATATGCAGCATGACACTAATAGCGCCAGCACTGACCCCCGCAATGGTGACGGAGTTAGGGTCTCCTCCGAAGGACGCGATGTTTTGCTGCACCCACCTCAAGGCCACCACCTGGTCCTTCATGCCGTTGTTTCCAGGTGCCAGCTCATTGCCTGTTGCTAGGAAACCTGGGAAAAAATGGATTTTTTATTTAAATTGGTGAAAAACCAAAATTTTACGCAGGGGCAAAGATATGGCCGAGGATGTAGCAACCTCGCGCAAGAAGTCTATTTACTCTATTTTTTGTAATAATAGTGTTATTTCATGCTGGACTGAGAGTGAAAGAAAAACACAGAATGTACCAGCGACCTACTCTTCTGTAAAGATCTCGTAAAATCTGTAAGTGGGATGCGAGGGTTTTGCTGTATAATGGGCGAAAGGTAACCGATCACCCTTTCGAAGAATTTATGTCCGAATTTTATTTGACTGAAAACGGTTAACCTGCGTCTTTTTTGCTATATGCTTCATATGCCACCTCTCATCATTAAACAACTTGTTCTTTCTGCTAACCCTCACAATTTGGGTCAACATGACATCGAGTAATTCGCTAGAACCATTGATGCTCTGCCTACCCCGTTAGTAGGCGTGAGCGTATGTTTATAATAATATGTATGTAGTGTTATTTTTGCCACATTTCAGTCAGGTAGGTACTCAGATACAAGTAATAGGTAAGTCTGTTAGAATGATACGAGCAAGAAATAAGCCAAAGGCTTTTGTGTGGACATTAGAATTTTTCGTTTACATACAAAATGTGCAATGAGCTGATTTGCCCCCCTGTGTTGAAAGTCGATTTTTTTTTGGGAATTTTATGAAATAGGTTCTTAGGCTAAAGTTATGCAGTGACATGGGGAGAATTACCACATTTTAAAAGTCACCTGATAGGGATATACCTACAATCTGTAATTTAGGTGGTTATTTACTAAGATATTTATTTAGAACTACTAGTTTTATCAAAATTGGTCCAGTCGTTTGAGCGTGAAAGAGTAACAAACATCCATCCATAAAAACTTTCACGCTTATAATATTTGGACTAGCTTTCCGCCCGGGATTTCGTTCCCAAAGGAATTTGGGAAAATTATGTAGCCTATGTATTCATCTAGGGTGTCAGCTACCTCCATACAAAATTTTATCAAAATTGGTCCAGTCATTTGAGCGTAAAAGAGTAACTAACAACCATACATCCTCACAAACTTTTTAATATTAGTAGGATAGTAACATTGTAAAGTATATTGAGATATAAGTACTTATATTACCTCAATGGATAGTAAGGATATTTACCAAGAGTGGCGAGACGGTAGTTGATGGCGACGAAGACGACGTCCCTTTCCATCAGGTAGTGAGGCCCGGCGAGATCACTACGGCCAGTCATCGAGTAGAAGCCACCCGGGTGGATGAAGAATATCACTGGCATTTTCTTAGAACTGCAACAACAAAGAATGAACGCTAAAATCAAACAATTTTCTCCTTTATTTCTAGTGTATTGTCCTATCTTAGTTCGAGGTACGCTTGACCATAATTCAGGATTTGGCAGGTCAAGTCATTACTGTGGAGTGACTGTCATCTGGACTAGGGCGTCGTTAATGGGGGGCAGGAGCAGCTGCAACCTAAGAAGTTGGAACCGTTCTTCTTACAATCGTCAATCCACCATAGAGGCAAAGACTCGCGCTACAAGTGGAAATCTTCATGCTCTTGACTGTACCCACAATTCATATTTTTTTCATCCTCCATAATATTAACTTGCCGCCACCCGGACCAAGGGCTGGCGACGCTCTTGCGTCTGACCTCTGTCACCCCGCTGATAAGGGAACATGACAATATTGAATCATAGTTAAACACATTACACATTCATAGTTACACATTCAGTCGTCTGAAAGTACAGGTTTCTTCGCGATGTATTCCCTTTTTTTTTACCAGCCCATATACGTCCCCACCGAGGGGCACGGGCCTCCCTTCGAAACACGAAGGGAATTTAGGCCATTATTATTATTGTTTTCAAATGAATTGACTCCAAAAAATTATGAATTAATTTGTGTAAATTTTTTATATTGTTTTGCATAGAAATTGTAATCGTTTACGCAAATAAAACATTGAATTGAACTTAATACCCTGTCTGAAAAGAAGATTTTGACAAAGGCGAAACCGCCGAAAAGTTTTCTTTCCCCTAAAAAATATTTGTGAATATCCCAAAATTAGTACCTGTTGTTGGAAGGAGTGTATACGTTAATGGTAAGGCAGTCTTCATCCACGTAATAGTCGGGGTCGGCAGGGAGCGGGCAGGCGGGGCCGTCGGCAGTGGCCACCACCTCGCCTGAGTACTTGGTGATCGGCCGCGGAGGCTGAAGGAATAAATAAAATAAATAAAAAAATGTCCCTCAAAAATAAAAATAAAATATGTCCCTCAGAACATACATAAAGACAGACACGAACACCCATGACCCGAGAACAAACATCTGCTTTTTACACAAACATTTGCGCCGTCAGGGAATAGAACCCAGGACCCTTCCTTCGATCAGGAAGCAACACCACTACCACTCGACCAAAACGGCCGCGGCCGCTCGTAAATAGTCTATAAACTTTTAGACATTTTATATCCTTTTTCCTTATTATGACTTTTCAAATCTGAATACATAAAGATAATTAATTTGTTTAACATATTATGAGTCATATACATATGGTAATGTTCAAACAAATGTGTTTTGACTTCATCTGGCGACTGTCGTCAACCAACACGACTATAGCCGGGCTCGCTATACAGGGCTTTAGGTATTTCTCTTGCAACCTCTCGGGTGATTTACCAGTCCATGAAACTGAACAACTTTCCCCAAGGAACATAGGTCGAAATACGAAAAAAAAAATGTTTTTTTCCACCCGAGAAGTTGAAAGAGAGATAGATAACTAAAGCCCTGTATAAAAAAAATAAAAATAAAACGCCATACACTCAAACACCCACAATAAATTTTCTCTTGTGTCGTGGGTCCCTCTGAACACACATAAAGACAGACACAAACACCCATAAACTGAGAACAAAACATCTGTTTTTTCTGTTTGTTTTTTACACAAATATTTGCCCCGGCTGGGATTCGAACCCTGGACCCGTCGATCAAGAGGCAGCGCCACTACCACTCGACCAAACCGACCATCATTTATAGTCACTATGGTTATATTATAGCTTGGGTTAACCAACATCAGTTTGTGGGGTGTGCGGGGTCATAAAATCTTAGTTTTTTTATATTATAAGATGGGTTAACTCTTGACCTCAGTCTTGACCATAAAGGTCAAAGATGAGGTCGACGATGGAGCGAGTTAACCCAGAAAATGCCTATAAAGGCACTGGTACTCCCACGCACCGACGGAACACAGCAAGCTGTTTGGCGTCGGACTTCGGTAGGAACCAGAACCAGACGGCTCTTTACAGAGCCTACCACACCGTATGAGACCATAGGACGACACCTCAGATTCAGAAAAAAAATGAAGTCTCGTCGCCTGGGATGGATTATTAGGGGGCAGGTCTCATTTGTGTTTCCTTAGTCGCCTCTTACGACACCCACGGAAAGTGATGGGGTGGTGTTATTCTCAACCGAACACCACACGGTGCTATAAATTAGTCATCCTCACCTGCTAGCGATGCACCCTGCTAATTAACCGACGAAGTTCTGATGTACTACAACTCGTGAAGGGTTTCTCAATTTTGATATTGGCGTCTCCACCATTCTTTGCTTTAATTTTGATTAAAATGCTCAGACATTTAAATCAAAAATATTCCGTCGGTGCGTAGGAGTACCAGTGCCTTTATAGGCATTTTCTGGGTTAACTCGCTCCATCGTCGACCTCGTCTTTGACCTTTATGTTCAAGAGTTAACCCATCTTATAATAAAAAATAAAAAAAGACATTAACAAAATCACGTCAATTTTGTCCGTTGCTTGAATGGTGGAATCTACCCTTAACTGTGATTGGCTACAACTAATTATTTTTTCTCGGAAACGTCAAGATAAAGAGTTTTCATTATTTTTCGCGAAACCGCATGTTTAACGCTTTTATCATTGATTATATTGGAAAATAGAGTGTGTTAGAATAAATAATTTAATTTTAAAACAGAAAATTTAAGGAAACAAAAAAAAAATCTGGAGAAAAATACCACTGGAAAATCATTAATTGGAATAATGATCAGAGTTCATGGTTTCAGCAAAAACTGAAACCATGAACTCTGATCATTATTCCAATTAATGATTTTCCAGTGGTATGCTGAAACCATGAACTCTGATCATTATTCCAATTAATGATTTTCCATTGGTATGCTGAAACCATGAACTCTGATCATTATTCCAATTAATGATTTTCCAGTGGTATACTGAAACCATGAACTCTGATCATTATTCCAATTAATTATTTTCCAGTGGTATTTTCCTCCAGATTTTTTTTGTTTTCTTAAATTTTCTGTTTTAAAATTAAATTATTTATTCTAACACACTCTATTTTCCAATATAATCAATGATAAAAGCGTTAAACATGCGGTTTCGCGAAAAATAATGAAAACTCTTTATCTTGACCCGTCCTTTACACAACTGTATTCTAGACGTACAATTATGAATACTGCATAGAAACTTTTACTTCTATAATTTCCCACGGTAAAAAGGTATGAGTCACCGACTTCAATCCCAACAACGATTAGCACAAAGTAGATAACTAGTCTAGTATCTTTCGCGGACTACAACGCCTATTAGCAGATAACCACAAACGAAAATCTCATTCATTATTTAGAAAATGTTCTGGTTTGTAGTATTTTTTTTGTTTAAAAGCGCTGAATCATTTTTGATAAAATTTATATGGGACCATTCCAGGAGTATACTCTTTCGAACAATAAAAGAATTTTGAAAATCGGCCAACAGTTGGCGGAGTAATCGCGTAACAAACATACAAAAAAAACATACAGTCGAATTGAGAACCTCCTCCTTTTTTGAAGTCGGTTGAAAATGTGAAGGTCCATCAAAGACAATCCTTCAAAAAAATTATGTTTGAGGGTAGTGAATAATTACCTGAAACCGTAGTTCCCCGACTGGAGGCTCTGCGTACCTGATCCCGCGGTACGCCTGGAACTGACGGCCGCCGCGCGTCTGCATCCAGGAGCCGCGGATTGAGCCAAGAGGAGTCACCGTCACTGGACCATCATTGCTGACGGATTCTGATGAAATATCTAAAATTATGTAACTGGTACTTTCAGGTTGATTCGAAGAGATGAGGTAAGTCTGCCTTAAAAAAGTTAACTTCAACCCGTCCCGCGCTTGTTCACAGCGCGTGCGATACAAATCTTGAACACCCGTGTGTTTATGATCAAGTTGACCTTGACGTCGCTCTTATTACGCTTGTAATAGCGCCGGTTTTCGTAGTGCGAATGGGTAACCTGACGTGCTGCTGTCTGTACAATTTAAAAATAAAAACCTGCATACGAACACACGCACATACATAATTTCTTCATGGAAATAAGCAGTGCCTGTTATGTCGTCTCTCTTTGTATTTGTTTCTTTCTGTATAAGTATCTATTGTGTACAATAAACAGTAAATAAATAGATACCTTATGCACAGTACAAACCATGGGTGACTTTAATGCGAATCAGCTCACTAAAGTGAACAACTTTCCCTGGATCGAAATATGACAAACATCTCCTCTCCGTTCAGCTGATTGCTTTTAGTATTAATTTATCTTACTAATATTATAAAAATAAATAAATAAACGCTACACACTCAAAGGCCCACACTAAGGTTTTCCCTTGTGTCGTGGGTCCCTTGGAACACACATAAAGACAAACACAAATACCCATGACCCGAGAACAAACATCTGCTTTTTACAAAAACGTTTGCCCCGACTGGGGATCAAACCCAGGACCCGCCAATCAAGAGGCAGCGTCACTATCGCCCGACCAAACCGGCCGTCATATTATAAAGAGGAAAGATTTGATTGTTTTTTTACCAAAACTACTCGACCGATTCTTTCACCATTAGAATCCTACATTATCCGTGATGAACATAGGGTACATGATTTTCCCGAATTCCCACGGGAACGAAGTCCCGCGCGGAAATTTAGTTTGTAAAAAGTATACATAACAAATCACAGTCGTTACAGATAACATTGTATACTTATATCTAAATTTTTATTCAGGACTTTAATCCTTTTTTTTTATTATCAGATGGGTTAACTCTTGACCCCAGTCTTGACCAAGTTCATAGATGAGGTCGACTATACAGCGAGTTAACCCAGAAAATTACAATTAAGGCCATTGAGAATGTACACTAGTATAAACAAAGTTTAGGCAAATACAAACGTATTTTGACAAATGATACAATAAGTATGATATGACTTTAAAGTTAATTTTGTAAAAACGGAAAGAGTTAAAAAATTTAACTCAGGAGCTTGGTTTGAGCAGCAAATACGGTATAAAAAGTTGAAACTACTTTTTCTCCAGAACTCGAAATTCTATTGAAACTGAAATGAAACCTACCACCCCTCACTGTTTCGAAAGTGCCACACACGAACACCGCGATAACCAAACTCACTCGCCACATCTTTACTACTAGTGATTGTAGACTGACTAACAACCAGTCAAACTTGCTTTTATAAGTATATTTAAATTACATTTTCCTTATGTGTCAGACATCAGACAGGCTATTATGTTTACCCATATGGGGTGACTAAATTACCTACTTAGTAAAATAAACATTAAGGTGTGATTCTGTTCATGAAACTAAACAGCTTTCCCTTAAGAACTCATAAGAAGTTCCCAAATTTGCCGAGAAACTTTTTTTTTTGAGTTTCGTAGTTTAAATACTATTTATACAAAATGAAAAAGAACCTCCTAGCTTTATTGAAAATCCTGAACCAGTACTACTTACTGAACACTTTTTTTTTGGGGGGGGATTTTTTTTTTCCTAAACGTAGACACTACACGGGTGCACCTCCCGAGCGCTACCCGCACCCCTCGCGTGCCTGGTGTTAGAGTAATGTCTACGTTTAGGCAAAAAAATGAACTATTCCCATTGAAAAAATATCAAAAAAATTTTTTTTTCATAAATGTGTTCTTTGAGTGATACTGGATCAGGATTTTGAATATAGCTAGGAGGTTCTTTTTTACCCACTATACTGTGCATTAGGTATGTAAGTATCTTTTTTTTTAATAGTGGGTACTAAACAAATTTAATGATTTTTTAAGGCGGACTTATCCCACAAAGGGATCTCTTCCAATCAACCTAAAAGGTATTATTACACCACAGGGTGAAATTGAAAACAATCGACAAACTTTGACGGATGAATCTACCCATGACTACGAACAACTTTTTCTATGGGACTAAAATAAAAATCTTCTGTTCATTACAAAAGTTCAGTACCTACCTACTCAAAGTACCTACTCAACCAAAATATATGGAACAAAGATATGGATATATGGATGATCCCGTAGTAAAAAATTGTTCCTCGTGACTCCTCTTGGCTCCATCCACGGCTCCTGGCTCCTGGTACCGCGGGTTCAGGTACGCAGAGCCTGTCTTCGGGGAACTACGGTTCACGACCCTCACAAATAATGTCTTAAGAAATGAATTATATAAGTAGTCAACATTTTTGATAGCTCAAGCTGTACGGAGACGGGAAAGCTTTTATCATATTTAGACCTATGTTCCTTGGGGAAAGTTGATCAGTTTAGCAGACTAACTCATATCTAAAATTTTCGCTAGCTTTAAGGCGACTACAACACCTAAATTACGATTTTATGATGCGTAGATAAGCATGACGCACTGCATTAAATCGAAGAAAAAAATACTACGGTAATATTCAGGACATAAACTAGATAAGTAGTTTGCTGAAAACATGATTCAGCACTTTTGGTTCAATAGAAAAAGCTCACAAAGTCACCTCTAAATAACAATATTGTGTATCTTTTAAGCTGTAAAAACGATAGTAAAATGCACACAGGAACTTGAATTTGCTATCAAAATGGTTGTGATTGAACACTCTCGATAAGTAGTTAACGCATTTTTCGATTTAAGCTGTTACCTTTCCACAAATCTCATTTTTCTAACTTTCGAACATGTTTTTACGCACGCACGCTTTCATAGTCCGTAAACTTCGTGTATCGACACTGTTCGCACTGCCGGCCCAGGCCTGTCGAGAGACGGAGATGGCACTATTCCTATGTGCGCTGCCTTTATCGGGTGCTGTAGTCGCCTTAAGTCATCCAATACGAATTTAATCTGTGGCCACAGAGTGTTTAACCAATAGAGGTGCAATCCAGAGCGATCAGTTTCTTACAACTCTTTGATTTTGCACAGACATTTGTAAGGCGGCACGAGGTCACGTCACGCCACTAGTTCCATCTCTCTCAAGCAGTATGGAACAAATGTTCCATACTTCATTTATTATTTCCAACCCATGAATGAATGAATGAGAACTATCCATGATGTATTCTCATTGAGGAAAATTTTGTTAAGGAAAACCGCTTTAAGTAATACTTACTGGGAAACCCGTTCAAATGTACAGGTTGTAATTGTGTGCATGGGCTTTAGCGTGAAGCGCCCGTAGCCCAGTGGTGCTCGATGATCTCAACCGATCAGTGAGGTTAAGCAACGTACACATAGGCCAGGAACCTGATGGTTGACCAAAGTGATAATTTATCACGAGCCTTTCCGTGCTTCGGAGAGCACGTTAAGCTGTTGGTCTCGGCTGTTGTCGATTGACTACATCAGTCGTTAAAACCAAGTCAGAGGCCATTTGGCGGTTTGAAAATTCTGACACCAGGGTTAGCCAGGTTTGCCACACACTTAATTATACTTCTACAAGATAAGAAGAAGCGTGTCTATTTGTTTGTGACCTTAAGAATCTCCAACTCATATACAGAAGACAGCAAAACGATGATTTTCTTCTGAAACTGAACAACTTTCCACAATCGGACTTGCGTTAATAAAGCAATCAGTCGATAGCACAAGTTGTATGGAGATGTAGATATTTATTAGTTTTAATAGGAACATTTGTGTTTCAAAGAGAGGGCCTTCCCCTCGGTGGGGACGTATATGAGCTGATAAAATAAAAACATCTGATAAGGGAACCAGATCGGATGAAATCATGGTAACACATTCCATCTCTCAAATATGCAGATTTCCTCAAGATGTACTGGTTCTGGCAGAATAATCACCGTCGCAGCAGCGTCCAGGACCCTTCACTGGCACAGTGCACACTCGAATAGATATTAAGTGCTGTAATGTTTTGTTTTTTGTTAACCATAACGTTTGTGTAACACTGTGTAGTGAATAAAGTGTTTATCCATCTAGATGTTTTCCCTCACCGTAAGAGTTATAATTTTGTAAATTTTGGACTCGCTTTTAGTTAAATTTGTTTCTAAGTAAGTATAACAAATAATTCGGAAAAACACCCGGGAAATAGTGTTTACTGAGTTTTGATTTTGTTTAATAATATTTTATATTATACGTAAGTCTATAAGGTATTTATCTATGGGCCTAGTTGTCACTTGCTTATTTAAAAGAAAAAAAAAAAGAAAAAAAAATGTTTAGTCAATAGTGAAACCTCAACTGGCTTGTTATCCGTGATGAACATAGGGTTTTCCCGAATTCCCACGGGAACGGACTCCCGGGCGGAAAGCTAGTTTTATTGTATATTAGTCTACATTAGAATAAGTAATGTGTGTAGTATAGCTGTATGCAAGGGCACTGCACCGATCGATGCTATACCTATTAGTTAATTATAGTAAAATAATAATAAAAATATGGTAAACTAAAAAAGCGTGTTGTTTACCCTGTCTTGTAGGGAGTAATACTCCGCCGTGTGGTGATCGGTTGAGAATAACACCACCCCATCTCTTTCCGTGGGAGTCGTAAGAGGCGACTAAGGAAACAAAAATGAGACCTGCCTTCCAGTAATCCATTTTAGGCAACGACACCTCAGTTTGGTTTTCAATCTGAGGTGGCGCCCTATGGTCTCATGCGGTGTGGTAGGCTCTGTAAAGGGTCGTCTGGTTCGCGACCACCCTCCTACCAAAGTCCGACGCCAAACAACTTGCTGTGTTCCGTCGGTGCGTGGGAGTACCAGTGCCTTAATTGGCATTTTCTAGGTTAACTCGCTTCATCGTCGACCTCATCTATGACCTTGGTCAAGATTAGGGTCAAGAGTTAACCCATCTCATATTTAAAAAAAAAAAAAATCAGTGTCATTTACCTAGGGGCAGCCACTAATGCTTTTGTCGCTTTGCGATTTGTTTTCGTTTCGACTTTCCTCGAACTTTCTGTGGAGCCCTCGGCTCTTGATTAGGTATTTCGCAAACTTCATTTGCGAATTTTGTTACTGTCTCTGGATGGTCTGTAACATGCACTGGTTTGGGCTCTTTAACAAGAAGCGCTCCTTCTGGTTTCCTTTTCGTATATCGCTTTCTTCTTCCCATAAAAGGGGACACCTTTCTTCCCGCCTTATCTGCGCTGTTTTCTGAAGAAAATTCCCTTTCTACGTCAGACGTTGATTTTTGATTTTTACGCATCTTTCCTAAGACAAATGAAGGGGTTCTCATCAAGTTCCCCAATTTAGATTTGGGCTCGTCATCTGGCCATTCCCTTGAAGAAAAGAGAAGAAGAAAGTTTAAATGTTATTAAAGAAAGAAAGAATGAAAGAAAGACAAATTTATTATAACGGACATCACAATACATATAAGAGGCAAGATTAAACAGTAAAACACGATCACGATACACTACATAAAGACAATAACAAATACAATAGCAAACTAGCTTTAGATCGCTATGTGTTGTAGAGTCCGAGACAAAGGGTCCTCAACTCAGCTATATGTTGTGACTCGGGAATCAGGATATGAGACCGCGAGCCACAACGCTGGTTTTCAATGAGTCCCATAACCAAGTGACGAACGAACGTCCATGGACGAGACAGAAATTTTTAGGAATAAATAAATATTGGTAATGAAAATGGAAAATACATATGTTACAAATAAATATAAATACATAATTAAACAGATGTGTCAATGTGGTGAAATAGTGCGTTGAGGTGTGTGTAAAGTGTGTGTGCACGATGCCAACAGGAGATTGCCTTAGAAGTGTGTATAGGTACCGTCAACAGCAACAAACTCGGCTATAGTTATGTCACATTAATTTGACGAATTTTTAAACATATCTCTACATAAGCACACTATCACTTTCACAACACATTACACAACACCGATCACACTCGCACTCGGCACACCTCGCAGGCGGTAGCTGAAAATCAGTGCTTTGTCGCATCCAGCGGCAAAATTGTCACTGAGCTACGGCCTGTTTCTGCAGCACATTTCCTTCTGTTTTATTTTATTTATGTAAGACTAATCATTTACTTGTTTTATTTTAATTCAATTTTTTTTTATATGCTTTAATTTTTAATTTCAATTCTTAAATCAATTAATTTAATATAATGTAGTAGTGTAAGTTTTTTTTTGTGTGCATACATAAACAATTCATTCATTCATTCATTCATTCACAGAAACCGTCATAACGAGATTCCGTAAAATCTAGTAGATTTATAAACATCATTAAATTAAATTATTGTAAAATTAGTTTGAAAAAAAATTAATTATAAATTTGTAAATACAATTATTATAATAAAATAATTATATTTGAAAATAAAACAATTAAACGATCATAAAATAATTATGTAATTTATATAATTATTATATCTCAAAATAATTAAAATAGTAAAATGTATAAAATATAAAATTTTATTGTAAGTAACATTAAAAAAAAGTAAAACGTTAAAATTAAAAATGTTTAAAAATTAAGTTAAAATAAAACTGAAACGATTTGGGCATCAAGAATGTGTCTTTTATATTTTATTTTAAAATTTTCCAATGTTTTAATATTCTGAAATGGTGGTGGCAAATCATTTCATATGCGAGCAGATGCAAATTTATAACTCCCGCGGAATGCTGTAGTGCGGTGTCTAGTAACTGGACGCACGAGTCAAGTAAGAACTGACGTCGCGAGACAATGTAAGCTTTTCGGCAAGATAGGGAGGTATTTTGAATTTAATAACACCAAATAAAAGACAAGCCAAATGCACTTTCTGTCTGTTAACCATTATCATTATCCCATTTCTATTTAAATACGTAGTGACGTGGGTACGCGGGGGGATGGAAAAACCAAATCTTGCACATGCGTTTTGTATGCGCTGGATCATCTATTACATCACAAGGTGATAGCAGTTGGCAATGAGTCAGACTTGTAATCCGAAGGTCGTGGGTTCAAATCCTGGTGCGGGCCTGTACCACTAAATTCGTCTTTTCGGATTTCTGTACGGATTTCTAATTATCACATGCTCAACGGAGAAGGAAAACATCGTGATGAGTTTCAGTTATTTATTCAGTAACAAAATTACATTTGTGTTTTATTTTTTTAAATTAATTTAACATTTATTTATTTAAATTAATGGAACCCACCCTTCCAAGAAAATTTTCGTAAGACGAGCGGTCCACCAACCCGCACTGGGCCAGCGTGGTGGACTATGGCCTAAATCCCCTTCATGTTTCGAAGGAAGGCCCGTGCCCCTCGGTGGGGACGTATATGGACTGGTAAAAAAAAAACATCGCAAACTATTTATCTAAGTATCTCAATTACACACATAAATACGCTCACGCCTGCAATCCCTAATGGGGTAGGCAGAACATCAGTGGTTCCAGAAAACCACTCAATGCCACGTTAGACACAAATGGTGAGGGTCATTAGATGGAACATGTTGTGTAATGGTGAGAGGTGGTCAGCCTTTCGCCCATGTTACAGCAAGACCCTCACGTCCCTTTTACTGATTTTTACAATATGCCTGGGAAGAGTAGGCAGCTGACACATTCTAAGTTTGTCTTTTACTCCCAGTCCAGCGTGGCAGTATTCTATCTCAATTCATTAATTTCAAAGAGAATAAAATATTTAAGTAGTTCTTTTAGTTATAATTTTAAAAAAGTATTACAAATACCAACATACATTTTCCACTCACCAAGAATAATAGAAAACTTTAAAGTGCCAGCCGACAACTCTTAGCCTTATCTTTTCCTAGGAGACGCGAGGTTTTTTTTTGTATAGTGGCACTTTGTGGTCAGCGTTTGGCCAATGACACGTTTATGATTTATGTACAATTAAAAGCGAGGAAACTTATAGAACACGGAAATAAATTAGGAAGGTAGGAACGGAATTTGGAAAAAAAAATCATTTTTTTAAGGATCAGGAAAGGAAAATAGGAATATGATACAAGGATGATTATATAGGATAGGAAATTTTACTATATCGTGGGCTTAGCCTGACAACATACAGGGTGACTTTTTAATCAGTAGGTACGCTTTTCTTACGGTGTCAGTAACGTTGATAGAACGTAAATAACGAGGAAAAATTTTTTTTCCAAAATTTTCTGATTTTCACACCAATTTTAACGTCCTAGAGCTTAGAGGATGAATTTTGTAAAACGCAGAAATACGGGTGTCACAAATTGTGTTGAAGAGTACTACTTATAACCAAATTTCAAGTCAATTGGTCAAGTGTCAAGTCGATGTTATTTTTTTTTCATACAAAAATTTTGATTTATTTTCATGCTTCAGACGATCCAGCTTGGAATTTTTATAGGAAACGATATAAAACAAAAAAATACGTAGTATAAATATAGGTTAAACTTCATAGTGGTGAACCTTACGATGTTTCATCAAATAACTCTCAGAATCTACGACAAATGTGACGTCACCGTGTTTCTAGAGCCACGTGATGCATTGCCTACCTAGACAGAGATAATTAGCGTGAATTTATGAACGGAGACGTACCCCTCAGTATACTGTTTCCGGAAGTTCATTTTGAGGCCGACGGCCAACATTTTCCCGCATCTCAGCAACAAGATGAAAAATACCCAGGAGACGAGGAGAATGAATCCAATTATAGCAGAGTAGTAGGTCGCAATTGCTGCTAACGAACGAGAAGTAGTTTTGGATGAAGAACCACCAGTACCAGTTGAGTTACCAGTATCCGGCACTGTATCTCCGGCACGCAGACTTATGCTATCCTGAAGCTCCTGAAATAGTATTTTGTATTTTATTGTATTGTAAAATCCATTATTGTACATCAAACAAAATAAGTAAGTAGGTACATTGGAATCAAAAGTTATACATATTGTAAAGAGGAAAGATTTGATTGTTTTTTTGTTTGCATCGACTAGGCTCCGAAACTACTAGACCGATTTGAAAAATTATTTCACCATTAGAATCCTACATTATCCGGGATGGACATAGGGTACATGATTTTCCCGAATTCCCACGGGAACGAAGTCCCGCGCGGGAAGCTAGTATTACATAAATTCAAGGTACAAATACGGACTTATCCCACAAGGGGATCTCTTCCAGTCAACCTACCAGAGAGCGAGAGGAATCATGATATGTAGGCGTACAAAAGGAAAATGATAAAGATTTTGCTTAGGTTACATTGCACCGGCGTCATCCTAAATGAGAACTTTCATCTAAAATCAATACTGACTTTCAGATGAAAGTCTTCATTTCTCGCTCTAACTCTTTCAATCGACCAATATTACAAACGGCCTCACATCAGGTTACCACATACGTGCAATTTTTAGAATTAGGCGACATTTTTTTTTATATTATAAGACTAGTATTCCGCCCGGGACTTCGTTTCCATGGGAATTAGGGAAAATTATGTAGCCTATGTCCATCGGGGATAATTTAGCTTTCAAATGATGAAAATTAAATAATTTTTCAGGACTAGTAGTTTCGGAGCCTATTAAATGCAAACAAACAATCAAATCTTTCCTCTTTATAATATCTATAGATAGTATAGATGGGTTAACAACTCTTGACCTCAATCTTGACCAAGGTCATAGATGAGGTCGACGATGGAGCGAGTTAACCCAGAAAATGCCTATTAAGGCATTGCATGGTACTCCTATGTACCGCTGGAACACAGCAAGCTGTTTGGCGTCGGACTTTGGTAGGAGGTAAACATATCTACGATAAAAAGGGGTTAAATGCAACGAAAATGGGGTAACCTGATTCTCTGGCCCCTGTGCAATTCAGAGCAACCCGCATTTTTTGCTAACATGTCATCATCGTATTAACTTCAAGACGCCCGTACATATCCACTACTGTACCTAGACTTTTAAGACCTCAACATTGATTAAATAAATAATCGCTACACACTCAAAGGCCCACACTAAGATTTTCCCTTGTGTCGTGGGTCTCTCGGAACACACATAAAGACACACACAGACACTCATGGGTACAAACAAATATCTGCTTTTTACACAAATATTTGCCCCGACTAGGATTCGAACCCAGGATCCGTCGATCAAAAGGCAGCGCCACTACCACTTCAAACCGGCCGTCAATGACCGACGATGACCTGTCAATGGGCTGATGGTGACCTGGTATAATGAAGGGGTTCTACCACGCTTCCTCAATGCGGGCTTAGGCACCTGTTATTTCTAGCCTCGTATGTACATTCTTAATGTGTTTAATTAATTAATTTGCCAAAACAAAACATTACAAATGACCGACAAACAACATGCGAAATGGTTCGTGCTTTGAGGGTAAAAGAAAATATTTTCGGAAAACCTGCACATCGAAGGTAAAAATTTAAAAATTATATGGCCGTAATTCAAAAAGTTTATGGAGTAAAATATAAGAATCATAATGAATCCTATCGAGTCTCAATATTTTTATATTTTTTAATATTTTTATTTCTTTAAGAACACAAAGTTTGCACAAGTGGCATGAATGTTGGATGGCAGTCGCTGCCCTGTAACTACCCAATCTGCCAAATAGCAACACGTCATAGTTGTATTTAGGACTGCACCTTTGCGAATAGGCGTAGAGTCAGTAGGGTCAATAGAACGATTGCGTATGTATGTATTTAAATCCTTTTATGTTTGTTTGTATGTATTTCATGTAATCTTGACTTGTTTAAGTGGCATCCTGAATGTCCTATAAAATAAAGTTTTTTTCTATTCTATTCTATTCTATCGTGCCCAACTGTGGGATAAAATGTTGCTTATGTCCTTTCCCAGGCTCCAATCTATCTCTGTACCAAATTTCATCAAAATCGGTTCAGTAGTTTAGGCGTGAAAGACGGATAGACAGATAGACGTAAGGAAGTAAGGATTAGTAAGGATTTAGATTTAAAGGTTAATTGTGCACGTCTGTCTTTAATTCTTCTACGCCTCTCACTGTCCCAGGTCTGCTGGAAGAAATTTCTTAAAGAAATAAGCTGTGCCTTTTGTGTTCGTTTTTCTATTTGTCTGTATAAATGTTTGTAATTTTTCCTGTGTACAACAAACAAAAAAAACACGTCGATAGGAAATGAGAGAAAGCACTAGAAAGGATGATCTTACAATCAAATTGAAGGTAAGGTGGAACGGCATACATGCGGGACAATTGGCGCCAAAACAGGTGATGTTGGTACCGCTCTGCTTGCAGTCGTGGTAGTAAGAGGCGAAACACGAGTTGCCGATTACGTATCCACCTTAAACAAACAAGAGGAAAGAAAGTTCAATAACAACAACTTAATCATCTACTTAGTTACAATGATTCAAAATGAACGGGTGTTTTATTTTTTAATAGACATAGGCTTTCCTAAGGGCCTGTCCATAGCTAGGAGTGCTGCGAAAAGCGAATTCTGCCTCCATTGCTTGCAGCGCGCAGTATAGGTTTTTTCTGGATGTTTTCTACATCCTCGACCATATCTTTGCCCTTGAGTTAGATTGTGGTCAAGAGCGAACGCAGTATTAATAGAAAAAGATTACTCTGACGCACGCCACAACTACAAGCAATAGAGACCCCTTTTCCCAGCCGCCGCTGTTGTGTGGCTCCAAGCTGTCGTCAATCCTTAAGAATCTCCACATTTGCATTGATTGCCTACAGGGCGACCCGCATCCAAAGCTTCCCATGACCTTTATCAATCTGACTTCTGCAGGTGGGCATTTATACGTCAATATTTTTGGTGTACGGAGCGTCACTTAGGTACGACGCACAGAATGATGGTTCTACCACTAGCCCGACGGTGAAGTGATATCGTCAAATCGACGGGATCTCAATGGATGAGGATGTTGTTAAAGAATTGTGGAGATTAGCTCAATGTAAGAAGAGGAGGAAGAAGAGGCAGGATAGGCCAGATAATTAAAATGAAAGAATGAAGAAAAAATACTTACCGGTAAAGATTCGCTTTGAGAATTCTTTCGGATGATATAAATACTCGAGCGTGATTATCCGTGTTGCGGCGGTGGGAAGCAACTCCAAGTGGCGCTCCTCGTTAGTGTTGTTCGGGAATAGAGGGCAGTCGAAGTCTTTTCCTAAAATATTGACGAAAAACCTGAGCATGAGGTGATTTCCTGCCTCAATTTCAGGCCCATCACATCACATGGGTAAGATCGATTCTAATCTCTGAATGAAATAAACTAGATTAAAATTAAAAATACTTTATCTCGGTACAAAACAGACATCACTTAAAAAACACAGAAGACACTTAACAGAGACAAAATCTTTAAAAATTAAAGATACGATTACAAACTTGCAAACATTAAAAAAACGGGCAAGTGCGAGTCGGACTCTATAATTTCTTTATTTGTAATTTCAAGGGTTCCATACCGTTAATTATAAAACCGGCCAAGTGCGAGTCAGACTCTATAAAAACCATTATCTCTATATAATCACGTTTTGTTGTATGGGAGCCCCTTTAAATATTTGTTTTATTCTGATTTTAGTATTGTTATAGGGCACATAGAAATATTTACATTATCTGCGAAAATTTCAACTGTCTAACTATCACGGTTCATGAGATACAGCCTGGTGACAGACGGACAGACAGACGGACGGACAACGGAGCCTTAGTAATAGGGTCTCGTTTTTTTTCTTTTGGTACGGAACCCTAAAACGGTGCCGCCTGTGTTGCACAGACGAAATGAACGCTGGCTCAGCATAATGCTACAGTATGTAATGTACCTGCAGCTAGAGCACGATATGTTCGTGCGCGTAATGCGCCGCGGTTCTAGGACAAAATTTCAACATTGACAACGGCATAGGGCGAGCTGGCCTTTGCGCGGGGCCCTCGCGCAATCAAAGTGAAGTTTCACCGTCAGCAGAGTGGCGTGCCACGCGAGTTTGTCGCGCATCATGCTCGAGCTGCTGTAGCGTTAATATTCTGCCAGGCCCTACTAACTGCAATGGTCCCAGATAAGTGGACTGATCACCCGCCTGTGCTTGGCGGGCGTCCCCTCTTTAGATAAGTGACTGTCACCGCCGCTGCGACACTCACGCCGTATGTTAGGCTTTGTGTATGTGGGAGTGTAAACTATTTAATCCGTTTCGAAGCTAGACCTTTATCATTGTGAAACTCGCCCCTTCAATGTCCTAACCTAGCATTTATTCCACACCTACGGTTTCCCTCGTTTCGTGGGTGTCTTGGAATGTATACAGAGACTGAAACACCCACACACGAGAAGAACAAAGAACAACCGATTCTTACTAATAGCGCACTGTATTAGAAAAAAAATATTTTTTCTCAACTAACTTTCCATCTGCGACTTCTACATCCGTTTAACTATCTCTGTGCAAAAAATTACACCGTCAATGCTTTGTGACACGAATAGATCTGTAGCCCGGGGACATTTACTAAAAAGTTTACCCTTCGTCTTTGTGAAATTATTATAAATTTCGCCATTTTATATACTAAAAGTGAGGTCTTAATGACCGTAACCCACCGTAACCATATGTAGTGATAAGTTAAAAAATCTCTTAAATCAAAAAGTGATTTTTTTTTGAGTTACCGTTTCAAAACCGGCCACAGAAATCATCTTTAAATAGGTATATGGTTTGTTCAGAGGGCCTTTTAACAGATATATATGTTACAGTTAAAACTAGTTAGTAGTTAGAACGCGTTTTTCCTAGTTAGAACTAGTTTTTACTTGGTGCCTTTGTTAAAACTAGAATTGACTAATGTCTGAATCAAATATCAGTTAAAACTAGTTTCTGCAAGACAAAACGCGTTTTCCCGAAGCGAGTCAGTTAAAACTGTTCCGACCGAGGTTAGAGTTCATCATACCTTATTCTGATTGGCTTGAGGTTATGTTGTGGGTTATGTAGTTGTTGTGCTTACCGTTTAACGCAACCAAAGTCTTTTCTGGCACTTCGCCGGCCGCTGCCGCGGCACGCTCGCTTCGCTCGCTCGGCTCGTGCGTTGGGGGTCCCAGTTCTAACCTAACCCTTAACGGATTGGTTAGGCTAGGCTACTAACAAACCTAACCTACAGTTTCTGCCCCGATATAATCTCCGCGGGGGGGCTTCGCTCGCTCGGCTCGTGCGTTGGGGGTCGCAGTTCTAACCTAACCTAACCTAACCTACAGTTTCTGCCCCGATATAATCTCCACGGGGGGGAGTTTTAACTATAGCTAGTTTTAACTATAGCTCGATGTGACAACTAGTTTTATCTGAAAATCAAATATGTCAGTGGTAAATTCTAGTTTTATTTCTAGTTTTAACAAAGGCACCAAGTAAAAACTAGTTCTAACTAGGAAAAACGCGTTCTAACTACTAACTAGTTTTAACTGTAACATATACATTTGAAACGGTAACTCAAAAATGTAAAAAAAACACAAAATATGGTTACGGCGGGTTACGGTCATTAAGATCTCACTTTTATATGTATAAAATGGCGAAATCTATAATAATTTCACAAAGACAAACGATAACCTTTTTAGTAATAAAATAAGTATGTTCCCTGGGCTACAGATCTAGAAAGAAAGACCAATAAACACACATTATTACTATTAGTAATGATGAAAGAGGATGGATGCAAATAAAAAAAAAATGGAAATAAAGTAAAGTCAACGAACGATGCTTATAAAGTGAGTAGATCTTCACTTGCACCATGATTGGACTAAGGCGCACCAATTTACACGCTGCAAAATCCGTTGTAAAGTTCCCTTTGATCACTGTGGGGAGGCTGACGTTTTCGACGTAGTTAGCGTTATTCACAATCATGGGAAAGTAGATTTTTTTGTATCCTGAAACCAAATTTTTACTTTACTGCGTATTCTTCTCAATGAGTATCAATACAATCATATACTTACATCATTTATTTTTGTTTCTTCAAAAATATAACATTTTATAGAGGACAATTATGAGTTTCGAAGTTATAACAATATAAAGTTATAACGGTTAAGTACATAATAATGATTGAAGTTAATAAGTTGAAGTTAAGTTAGTTGAATGTTGATGTAGGTATGAGCGCAGGAGAAAGTCGATCACAACCGTTAGTTTATTGTTATAAGTGTAAAACTACATTTTTGTAGTTATGGCGACCTCTTACTCCAAGTTAAAAATGCACTCTGTCTTTATTTTGTAAGAATAGAAAAATGCTGCGTTCGGTTGAGTGTAAATGTCGGTCAATTGGTACGTGCGACCGCACTGCGTATGTGAGCTATTTAAGTTGTAAATGTATGGTGTTGAACTATACAGTAGATGTGTGCTGTAGTGACAAAAAATTGCTCCAACTCAGCATTGTGCTCTATCTTTAGGGAAAGGAGTTTTGGAGCCGCTTCTTTCGACAAATGGCGGTTCGAGATTCTGCCAATGTATGTCCAGGTGTCATTGAGTAAGTGTAATATCTAGCATTTTCTGCAAATTATGGCGTTCACGTGTAGACCGTCCGCCACAAAATATGCACAGACCAGAAAACGAATAAAGTACATTTAATGCTATGCTAACCGTTATTTGCGGAAATTGATATATATTGTCATTAAGCATGGGTTTCCTTGCTATAAGACCTAATTGTATTTATTAATTATCCTTCTACTTGTCATGTTATACTCTGAGCTGCAGTTTCCATCTCAACCGTGAATCCAGCCCATGAATCATTAATTCAATGACAGCGTTACTATTTACTAACCACTACATCATAACATAACCGCCCGACCGCGCTCCACTTAAAATCTTATTTTCACTTAATCAAATTAGCACTAATTAGCAAAAATATGCCCTTACCAGATAATACAAGAGTACCAGCGTCGTCCTCACATTGCAAATGGTAAATTTTTTCAGGTTCGTCACTAGAATCCTGAGACTCATCAGCGTTATTTTCAGTAGCTTTTTCAAATTCTTCAGCATCAATTTCTTGCAGTTTTTTAGCCGCTACGTGTTTGTATGTTATTGGACCATCATTTGATCTATCATCTTCAGTACTATCCACTTCATCTACAAATGTAGATTTTATAAGTGGTGTTGTTGGCGTCGTTGATTGATTATTATCTGAACCTACTTTAGTGTTACTGGTGATAATTTCTTCATAAAAACCACCAGTTATTTCTTCAATCACAAATTCTTGATAATTTCCTTTATTTTGAGCTATTGATTCCCCATCAACTTCTTTTATTTGTGTAGTTACATTGTCATCTTCGTAATATTCGAGTTCTACTGTGAACGATGTGGTGATGCCTTGGTTAATTGATTTTGTTTCATCGACGTATTTTTCATTACCCTCTTTTGCGGTTTCGATTTGAGGAGCACCTGAAACTGTTTATTAACTGCCAAGTTCGAGATTTATCACTAACTCTTTGTCTCTGTCGCTTTGTCTCTTTCACATTTGAAGAACGCCTGCATATAGGATCTCCTCCGATTTCCTTAGGTTACAAAAAATTATACAAACACATACATAACATGGGACTCAGAGTGACAAAGTAATGTATTCGTATTCGTATACGTTTCGTCACAAAGCTGACGAAACGTATACGAAGCTGCAGCGCATTATAAAAGTAATAAAAATAAGATTTGGAGAGTAAAATGTCTCATTGATATTACATTTAAGTGACCCTACTAACAGGGGACCTAACCTGACCAGAGTAGATCATGGTAACACATTCAGTCTCTTGAATGCGCAGAACTTCTGATGACGTTTGGTCACAGGGTCGTGGTGACACGAGCAAGAGCAATTATTAGTGTTCAACGAATGTACATATCTCAAACAAAGTCATGGTAGCATTGAAGTCCTCCCAAAAATATAAGTAATGTCTTCTCAACTGGTGATAAAGCTTAAATTGGACTTATTTTGATGTCTATGAATTGGATCTAATTTGTTTGAAGCAGTGTGCGTACCTGCATTGATATAAAGTAATACCACAATAACTAATCCTAAAATATCGTTACTCAGCATTTGAGCTGTTTCAGCCCAATTTATCGTAACACCAATTACATTCTTCAGGTAATTTTGATAACCACCAAAGTTATCAGTTCAGCTGACTCTAAATGTTTAAAATTTTCACATAGTAAATATAGTAATTTAAAAAACAACAATAACAAATTCATTCACAAAGTGGTAAACATTTCTAAAACCATTTTTAATCAAATGACAGTTTTTCATAGACAAAATTGATCCAAGACTGCAGAAACTTCAAAAAGTTTATAAAACACTCAACTCGTGTAAATTATTTATAATGTGTTTAGCTAAGCCCTTGGGTTGTATGAATAGGTAATTAATCATTGAATAGTAATCAATCTACATATAACTACGAACATGGCTGTTGTCACATAAAATACCTATCCAACTATAGCAAACTTTTGAAACTTTCACGTTCGTTATTGGACGGGACGGATGCAAGTTTCAGTACAAAAACTACACTCCTTAATAACTAATAACAATAACACAGTCAGTTATAATAATACTAATGATAGAGCAGCTAATCGAAAAGATTTCTAGCGACCTTAAGAAAATAGATTAGTATCGCCATCTATTTATTTTGCCAGGGCTGTGGCCAGGGTTAGCCAAGTTCGGCACACATTTAACTAAACTATACCTACACGATAAGAAGAAAAAAATATTTTGTTTCGCCAGCACACACATACATTTTAAATTAAAGTCTCAGTAAAACTATAACAACTAACAATGCCAACATTTTTCTACGTCTATAATGATGCATTCAAAAAAACTATTCCAGCTCAAACTTAGCATTGTGCTGCTTGGATGGAGAGCGCTGGCATTCTGCTAGTGCTGCAGTTATGGAGTACTTCCCGTTAAGCAGCCATATCAGTACTACGAGTACCAACAAAGTACTACTATATCCACTGCAATTTTAGCGATTGAGAGTGAAATAGAGGTGACATTCAGAAATAAAATGTTAGAGAAATTTTAGTTTATTGGTACTGTCTACATTTTCAAAAGAATTATTGTTGACGAGTTTTAGAAACAGTATTTACAAAAAACATTATTACAGAATATTGCGAAAGCAGTAAAGTGTTTATGCTTATGTTAAGATTGCTTATTCAATAAAATTTTATCACTTTTATATTACTAGTCTTTTTACTGGTTTTTAAATCCTTTTCAATTTCATCGGCTGATTTAGTGAACTTTTCAGCTAGGAATGGATATCCTACAAATTCGATGGATCTTCCGGGATGCACTGTAGTTTCATCGCGCCTTTTGTTGTTTGTTTCATTATCGTTGTCTGAATTGCTAAATTCAGCGTATATCGCCAAACGTTTTTCTGAACGTGGAATTGGTTTTTCCGGATTTGAATAAAAGTTACGTCGGAAAAATCGGTTCTTGCTAAATCGTTCAGATATCATTTTACCGAAGGCATTTTGGTGTGGCTTTG
Source organism: Aproaerema taeniolella (assembly GCA_949987775.1). Lineage (NCBI taxonomy): Eukaryota > Metazoa > Arthropoda > Insecta > Lepidoptera > Gelechiidae > Aproaerema > Aproaerema taeniolella. Next base: position 279,286 of record OX465268.1, on the reverse strand, counting down.
TCGAATCTGTAAAAAAGGAGAAAACATTCTTGTTAACTGTGCTATTAAATTTTATCTAAGCATTAATTTAAATATATACGCATCAACACGGTCTAGGGATATTGCACGATTTTTCATACAAAATAGGTCTGTTTGAGAAGCTATAAAAACATATTCGAGATACATGGAGGGCTATAATTTTCAGACGAGCAAGAGCTAAACCTGAATTTTAAATTATAGCGCTCCATATAACTCGAGTACACTTTTATAGCTTCTCAAACAGACCTCTTTTGTATGAAAAATCGTGCGATATCCTCAGAACGTGTTGATGTGTGTATATTAGAGTGCGCCTGAGTCTTTATTGAATATTCGGAATCCGTTGCTTTCCCTATTTACATTACATAAGAAACCATTAAGAGAAAATTCACCTTTCTAGGTCCAAGACTTTGGACTGGGAGTTCAATGTTCCTGAGGCGGAGAGTAAAAATACTTTACTTTTCATAGTAAAAAACATTTGCCTTCCGCCCCAAATTCTCTCAGGAATTTTGTAAATTACAAAAATCTTTTAGCAGTCCTATGTGCCATTCTAATGTATACTTTTTCTAAACGGTTTTATTTAGCTTGACCTGTTTGATTATTTATTTGGGTCAAATCTAGTAATTGAAATTTGACCCTCTTCCTGTTGATGGATTGATCTGAAATTTGGTACAAACCTTTAATTCTGATGACAATACAATTTAATACATTCACTATCATTATAAATTCAATATGGCCGCCGCTACAAAATGGCGGATTACATATTTTATCACTACTTCCTCAATATGGGTATCAAACGAAAGGGTTTGATTAGTGGAATAGAGATCTTTATGAAAATAAAATGAAAATCCAATATGGCCGCCAATAAAACTGCAGGTAATTTTTTTTTCAAAACCCCTTCAATATGGTTATCAAATAAAAGATCTTTACTAGTAGTATAGATAACTGCGAAAAAAAAATTGAAATCCAATATAGCCGCTAACAAATGGCAGTTGATTTTTTTTCACTACCCCTTCGATATGGGTATCAAATGAAAGGGCTTGAGTAAAATAATACTGTAACACCTATGCTTCAGCAAATTAGTTTTTGGTTTTCAAAATTAAAAAATACTTAAAACTTAAAAATAAAAAATGAGTAAAAAAATGTTTAAGCTAAACGGTTTTATTGAAAATAAAGTGAACTAAAAGCTAAAAAAAAAAATGGTTCGGTAGATCCTGGGTACCAATCAACACACCACTCTCCTCATCAATTTGTGGCATTGATCAGACAAAAAAATAAAATCGTTGGGCGCGTGTGAAACTATCAAGTCAACCTATTTACATATCTACGCAGGTTCCGCGCGCCCAACGATTATATTTTTTTGACTGATCAATGCCCTAGATTGATGAGGGGAGTGGTTTGATGACTGGTTCTTCCAGTCATCAACCACTCCCCAGGATCTACCGAATTATTTTTTAGCTTTTAATACACTTTACAATGTACATTATATCTCTTGCTCTGTAAGTAGTCACTTACTTCCCTGAATGCCGGGGTGTATGGATATCATTACAGCATAGGTTTTGGAATTTGAAAAAAGAACTGTCATACTCAATACTGCAAGAAGAATATTTTTAAAAAGTTACTTTTTTTTTCTCGGTATCGATTATTTACTCGAATCGGAATCGAGACAATTTATATAAGAATAAAATTTATGAAGATTTTATTTTTAATATCGAACTATTTGTTTCGCAGTCACATCGTATGTTAGTTAAAATCGATTTAAAAATCAAACTGGCCAGCACGATTTGACGCGCTTGCGTGCCATAAAATCGTGAAGAGTAAAAAAGGCAGTCGACTAGCTAGGCGCGAAATTTTAATTAAATACACATGTTTCTCTTTAATAAATGTTCATAGAAACCTGCTTTCTTGTTTTTTTACTTACCTCACAATCGATATGTAAAGCAGAGTGTTTATCTCGGGTGTAAGCATCAATTGCATACTCGGGCCAAAAACCTCGTATGCAATTGATGTCATACAGCCCTTGGTTAACAATCTACTATTATTTTCAATAAAACCGTTTAACTTGAATTTTTTATACAATTTTTTTTATTGATTGTAAGGTTTAATCGAAAGAACATCTAAACATCACTGTAAAAATTTTTCCTCAAAAAATTTCGTTTTCAATGTAAGTCGGATTAAGATTGATTTAACTATAATATCTCTGCTTAACCAAAATATAAGAGATCGTAGCCCAGTGGCTCTCGCTGATCTCAACCGATCAGTAAGGTTAAGCAATGTACACAGGGGCAGGTAACCTGATGGGTGACCAAAGAGGCAATTTATCACGAGCGTTTCCGTGCTTCGGAGGGCACGTTAAGCTGTCGGTCCCGGCTGTTGTCGATTGACTATACAGGGTGTCCCACGGCTATGCCACATGGAGGGAAACTACCTTAATTATTATAGATGGGACATTGTACTGAAAGAAGACTTCATTTTAATTTTAAAAACAATTTAAACTGCATTCATACATTTTTAAATAATTGCCTGGTTGAACCGGGAATCGAACCCGGTACACGAAAAAACAAATAATTCTGTAGTTTTATCATACCGATCGGAAGGTTTCATCATAAGAATTATTTTTTGTTAAGTAACAAATTGTGCGGTTTGAAAACTGTGACACCAGGGTTAGATAAGAAGAAGAAGACCAAAATATTTTCTCAAGTTCATTCTTAGTTTTAAAACATTATAATTCAAAAATATACAGGGCTTTAGGTAAATCTCTTTCAAACTCTCGGGTGGTTAATCAGTCCATGAAACTAAACAACTTTCCCAAGGAACATAGGTCAAAATACGAAAAAAAAAATTTGAGTTCCCATACAAACATTATCAGCATATAGCGCATTTTGTATGGGATATCAAAATTTTTTTTTTCTTGATTCCCTGTTCTGTGAGTAATATTGTGGTAATCTTAAGTTTAATTACATTAATTAGCGGTGATAGCCCAGTTGATAATGAGTTAGACTTGTAATCGTATTCATTTTCGAAAGACAAAGCGGTCCACCAACCCGCATTGGGCCAGCGTAGTGGACTACGGCCTTTCCCCGTGCCCCTCGGTGGGGACGTTTATGGTCTGGTAAAAAAAAATTAACATTACCAGAAACAGTAGCTTCTAATTTCGACAGCGCATAAGTTTTGCCGTTTCCCTTAGCTAGGAAAACTGATGAATCTCTTTGCTCATTCGGGGCTTCTTCGTCTTCATTTTCTTCAAGCTGCATATCTTCTTTTGAATCACTGTAGAATGCTCTACAGTCTTTGCATATGGCGCGGTGTCTTTCAAAGTCATAAAGATCTCGTTCATCTATAATATTGGTAGCTTCGTCAGTGATATGCCTGTGCTTTTGTAAATCTTTTGTGTCCATGCCCTTGTGAAAATACGCATCTGGAATTGCTAAACGTGGACATAATAGTAAAATATAATAGGTACTGAACATAAAATAAATAACACTATACCAAAAAGCCCCTCTTTAAATGTCCAGTTCCCATATGATGAGACAAAGTGGAGAAATCATCATTCCAATATAGTGCTGTACGATACAAATACATTAATAAGAGTTTACATTGGAACGTATGCTAGTGATCTAACTCGTATGTCACACTAACGTCAGTCGATAAGGTTGATACGATGTCCTTTTTCTACGTGCATTTCGTTGGGGTTTCCTTAGAAAACATTACAAATACAGACACAATACAAAACTAACAACAAAATCTACTTTGCTTACATTTGCTTACACCCATTCGCGAAACGAACACAGAATACATTTTTATAGAAATCGTCAGTCATCAAAATAAGATGGTGAATGCGTGTGTATGCTGTACTGGGAGTGAAAGAAAAACCTAGAAAGTGCCAGCTACCTACTCTTCCCAGGTATAGGTACATTATAAGCCTGTAAGTGGGATGCGAGGGTTTTTGCTGTATAATGGGCGAAAAGCTGACCACCTCTCACCATTACGCAACTTGTTCCATTTGATAACCCTCACAATTCGTTTCAAACGTATTTCCACAATAAATAGGTACATTGATTGGTTGACGTGACATCTATTGGTTCTAGAACCACTGATGCTCTGCCTACCTCGTTATAGAGATTATGCGCGTAAGCGTATGTATGTATGTATGAATGAGAAAGCGATACCGCAAAAATTAGCAGCAAGAAGCTAATAAAGCTTCTTTCTTTCTAATAGAGTAATTCAGAAAGTACCTGCTGCGGAATTGCCGAACCTCCTCCTTTGGGTCATGGCTACCTGGGCGGATTGGAACTGGCAAGCTGAAACAGTCAAGTGTATCGTCGACATTAGTCATTCATTATACAACCCCAGGCATCTCCACGGATAAACTTTAGATTACGAACCTACGAGTTGTGCATTCCCGATTTTTTTGGAGAAAGGTCTATACCTAGGTAGACTCTATGCAGAATTTCAGCTTCAGGAGATGCCTAGTTTTTGAGAAAAAAAATCTAGGAATCTAGGAAATTTTCATACGGAATGCCCAACTCGTGGGTCCGTAATCTAAAGTTTTACCCTTTGTTACCCGTTGCGCGCTTGTTTACGCGCCGTGCAATACAAATCCTGCACACACGGGTGTGCATAAATCGCGCGAGGGTTTTAACGAAAGACTTGGAGAAAATTGCTAAATATTTCATTCATGTACAATAGATTTTGGAGATTTCTCCTAAGATGACTCTTTGACCACACTTTTGCATTGAAAAATATGAAAACTTACCTGCGAGGAGGAGGATTACAAAATACGAGTAGGTCATGTTGGTGCCTGTATGTTGAATGGTTTATTAGTTTACTGTTCCATATGCTTGGGTTTGTTTGTCTGTTATTGCATTTTGGTGATTAGATCATTTCGAAGGCATCTTAGTCGGATTTGTTATTTAGATGGAGTTTTTAATTAATTTCCATCTTTAATTTCTCGTGATCTGCTCATGATTGCGGTATAGATGTTATAGTCCGTAAGCCCGCTCCAAAGTCATTATAATATGACGTCACGATAAAATGCATGGCACATTGTTGGAAAAGCTATAAAAATCTATAATTAACTGGATTTGCACTCTGAATTGGCCGGAAGTGTCAAAGGTTTCGAAAAAAATATGTATACCTATGTTATTCGTGGCAGGAGGTTAGCCTTTAAAAAAGCAAACATAAGAAGTCAAAAATATCCTTCGATCAACTATAGAAAACTAGATACACAGTCCCATACAAAATGAAATTTAAAAGTGTCCTAACTACAATACGTACTTAGATAGTTGTATACCACTTCATGTATTATGAAACAGTTCTAAAGTGTCAAACATTTTAATCTAATTTAAACCTTAACGTAATATTATAAGGTCGAAAATAAATTCTGTTCAATTTGTAAAATACCACTTTTGGTTTTGAACAAAGGATAACGTAAGACAATTTGATGACACTGGCTGTCACGTAGAACATGGTAGGACTGGAGTTGCCTTTGTTAATTTTAAAAATATATTAGTTGGGTCGATTTCACATAAAAAAATCTTCGTACAAACTTTTTAACAAATTCGAAATGCTACGAAATGGTGTGGTTTTCTTTTTAACCCCTGATTGTGTTGTGTATGTATAGGAACATCATAGCTCTTAAACTGATGATGTTAGTTAATGGTGCAGTCTATTTTATTCGAAAGCTTCTTCTTGCGCTGGATTTCAGATATGATTTATCAAAATTGGTTCAGCCGTTTACTTTTATGTTAGTTTTTATGGTTTTTTATTATTAAAAAAATCACATTTATTTCAAATTAACCGACGATTAATATACATTACAATTGATAATCACAGCCGCCGCCGTTCTTCTTAATTATTGCTTATAAACATAATATTCTATGCTTATTTTTTTATGAAATATTAAATAACTTATAAAAAAAGAAAAGAACTGTGTCTTTCCCGATTACACATATATTATGTTTTGCTTATTTAAAACTTAGTATAATTTTTTGAACAGAAATGACCTATTGAGATTTAAGAGAGTAAATTAGCTATGAAACTAAATAGATATTTAAGTACAAAAAATAATTTATTTAAAAAAAGCAACAAACTCAAAAAAATAAACATTTGTCTTCTTCGCTGTCATCATCTTTGTCCTGAAGATGAAACATATTTTATTTTATTTTATTCAATACAAGAAACTCCAAATCAAAAGTGATAAAAAGGTACATACTATTTGAGGTGCAGCTGTTTTGTGTAACCTTTTGACTCCTTTTATAATGACATACGAGTCACTTTCAAAAAAATGCATGGAGCAAAAGACACTACTTTGCGACGGCTGAAAAATATCTTCACATCTTTGACGTGCCATCACGGATGTCCATTGTCCACATCGCACAGGATCTCTAGGAAAACTAAAAATCCAATAAAACTTTATGTTTTTTGGATTGTCACGCACGTTAAATTTTTTATTAATTCAATTTTATATGATTAATGGTTTTGCCATAATACCTTTAATGTAAGTATAGAAAACAGAATTAATATATATACTCTTTACACTTAAATTTTATAACCCAGATGAAAATGAAAAAAAACAATAGAAAAAAAAACAGCGTCTCTATTTGTTTTAGAACAGAGTCACTGCATAACCCGAACAAATGATGTTGAAATACAACGGTAAGGATTTGTAAGTTCGGCTAGTGTCTATTCAATTTAAAGGGTTATACTCTCGCCGAATGTTATTAAATTAAACTAAAAAAATGTTTTATAACCTTTTCTTGGCCAAATACCAATATAATTTCAATTCACATATAATAATTACAAAACTACTTATTTAAAAAATGTCATTCCATATTCCTTTAATGTTCTGGAGGTGTGATTTTTACAATTTTTCACTGCGCACTGAGGCATGGTTACTTTCGGAACGAACGAATGCTACTAAACGAAAAGACAACCCAAAACGTCAAGTGGGTGATCATTTAGTGAGGGAACTTTTTTGTTGTGGATTGTGTATCTAGTTCTTTATAGTTGATCGAAGAAAATATCTGATAGAAAAAATTTGTAATGTAGGGCCCGACGTATAATTAAACTCGTGGCAGTCTAACTAGTCCCTACGGAAAATTCGGGGTGTAAAATGGATTTTGCTTGATTTCTAGCTTCTTAAAGCATTTTCGACCGCGTGCTAAGTATTTTATCGTGATGGCATATGATGTAGTAAAAATTGGAGCGGGCTTTAGGACTATTGGGTGCAAGTTGAGTGTTTGAAATTGTTTGACAAGCATTGACAACTTCATTGTATTTTCTTCTTATTTTTTGCAGAGTCTATTCCACGGAGAAAACTGAAATCCTAGAGAATCTTACCTTTGTGATTCTATGGCTTCGTTCACCTAGGATATGAAAATTAAGATTAAATTCCTGACAATATTGGGAATCGGATGTTATGAGACGATTGTATTAACTTTAATTTATGCTTATTCTTCTAAAACAATTATTCTTCTAAAACAAGCCATTTTGAACACATTACGAAAAATCAAACACTTGCGTGGTGCAAAGGGGATTTAAATCACTGCGTTTACACCAAGTTTAACATACATTCCTAGGATTACGAAAATTTAATGAACATGAGTTGAGAATGCTACATAGCAAAGTAGTGATAACCTTTCGCCCACAGTACAGCAAAACCCTCACATCCCAATTACTAAAATGCCTGGAAAGAGCAGCTGGCACATTCTAAGTTTTCATTCAGTCAATCCAGCATGGAAATACATACTCGTATCGTATGTAAAATGTCATACTTTGCATCAAATAGTTCTGAATTTTGTGACACTATCTATCCCAAAAGATCTGCATGAGTGTGTGTTTGAATGTCACATTTCATGTTGTTTATTACGAGTATCTCATAGATAATTAAAAGCATATTTGCTTAATGAAGCTGTACGTCCACGCCCAAGCTTTACAATTTAGCACTTTACCAGACATATGTATGTATTACCTACTTGTAAATGTAATTCTGAACTGGTTATTTGTGTACGTTTTAGTAACTAAATAAATAAATGTAAGAAAAACAAGTAGTTACAACAATTTTCCTTTTTTATTAATATTAGGTACAATTTCCACCATGGTCCTTTTATTAAAAAGCTTCCTGATCTTCTTCAGCCTCATGCGTGGTTTGGGAGTTGTCTGGCGGGTTGTGCTCTCCGTCTTGTCTTCTAGCAGCACGTAGTACTTCCCGCTCCGCGCGTTCATTGGGTACAAGTCCTCCCACACTTGAAACCGATCTTCTTTCATGTTCCTGGGGGTTTGCCGATAAAAAAAAAGAATCAGGAGTGGTACCAAATGCCACATAAAAAATTTCAAGCCATAACAATCGATAAATTAAGACGATTATGGTTGTTTGGTACCTAGAGATGAAATCGTACAAAACGGAGTAGGTATAGACGCGTTTACTCCACTGAAAAAAGCGCAGCAGAACAGTCGTTGAATCACATTAGAGGCGACATGGCCGTTTAAAAACTCTATGGTGAAGAAAGAAGGATCTGTTACCCGGTGCCATACCTATTGACTGAGATCTGTATATCTATCATCTCGACTGTGATCTTTTTGTTTTTTTTATAAGTATATGCAATATAGTATGTGTCTATCTGTCTGCTGTATCTAATTCATTCATAATATCTATTACACTTGTGTCTATTATCTGCCGTGCCTGTCGACTTTTATTTGTCTATCATCTACCTTTCAGTCGATTAAGATCTCTCTGTTTATCATCAACCATATTTGCCTACTGAGAAATCTCAATCATCTGCCATACTCTACATGTTGTAACTCTCTGTCCTGATGGGTGACCAAAGTGGCAATTTATCACGAGCGTTTCCGTGCTTTGGAGTGCACATTAAGCTGTCGGTCCCGGCTGTTGTTGATTGACTACAGTCGTTAAAACCAAGTCAGAGGCCATTGTGTGGTTTGAAAACTCTGACAACAGGGTTTGCCAAGTTCGCCACACACTTCACTATACCTACACAATAAGAAGAAAAAGACTCTCTGTCTATAATCTGTCGTAACTCTCTGTTTATTTACCGCACCTGTCGTCAGAGAGTTGTCTATCATCGTCCGTACCTGTCGACGGAGATCTGTTTGTCTATCCGCAGGTACTCCCTGGTGTCCGGCCGCATCACGGGCCACTGAACGCCCAGCAGCTCCGGAGTATCAGAGCGCATATTCGGATCACTGTCAAATAACAATATTATTATCTTTAAGATTTATTTATTTCATTTTGATTTTTCTCATTTATTTGCTAAAACAGAACATGACAAAACAAAAAAATCTCACAGATAGGTTCACAATATTCTATACATATAATATAGTCACAATAATTCTCTTTCATTTGATATGTACGGAGGATCGTAGGTTACCACACGCGTGCACTCTGTGCTGTTGCGATAAGAGCGGTTTTGCAATGAAAATGGAGTAACCTGATACCCTGGCCTCTGTACTATGCTAGCAAAACGGTCCTGACTCAACATATGCCACAGATAAGGGCATAAGGTGAGACGTTGATATTCTGTCAGGACCTTGGGGTCGGCCCTTATATAACACAATACATAACAAAAAGTACCTACGTAGATTCTCATCACTATGTAATAGAAGCATTGCTTGGTCAATCAAATTAGTAATTTCGCGACAGGCCTAGAAAGCACAGCTTTATTGATGTGATACGTATCGATCTGAGGGAGAATATTCTAACAAGGATAGTGAATGTGTGACGGTAATCCAGATCCCATCCGATCATGTTCCCTTGTTATCAGGGTCATATTCTGTAATTATTTGATTTGCCAAATCCTGGATCAAGTATACCCCAAAAAGCGTCGGTTTTCGTAGTGCAAATGGGTAACCTGACGTGCTGCTGTCTGTACAAAAAGTGTAAGCAGATGTAGCAATGTATGACATCGTCCAGTTTTAATCGATTTTCATCAAGTACCCCTGATTACTGATGACACCAGATAAGAAAAAAACAAATCCTCATTCGCAATAATTTTTTAGGAAACGAAAAATGTTCAGCGCGAATGGGACTTGAACCCACGACCCCAGGATTAGATCTCCTGGTGCTGTAACCAACTGAGCTATCGTGAGCTTTGAAGTCAAGCGGTGAAATTTCTCATTCCCGTACTAAGCACATTACGTCGTGCGTCGTGGGTTCAAGTCCCATTTTTCTTTCCCTAAAAATTATTCGTGACTATCCCTCACGCAGGAAAGAATTTTACAAACTACTCAATTAAAATCCTGATTCACTTACCCGAACTCATGCGGGTAAGCATTTTAAAAACTACTCAATTAAAATCCTGATTCACTCATTAGAACTCATGCGGGTAAGCATTTTAAAAACTACTCAATTAAAATCCTGATTCACTCACCAGAACTCATGCGGGTAAGCATTTTAAAAACTACTCAATTAAAATCCTGATTCACTTACCAGAACTCATGCGGGTAGGTAAACATTTTAAAAACTACTCAATTAAAATCCTGATTTACTCACCCGAACTCATGCGGGTAAGCATTTTAAAAGTACTCAATTAAAATCCTGATTCACTCACCCTAACTCACGCGGGTAAGCATTTTAAAAACTACTCAATTAAAATCCTGATTCACTCACCCGAACTCACGCGGGTAAGCATTTTAAAAACTACTCAATTAAAATCCTGATTCACTTACCTGAACTCACACTGGTAAGCATTTTAAAAACTACTTAATTAAAATCCTGATTCACTTACCCGAACTCACACTGGTAAGCATTTTAAAAACTACTCAATTAAAATCCTGATTCACTTACCCAAACTCATGCGGGTAAGCATTTTAAAAACTACTCAATTAAAATCCTGATTCACTCACTCGAACTCACGCGGGTAAGCATTTTAAAAACTACTCAATTAAAATCCTGATTCACTCACCCGAACTAACGCGGGTAAGCATTTTAAAAACTACTCAATTAAAATCCTGATTCACTCACCCGAACTCACGCGGGTAAGCATTTTAAAAACTACTCAATTAAAATCCTGATTCACTCACCAGAACTCATGCGTGTAAGCATTTTAAAAACTACTCGATTAAAATCCTGATTCACTCACCAGAACTCATGCGGGTAAGCATTTTAAAAACTACTCAATTAAAATCCTGATTCACTCACCCGAACTCACGCGGGTAAGCATTTTAAAAACTACTCAATTAAAATCCTGATTCACTCACCCGAACTCACGCGGGTAAGCATTTTAAAAACTACTCAATTAAAATCCTGATTCACTTACCCGAACCTAGCGAAGTTGTAAAAGAAGGCCGTCATTTTGTCGACGAGGTCGGAGTCGCGCGTGTTCAGCTCGATCACCGGGAACCCGATGTTTGTGAACAGGTAAATCAGGTCGTCTTGCTGAGATGCGTCTGAAGGTATAGGAGATATTAATAGAAACATTTGTTTGGCGATGTATAAGTATACAGGGTGTTAGGAACAGCTTAGCAAATACTTAAGTAAATTGTGGAATCTGCCAGTTACTATGATCGACTACAAGTAAATATTTTTCCCCGGAAAGGTCAAGTTCGGGAGTTCTCATTATTTACCTACTTTACCGCGTCGCAATGTACTGCGAAACCGTACCCCGCGCGTCCCGGAAAAGTACTTTGCTGGTTTTTGTTTTTTACGCTGTTTCATTGTTTTTTATTGGAAAATAGAGTGCAAATAATATGCAGCAGAAAAAAAATGAAAATGAGATAAATTCACTGGAAAATTATTCAGGATACCTACTGGTTTGTCTTCAGGCTTTCAGTTTTAGCTAAAATGTCCCTTACGCCCTATAGGCATTATTCAAAATGTCATTTCTCAGAGTTAGGCAGTCTTTAGAATAGTAACTCTAAAATAAAATAAAATGTATCATCCCAACATTAATTGCTTATAACTCTTAAACGGCTGAACCAATTTTGATTTAATATAGCTAAGTAACATCTCGATTACTATTACATCAGTTAAAAAAAAAACACATCAAAATCGTTCGGTCCATTCGATTAGGATATACAATGCGACAGCCAAACACAGAGATACACAGGTCCAACTTATAACACCTCAAACTTCTTTTTTCTGGAGTTTAAATAAAAATAGGTCAACTTACGCGGCTTATCAGCTCCCAGTGTTATGTGCGGACCTAAAAATTAAAGATTTCTGTGATTTCGTAGATCATAATAATAAGCTCAGTATTTTGTATTTGAAGCGCTCCTAGCTTAGTCGCGCTCACTGATCTCAACATGTTAAGCAATGTACGCAGAGGCAAGGAACCTGATGGGTGACCACAGTGGTAATTTATCACTAGCGTTTCCGTGTTTCCTCCCACAAGGTGGACCGACGATCGATCTGGTAAAGATTGCGGTTTGCCGCTAAATGCGGGTGGCACAGGACCTATCGAGGTGGAGATCCCTGGGGGAGGCCTATGTCCAGCAGTGGACGTCTTGCGGCTGACATGATGATGATGATGTTTGCGTGCTTCGGAGGGCACATTAAATTATCAGTCCCGGCTGTCGTCGATTGACTACAGTCGTTAAAACCAAAACCAAGACAGAGACCATCGTGCGGTTTGAAAACTCTGCCACCAGGGTTAGCCAAGTTCGCCACATACTTGACTATACCTACACGATAAGAAGAAGAAGAACATTGCTACCTTTCTTATCTGATTCCCGGTAGTAGCTACGTTGTCCGGTGTATGCGAACTCGTAGTAGTACACAGGATGAGACGAATACCGACAGAGAAGGTTAGCTAGTCTGAAAAATTAAAAAAAAATACTATAAAATAAATAAAAATTGTATCTCTCCCGACATTGGACTGATTTTAACTTTTAAACGGCTGAACCAATTTTGATGAAAATAGCTAAGAATCATATCGATTACATCAGTTAAAAAAAAAACGCATCGAAATCGGTGCAGTTTTTTAGGAGCTACGATTCTCAAAGACACATAGATACACAGATACACACGTGGAACTTATAGCACCCCTTTTTTTGTGAAACTTATAAAACTTGACTCATAACTAAGTCTCCAATGAAACAAAGAAATTAAGTGAGAGATTTCTTTCACAACTTAGTACACAAATTAAGTATATAAGATGTGTACTAAGTTGTGAAAGAAATCCCTATATATGTATATAAGTATATAAGAGAATTCCGAAAGATCTCGACAAGATAAGGATGGTACCCCACGGTGCGTCTGAATGTCCAGTAGAAGGGTGAGGCAGGCGGAATGAGCTTGTACAGCTCATGAGCACACTCCCCGAAGTACATCTTGTAAAAACTCATAGGCAAGCTCCTTTGAGTCTATCGAGCTTGGCGGACCCGGGAAATGAAAATGCTGGATCGAATTTAGAGAGTGTTTATTGCTCGGTACTTGGCAGCGAAAGAGGCCGAGAGCCCCCGGTACAGAGCTTATAAAGCCGTTATAAACGCGCTTTATTAACTATGTTCGTTTACAGCGTTCTTTATACAAGCCATCTATTGGTTGCACCGTGAACTAAATATGTATTACAAACCAAGGTAGGGTCTTAGTACGGTGCAAATCCAATAGATGGCGCTGTGTGTAACAGAGCTAGGCTCTGTAGTTTACTAGCTTTCGATTCCTTTATCTTTCCCGAAAGGGATCAATTAAACAACAACAATATACCTATGCACCGGGAACGCCACGATAGCGTCTGCGTACAGCTTGCCGAGCGCGTCCGCGGTGGCCGTGTCCGCCACCAGCGCCCGCTCCAGCAGGTACGCGCGCCGCAGACGGTGCAGCTGGATATAGACGTTGGGTTATAGTGTGTAGCGGCACGGGAGGGAATGCGCATTATTTATTTACTCAAATTTTATGAAATACAAAATTACAATGTTTTTTAAATATGAAGCCCCAGAAAACTGCATGAGCAGGTTTGTCTAGCTCTATAAATAAAAAGGTGATTAAAAACATCGGCCATCAGTTTCAATCGATTAGAGTAGGTGTACTTTTATGTATTTTTTTTTAAAACTACCTATTTTGGTCTCTGATCTTATGAACTCAGGCAAACTGTTGAGAAAATAAGGTACTTACTCGCTTTTTTTGTAGTTCTATCTCCAGAGTAGGTAATTTACCTGAGGTCACAGATCTTGTTATATTTCAAGTGGATTACCTTGCTCGGCTCCCCTTCAGGCACTAACAGTGCGATTGGCGCCACCACATTCCACTTTTCATCCATCAGCTTCATGAGGGTGCTATTGCGCAGGATTGCTGCGAAACAAGTTAGCAAAAGTTTAGTTTGTTTATTGACAATACGAAAAGTTTTTACATAGGACTGTATTAGGTATACTTGTTTGGATTCTCAAAGCTTTTTTTTCAGGTTTTTGGCCTCGGACTTCGGTAGGAGGGTGCTCGCGAACCAAACTGCCCTTTACAGAGCCTACCACACTGCATGAAACCATAGGACGCGACCTCAGATTCAAAACAAACTGAGGTGTCGTTGCCAAAGATGGATTACTAGGAGGCAGGTCTCATTTGTGTTTCCTTAGTCGTCTCTTACGACACCCACGGAAAGAGATGAGGTGGTGTTATTCTCAACCGATCACTACACGGCTGAAAATGAATCTTGTATCTTCAAAAGAAAAGCACGGTCTCACCATAAGCCTTCCAATAGAGCTCATGGCTGGTCTGCCCTATGATGACAGGCACGGGGTGGACCCTGCCCTCCTGGATGAGGTCAGTCGGCTGCTCCGTGATGAAGCGCTCCTGGCCGAAGTAGGGCTCCACCACCGGCTTCCACAGCGCTATGGGGTCGTAGCCGAACTTCTGTGGGAGGAATGAGACGAGAAACAAGATTTAGAACATAGATAATGACTAGCGAGAAAAGTGCGTGTCCAATGTACGCGACTAAGTGTTCAATGTACAGGTCTGTTAACTAAAGCTGGCGCGTTCACAGTGCTCACACTTATGCAATTTCACTATACAGGATGTTTAAAACTAAATGATTTTCAAATAATTGATTCATAAGTGTAGATAGACTAGAGTTAGTTTTTAGTAAAATGGGTGCGTTGTAGATAACAGACACTACACAAACGGAATGTGTAAATGTGTTGAACGCGCCAGCTTTAGTTAACAGACCTGTACCGCGCTGGTAAGATGAGAGACAAAGGAATGAATGAGGGTTCATTAAAGCTTCTGGAAGGTTCAAAGAGGTGGAACTGTCAGTGCAGAGGTAAAACTCATGCATTGTTATGGGGAATTGGGTGAAAAGGTCCCTGAACACCCGCCTGTGCCTGCTTAGAATCTAAACCGGGGCAGATGTCTCTACACAATGATATTATATGTTACTTATTATTCTCTACATAGTATAACATAATGTCCCTTACCTTGTCTGTTTGTTTGTAAACACGCAATGGATTTTGATGCAATTTTCACCGTCATCGGATGCTTGTTTGTAAACACGCAACGTATTTTGATGCAATTTTCACCGTCATCGGATGCTTGTTTGTAAACACTCAATGGATTTTGATGCAATTTTCACCGTCATGGGATGCAAACACGCAAAGCTGGAGCGGATCGATAGTCTTAGGTCCGTACTATATAACGCGACTAAGGAAACATAAATGAGACCTGTCTCCTAGTAATCCATCTTAGGCAACGATACCTTAGTTTGTTTTAAATCTGAGGTGGCGTCCTATGGTCTTATGCGGTGTGGTAGGCTCTGTAAAGGGCCGTCTGGTTCGCGACCACCCTCCTACCAAAGTCCAACGCCAAACAGCTTGCTGTGTTCCGTCGGTGCGTGGGAGTACCAGTGCCTTTATAGGCATTTTCTGGGTTAAATCCCTTTATCGTCGACCTCATATATGACCTTGGTCAAGATTTGGTCAATCTTATCCATACTAATATTATAAATGCGAAATTAAATCTGTCTGTCCGTCCTTCACGCCTAAACTACTGCACCGATTTTGATGAAATTTGGTACAGAGATAGTTTAGAGCCTGGGGAAAGGACATAGGCTACATTTTATCCCACAGTTGGGCACGATATAACCTGTAGTCCACGCGGGCGGAGCCGCGGGCGGAACACTAGTAAGTAATAAAAAAAGTGACAAAGACGATTGCTACTCAAGTATAGATCAGTCTGAGTCGCGTTCTGTTACGGACCTCAAATAGGACGGCCAGAATAGAAAACACACAGAAAAGCAACTCACAAAGAACCC
Organism: Aproaerema taeniolella; assembly: GCA_949987775.1. Lineage (NCBI taxonomy): Eukaryota > Metazoa > Arthropoda > Insecta > Lepidoptera > Gelechiidae > Aproaerema > Aproaerema taeniolella. Next base: position 263,075 of record OX465268.1, on the reverse strand, counting down.
CCGGATAGAGTTCTCGAACCTCCTCCAAGGGACCCTCTTGAGGCAGTCGATCATCTCCCGCGCGGAGTCAGTGGTGCAGTTGACCAGCTGCGCCTGCCGCACCACCAGCTCCAGCAGCTCGTGGGTGAGTGGCGCCTTGCCCAGCGGGGAGCCGCTCATTGACACCGCACGGTGGAATAAGTCTGGGAAACAGAGAGTAATTAATACATCATAGAATCAGACTTTTTAAGAAATTCTTGCTCAAATAAGAGGAAAATCTCTGCAAATCCGGCTGTTGTCAATTGACGGCGCAGTCGTTAAAACCAAGTAGGTATAGTCAAGTGTGTGGGGAACTTGGCTAACCCTTGTGTCAAAGTTTTCAAACCGCACAATGGCCTCTGACTTGGTTAGGTATGTTTAGTTGGCTAGTAATTTAATGTCACCCAGTTACTCACTTTTATCTATCTACTCAACCTATTTCAGTCCACCGCTGGGCATAGGTCTCTCCGACTTGCACCAGCCTCTCCGATTCCTTGTCAAGGATTTATGTTGCCATTTAGCTAGGTTGGCTTTTTTCCAAATTCGTATCTTTCTTCTTCTTATCGTGTAGGTATAGTCAAATGTGTGGTGAACTTGGCTAACCCTGGTTTCAGAGTTCTCAATCCGCACAATGGCCTCTGACTTGGTTTTAACGAATGTCGTCAATCGACAACAGCCGGGACCGACAGCTAACGTGCCCTCTGAAGCAAGGAAACGCACGTGATAAATTGCCACTTTGGTCACCCATCAGATTCCCTGCCTCTGTGTACGTTGCTTTAGGTTGCCACTCAGGTTGCTGTTATCCAAATTCGTACCTTTGGACATGGGTGAAATTAAGTGCAGCATAACGCTGATCCCGCCGGCGCTGCAGCCGGTGAGGGTCACGGAGTCAGGGTCTCCTCCGAACGCCCTGATGTTCCGCTGCACCCACCGCAGCGCCATCACCTGGTCTTTGAACCCGTTGTTACCGGGGGCCAGCTCATCTCCCGTGCTTAAGAAACCTGGAGTCAAACAATTACGGTTTTAATCAAATGAATATCATTGATTTTACATACACATACATATATACGCGCCTATAATCCCTAACGGGGTAGGCGGAGCATCAGTGATTCTAGCGAACACTTGATGCCACGTTTGACACTAATTGTGAGGGTTATCAGATCAAACAAGGTGTATAATGGTGAGAGATACTCGTAGTTAGGTCAGCCTTTCGCCCATTGATACAGTAAAACCCTAGCATCCTACTTACAGACTTTTACTGTATACCTGGGAAGAGTAGGTAGCTGGCACATTTTAAGTTTTGCTTTCACTCCCAGTCCATCATGGAAGGATTTTAATAGCAAGAATTACCGCAAAACTCGTAAAGTATACTTTTTAATCTCATCAAGTTTGACCCTTAGAACGGGCCTTGTTTCAAGCGTTTTCGGTAGAAAATAACACTCCAACTCTCCGACGTTATCTACCCATCAATATGTGCAATAGTAGTACGTAGTTAGTAAGTACTCTGAATATTATGAATATTGATTCATGCTCTGAAAGAGAGGTAGGGGAGTAAAATGTTTGTTTTTTTAAGGCGCGCGCATATCATCCAATAAGTACAGAGGGTTGCACTTCAGGTTACCATATACGTCCACTTTATGCTATTACAATAAGAACGGATTTTGCAATGAAAGTGGGGTATGTAAATGCGTTGGCCGCTGTTTATGTATTAAACGATAGATAATCTGGTTTTTGCTCAAATGCAGTTCACAATTTTTTTAGTTCTAGCTTTAGCCGCGTGTGGTCTTACTGTTCATAATGTTCTCAGAAATCTATGCCTTTGTTTGCAGGGAAAATGGCCAATTTTGATACTTTTCAAGTATAACTTTCAAAGTACACGACCTAGGTTTAAATAATCACTTAATAAAAATAATAATAAACACTCAAAGGCCCACACTAAGGGTTTTCCTTGAGTCGTGGGTCCCTCGGAACATACATAAAGACAGACACAAACACCCACGACCCGAGAACAAAAATCTGCTTTTTACACAAATATTTGCCCCGACTGGGAATGAACCTAGGACCCGTCGATCATGAGCCAGCGCCACTCGATCAAACCGGCCGTCAAATTGTACTTGAGTGTAAGTTTACATATCTGTAGGCACGTCAGGTTACCTCTGATAACTTTATTAAATATTGCTGATGTATGAATAGATTACTATAGGTACAATTGCTTTAAAAGCAGGTACAATTATATAAGGTCCTAATTTATTAGTCACTTACCTTCTAAGGCGTTATTGTATAGGTTGATAGTATTCCAAAAAACAACATAAAAATTAATTATCTCAAAATTAAATTTTGTAAAAAAAAATAAAAAATGAATTTTCCATTTTATTATTTATTATTTTATTTATTTATTAAGGTACATCAACAATAAATACATAACACTATTATGGGTCTTATATCTAGGTATACATCTAATGCACTTATCAATTACAGATGTACACAGTATTTACAATAATCGATCACTAGGTGAAAACAGATAATTTATTCTATTGAAGAAACCTATAACGAAAGAAAAAAAAAATTTGGTTTACGATGAAGCTAAGTATTTCAAAATTTTATTTTTGAATTGCGCAAGAGAACCAAAGAAGATGTCAAGGTCAGACAGAGTGTTGTTAATCTCGTTATAAGTTGAACACATACGGGAAAGTGGTGCATGTCTGCCAACATTAGTACGGCTTACGGGAATATGGAAGGTCCTAGTGATAGGCTTTCTGGGAGGTCTGAAAGGGACAGAAATTGCAATTTGAGGAAGAATGACATCACATGCTATAATCGCATTGACACATTTTTTTAGAAATATCATATCATGTAATTTGCGACGATCACGCAGCGACAACATGTTAAAAAATTCGAGACGCTGGCTGTAAGGGCTTCTGTGAGAGATGTTCTGTGAGATATAAGCTAGGTGTCGTGAAAAGGCGCGTTGTACGGACTCCAGGCGCTGAGAATGCACAGCATAAACTGGATTCCATACGACACTAGCGAACTCAAGCTGGCTGCGCACTAGGGAATTAAAAAGCGTAATTTTGGTTTTAGGATTAAAGGATTTGCTATTTCTTTTTATAAATCCTAGCATGCGCGCAGATCTTTTAATAACTGAGTTAACGTGTGCAGCAAACCTGAGCCTACCATCCAGAATCACCCCCAAATCACGTACCTCAGGTAACTCAGTCAGTGGCTCACCGTTAATTTTATAAGATGACGGTATTGCTGCTAGCTTTCTAGTGTACTTAACGTGCGAGCATTTTTTTGAGTTTATTACCATGCTATGTGACTGGCACCACTTCTGAATTTGGTCTAAGTCATTTTGAATGAGATCTGCATCATTTGCAGTATATATATTCTTATAAATTTCTTATAAATATTATCCATTTAAAGATAAAGGAACGGTTCTCTTTCGATTATAGCCGTCCACTCCCCGCTCGCCCGCTCTACTACTAGTCCATTGAAATGTTACATTTTTTAGGCCTTACCTTGCGTTTTTTAGAGGACGCAATTTTATTTTTTTGATGTGTAGGGGGGGTCAGTGTAAAGCTAAAACCAAGTTTGTGGGGTCGCCACCCTTGTCCTACGGCCGCCATCTTGAAAATAGGGGTTGAAATGGTTTTTACGGTATATCTCTTAAACTATTTATTTTATAAAAAAAATTTGTTAACATTTTTTGTTGCAAATTAAATTCTCTACAACTTTGGTCTAGTAACTTTTTGTCGTAGAACTATAAATAAAAAAGTTATAAGTGAAAATCTTCAGAAATTAATGAAAATCATTTTTACGAAAAAATGATATCAGACCATTTTTGTAGATCGTTTTTTGAGGAACAACTTTTATTTGCATCATTTTTTCATTAAGAAAATAGCTAAGGTTTTACAGCGCTCCGAAGTGAGTACTATTTTTCAGTACTCTTAACTATACCTATATTATACATGTGTACTACTAATATGTCATCAGTTATTGTTTTTTTTTTTTTTTAAAAATATTTTTTTTTACTTTATTATAATTTTTTTAATTAAAAATTTTGCAATTTTATTAAAAATTAATTATTCACTTCCTCCAACACAAGACACAGCTCGCTTTTATACTTTCCGAGTCTACCATCAGGTCCAGTCGTGGCTTGGTAATTATAATGATCCTGAAGACTGGGGCTGGAAAAAATGTGGAAAATTATTGATGCCAGTGCAGAACTCAAAACCTCCAGCACCCCCTGAGCTTCTAAAATTGATTTTTTGCAAATGCAAAGGAAACTGTGGAGCGATGTGTGGATGTCGAAAAGCAGGACTGAAATGTTCTGCAGTGTGCTTCCATTGTTCTGGAGAGACTTGCAGCAACGTAATAGAACTCTCAGAATTAATTGATGAAAATGACTTTGATGATGAACCGCCAACATTAACACCCCTTCCTTCGCCAGTTCTCCCACTGGTATTTAATTTAGAAAGCCGATCAGATGCTGAGCCGCAGCCTGGTCCATCGAAACGACTGAGGACGGAGTAGTTGTAATTTAGAAAATCACCGTGGATTAGGGCTATCGGGGATACCACGTAAAAAAAAACGCGCCTCTAGACTCTACCTCGTGGGTGGTGGGGAAAAGAGTCAATAATTAATTTTTAATAAAATTGCAAAATTTTTAATTTAAAAAATTATAATAAAGTAAAAAAAAAAAAAAATAAATAAAAAAAAAACAATAACTGATGACATATTATTAGTACACATGTATAATATAGGTATAGTTAAGAGTACTGAAAAATAGTACTCACTTCGGAGCGCTGTAAAACCTTAGCTATTGACTTAATGAAAAAATGATGCAAGTAAAAGTTGTTCCTCAAAAAACGATCTACAAAAATGGTCTGACATCATTTTTTCGTAAAATGATAAAAAAAATAGTTACATCGAAAAATATAAATTTTTTTCTCGAATTTCTGAAGATTTTCGCTTATAACTTTTTTATTTATAGTTCTACGACAAAAAGTTACTGGACCAAAGTTGTAGAGAATTTAATTTGCAACAAAAAATGTTAACAAATTTTTTTTATAAAATAAATAGTTTAAGAGATATACCGTAAAAACCATTTCAACCCCTATTTTCAAGATGGCGGCCGTGGGACAAGGGTGGCGACCCCACAAACTTGGTTTTACCTTTACACTGACCCCCCCTACACATCAAAAAAATAAAATTGCGTCCTCTAAAAAACGCAACCCCAAATGTAACTTTTCAATGGACTATACTGCCATTATTATTAACGTTTGAATGGATGGGTTTATTCAACATAGTAATGAAAAAATATCATAACAAAATTTTTCAAGACCTTTTAAATTTAATATTATGCTTTTGTTTTTTGACTCAAATGATATATTTTGACCTACACAATAACGTGTTAAAAGGAAAGTGACTAATAAATTAGGACCGTATATACAGGGTGATTTTGAAGACATTTGACAAACTTTGAGAGATGAATCTACCCATGAATACAAACAACTTTTTGTATGGGACCAACTTTCATACTCGAAAAAAAATATCAGCTGTTCCATACAAAAGTGAAATACCTATGCGGCAAAAATGTATGGAACAGCTGATTTTTTTTTTCGAATATGAAAGTTGGTCCCATACAAAAAGTTGTTTGTATTAATGGTAGATTCATTCCTCAAAGTTTGTCGAATGTTTTCAAAATTACCCTGTATATGTATAAAAAATTGAGAGAAGTCTCAAACACCAAGTCGTCAACAACTGCTGCTATTTGAATTTTTAATACTCGGAACACTCTAGCCGTCTTTCGGCGCACACGTTTGAAGCGCTCGTAGCTCAGTGGCTTTCGCTGATCTCAACCGATCTATGTGGTTAAGCAACGTACACAGAGGCAAGGAACCTGATGGGTGACCAAAGCGGAAACTTATCACGAGCGTTTCCGTGCTTCGGAGGGCACGTTAAGCTGTCGGTTCAAGCTGTTATCGATTGACTACAGTCGTTAAAACCAAGTCAAAGGCCATAGTGCGGTTTGAAAACTCTGACACCAGGGTTAGACAAGTTCGCCACACACTTGACCATACCTACACGATAAGAAGAAGAAGAAGGTACACACGTAAGTGGAGCGACTGCCAACTTGCTGCTCTTGGCAGGACGACGTGGTGTTCCACCGTTTCCGAGGGGGATTCACGGCTGTCGACACCCCCGGAAAAACGCCCGGGAAATAGTGTTACTTAAGTTTTCATTTTGTTTCATTATATTTTATATGTCTGTTAGTCTGTAAGGTATTTACCTATCTATGGGCCTAGCTAGTTGCCTGAAAATAAATGATTCTATACACAACAACGCGGTCTAAGGATATTGCACGATTTTTCATACAAAGGAGGTCTGTTTGAGAAGCTACAAAAGCATACTCGAGATACATGAAGGGTTATAATTTTCCGACGAGCAAGTGCTAAACCTTTTTCAATTCTAATCAATAAATTCTGCTTTACTTGAAATTTGTGAAAACGTGACGAAAATGAAAAAAATAATTGCGTAAACTTTACCATTTTCATACAAAAAGCAGGGAAAAAGTGCATTTTCGTTTCCGTCACGTTTCCACAAATTTCAAGTAAAACAAAATTTATTGACTAGAATTTTAAATTCAGGTTTAGCACTTGCTTGTCTGAAAATTATAGCCCTCCATGTATCTCGAGTATGCTTTTATAGTTTCTCAAACATACCTCTTTTGTATGAAAAATCGTTCAATATCCCTAGACCGCGTTGATGTGTGTATTATTATTAATATGTTGGTCTTATGACCCATAATCTCAGGCAATTAAGTTCCGGGCTTTATTATTAAAATTAGTATAATAAAATACTGCTGTAAACTGACCAAGGGTGCCAAGTCGGTAGTTGAAGGTGACGAGCACCAGGTCCCGGTCCAGCAGGTAGTACGGCCCGGCCTGGTCGCTGCGGCCCGACAGGGAATAGAACCCGCCTCCGTGGATGAACACCAGCACTGGCAAGCGACGCATGCTGTCAATAATATAAAATCATTACATCAAATATACAAATACATATACGTACACATTATATTGAGTGACTTTAAATGAGTTAACGAAAACAATTAAGGATGTGAATTAGCCCATGAACTAAATTCCCCAAGGAACATAGGGCGCAATAGAATATGAACGCTAGCGGCCGACTATAAGTTTCAATTTCTCTTGCAAGCTTGTGCCGCTCGCAATAGTAGGCAAATTTTATGCCTAAAGTTGACTTTTGTTAGGGAGTGAGACTTCTGTACGTTAGTACTATTATTTATTCTGTGACATAGGTCGAAATATGAAAAAAAACAACGGGTTGCACTCCGGGAGTGCCGGCAGAAGTAAAAACTTAAACATTAACGTTGTGCATTGAAATATGAAAATAAAACAAAATACACAAAAAGAGTCCGTTATTCTCTCAGGATTCGATCCCTTCACCACTCGGCAAAAAATACAAAAAGATTTTCTTCAGTTCACTTCGTGATTTCGAAGCCTCGACCTGTTGCTTACAATCTGGCAACTTTTCCACTCGACCAAACTGACTACTTTCGATTCAGTAAAACAGTCTATCGGTTTTTGCGCGCTATGTGCGAATAATCGTTGACATCTGTCACAGAGATAATTTTACCATAGGGCTGCCATCCGTCCGTCCTTCAAAGTGCACAACAACGCTGCTAAAGAAGTTTTCATTTCAAAAGGTGGCAACCCTATCCTACGCATTTCGATCAGGGTCACGTGACATCTGACGCGAGTTTAACATTTTTTCCCCATACTAAAAGCGCCCAATGCCGCTAAAGAAGTTTTCACTTCAAAAATATTTCGCCTCTCCATACAACGTATCGCCGCGACTCACATATTTTGGCTTCTCTCTAAATACATACTCTGTTTACATACATACATACTTCTACGATCAGCTGATTATGTATTGGAAGTCGATAATGATAAATCGCAGAGCAGGTCAGGGTATTGTCCGAGGATAATCTTCTCTTCTTCTTCTTCTTCAACCTATGCCCACCCAATGCTGAGTGATGATCTCTTCTTTAGTACTTCACCCTCTTCAATCTTGAGACTTTCGCATCCAGTGCCTCTCTGCAATCCTGCCTGGCAAGACCGACAGCCCCATCTCATCCGTTGTCTTCCCATGCTTCTACGCCCAGTTTGAGGTCTCCACTCTAGCAGAGTATAATGTGTGTAATTAAATAAATACCAAAAGTACTCACACGTTGTTGTCAGGCGTGTAAATGTTGATGCAGAGGCAGTCCTCATCCCGCCTGATGTTGGATCTGGGCTTGGTGGGCGCCGGACAGGCTGGACCCTCGTCGCGGGCATCCACTTCACCCGCGTACGCTTGGATTGGCTTCGGAGGCTGTAAATACATTACATTTATACACGGCTCACGCCTTCATCCCATTGGGGTAGGCAAAGACCACAAATTGCCACTTGCTATACGATCCAAACACACTTCTTTTGCTTCCTCTACATTCATAATAATTCGCTTCATACGTGCGCTTCGGATTCGGGTACTCCTAACACTGCATTTTCTTAGCACGTCACAAATTTGGTCTAAGGTACGTTAAATACGTCGGAGGCTGTAATATTAAGGTTAGATAATTTCTTGAAAACACACGCCATCGGGGAATCAAGTTAGGTAAAAAAAAACTAACTTCAAAAACATCAGTCAAATATCAGCAGGTTTACTTAACTTTTGCGTGTAATTTTCCTGACAAGGAAAAATAATCCAGTATTTTGTTAAAATTCCCACTGAAATGTCTCATGGGTTCTTTAGTCATGCGTCCTAGTTCTCTTACCTTCTTCTTCTTATCGTGTAGGTATAGTCAAGTATGTGGCGAACTTGGCTAACGCTGGTGTCAGAGTTTTCAAACCGCCAAATAGCCTCTGACTTGGTTTTGACGACTGTAGTCAATCGACAATAGCTGGGACCCATAGCTTAAAATTTCCTCGAAAGCACGGAAACGCTCGTGATAAATTACCACTTTGATCACCTATCAGGTTCTCTGCTTTGCTCACCCCTCACTGGTCGGTTGAGATCAGCGAGCGCCACTGGGCTGCGAGCGCTTCACAAAATTCCCATTGAAATGTCTCATGCGTCCTTCAGTATGTCAATTCTTTGTACCTGATTCTCCTTACCTGAAACCGTAGCTCCCCAACAGGCGGCAAGGCATACCGGATGCCCCGATAAGCTTGGAATGGCCTTCCACGCCTGGTCTTCATCCAGATCCCTCGAATGGCTCCCATTGGAGTCTGTGTTACTGGCTCTGTGTGCATTTTTGACTCTGTGGAACGCTGATCTTTCATCACCAATGTGCCCCTCCAATCAATGGGCTGGAATTCTTCCTTGATAGTGGAGGGATGTGAAGAGAGGATTTGTCGAGTGGGCTTTGATGATGACATCGTTGTTGTGAGGGTAGATGCAGTAGTTGATATTGTAGTTAAAGATTGAGTACTTTTTGTAGTGGTAGTCTCAATAGTGGCTGTAATTGGAGAAGTCGGTGTGGTTGAAGTTGTAGTCAGAGTTGTGGTTCCGGTTGGTTTAGTTGTAGTAGTTGATTCAGTGGTCGTGGAAATAGTTGTGGAAGTTGTTGTTGGTGGAGTTGTGGTCGTTGATGGAGCAGCAGTTGTAGAAGGAGTTGTGGTAGTTGATGAAGTTGTAGTTGTAGTTGTCGACGGAGTTATGACCGTTGACGGAGCAGTAGTTGTAGAAGGAGTTGTGGTCGTTGTCGGAGTTGTTGACAGAGTTGTGGTCGTTGACGGAGTTGTCGTCGTTGTCGGAGTTGTAGCAGTTGACAGAGTTGTGGTCGTTGACGGAGTTGTGGTCGTTGTCGGAGTTGTAGCAGTTGACAGAGTTGTGGTCGTTGACGGAGTTGTCGTCGTTGTCGGAGTTGTAGTGATTGATGGAGTTGTGGTCGTTGACGGAGTTGTCGCCGTAAATGGAGCAGTAGTTGTTGATGAAGTTATGGTTGTTGTTGTCGGAGTTGGTGTAGTTGTACTCGGCGTAGTCTCAGTAGTTGATGTTGTTGTCGTAGATAAAGTCGTCGTTGTCGTCGTGTTCTTAAACTCTGGAGAGGCAGTCGTCTTTTCTCCGAAAAGCCATTTTGGCATTCTGGTACCCAGTATTGGCATCAAATACCGAGCAACTGGCGCCAGTCATGTAACAATATTATGAAATTAAGTTCTTAAGTTTAATTAAGTTATGAAATTTTATGAAATTAAGGAGAAACCGTGTTTTATTGTAACAGCACAGAGTGCACGCTTGGGGTATCCGATCTGCAGCAGCTCTAGCACGATAACGACAAACTCGCGCTCGGCTCACGCTGAAACTTCACTTTGATTGCGCGAGGGTCCCGCACAAAGGCTTGCTCGCCCTATGGCGTTGTCAATGTTTACATTTTGACATAAGACCGCGGTGTTGTCGCGGCGCTGCCACTATCGTACTCGGCCTGCTGCTCTCTAGGTACATTGTTGAAGACAGAAGCAAGAAGATCGCATTTAATAGTTTTATTTCAAACCTGTATGGAACGCAGAGCGCGACCGTCTTATGTTTTATTCAACCGGTTTTTTAATAATTTGTCTTAATTTCCGACTTTTTCTATCATTTCATTTGGTGTGAATATGTCTTTATTTTAAATATACGGTACTTATTGTCAAGAAAAGTCTTTATATTAACTGCAAATGCCTGCTGAAGCAGCAGCTCGAGCGCGATAGCGATAAACTCGCGTAGCACACCACTCTGCAGACACTGAAACTTTCATTGCGCGAGGGCCCGGTGCAAAGGCTTGCTCGCCCTCTCGCGTTGGACCGCGGCGCATTACGCGCTATCACCATGGTACTCGAGCTGCTGTTCGCTACATACATTGAATAAAAGTCACAATTTCAAGACCGGTCAGGCTCGAGTCGTTGGTCAAGCGAGAGTTGTTGGAGGTAAATGTCGGTCTAGCCTGTACCTAAACTTTAGATAATAAACGACTGAAGCCAAATTGACGCAATATTACTCAAAATCCCGACCCCCAGCTCGCAATATTTGGTGTTAGAAGTGGGAGTCATCAGTCAAGATAAAGGGAAACGATTTTAACCATTCCCAAATTATTTTCCTATTCAAAATGTTACCTTCTATAATATTGGTCATTGTTTAACAGCTTTGTTTACTCATTTTAACCGACTTCAAAAAAGGAGGCAATTCTCCATTTTTTATGTTTGTTACGCGATAACTCCGCCAATTGTCAGCCGATATTTAAAAAATCTCGTTTTTTTTTCAAAGAGTATTCTCCTGAGGTTATCCCATATCAATTTCATCGAATTAGTTGATACTTACTGTCTTCTTAAAAAAAATTACAAAAAAAAAACTACAGATTTCGTGCCTCACATGACTATCGAGCACATTGGAAATTAATCTACAGAATTCGAAAAAATAAAAAGTCAAAAAGTCAGAAAGTCAGAACGACTACAGGGCAAACCCTTAACCCGATCGTCTTTGTTTTAGGCTCAAATTTTAGCTGATTAAATTATCCAGAGGAATTTTTTTCAAATTTTTGATATCATTCTTCGTTTCCAAAGTATCGAGCGCCAAAATCAAAAATTAAAAAAAAAATGATTTTTTTTCACTATTTTGGCCGTAACTTTTTTGTTTTTGACTTTCTCGAATAATTCTTTTTGCTCTCGTGAATACTTACGCGTCTTTTTTGAATATCATCTTCACAACTCTCGTGAAATCGGAGCCTATACTGGAGCGAACGAAAAGACATTTCCAATGTCAAAACAAAATGTACATGTTATTTTAAAATGACGTTTTGGTTTGTGGTTATCTGTTGATAGGCATTGTTAGGATGAAGTCGGTTAAAGTTAGTTGATTCTTTCTATGTTTACTAATAATCAGTTTCATTGCAAAATATATAAGAACAAAAACAATGTGATGGTATCAATAATAAGGAAAAAAAAGAGAGGCCCGGTTCTATAACTATTAAACAGATTAAACAAAGGACTCTATCCTTATTCCTGAAACTAATGTGAACTTTTTTATTTTTTTCAGCTCATACACGCGCCCCCTTCGAAACAGGAAGAGTATTGTATGCCCTGTTTCCGGCGCGTGCGATACAAATCCCGCACACACGGGTGTGTAAAAATCGCGCGAAGGTTTACGCCTTTTTCCTTCACCGCTGAGCTAGTGATAATATTAATAAAAAAGACGAAAAGAAAATCCGAAAACATGAATTTATTAATCTAACCTAACCAAACCTAACCTAACCTAACCAATGGCGGTTGAATGACAAGGGTCGCCATTTTATTCGTTCAGGTGGAGAAACTGAGAACTACATGGGTCGGTAATAGTTTTGCGTTTTGAAAATAAAGATCTTTTTAAAACGAAATGAACTTATTGGAAAATATAAGTACACCGAAAGTACTTGAATAATCAAACAGAGGGTGGGGGCCTGGTGATCCATACAGGATTTTATTCTAGTATAGACACCATACTCTCAAAAAGGTATGTTCATTGAGTAACTGTATGAGTACAAATATACTTAAGATACTTCTGTGTAGAGTGGAATAAAATATATATATTTTTAATATCGGTGACTTTAAATATGAGTGGTTTTCATTTTTTAAATAAGTTAGCCAGAATTTAGGGGCTGATTCTCCTATGAAACTAAAAGACTTTCCGCAAGGAACCTATTTTAAATTAAAAAAAAAAATCGGCATGGGCAACTCAGCAGCTCGAGCACAATGGCGACAAATTCTTGCGGCGCGCCACTCGGCTGACGCTGAAACTTCACTTTGATTGCGCGAGGGCCCCGCGCAAAGGCTTGCTCGCCCTCTGGCGTTGTCAATGTTGACATTTTGACATGGACCGCGGCGCATTCCACGCGCTATCACCATCGTGCTCGATTTTTAAAATATTTTGACTTAAGTATATTCTTTAGTGAAAGTTAGTGATTCACATTTGAAATTTTTGTTAAATAATTTTAGCCACCCCATAACAATGTGCTTTTTGTTTGACTACTTATTAACCGATTTCAAAAAAGGAGGAGGTTCTATGTTCTAACTGCATGTATTTTTTCACCGATTTCTCCGCCAATTATGGATCGATTTAAAAAATTCTTTTTTTGTTCGAAAAGTATACTGCGGAGGTGGTTCCATATAAATTTTATCGAAAATGATTCAGCACATTACAAAAAATCAACAAAAACAAAAAATACTACAAACCAGAACATCATCTAAATAAATGACATTTTCGTTTTGGTTATCTGCTAATAGGCATTGTAGTCTGCAAAAAATACTAGATCTATTTTGTGCGAACTGTTTTTGAGATTGAAGTCGGTGACTCATACGTTTTTAACGTGGAAAATTATTGTTTGACTCTTATCCTTCACGTGTCTCCATATCATAGATATCATAGAGTGGGGACAATTTCAAAGAAAGTTCTAATTCAATGGACCTATTTATAATTCGAAAAGGGCACGGCAATGTTGTATTCCCAATACCTCGTATGTAATAGTAATACTAGAAGCTGAGAACATAGCGCAATGGTAATTCTTGAAGTGCCGTGCCGTGCCGTGCCGTTCGAATTATAAAAAGGCCCATTCAAAAGTTATTTTCCGTAATTCCGTCGAGAATGGAAAGCTAGCATGTCAGAATAATCACACTTTGAAATATACGATCAACACGGTCTAGGGATATTGCACGATTTTTCATACAAAAGAGGTCTGTTTGAGAAGATATAAAAGCATACTCGAGATAAATGGAGGGCTATAATTTTCAGATGAGCAAGTGCTAAATTTCAAGTTAAACAAAATGTATTGACTAGAATTGAAAATTCAAGTTGAGCACTCGCTCGTCTCATGAATATAGCCCTCCATGTATCTCGAGTTTAGTACTATTATTTATTCTGTGCTCGAGTATGCTTTTATAGCTTCTCAAACAGACCTCTTTTGTATGAAAAATCGTGCAATATCCCTAGACCGTGTTGATGTTTACATTTATTACTATACATGTTATAAAACGCAGAAGTTAAAAAAACAATTACCTGTACAGTCCGATTGATCCACTAAGTATCCAAACACAAACACAGTAACAAAATATAATAAAAGCCTCATTTTTATGCAAATTAATGTACCTAAATTAAATTACAGTTGTTAAGACTTCAGACTGATTTCTAAGACTGCTGTTTATTGAGGTAAATCTTGTTGTTTTGATTTGCTAATGTGTTTTCATTAACAACATTAAAATATGCATTGACTCGGTCGCTCTTAACCGTTCATGGGAAAAACAAGAGCAAATAAACAATAGGTGATAGATAAACATACCGAACCATGTAGGTAATATATTATAATGACAAGCAAAAATAAGTACTGATTTTATTTTTTAACTAATAAACAAACGTCATATACACTAAAAAGCGAGCGGTGATAGCCCAGTTGGTAATGAGCCAGACTTGTAATCCGAAGGTCGCGGCTTCAAATCCTGATGCGGGCCTGTACCACTAAATTCATCTTTTCGGATTTATGTACGGATTTATAATTATCACTTGCTCAACGGTGAAGGAAAACATCGTGATGAAACCCCCAGTCCAAGAAAATTCATTTCCGAAAAAGCGGTCCACCAACCCGCATTGGGCCAGCGTGGTGGACTATGGCCTCCCCTTCGTGTTTCGAAGGGAGGCCCGTGCCCCTCGGTGGGGACGTATATGGGCTGGTAAGAAGATACACTGAAAAGCCCAGGTTTTTGCTTTTTGGGTGCTTTGGAAAAGAAAAACAGACAAACGCAAACATTTAGACCACAGAACAAACATCTACATTTTACACAAACATTTTGCCGGAACGAGAATTGAACCCTGAAACCAACGATTTAGAGGTAACGTTACTAGTCACTAAACTAGTCACTAAGATGTTGCCTAACTATTATACCAAGAAGATGGTTTTAAAGTTAAATAGCTCGTTAAAGTGAATGGAATAGAATAGAATAGAAAAAATGTTTGTTTCCATACCACATCATCATCATATCAGCCTATTGTAGTCTACTGCTGAGCATAGGCCTCCCCCAAGGTGCGCCACTTTGCACGATCTTCCGCTGTTTTCATCCAGCCACTACCCGCTGTCTTCTTTAGGCCATCTGACCATCTGGCTGGGGGGCGTTAGCCAAGACGTGGTCTCCATTCGAGAACCTGTCTACTCCAACGCTCGCCGGTTCTGCGACAGACATGACCAGCCCACTACCACTTCAGTTTGCTACACTTTTGGATTCCATACCACAAATTACAGAGAAATAATGTATTTATAGGTACCTTACGTAGATTAGTTTAGTTTTACATTATTTGTGTGTCACAACAAATACAGTGTCAAAAGAAATATATCTTTAATATTAATGTGATTTGCTCGTGCCCCCATCAAGCCGCCATCACGTAAATCTTGTCACGAACCCCCGACGAATGGCAGTTCGGGTTTATCGGGTTCGCGTACCCCGCTTTGAGAAACACTGACTTATAAACGATATTTAAAAATGTAAACATTGCATTCACGGATTGAGCTGTTTATACCTTAGTTTTAATTGATCGAAAAACTAGCACTGGTTAATATTTTTAGTAACAATTTGATTAGGAAGTTTTTTTTGATGTCTCACTCACTGACTTATGTAAAGAAAATTAAATTAGCCACACTTTAAATCCATTCCGAGCTTTCTATGTAAGTAGATTGGTTGCGGAGATACAATTAATAAAAATGAACCATTTTTCAAAAAGTGAAATTTCAGAAGGAAGCTCATTTTCTAAGACGCTTAGGTATGGCTGGACATATACATTTTCGAAAACGAGGTATATGGTATTTAAGTGAGGTTTAATAATTTTAACAATGTACTTTTTAAATAACATATTTATTGAATTAGATATACATTGTGTAATAACAAAAACATGCTTAAAATAAACCTAGAAATATAAATTTATAATCATGAGATCGTTGTCTCAGTGCTGATTTAAACCCGCTTTAACCATACATAATGGGTTAGTTTAAATATTTTGATCCCAGAACGAGTATGGATGTTGGAACATGTTGGAACATGTCGTGTTGCAGTTAGCGCCTACTGCACGGGGAGACATGTCATAACATATCAATATTGTATCAGATACAGTTGGTCCCAGAGTGAGTACCGGCAGTGGAACATGTTGGAACATGTCGTGTTGCAGTTAGCGCCCACTGAACGGGGGTGACATGTCATAACATCTCAATACTTTATCGGATACAGCTGGTCCCAGAGTGAGTACCGGCGTCGGAACATGTTCTTTTGCAGTGAGAAGTGGGCATCAATTCGTAGGTACTGACTGCAGGGCGGCTGCAGCGCGGGCCAGTGCAGGGTGGACAGCTCGGGAGTGTCGGGACGCGGGTTCGGGTCCCTGTTTAATAATAATAATAAAATCATTATAATAGATAAATACCTTACAGATTAACATACATATTAGTTAACTCTGGGTGTTTGTTTAACATTTATATACATACAGCAGCAAGTCAGGTTACCCATCACATTATACTTTGACATTGCTTTTAGACATGATATTGTAACTGGAATTGATAATGTGAAATAAATGATTCTAATCTAATCTAATCATTTGCACTACAAAAGCCAGCGCTATTACGAGCGAGATAAGAGCGACGTTCAAGGTCAACATATTGTATAGCCTGATTTGCTGCCGTGTGTACATGCAACTAGACTCACTCAAAATGACCTTTTTGACTCTTTAAGTTTTTTTAAGGCACACAGCACAAGTAGTCAAAGCTCTGCTGTTTATACAGATATTTGCCCCAATTGGGATTCGAACCCAGGACTGTCAATTACAAATGTTTCTCCCAACCGAGAATCAAACCTGGAACCATTGATTTACAGACAACATCATTATCACAGATAAACAGCGTATAATAAAATAAATAAGAATGAAATAGTGTCTTCTTCTTACCATATAGGTATAGCCAAGTGTGTGGCGAACTTGGCTAACCCTGGTGTCAGAGTTTTCAAACCGCACAATGGCCTTTGACTTGGTTTTAACGACTGTAGTCAATCGACAACAGCCGGGACCAACAGCTTAACGTGCCCTCCGAAGCACGGAAACGAAAGTAGCAATTTTTATCTCATGATAAATTGCTACTTTGTCACCCATTAGGTTCCCTGCTTCTGTCGCTTAACCTCAATGATCGGTTGAGATCAGCAAGCGCCACAGGGCTACGAGCGAAATAATGTCAAAGCTCATCTTACCCGAACCTGGCGAAGTTATACCAAATGGCAGTCATCCGTTGTACGATGACGTCATCGGGAGAGCCGAGCGGGATCTCCGGGAAGGAGGCCGGGATGGTCAGCAGGTAGATCAGGTCGTCGTGGTGGGCCGCTCCTGGGTGGGGATGAAAATGAAAAAATGTTTATTTGTTCCAAACTTAACATTAAATACAAACAGGCTAGGCATCTCCTTTTAAGTTCATAAAACCTATGTGAGGATACCCCGCTCTTCTACCACATAATAACAATAAAAGTTAGAACAGAAGACATTTCGAAATTAAATAAAAATAAATTTAAAATATGTAGTAAGTATGTATGTATGATAAAAAAAAAAGAGTATTACCCATATGAAAGTTACCGTGCGTTCTATGAGTGTGTATGAGCGTAGTGTTTGTGTGTGTGTGTGTATGTGTTGTGAATACACAACACAATACATCACAAGTCACAGTAACGCATTTAAAGTGAATAGAGAAAGTGGTATGAATAGAGAACAAGTGGTATGAATCTGTAGTTCTCCGTACGAGACACAGATGGCGCTAACCTACACGCACGACGTAATGTGCTTACTTAGTAAGGGAATGAGAAATCTCGCCGCTTGACTTGAAGGCACGATAGCTGTTGGTTAGAGCACCAGGAGATTTTATCCTGGGGTCGTGAGTTCAAGTCCCATTCGCGCCAAACATTTTGAAAACATGAAACTGAACAATTTTAATTGAGCGATCAGTTGATTGCCTTAGTTTGAAAAGTAACATTTTTTTGGAGTTTCATAGTCCCTTGATCATAGTTGTTCAGTAACATGGGGAGAATCATCAAATGTCATTCTGTCACTTTTAGTCTATGGGACCATCCATAAATTACGTCACATGAATTACATGATTTATTGACCCCTCCCCCCTCCTTGTCACAGCTGGTCACATTTGTAAGACTCCCCCCTCCCTAGCGTGACGTCACATAAGTATTTTGTGTATTTTCCATTTTTCGTAATTTTTTAATAAAAGCAGTACTTAATAGTGTTTTTTTTTTGGCAACTCAAAACTCATTGTCTCAACCTTGTCTCAACCAAAGTAAAAACGTAAAAAAAGTGCTTGGGTTGGGATTAGCTTGTCGTTAACAGTTAACGCGTTTTGATACTCATAACACATTTTGAAATGTGACGTCACGATACTTATGACCCCTCCCACCTCCTTGTCACATAATGTCACACTTTGTCGACCCCCTCCCCTTAACGTGTGACGTAATTTATGGATGGTCCCTATTTGGCGTAAACAAGGATAATAGTAGGGAAGCTCATTTCTTTTTTTATAATAGACAATGGGTTTGTTCTTGACCACAATTTAGCCCAGCAGCGGAAATGTGATCGAGGATGTAGCAAGCTCACCCAGAAGATGCCTATTCACTCGAACTTTAAAGAAGTTCGGGTTATATTTTCCCGGAAATACAGACGCAGGCAGAGAATTCCATACCCTAGCGGTGCGCAGTATAAAAGATGAAGAGAAGCGCTCAGTATGGATCCGAGGAATCTCGACAAAAGTAGTACCCTGCAGCCCTGTAGTGCGTCTAGATGTCCGGTAGAAGAACATTCCTGTAGCCGAGTGTAAGGGTAATATGATTAAATGTCAGACGTACCGACGGGTTTCTTAGTGACAGGGTCGATGTAGTGACTGTTGTTGCCGACGTAAGCGAACTGGTAGTAGTACACCGGGTGGGGAGAGTGGCGACACATCAAGTTTGCCATCCTGGGAACCATATATTACATTATAAATATATTATAACGAGTTCTTACCACGTTTTTTTCAACGATTCTCCGTGATGAATCCGAACATGGTGCTTGCAACACCGCCGAAATATCGGATACTGATTTAAAACAAAAATTGTGGTAAAAACCCGTTTTATAATATGTTTAAAAATAGTAAAAAAACGGCGAGAATTTTTAAAAATATAAGTACATTAAAAATACTCATCTAGCTTACTACAGCGTAATGAGTTAAGAAGATATAAACCATTTTAGTGATATCTGCAAATTACTGTTAGCTTAGCATTTAGTGGGTACACCGCCTGCACTACCGCAGCATAGACAAACAAACTGCAACGTCACCCAGATACTGTAGGAATACGATTGAATGCTAAACTAACAGTTATCTGCGGAAATTGATAATAATTTCATCGGCTAACTTATTAATAATAATAAGTTAGCCGATAATAATATAATAATATCTAGTTTACTGCCCGGGACTTAGGCCCCGTGAAAATTGGGAAAAATTATGTAGCCTATGTGTAATAGTAATAGTCCAGGGTATCAGCTATCTCCACATCAAATTTTATAAAAAATGGTCCAGTCGTTTGAGCGTAAAGAAGTATAAACAGTAACACGTACACATACACAAACCAACACGCACAAAGTTTCGCCTTTATAATATAAAGTGTGATGTGATTAATTTTCCCTGTGATATAATAAAAAAAATATATCATGGCACAAAATAGGCTCAAAATATGAGCGACTCAGGAACAAAGGCTCACCTATGCACAGCAAATCCAATAACAGCATCAGAATACAGCTTCCCGAGTCCGTCAGCTGCCGCGGAGGAGTTCGTCACGAGTCTCCCGGCGAGGTACTCCGGAGACTCCTTGAGTCTGCGCGCGATGGAGACCGAGTCCTTCGGGGGCAGCATGAACGAGATCGGAGCTATCCTGTCCCATTGCGAGTTCATTGTGGATAGGAGGGTTGCGTTGTTAATTACGTCTGGAACATTCGAAAATGGATAAGTATAGACATACTCGTAGTCATAACATTTATTCACTCAAAAAACACAGCACACGTTACAAAACAAACAAAGTAAAAGAAAACAGAAATGTTTACAAAAACATGGACAAACCTAGATGTGTGGTGTAATATGTGTCGAGTGTCGTCATGTACTGTAGGTATTTTAAATAATAAATAAATAAATAAACGCTACATACTCAAAGGCCCACACTAAGGTTTTCCCTTGTGTCGTAGGTCCTTCGAAACATACAAAAAGACAGATACAAACACCTATGACCCAAGAACAAACATCTGCTTTTTACACAAATATTTGCCCCGACTGGGAATCGAACCCAGGACCCGTAGTTCAAGACCAAACCGGCCGTTAATGTGATGGTGAAAAGGCCTAGGCTCAGCATATGTCACAGCAAGTATGTACGATTTACTTTAGGTTCAGTGCCTATAATCCCTAATGGGGTAGGCAATTTAACCTATTCATATCCAGGGGTGGTTTACTAAGCCTACTACCCCTTCACTGATTATTTTGTTATGGGCTAATGAGACATGCGATAAGTTTGTTTAATAATTTATTATTATTTCACCCATTAAAACACCTAATTTCATAAAATATGGCAAAATTTTCCGCTGCTAACTCTTGGCATTATAAAATGCCCTGTGGGAGACGGCGCTGTTTTAGGCGAGCATTATATGTATAATGCCCTTGGGAGATGACGTGGCATTCCTCTTACAGACTTTTACATGTATACCTGAGAAGAGTAGGTAGCTGGAACATTCTATAAGTTTTTACTTTACTCCTAGTCCAGCATGAGAGTGAAGGAAAAACTGATAAAGAACTTACTAAAAGCCTTCCAGAAGAATTCATCCCTAGTCTGGCTGACGATATACGGCACGAAGTGCGCGCGGCCCTCCACCAGCGTCCGCCGCGGCTGCTCCGTCAGGAACCGCTCCGAGCCGAGGTCCGGCTCCAGCACCACGTTCCACAGGAGGACCGGGTCGTAGCCGAACTCCTGGGGCAGATTAGGGAAGAGTCATCTCAGTTAGTGTTATGGCGTATCTTAAATTGGTTTCATTTTAAC
The DNA here is from genome assembly GCA_949987775.1 of Aproaerema taeniolella. Taxonomy (NCBI): domain Eukaryota; kingdom Metazoa; phylum Arthropoda; class Insecta; order Lepidoptera; family Gelechiidae; genus Aproaerema; species Aproaerema taeniolella. The sequence goes on along the minus strand of OX465268.1, from coordinate 241,926 downwards.
AAGAATTTTAAAATTAGCAGGGACAATGAAATAATTAAAGAGGACCACGAAACCGAACAACTTCCCCGAAGAAACATAGGTCGAAATACGAAAAAAAGTTTCGCCTTTTATACTTACTAACTGTCTAAGTCGAATACTAACACAAACTGGATTGTAATTGACCGTTTTCAATTTCATAAAACTTGAGCGGTCAGTTGATTGCCTTAGGCCCGTGTTCACCAAAAAGATAACCAATGGTTAAACAGCGGTTAGAAGCTAACCAGACAAAATTTCAAAAAAAATGTATGAAAGTGACATTGTCAAACCTCTGGTTAGCTGCTAATCGTTGGTTAAAAATTTTGTTACCACTGGCCTTAGTATGAAAAGTAGCAATTGTTTTTGAGAATTTCGTGTAAGTTCTTTGAGGCTTATCTTTGAGGTTATTTGTTAAGTTTCACAGAGAAAGTTGAAAGTTCTTATTATTATTTCGACATAACATCGACTACTCAGTCCTTTCCTTGTGAAAGAGAGAATGGCAGAAAGGCTTGCAGCAATCGGTCACAAGTTGATCTGGCAAAACTGCTTAATGCGGAGTGCCTTGAAGGTCAAGTTTAACAGAAGACGTCAAAATGGACGAAGGGGTCTTCATTTCATATTATGATGAATCAACAAAAAAAGCAATACATACAAACATGCTATCCAAAGAGTTTCCAATCTCCCTCCAAGGTTTGCGCCGGAGACAGGCCACCATCTCCTTGGTGGTGTTAGTGGGACAGTCCAGCAGTTTGGCCTGCCTTTCTGCCAGATGGCGCTGATGAGAACCTATCACCACCTGGGATATCGGGGATGCGCTCATTGAGATGGCACGGTGGAACAGACCTGGAATTCAAAGAAAGTTTACCTATTATCGTCTAGGCATGATTAAATCCGTGGCAAACTTGATGAACCTTAGTGTCAGTTTTTAAACCGTCAAATGGCCCTCGACCCAGAAGCAGTCTTTTTACTTAAACTTTAAAGCCATTTGGGTTATAATATGAGGTCAGCAGCTCGGGTACTATGGTGATAGCGCGAGTAATGCGCCGCGGTCCTGTGTCAAAATGTCAACATTGACAACGACAGAGGGCGAGCAAGCCTTTGCGCGGGGCCCTCGCGCAATCAAAGTGAAGTTTCAGCGTCAGCCGAGTAGTAGCGTGCCGCGCGAGGATGTCGCCATCGTGCTAGAGCTGAAATGCAAACGCAGAGTATTCCTTTCTCAAATGCCAATATACCCTTTGATTGACAGACGATGGTCTACAACTAAGTAATCATATTTACCTTTCCCCATTGGAGAGACCATGAGAAGGCCGATGCTGAACGAACCAGCGCTGTACCCCGTGAGGGTCACGGAGTCAGGGTCTCCTCCAAACGCCCTGATGTTCCGCTGCACCCACCGAAGGGCCGCCACCTGGTCTTTGAACCCATAGTTTCCAGGGGCATGCTCATCACCCGTGCTTAGAAACCCTGGATGGTGATGAAAATATAATTAGTAATCACTTGACTTCGCGTAAAGTCGCGCTTGACTTTCTTTCAATTAAATATTTGCATGCTTTTTAGGCTAAACAGATCTGAATTGATCTGTATTATTTGTTGATCATTTTGTATACCCTCTTTTTATGCAAATAAAGCCTTTTATCTTTTTTTCTTTTGAAAGGTTTCGGACACTCAAAGAAATTAGGCTATATTCGGAATTCAGGTCACCAGAGCTCATAGATAGTTGGCAACAGGTAGCAGGAATAGGGGTAGCTCCGGAGGGATGCTTGTATGAATTAACCACTCACATAATGATACGTTGGTTTATTGTGTAACAAAGAAGCGTCGAGCACTTTAAATTAAGTACATGAAATAATGACGTTAGTTACGTCGAAATAATGACGCAAGCTTACGTGGAAACCAAGGTCAGCTTCCTTGTACGACAAAAATATGAGCAATAAGGAAATCAAAAAAAATAATTAAAACCATGCCTTTTGAAGGGTAAACAATTGTCCTTACACAAGAGAAATATGGTATACATTTTGTGATACATACAGACGCTAAAATCCCTATCGGGGTAGGCAGAGCATCAGTGGTTTTAAAACTAATTGATGCGACAATTGACATAAATTCAGATGGTTAAGATGAAATATGATGTAAGTGATGAGGGTTGTCAGCCTTTCGCCCACAATAGAGCAAAACCCTCGCGTCCCACTTACTCACTTTTACAGTATGCCTGGGAAGAGTAGGCAGCATGCCCACGATCATCCACGTGAAAATTTTGAAGAGAAGTCTATGGCATAATCCATTGCTAGGAAAAGAAGAAAATACAACCTTCATTTACGAGAAAATTCCGTAGGTTAGAGTGTGGAGGCGGGAGTCACGATAGTCCACATAAAATATAAGAAAACTTAGCCTTTTATCTGATATGACCTCAGTCGAAATTTCAGAAAAGAAACGACTGTGGTGATCATAGAGTAATCTCACCAAGCGATCCAAGTCTGTAGTTGATGGAGACGAAGACCAGGTCTCTCTCCAGCAAGTAGTGCGGCCCGGCCACGTCGGAGCGCCCCGACACCGAGTAGAAACCACCGGGGTGCATGTACACGACCACCGGGAGGAGCTGCGTACTGGAAGTTAACATTAATTAACATTATTCAATTAAAGTTATTAAGTTAATTAAAATTAGAAATAAGGTTTATATGATTGACTTAAAAAGAGCGACCCTCGGAGTTTCTTGCCTATTCTTCTTTTAAGGAAGCCTGCACCTTTGCGAATAGGCGAACAGTTAAAAATGCTAATGTACGAGTAAATTCACTGTTTGATATTTCAAGTAACATTCTGTATATTCTATAAAATAAATCAATTTTTGACTTTGAATATTTTTTAGCAAATATAGGTTAGCTTAGCATACGATGACCTTACCATTCAGTACAGTCAAGAGCAGGTCACGCTTTACACTACAAGTTTAAGCTGAGCTGATTTATATTGCGCGCCATACAGCGCAAGGCCGGCCGGTCCAAAGTGTCAAGCTTGACGTGCTCTTGAGTGTACAAACATTAAATGCCAACCGTTATTTGCGGAAATCGCTAAATACTCGTACTTTTTAACCTAGGTACTTCAAAAAAGGAGGATGTTGCATGTTCGACTGTATGTTTTTTTATGTATGTGGACAGATTTTCAAATTTTTTATTTACTTATTCGAAAGATTATACTCCAGAGGTGGTCCCTTTGTCACCAAGTCTGAATCTGATGATGCGGTCCCAGAGAAATTTAGGGCAACCCTCGAATTTGATAAGCACTTACAATGTTTCTTCTATACTATTTATTATTTAGACTGAAAATGGAAAATAAATAAACTTTTTCATTAAAAAATAAATCGACTTAAAAAATTCGAAAAATAAAAAACAAAAATATTTAATGTGTTACGTAGTACTTACTGATCTGTTTTAATTCGGTGTCAAGCCAAATGAGATTGATAGGCTATACGTACGTCCGCCTTCACACTGATTTCAAACATGAGTAAGTACTACGTATATCAGTATATCAGCGCTACAGGTAAAACTGTAGCATTATGCTGAGCCAGCGCCGACTTCGTCTGTGCGACACAGGCAGCACAGTGCAGCACTTTGTTTTATGTTTGTAAGTGTTTTTTAGTTATATCTTTGATTTGCCTTTAATTTGTATTTGTCTTTGTGTCTGTTAAGTGTCTTGTGACGTCTGTGTTGTACGCCGAAATAAAGCATTTTCTATCTATCTATCTACGTAGCACATTTTTTTTCTTCTTTTTTTTTTGCTTTTTGAAAGCCGGTTAAATTTTTTATTAAAAAGTTTATTTAAAATTTTTTTGCAAGATTAGCAGACCCAATTTTACCATACTCTGTTAGTTATTTAACAGACGATTAGCAGCTAACCCGAGATTTGACAACGTCATTTTCATACTTTTTGTTTGACGTTTTGTCTGATTAACTTCTTAATCGTGGATTAACTAACTAACAGAGTATGGTGAAATTGGATCTTAACATAGGATAACCTTCCCATTACCTGTTATTACTAGGAGTGTACACGTTAAGTCGTAGACAGTCTTCATGCACGAAGTAGTCCGGGGAGAAGGTGGGTTGAGGACAGGCCGGTCCGTCTTCAGACGCGTCCACCTCTTCGGGGTAGTGAGATATCGGCTTCGGGGGCTGATGAGAAGGAGGGAATTCACATGGTTTGTTTTTAACTAAGATTTTCCCTAGGTCTTCTTCTTATCGTGTAGGTATAGTCAAGTGTGTGGCGAACTTGGCTAAGCCTGGTGTCAGAGTTTTAAAACCGCACAATGGCCTCAGACTTGTAAGCGTGGGTTCAAATATAGAGATAAACTGACAGACCTCAGATACATTGATCCAACCAATACCTAAGAAAAGTAACCCCTCTGAGATTAAGGACCTCCGTCCCATAAGTATACTCTCTTATTTATCAAAAGTCTTGGAAAAAGTTGTATACTATCAGGTTTATGAATATTGTGAGTCACATGGCATTCTTCCAGAGGGGCAGTCTGGATTTAGAAAGGGACGTGGGACGAATAGCGCCCTAGCGGATGTAGTAGACAATATCTTATCTGCTGCAGATAACGGAAAAGGAACGATTCTCACACTGCTCGATTTTAGTCGTACTTTCGATACTCTAAATGTATCTTTACTTCTCTCCAAGTTGTTATATTATGGTTTCGATAGTGCGACTGTTGCCTGGTTCGAAAGTTACCTCAATCTTCGTAACCAGCGAGTAGTTATTTCGAAGCTTGATGGAACTAAACTGGTATCAGCAACTAGACCTGTAACTAGAGGAGTTCCGCAGGGATCCATACTTGGGCCACTCCTTTTTATCATCTATAGTGCAGACATTGTGAAATGTATTTAGAACTGCAAATTTCATCTCTATGCAGATGATGTTCAAATTTATCTCTCTTTAAGACCCCAGGAATGTAGCACATCTGTTCAGGCTATCAATCAGGCTGGTCGAAATTCTTTGGTATTGAATCCCTCCAAATCTAAGTTTATGATATTGGGTACCTCTCATCAAGTTGCTGGAATCAATTATCTTAGACCAAAGCTGGTAGTTGGCAATGAGAACATTGATCAAGTGGATAAAGCACGTAACCTTGGACTGATGATGGATAGTCAGTTGCGGTTTCAGGACCATGTACTCGAACTTATTAAAAACTGTTTCTTTAGACTGAAAACAATGTACAAAGTTCGAACCTATATCGGCACTGATCTTCGTATAAGACTCTGCGAGTCACTTGTTTTATCTAAACTAAATCACTGCCTAACTGTTTACGGTCCGTGTCTTTACAAACAGTCTCTGAAGCTTATACAAAGAATCCAGAATGCTTGTGCCAGGTACTGTTTCACCATCCCACCTAGAACCCATGTGACGCCATACTTGAATAGGGCAAACATTTTAAAAATGGAAGGTCGCATAAAACTTCATTTAGCAAGTGTAATGTTCGATGTTGTTAAAACAAGAAAACCAAAATATTTGCATGACAAACTCATAGGGTTCACCCCTCGCCATAACGTGAGAGCTTGCTCCATCTTTAGCAATATGGTTTTCTCCATCCCAAAACATAAAACTGCTCTTTTTCGGGGATGCTTCAAGTACGCGGCAAGTAAGTGCTGGAATGATAAACCGCCTCCAATTCGACAGTTAAATTGTAAAACGAAATTTAAAAAGGAAATGCGCTCATATCTTCTAAATAAACAGTTGATTGGTTCTTGAAGCTAGGCGTGGTAGTTTTTGACTATTTAAATTTTATATTTTTTTTTTTTTTTTTACATTATCATGTAAAGGTATTAATAGGTTTAATTATATATTTTTTCCTGTGTTTGATATTGTTTACACAAACACACTACACACCAGCACCACATGCAAACAAACACACTTGCACGCGCACGTACACACCACCACCATCCACACACACTCACACACACAAGCACACGCACACAAACACATACGGCGTATGTGTCGCGGCGGCGGCGACTGTTGCTGCACTTGGGTCCTGGCAGAATATCAGCGCTACAGGTAAAACTGTAGCATTATGCTGAGCCAGCGCCGACTTCGTCTGTGCGACACAGGCAGCACAGTGCAGCACTTTGTTTTATGTTTGTAAATGTTTTTTTGTTATTTCTTTAATTTGCCTTTAATTTGTTTTTGTCTTTGTGTCTGTTAAGTGTCTTCTGTGTTTCTTCTGTTTTTCTGTATTGTGATGTCTGTGTTGTACGCCGAAATAAAGCATTTTCTATCTATCTATCTATCTATCTAAAATTTTATACAAATATTTGCTCCGACCAGGAATCGAACAATCGTTTCAGAAGCAGCGTTCAACCACTGATCTGTATTATAATCTTCTTTTCTTTTATCAGCCCATATACGTCCCCATTGAGAGACAGCCTCCCTTTGAAACACGAAGAGGATTCAGGCCATAGTTCACCACGCTGGCCCAACGCGGGTTGGTGGACCGCGTGCCGAGCGAAAACGAATTTGCTGATTTCATTACGATGTTTTCCTTCACCGCTGAGCAAATGATAATTAATGAGAATCCGTAAGTATAATAAATCCGAAAAGAGGAATTTAGTTATTGGTACAGGCCCGCACCAGAATTTGAACCCGTAACCTTCCGGTTACAAGTCTGGCTTATGACATCGATCCCTGCGGCTATTGTGGATTGACTAAGAGGCCATTTTGGGGTTTGAAAACTCTAGGTTACATGCATGATACATAGACGACTTCTTGAAACTGGTTAAAACTTATTTATTTAAAGAATATATTATTCTGAGTGTTTCTTTGTCGAAACCCTTTCTATTAAGATCAAATCTAATCTTTAGTTTTTATCAAGAGTATACAACATAGGTAAATAGTAAAAACATTAAAAACATTTGAAAATTTTCCTGAGAAAAATTCAGCTGGAAAATTATTCAGAATGATTCAGTCTGAGTTCGGGGTTTCAGTTTTTGCTAACATGTTCCTTTCATCCTGTAATATGGTATAGAAGCATGCTCGATATGCCAGTAATGGTGTACAATATCCTTGTTTTTGTGGCTAATATACACATCAACACGGTCTAGAGATATTGCACGATTTTTTATACAAAAGAGGCCTGTTTGAGAAGCTATAAAAGCATACTCGAGATATATGGAGGGCTATAATTTTCAGACGAGCAAGTGCTAAGCCTGAATTTTAAATTTTAGTCCATAAATTTAGTTTTATTTGAAATTTGTGAAAAAGTGATGGAAACGAAAACGAAAATGCAATTTTTGCCTACTTTTTAAATGATTAAATAATAAATTAAAAATTTAAAAAACCCCCCCCGCAAAAAAGTAAAAAGTAAAAAATGATACCTTTCGTTGAGCCATCAAATTCATTTCAGAAATACCTATATATATTTTAATTATCGAAATCGATGGATGGCACGATAGGGTTTGCTCATTAAAATGGCGCTATAATGTCGCGTCGGGGTACCGCTTTAGTGAATCAGACCCTTCATTTGATTGACTATTCACTGATTCACTAAAGCGGTACCCCGACGACGCGACATTATAGCGCCATTTTAATGAGCAAACCCTATCGTGCCATCCATCGATTTCGATAATTAAAATATATATAGGTATTTCTGAAATGAATTTGATGGCTCAACGAAAGGTATCATTTTTTACTTTTTACTTTTTTACTTTTTTGGTTTTTTAAATTTTTAATTTAATTTTTATTTCAAAATTTTTAACTTATTTTCAAAATAATTAAGAGTGTACTAGTGTACTGGATATCCTGGCCGCAGCATCAGCTCACCGTGTTGCCACCATTGCATTGTATGCAGAATCAAATACTGATCAAAACGAGTCCAAACACGACATATCTGCTATTATTTTTTCAAGGATGTGCTAGTGTACTGGATATCCTGGCCGCAGCATCAGCTCACCGTGTTGCCACCATTGCATTGTATGCAGAATCAAATACTGATCAAAACTAGTCCAAACACGACATATCTGCTATTATATTTTCAAGGATGTGCTAGTGTTCTGGATATCCTGGCCGCAGCATCAGCTCACCGAGTTGCCACCATTGCATTGTATGCATAATCAAATACTGAACAAAACGAGTCCAAACACGACATATCTGCTATTATTTTTTTAAGAGTGTGCTAGTGTTCTGGATATCCTGGCTGCAGCATCAGACCAAGAGTTCCATAATCCTGCATAGTTATTAAGCATACATGAGTGTTTCAAGTTTTAGGTCACATGTATGTTTGAAAGTAAAGTAAATACACATTAAGAGTCTAAGAACCCTACCGCAGCTAACAAAAGAGCTGATGACCTTGAAACGGCTGAACCGATTTTGATAAAACGTATCTAAGAACCATCGCCAAAAAACCTGCTTGTAAATAAAAAAAAACGCATCCAAATCGGTTCACCCGTTTGAGAGCTACGGTGCCACAGACAGACACACAGACACACACACACACACACACACATAGCGGTCAAACTTATAACACCCCTCTTTTTGCGTCGGGGGTTAAAAATGGTCGAATTTACGCAATTTTTTTTTTCATTTTCGTCACGTTTTCACAAATTTCAAGTAAAACAAAATTTACTAGTTAAATATTATTATTAATAAGCTATAAAAGTGTACTCGAGTTATATGGAGCGCTATAATTGAAAATTCAGGTTTAGCACTTGCTTGTCTGAAAATTATAGCCCTCCATGTATCTCGAGTATGCTTTTATAGCTTCTCAAACAGCCCTCTTTTGTATGAAAAATCGTGCAAATCCCTAGACCGTGTTGATGTGTGTATATTATCCCACTTTCATCAGACTTACCCGAAACCGTAGTTCCCCGACGGGGGGCTCTGCGTACCTGACCCCGCGGTACGCCTGGAACTGACGGCCGCCGCGTGTCCGCATCCAGGAACCGCGGACGGAGCCAAAAGGAGTCACCGTCACTGGACCATCAGGGGCTACTGCTTGGTATAAAAACATAATCATATAACGCCACACACTGGAAGACCCACATTATAGTCCGGCAATCTCGTGCGCGACCGTCCCGCGGGATGACAGACGAGGCGGGGACGAGGTAGCGCGTCATTCTAGCACACGGATGCACGCGTTTCCCTTCCCCGCTACACCACCAGCTACCCGCTGACATCTTGGGTACCTCGTCCCCACCAGCGTCTGTCACCCCGCCGGACTAAAGCTTTCCCTCTTCTTCTTAACGTGTAGGTAAAGCGAAACATGTGGCGAACTTAGCTAACCCTGGTGTTAGAGTTTTCAAACCGCACAATGGCCGATGGCCTCTGACTTGGTTTTAACGACTGTACTCCTACGCACCGACTGAACACAGCAAGCTGTTTGTCGTTAGACTTTGGTAGGAGGGTGGTCGCGAACCAGACGGCCAGACATAGAGCCTCCACACCACATGGGACCATGGGACGCCATCTCAGATTGAAAACAAACTGAGGTGTCGTTGCCTAAGATGGATTACTAGGAGGCAGGTCTCATTTTTGTTTCCTTAGTCGCCTCTTACGACACCCACGGAAAATGATGGGATGGTGTTATTCAAAGATAAACTTAAACTCTCATGATATGACCCGGAAGAAAAATATTTCTATTAATAGTCGGGCAAAGAAAAGATTATTATCTTTTCACTTAATGTTTGCCCGACTGAGAATCAAACTCAGAACTTCCGATTCTGAGGCAGCGTCCCTAAGTACAGACCTACCACAGCATCAACTCTCTCGTCGGAACACAAATGAAAAAAATAAGTAACCGGTACCTAAGTATCAAATCAACTTTCAAACACAAAATATACTTAATGTCAGTTGCAAAATCGTTTATTGAAGTTAAAACTCCTTTAAATATACAGATCATTGTTTATGATTAAAAGACTTGTTGCAGTATTATTTTTAAAGTTGCATTAACGTAAATGGATATCTCGTGTTAACTGAGTGTTAGGTACTAAGTACGTTAAAACTCGAACCAATTATACTTACTTCTTATCATTTTTTGGGTTAAAAATCGAACTACATTATATACAAAAAAAGTGATGAAAGCATTATGGAGCTTTTTCCTGCGCTCCATTGATCTTCTTCTTCTTATCGTGTAGGTAAAGTCAAGCGTGTGGCGAAGAACTTGGCTAACCCTGACGTCGAGTTCTCAAACCGCACGATGGCCTCTGACTTGATTTAACGACTGTAGTCAATCGACAACAGCCGGGACCGACAGCTTAACGTGCCCTTCGAAGCAGAGGAATGCTCGTGATAAATTGCCACTTTAGTCACCCATCAGGTTCCCTGCCTCGGTGTTCGTTGCTTTACCTCACTGATCGGTTGAGATTAGCGAGTGCCACTGGGCTACGAGCGCTTGATTGATGGCCAACATGCATGTATTTAAATCCTTTTAATGTATGAGTTTAATGTAACCTTGACTTGTTTTAAGTGGCATCCTGAAGGTCCTATAAAATAAAGATTTTTTCTATTCTATTCTAACTTTCAACTTACGATTTAAACTAACCTTTTGTCCCCTCATGAACTGTGTGTGCATGGGCGATCACGAACACACTGACACAGAATAGCAAACATAACATATTTGATACTATCATACTATTATTCGCTATGTAGCAAGTAGATGGTACTAAACAATACTTGTTAAATTACTCTATTTATATAGTAAACGGCAGCATGCGACGTGGCGTGAGTAATCAGAGCCCAAAGTAGGAAAACCGTGTTAAGAAATTAGTCAAAACATACTTGTGACGTCCAGTGGTTCCCAAATGCGTACAAAACCACTCATATGGGGGACTTTGAATTAGTTAGTACACAGAGGCAGGGAACCTGATGGGTGATCAATGTGGAACTTTATCACGAGCATTTCCGTGCTTCGGAGGGCACGTTAAGCTGTCGGTCCCGGTGTTGTCGATTGACTACAGTGAAACCAGAGGCCATTGTGCGGTTTGAAAACTCTGACACCAGGGTTAGCCAAGTTCGCCACATACTGGACTACACCTACACGATAAGAAGAAGTATGTAAAATTTAAAGGGTTGATTTTCCCTATGGAACTTAACAACTATCCCTTAGGAACCCAGCGTATGATATTAAAAAAAGGTCGATTTTCCGATTCCGGGGTCAACTGCGGGTTCAGTTGACCACTGTATGCCAAAGCAATTTAGCTAGTCGCACAACAAGTTGTGTGAAGATGAGTTTTTTTTTTCATGTTTCAACTTATGTTCTATGAGAAACATTTTACAGCTTCATGGAAAGAATTAACTATATTAAAGACTCTTGACCGCAGCAATAAGTTGTGTAAAATATTTATTCCTGCATTTTAATGTGTTCCTGGCGTAACAAACAGGCAGATTTTTAGCAGTGTTACTTTCGAATTTATTAAATACTAGCTTCCCGTCCGGGACTTCGTTCCCGCGGGAATTTCAGAAATGAATTATACATATAAACCTTCCTCTTGAATCACTCTATCTTTGCTGAAAACTGCATTGAGTAGTTTGAGAGATCTGACAGCGGAAGTGACTTCATTTTATACTATGTAAAGAAAATAAGATAAAGAAGATAATATATATAATAATAAATAAAGAAAGTGCAATGACTTTGTCATGAAGTCGATTAAATGAGGAAATTGATAGTAAATAGATTATACAAGGAAATACTCTCTTTTAAAGCAAGTCTTGGGGAAAACTAACGAAATCATTGTTGACAGCAATCCCTACTATTATTATACATACATATATGCTAAAGTAACAGTCTGTCTGAAACACTTTCACGTCTAAACTACTGAACAGATTTTGATGAAATTTGGTACAGAGATAGATTAGACCTAGGAAAAGGACGTAGGCAAATTTCATCCCACAGCTGAGCATGATATACCTATAGTCTACGCGGGCGGAGCCGCGGGCGGAAAGCTAGTTTTGAAATAAAAATAAAATCACGAAAACTTTATTTAAGAAACCACGCATAAATAGTAGCTTTACATAATCATAAATAACACGCACTTAAGCCCCACACTATTAGTTCCCCCTTTTCTTCTAAGTGAATTGGTGGTAAAGTAATTAGCATAAATTATTTAACTTGGTGAAAGTTTTCAAACCAGCATAGAGACTTGCTTTCTATTAATCCATCTGAGGCAACGAAATCTTTTTTTTTTTTTAAATTTGAGGTGTCGTCCTATGCTCTATGCGGTGTGGTAGGGTAGGCTCTGTAAAGGGCTCCACCCTCCGACCGAAGTTCGACGCCAAATAGCTTGCTGTGTTCCGTCGGTGCGTGGGGTGGGAGTAGGTACCATAGTACCTTAATCAAAATTTTCTGCGCTCCATCGTCGACCTCATCTATAACCTTGGTCAAGATTGACCTCAAGATTAATCCCATTTCATAATAATAAAAAACCTTTGACTTGTTTTAATGACTGAAGCGAGTCGCGATGACGACGCGACCGTTTGACGTGTGTTGAGTGAAGTATTTTTATGCCTAACAAATAAATTATGAGCAGGCGAAAGTTTCTCTAATTACTGGTGGTAAGTTGTCAGTGTTCCGACCTTTCCAACAAACTTAAGAAAAAAATACTATTAAAACCCAGGTTACCCCATTTTCATTGGAAAACCGTGGTAATCGTAACAACACGGAGTGCACACGTGTGGTAAACTGATGTGCGGCCGTCTGGTACATCTGAGACGATCTGGCCGCTGGCACTATCAATTTTTCCTTTCGTTCCTATTCTATGTGCAGAAAACGTTAGTTTATTGGTACTAGTCGTATGCGTTGCTTATCTTGATAATAAGAACTAAGTACTAAAAATAGAGTAAGTAGATAAGATACCTAAAAACAAAAATAAACCGAATGATTCATTAATAAATATTTGAAAACAATAAGCAATTTTTATACTGAAGTAAGTAGTTAGCTTATGTAGATTAAGGGATTTATGTTTTCAGGGCATTAACAAACACGAATTAATTCTGAAATGCTGATGAGAGTTGCTGAAAAAACGAAAACTTCTTTTAGCGGCGTTGAGCACTAAGTGGCAACCGTCCAACAGGACATTACTGCCAGTAGGTATAAGGAACTCGCGTCAGATCGTCAGATGTCACGTGACCGTGATCGAAAATGCGTAGGATAGGGTTGCCACCGTTTTTGAAGTGAAAACTTCTTTAACAGCGTCGTTGTGTACTTTGAAGTATGGGTTGAAACCCGGACGGATGGCAGCCCTATGGTAAAATTATCTCTGTGACAGATGTCAACGATGTCAACGATTATTCGCACATAGTGCGCAAATACCGATAGACTATTTTACTTAATTGAAAATAGACAGTTTGGGCGAGTGGAGTGGAAAAGTTTCCTGATTGCAAGCAAACAGGTTGAGGGTTCGAATCCTGAGAAAATGACGGACTTTTTTGTGTATTTTATTTTATTTCCATATTAATGCACAACGTTAATGTTCAAGTTTTCACTTCTGCCGGCACTCCCGGAGTGCAACCCGTTGTTTTTTTTATCAAAATTGGTTCAGCCGTTTAAAAGTTATACTTTAACTATCGAATGTCGGGGGTTTTAATTTGCATTTAATTTGATTTAATTTAATTTAATGTTATTTTTAAAACTTATGGATGATACAATCTGAAATAAATGAGTTAAGTATTATTATTATTATTATTTATTAGTATTGATAAGTTATTGGGATGGAGAGTGATTTAAGCTATTTTTTCGCGCTAACGTAACTACTTATCAAAATTAATATCCATTTAATCATTTCATTCTACAATAAAAAAAAATTACAACCCGCAACATATTCATAGCTTATAGTTTATAAACGGCTTAACCCATTTTGATAAAATATACCTACCTGCCTAGCTAAGAACCAATTCGATCAGGTAAGCTTTCAAAAAAAAAACATAAAAATCGCTCCATTCGCTTAGGAGCTACGATGTCACAGACAGACACAAATATACACGTTAAACTTATAACACCCCTCTTTTTTCGTCGGGGTGTATTAATATTACATCATTAATTGTAATGTATACTTTTATTGACAGTGTATGATTGTTAACAAATACCTAAAGAAAAAAAAAGAAAAAAAAAATATTTATTTAACCAAGAATTTCACAGCAAAAACTAAGGGCTAGGTGTACAAAATAAAAGGAAAAAAATTTGAAATAATGATGGGTTAAAACGTGAATGTTTTCGTTTTCCTGTTTATTTGAAGTGGTGTTTACAAGAAACGAAAATCTCCCGTGTTGCTATTTTTGCAGAACGCCTGACTAAAACACAATAGCAACGACCAAGGTCCTGGGCCCCGTTTCTGTAACTTCAGTTCTGTGTCGATGGAATGGAGGCCATTTTATATCTGTGTAGGTGGCGCAATTGAGAACTGTTTAATTTTCATATACTTGCTGAAGGCCACCACGACCAGCAGCGCCACCGCCAACCGAACGTAAAGTTGCCAACTACTTAGCAACTGAAAATTCAGTTGGCGGTGGCGCCACTAGTCAAAGCAGCTGTCATTAGATGTATTAAATTTGGATAGTTCTCAATTTCACCACCCGAACAGATAAAATGGCGACTATTCCATCGACACACAACTGAAGTTACAGAATCGGGGTCATATCTCGATTCCCAGGCACCGGATATTGCTATTAATAGCTATTCAGGCACTAAACCGATTTCCTCCCGCCCCGCGCCCCCCGCGTCTCCCTGCAGTCTGAAGGCTTTCAGACACGCAGTTTGTTGGTAAAGGATAAATAGAATATGGATGTCCTGCTCGAGGGGGAAAAGGGTGGTGTGGTAGAACAAAATATGAAGGCCTGATGATAGTTTGCTATCGGAAAGAGTGCACTTAAAAGTTATCTAGTGTAATTATGTAGTGGCTTACAAAAGCGGATAGAGGGGTGGGGGCCACAAAGTCAACTTTCTGTTTATTATGAGACTGAAGTATCTTTTAAACCGAAGAAGCTTACAACTTCTTGATTTACCTACCTATAACGTAAGATACGTTAAAGGTAGGGCCAGTAATCCTAAAAGGAGGGCCAGTAATCCTAATATACAGGTACTACCTAGTTTAGGGTCCTGTCTTTCACTAAATGTCAAAGTTCCTAGATTTTATTGCAATTTGTACTCATTCTAAAACTGTTTTGTGGAAGAAAATTCAGTTTATATCAAAATTTACAAGTTTGGATAGTTGGTAATTGCTATATAACCTTGTTTATAACCTTGGCTGGATCCACCCTTGATGGCTTAGTGTAAAGTACCTACCTCTTTCTACGTTCAATGGAATGAAGAAATCACAACATAATGAGTAAAATTAATAGGAAGCTATGTCAGAACCAACCAGCATTTTAATTGATTGAAAAACAAGATTTTCAAAGCTGTTCAGTTTCATGTGGGGAACTTTCTTTTATTATAATCACCACATGTAAAAGAAACTGAAAGACTACTGGTCGTTATAACTGTTAAGCTACCTGTTAATATGTTTTCCCTTGGAGTTAATAAAGTTTTTACCCATCTACTTTATCTGCGTTGAAAAGCTCCAACTCTTTCTTATACCACGGCACGCCAACAACTCACTCACTCTCCGCTACATCGATCATTCCGATCACTCGTTCCCGGGCTTTCAGCTACATTTGCAGTGTTTGCACCCCTGCAGGTTGCAGGTTGCAGTGCGTGCATGGAAACTTTTATGCACGAATCACGAATTTTGTTATAATACTTACCTATTGTAGCTTTAACTTGTTACTTGAGTGAAAAGTGTCAGTGCTAAAGTGTTTTTTTGTGATTGATAGATAGGTGTAGGTACCTAGTTTATTTGTTGTAAGTGTATAGGTAACAAGTCGTATTGGGTTGGGGTGGGTCAGGCCAAGGTCGACACACATCTAAAGGAAAAATCTAAACAAAGGTTTATCTTTTCTTTATACTCGTAATATTAACGAAAAGATACTTTAGTAGTATATCTTCTCAGTGTTCTATTTAATTAAGCGCCTATTTGTTCGTTATTGTCACGGGCGAGTTTTCTTTAAAAGTTTTCTAAAATTCGTGTGATGCACAATATTTACGTTGTGAACTCTGATTTAACGCAAATATTTAATTACTTGAAATAGTTTATAATTCTGAGTAGTTTCATAGTTGTTATAAATAGTTTGGGCTAATTTTGATAACGCCGCGCATAAAAGAAATCTGCGCGTAAGTTTTTTTTTTCAATTCGACAATAATTTGGCATTTCATTTTTTAAATAGAATTAATTAACACAATATATAATAATATTGAACCGAAATAGCGGTTTAACTGCGCCTCGTTTATTATTACAAGCTTTTATTTGACTTCCCCTGTTAGTTAGTATGTGTGGGACAAATCTTGCAACTGAATTTAAAACCAGTTCTCCTCAACCGATTGAGCTGAAATTTGGTATACTTATATGAAAGTACGATGACAATGCAATGTTATGGTACCATTGAGCTGGTCTGATGATGGAGTCTGGAGGTGGCTATAGGAACTTCGCAATAAAACGACAAAACCCCATCGAGTTTGGGCTCGTTCGATTCGTATTGACGAGTACTTTGCTCCTATATGGCAGAAAAGCTTGTTTTTAAAAAAGTTTTTTTTAATTTTAGAGTTGTTATCTACTTTGTGTCTATTTTGTCGGTGCAGGTATACATACTTAAGTACTACCTTAAATATTAAAATTATAAAAAAACTCTCTGACGATTAATACATTCATTAAGTATACTGTGACAATGTAATTTAATATTTTAATTTATTGAATTGGTTTTTTTTTATAAGATGGGTTAACTCTTGACCTCAATCTTGACCATAAAAGTCAAAGATGAGGTCGACGATGGAGCGAGTTAACCCAGAAAATGCTTACAAAGGCACTGGTACTCCCACGCACCGACGGAATAGGTACAGCAAGCTGTTTGGCGTCGGACTTCGGTAGGAGAGTGGTCGCGAACCAGACGGCCCTTTACAGAGCCTAACACACCGCATGAGACCATAGGACGACACCTCAGATTCAGAAAAAAAATGAAGTGTCGTTGCCTGGGATGCATTACTAGGAGGCAGGTCTCATTTGTGTTTCCTTAGTCGCCTCTTACGACACCCACGGAAAGAGATGGGGTGGTGTTATTCTCAACCGATCACCATACGGCAAATTAATTAATTAATTATTCAATTTAATTTAATTGAATAATTAATTATTATATTATTACTATTATGGCACTAAAATTTATGTATGTGCCTGAAATAAAAAATATTTTATTTATTTATTTATTATTAAATCCAACGCGACTACTTACGAGTAACATAATAATATCATTGACTTACGACATCTACTGAAATTGAGAACTTTCGTGTTGTGACAAAATGACAGTTGTCTACCACATGAATAACCATTATAAGTGACAAAGAGAATATAAACAAGTGATCGATTGGTCAGAGCCACCCAAATCATTTTTGTCAATTTTTTTTCTTTTAGTGGCAGTGGATAGATGAGTAGACTCGAAAAGCGTGCTGTCATACAGAACCAGTGAAATGTATCCGAACAGCGAGTTCTGGAACAACGAGTATCAAGTGAAGCTTGAGAACAGCACAACTCAAGCGAGTTGTAAGAACTGCAAGAGGCTGAAAACCAGAATGAGGAAGTTGGAGCAAGCCAACCGCATCCTGGCGCATCAGGCTGGAGAAAGGTGACTGACTTTTAATTCAAACTAGCTTTCCGCCTGCGTGGATTACAGGATATTTCTTGCCCAGCTGTGGGCTAAAATGTATTCAAAGCATTCCTCAAAGTCTAATCTATCTCTATACAAAATTTTATCAAAATCGGTTCAGTAGTTTAGGCGTGAAAGAGTAACAAACAAACAAACTTACATTCACATTTTATAATACTATGGTAAGGATAGCATTCCGCCCAGGACTTCGTTCCCTTGGGGATATTATGTAGCATATAAGTTAATCCAGGGTGCAGTCACAGCTACCTCAATGGAAAATTTTTATCAAAATTGGTTCAGCCGTTTGAGCGTGAAAAGAAACCAACATCCATATACCTCATACATACATCCGTGCAAACTTTCGCGTTTATCATTTTAGTAAGCACAGCTTACATTTAAACAAAGAAGCAACCAATTAAACACATCTTTCACACTCACAGAAGACTAACGCTCAGTCCCATGTCTCACTCAGGGTACGCTGGGCCATGATCCAGGATTTGGCAGGTCAAGTAATTACAGTGTAGCGACTGCCATCTGGGTACCTACCACGATCGTTTAGAAGCATTTCTGTTTAGGATCCAACTTTGAACTGCTTCGCAATTGGAATGTTTTTTAAAATGGTACCATGATGGCGCTGCTTTCGAACTGCTCGGTTGTCTATGGTCCATTTTAAATGTCTTCATAAATTGTCGCTGGTTTGCCCTTGAATCGCAACAGCGCTAAAATTGAATCGCTTATAAGCCATCATGGTACTAATAAGCGTTGCAGACTTGTTTAGGTCCTAAATTGGATCGCGCTAAGCGATCATGGTAAACCTCCTGACCTCCGCGACCCTGCTAACAAATCATGGTTACACATTCAGTCGCCAGAATTTGCAAGTTCCCTCACGATGTTTTCCCTCACTGTAAGAGCATCGGTTAGTGTGCAACTATAATCTAGACTTACATAACTTCCGGCCGGGTTGGTCGAGTGGTAGTGGCGCCGCCTCTTGATTGACGGGTCCTGGGTTCGATCCCCAGTCGACGCAAACATTTGTGTGAAAATCAGATGTTTGTTCTCGGGCCTTTATGTATGTATGTTTCGAGGAACCCACGAGACAAGGGAAAGCCTTAGTGGGCCTTTGAGTGTGTAGCCATTATTTATTTCTTTATAACTCAAAAAACGAGTCACTGGTAAGTATATGGCGGTACCGCGGTAGGTTCCACTGGGATTTGAACTCGGTATCTCTCGTTTACGAACCCGACCCACTAGCACCACCAACACCGAGGCAACGCCCCCTTTTTAAAGAAGTCTTTAGAATCACAATTTTCTCAAAAACCTCGTATTTGTTTCAACTGCCGTCATCTTGCTTTGATTATAGTAGACCGAGCTCCCGTAGCACGAAACCCTACCTCACGAGGTGGCAGCTCAGAAATGTAATGTAGTGATAGGTACTACTTAGGAGCACTGGATTGCCATCTCATATCCTGGAAGAAGTTTTTTTTTTAACCTCTTATATAGATCAGGTGGCAAGATGAAACTGATACAGATCGATTGCCCCAGAGGTGCCGTTCATGAATAAATTATGGTTGCCTGCATTCAGCCTGGCAGTTTTTCGACACAACAATATTGTGTCGAAATTTTGTTCGAGATGGCTGAATAGAAAAACTGCCAGGCTGAATGCAGGCAACCATATATATTCATGAACGGCACGTCTAGGGTAATCGATCTGCATCAGCTTCATCTCGCCACCTGATCTATACAAGAAGTTAAAAAAAAATTACTTGTTCCAGGATAGGCGATGGCAAACTACTAAAATCCAGCACTCCTAAGTAGTATCCATCACTACATTACATTTCTGAGCTGCCACCTCATAAGGTAGGGTTTCGTGCAACGGTAGCTCGGTCTATAGTATTTTCGTAGCCATTTGATACTATCTTAATTTTCCTTTGGTGTTGTCGCGTTTTTTTTAATTTTTTCCGTTGCTTAACACTTTCCCTTAATTTGCTGCTTGTATGTATAAATATATATATATATATATATTATAGTATAGATATATTATTATTTTTTATATTTATTTGAATAAATATATATATTTGTATATGTAAATATTAAATATATTTGTATTAAGTATATATATTTATGCACCACCTACTACTTCAGGGTTCTTATCTTACTTCTGTCCTACCCTAAGGTTGCCTGGAAGAAATTGCTACCTAGCAATAAGGCCGCCTTGTTGTACACTATGTTTTATGTTCTGTTGATTGTGCTGTATGCCCAAGTATTTTGTATTGTATTTTATCCTGTTGAATTTTTGAGGATTTTAGAATAAGTGTGACCCTGGTATGGTACTTGCCTACCAATATACTTACTTTAACATAATATACTTAGAATCTTAACAGAAATATTCTTCAGCAGATACGTCGGGCAGAGATTGGGCTACGATAAAGACAAGAGCCTGTCCTGCTTCCCGGAGCTGGCGACCTGGCCCCCGCGCCTTGACGGAACCCACCCCTTCACTCCAGACTCGTTCCTAAACGACCCCCCTCGGAATTCCTTCCAGAACGAGCCAATGCCCAATGGAAACGAGCATCAGATGTTGCAGAACATGCACAATACGCCCTTTAATTTTCCTCTGAAGATTGAACCGCAACCACATAACATGACCACGGAGTATCCAATTAATATATACCCTAATGACTCCCCAATTATGAACCCCCCTCTCTGGAGTTCT
The DNA here is from genome assembly GCA_949987775.1 of Aproaerema taeniolella. Lineage (NCBI taxonomy): Eukaryota > Metazoa > Arthropoda > Insecta > Lepidoptera > Gelechiidae > Aproaerema > Aproaerema taeniolella. The sequence continues at coordinate 221,504 of OX465268.1, read as the reverse complement.
CCCTTACATTTGACAACAGAAACTCCATTTTCTGTAACGTCAGATTTATCTGATCAAAATATGTTCATAAAATTCGATTCAATGTTTGACGGCTTGAACTGGGACCAGCCAAATCTGACCCCGTGGGACCCTATGGATCAGACCGTGGAGTCTCCGTTTAATTTTGATTATCTGCTCGAAACTCCAGACTCTTTGCCCTCTAAAACAACTGATGCTACAACACAAACTCCAGGGATGTGTTTCTGTAGAATTCATTTTTACGAAACATAAAAATTTTACCGTTTATAGAAAGGTCCTTCAATACTCTTGTATTTGTACAACCTCGACCAGGGGATACGATACAGGGTGTAAATAAATAAATATATGTGAAATTAGATTTGAGCTAGACGTTATATCGGATCCTTCTACGAAAAGTAATGAATTTATAGAAGCCCATACTACACCTATATTACAAAACCACCCATATATTTACTGGCCCATATTACAGAAGGAGACTCAAGTCCTGATCCTGATCTATATTAAAGTATTGCTTGTCTCTTTTTCTCACTATCAAATTGACAAAGAAGACTGTTGGTCAAGTATAAATCAGATTCTGAATCGCGTTCTGTACCTACTACGGGCCTAAGTATTCCAGAATAATGGTCAGTCACGATTTTGAGATGAACTCGTCGTACATTGCTTCTGTACAAACTTCTTTTCATCGGAGGTTAGTGGTGACCTAAGCCAAACATAGCTATGTACAAAAATCGACGTCGTTCCATCGTATTTAATTTCATCTGGGTTGCCTCGGGGCGAGTTTAAAAATGGATAATCAGCGTACCCTGAGTGAAGGTACCTAAATAATATTTTTGTATGTGACGCTAATCGTTTGCTCTTGGGATCAAACATCTTGCTCGAATTGTAAGTAGGTATTTAAGTATCCGAATTGATGTAGCGATTTTTCTGAAGCACTATGAGTGCGATAGTATCTATTTAAATAATTTTATGGAAGTAAATATAAATAAATAATTATAATGGCTGTGTCATAGCAGGGTTAAAGATTCATATACTGCGATGAACAAATTAATAACATCCTCTTCTAAACATGTAGAAAAAAATCCGAATCATCGATCCACGCCTCCATTAGATATGTTAGGTTAGGTTAGGTTAGGTGTTTGGTTCGCTTAAACTTTTTCCTACTTTCTGCAGCTCAAGCACAATGTGCTCGCAGTGAAATGTCAAAAAGTGTCGAAATGACAACGCCAGAGGGCAAGCAATCCTTTGCGGTGCTCTCGCGCAACCAAAAGTTAAGTTTCACCGGCAAGACCCACAAGTTTGTCGTAGCTATGCAGTACGTAATTAAACGCACAAAACTTTAGAGGTCGGAGGGGGAAAGTGTTAAATTCGATGTCGCAGTCAATCGATGGGTCCTATTGCTCCAATAACTTTCGGTTATCTTTGGTGCCTGTACTGTACACGGTAGCTCGTGCGGGTACAGTGACACCAACTTGGTCACTGCATCTCCAGTATGATGGTGATAGCGCGCGTAATACGCCGCGATCCTATGTCAAAAATCAAAATATCAACATTGACAACACCAGAGGGCGAGCAAGCCTTTGCGCGGGGCCCTCGCGCAATAAAACTCAAGTTTCAGCATCAGCCGAGAGTGGCGCGCCGCAAGAGTTTGTCGTCGTTTGTGCTCGAGCTGCTAAAATGCCCTTGTACTTGAACCACGTGCCAAAAAGGTATGCTTCTGCACTTGTTACAAGTTCACCGCATATAGTGACTCGTGTGCCGGGTCAGAAAGTATTTTTTTAGACTAGTTAAGTACTTAGTTTCACACATATTAAAAAGAGTTCTTTTTTTAATCTACAAAAAAATAGAAAAGGATTCAGCCGCCCTAGACGACTGTGTCAACCTTATTAGAAAACTTCTAAATATAAAAGATATAACAACATATCAATTTGTCTTGTGTTCCCTAAAGGAACGGAGGACAAACCGATACTTGGATGTCCGCAGGGGCCAAAGCTGTGCCTAAGCGCACATTGATCTCACAAAAATCATTACTGTTAGGTAGTGATAAATATCTGTGTAGGTATATGATCGTCGCTCGACCCGAATCAAGTTTGTAAGAGGATCGTAACTGTTACTCTGATGAAGATCCTCGTATTGGATCGTTACTATCGACCCAAATCAAGTTAAAATTTCAGTGAAGAAGATTCTTGTATAGGACCGAAACTGTCGACCTTAATCAAATCTGTAAGAGGATAGTAACTATCAGTGATAAATAGCCTTGTATCAGATCATTTTCGTCGATCGTAATCAGGTTCGTAAAAGGATCGCCACTATCAGTGATGAAAATCCTCGAATAGCATTGACACTATCAACCCTAATCAAGTTTGTAAGAGGATCGTAACTGTCAGTGATGATATCCTCGTATAAAATCGTAACTGTAAGTGATGAAACTGATGAATAACCTCGTATGTGACCATAACTGTCAACCCGAATCAAGTTCGTAATAGGACTCTCGTAAAAGGTCAGTAAAGAGGATTCTCGTAAAAGGTCTAAATAATTAGGTTCACATTAGTTTAGTCCTAGTTTAAGTAAATGTTGTGTCTCTGTGAAACGAGTCCGTATAGACTGTTCTACACTTCGTACTGTGCTGTTGTATTCGATGTCAACTAGATGTAAGTATAATTAATAAATACGTCGATGTTAATTAAGTACCTACCTTGTTGTTTTATTTACTTACTTGCTTTCCGCCCGCGGCAACGTCCGCGTGGACTACAGGTTATAACGTGCCCAGCAGTGGGATGAAATGTAGCCTGTCCTTTCCCAAAGTCTTACCTATCTCTGTACCAAATTACATCAAAATTGGTTCAGTAGTAACAGATAGATAGACAGTATGTGTTCAAAAACTAACTGGGCGTATGGAAATACAAAAGTTTGTTTTTCAACCATATTACTTATATATTAAGATTCGATTACTTACTTGATAAAAAGTAAGTAATCGTATTAGCAGGTAAAATTAGCTTTTACCTGCTGCAGTGTCATAAAAGCGTTAGGCCTTTATTCACCAGGCGTTAACGCCTTTATTCACCATTATGCTTGAAACATATTTGGTCAATTTGGTTATTTCACCATAAGATTGCGAGTTTCGTTATTTATAAATTTTCGTAAACTTGTACAGTGTATCAAAAATCATTTGTAAACTTTAGAAAATCATATTCTTATTATGAAAATGGACCAAAGGGTTGTAGAACCACTAAAAGGGATTCCGTAGGCTCCATCATTATCCGCTTGGCTTATTTCGGCACTGCCTAGGTCTCAGATCTTGATTTTAACCAGGCAGAAAATCAGTCTTCAATTGGTCTTAATTAGTCGCCAAAGGAGAAAATTGGCATAAGGAATAAAATAAGCCTTTGTAGCTATTGTCGTAACGCGATGAGATCTTCTTCGAAATGATACACAGCTTAAAGGTAATCATTACGTATAATAATATTTACATCTGGTTCTTAATACTATAAGTGTACAATTTGATTCAATTCCAGTACAAGAAACTTAACATAATTAATTCCTTGGCCGCCATCTTTGATCTTTGATGTAGTATAAAACGCGGACATGTTTTCTGATTTGAGTATTTTATTCACAATATTTATGGCTTTTATTTACTGAGCAGAAAATATAAAAATGTAAAAGGGTAAAAAAAAAAAATATAAAACTTAAATTAAAATACTAAAAAATCAGCTAATGTTGAGCAGAGAATAGAAAAAAAAACATCGTTATGTGCGATATGGAAACATTATGGCACTAATTTTTACCGTGAATAAGTTGCCATTAAAAAAACATTGAATCGGCCAGGAAATTGTACAGAAAACAGCATACAACTCAACTTTCTCCTTGGAACCCATTTACAATTCACAAATATTTCGAATTTCCATATTCCGAAGATTATACCAGGAAAATCTTCTGAATTGAATAAGGGTGCTGTCTTTAAATTATTTAGATCAGTATTACAGAACGCGACTCAGACTCTGATCTATACTTGAGTAGCAGTCGTCTTTGTCATATTGGTTATGAGAGAAAGAGACAATCAATTGAGTATCCTTCTGTAATACTGGTCTAAGTTTTTCTAACTAATTAAAAATACTCGAGTCGTACTACGCTTGTTCCACTCGTATATATCGAGTTTGATTTAGTTTGCTCGTTATACATATATGTTTAGGACATGATAATACTACAATTTACCTACATTTAAATATATAATTTAAATTGCACTGATAAAGTAGGCAGATAACTAAATATTATAGTACTTTCTCGCTATGGCATCCGTTTTGTATCATGGTCTCACATCAATGCCACTCGATATATACCGTGAAATTTCAGATATTCCAGAAACTTCCGGACAGTTCACTAAACTGAACTACTTTTACCCAGGAAACCTTCACACAAATCATTGTATAGCTGATGGCACCGCACCGTATGAAAAAACGTTTTTGTTTACTATTTTCTGGGACAAGTTGTTTAGTTTGATGAACTAATGCTTCTTTAATTTTCAGGTAGGTACTTAATATAAATTCACAGTATGCATTAAAATAAAATATTCTAAAAATAATTTCATTTAAATTCGATTCCAAATGTACAAAACAAAATTCTAAAATTATAGTATAATATGTAAAATGTAAAAATTAAATGAGTATAATTTGCGCTAAGCAGTCAAATAAAACAATGGACCAAATGTAAAAAATATTTACAGAACAGAAGGTTTTTTATTGCATTTGACCATTGTTTCTTCTTAATCTAAAATAATCATTTTTTTGAAACTATTTACTTACTTATTACGAAAATTATTACTCAACAATTTTTGAAAAGGTAATTTGGACGCAATAGTATAGAATCTATACCCACGATATACAGAAATAAATAAAATAGGGTAAGATAATTATACAGGGTTACTTTTTAATAAGTACACAAATTTTTCTTACGGTGTCAGTAACGTTGATAGAACGTAAATAAGACAGAAAAAAAATTATTTTTTTCCAAAATTTTCATATTTTGATACCCGTTTTTAACGTCTTAGAGGATGAATTTTGTAAAACGCAGAAACACGGGTGTCACAAATTGTGTTGAAGAGTACTATTACCAAGTTTCAAGTCAATTGGACGAAGTTTTTTTTTTTCCATACAAAAAAATTGATTTATTTTCATGCTTCAGACGATCTAGCTTGAAATTTTTATATGAAACGATATAAAACAAAACAATACGGGTCTGTTAAAAATTTTCATAAAGTTTACGTACAAAAAATTTGTGTACTGATTAAAAAATAACCCTGTATAAATGTATCTATTTCACGATAGCAAGGCGTTTTGTTGATATACACAAGCGACGCGACGTGGCGCGGCGGTCAAAGCAACGTACCTAAAATGAATCTTAATTTCTACTGAGCAAAAGTTTTTTTCGTCCGTCGCTCCTTCAGGCGGCGGATGTCTCTTCGTTCATCTATTTTCGGCAAAAAAACCTTTGCTCCGTAGCTTTTAAGATTCATTTTTCGTTGCTTTGACCGCCTTGCCACGTCGCTTGTGTATAAGAGCCTAAGGGTCGTATTATTGCGGGTACCTACTGTCTGACCAGTCGACAAACTTACTGTACACAATAAGTGACTGTGTTTAGTAAACATACAACTTTCGGGGTAGTCAATAAGAGCTATATACAATAACTCATCACACTAATTGTGAACCTTAGCAACTATCACGAAAGTTGTCCATTTTCACAGTCACATATATCACTGACCGGCATTATTCTACACCATTCGATTCGAAACCGACGCACGAAAAATCTCAGTGCAGCCCTCTCTTGCGGTATCTAGATGACAGTGACGGGGTATAGCCTTGTCTAATATCCGATTCGAGTCGAGTTGTGTAGAATACGGGTGCTAGGGCTCTATTTTTGAATCACTCGCCTCGTTTCGAGCGATATCTTTTATTGATTTGCGCGGATTCTTTTGATTTCCGAACTTTTTGATCACTGCACTTCAGCGAAAGGTTCTTAGCACTCATGGAATTTAGTAGATAAAAAATTCAAAAATCAATAGCATCGATGCAAATCAACGAAAGATATCGCTCAAAATGAGACGAGTGATTCAAAAATACTGCCCCTGGTCGGATTTCGCCCAATGACCTTTGCTAGCTATCTTCACAACTGTCATGAGTTTACAAATAATTTTAAGGGAAATAAAAACGTTCTGCGCGAATGGGACTTGAACCCACGACCCCAGGATCAGATCTCCTGATGCTCTAACCAACTGAGCTATCGTACCTTTAAGTAAAGCGGTGAAATTTCTCATTCCCTTACCAAGACATTACGTTGTGCGTGTTAAAAATTGTCATGTATTCGATTAATTGCTAAAGTCGGTCTTTTAATTGTCGCACTACAAAAAGAATACTGAAGATAATGAAATAATTACAAATAAGTTATCAAAAGACGGACTTTAGTTGAAGTAATCAGGCCACCTGCAAGGTTTATCTTCTAACCAAGGATCAAATAAGGGTGTTCTACTTATTCAAGATTGTAACTAGGCCTTTTAAACGTATAAAAAAGAATCCTAATATTGTCTTTAATGTTGTCTTTATTTTTAACTTTTTAGTACTGCTGTTTTATTTTTGAAGTAAAATTTGTTTTTTAAAAACTTTATTTAGTTTTTCATTTTCAGTGTTTATAATACTGTTATTTAAAAGTTCTTAAAACGTTGCCTTGGATTCCATCATCAGATCCTGACTTATACAGTTTAAAAAAAAAAACAGTCCACAAACGGAGAAATCGGTGAACATGCATAAAAAACATACAGTCGAACATCGAACCTCCTCTTTTATTGAAATCGGTTCAAAATGTGGCAAACACGGTCAAGTGCTGGCGAATATTGAATTCCCCTTTAGTTAAATTTATCAACTAATAACAAAATGGTCAATGAATTCGTCGCTAGCCGGCCCTCAATCACTAATGGTTCCCTACACTATGTTCTTTCTCTGCAACCTTAATTTTTTAGCACACTTGATCTTCCGGCCCTATTCATACAAACCAGACCCTCTCAGGTCCGAATCACAGAACGTGACTCAGACTCTGATCTATACTTGAGTAGCAGTCGTCTAGTCTTCTTCTTTCTTTCTTATCGTGTAGGTATAGTCAAGTATCTAGCGAACTTGGCTAACCCTGGTGTCTGTTTTCAAACCGCACAATGGCCTCCGTGACCGACAGCTTAACGTGCACTCCGAAACACGGAAACGCTCGTGATAAATTGACACACTGGTCACTCATCAGGCTCTCTGCCTCTGTGTCCGTTGCTTAACCTCACTGATCGGTTGAGATCAGCGAGTGCCACTGGGCTACGGCTGCGAATATTTAAGTAAATATTAAGTTTTCGTAGAATCCTTTCGCGGTAAGATTCTTACGAAAGTCCTCCGATCCCATATAGTTAGACTCGTCGCCAGCATCGCTCTCCGCCCTTGATCACCAACCGGTTCAACCACTCTTGATACCGTAATATCACAAGACCCTCTTCTTCTTCTTCTTCCTGGCGCTTACTCCCGTTTCTCATTCGGAGTAAACTTGACCATGATCCAGGGTTTGGCAGGTCAAGTCATTACAGTGGAGTGACTGCCGTCTGACCTCCGTGACCCTGTTAACAGGGGAACCTGACCGGATTGGATCATGGTTACATATTCAGTCTCCTGAATGTATAAGTTTCCTCACGATGTTTTCCCTCACCGTAAGAGCATCGGTTAGTGTGCAACTAATATACATAACTCAGAAAACGAGTCATTGGTACATGGCGGAACTGGGGATCGAACTCGGTACCTCTCGCTTACGAGTTCGACCCACTAGCCGTTAGACCACCGACGCTCTCCATCACAAGACCCTCATCAACAAGGCAAGTTAGCAGGCAAACTATGCACTGTGGGGGTTCTACCTCCATGATAACTGATAACCATCTACTTAGAACGCCATTAGCGAACTATAAAATCAATCAAACTGATTCCCGAGTCACAACACATAGCTGAGTTGAGGACTCTTTGTTTCGGACCCTACAACACATAGCGATCTATTGGTAGTTTATTATTGTTGTTATGTTTCTCTCTAGTATATCTTGTATTACTGTGTGATCCTGTTATATGTGTTGTGATGTCCGAAAAGGCCCCCACTGAGGTTTTCCCTTGTGTTGTGGGTTTCTTGTATCTTTCTTTGATTCGCAGCTTTTGGCGCCTTTTTTTATATCTTTGACACACTATCTCCCATGGCTACGGCCGCGCGAGTCAGGTTCCTCAATAAATGCTTTAAAAGTGATTCTTTGCCTTTTCCTGGTCTCCGTTAGCTAGATGAAGACCAGGAAAAGGCAAAGAATCCGTTAGTGCCGTGGCGACCCCCGGGCCCCGCCGACACTTCGGTCTATCTTTATACATGTCGCTAGTGACTCGATCTTTTAATTAGCATACTTACTTGCAGTGTTTGGTCCTAAAGCTTGGCTCAGCCATTTTCAGCTTACCCCGCAAAGCGGCTTATAAGGTGATATTTTTTTTTATATGAAATGGGTTAACTCTTGACCTCAATCTTGACCAGGTCATAGATGAAGTCAACGATAGAGCGAGTTAAATCAGAAAATGCCAATTAAGGCACTGGTACTCCCACGCACCGACAGAACACACAAGCTGTTTGTCGTCGGATTTCGGTAAGGGGATGGTCGCGAACTAAACAGCCTTTTACAGAGCCTACCACACCGCATAAGACCATAGGACGACACTTCAGATTCAGAACAGATTGAGGTGTCGTTGGCTAGGCTGGATCGATAGGAGGCAAGTCTCATTTGTGTTTCTTTAGTCGCCTCTTACGACACCCACGGAAAGAGATGGGGTGGTGTTATTCTCAACTGATCAACACACGTCATAAACGCCAGTGATCTTTTGATAAGCATCATACTTGACATTTTTGATCCCGGGGCTTGGCTAAGGCTAGCTGCAGCTCACCCCGAAAAGCGGATTATAGGGCCGTATAACAGAAGGAGACTCGAGTCTTGATCTGTACTTAAGTAATGCTAGTCTCTTTCTCTCACTATCAAAATGACAAAGAAGACTGCTACTTAAATATAAATCAGAGTTTGAGTTGCGGTTACTACAGACGTGCACTCTGTGCCGTTGTGATAAGAGCGGTTTTGATGCGCTGGCTTCTGTATATACGGCAACACATCTCGCTCATAAAGCGCCGGATTTCGTAGTGCAAATGGGTAACCTGACATGCTGCTGTTCGTACAACATTAAAGGTTTACCATTTTATATTCTTAAAGAAGCAAAATAAACTTGGTCCAATAAAAAACAGACATGTAGTTCATTTTCAGCTCTTTTAGGTCCAACTGATCAAAATTGGCACAAGATTTGGAATAGCGCACTTTAATGTCAGAGGCCAAGATCCACCTCGGGTCGTTGAGCCAGCGAAGTAAGTATGTAGTCCATTTATATCAAACCAATGCACTATTTCAATCGCATTAAGCAAATTGAAACTTAGCATCACTTCCCAACGCTTCAATTGAAAAGCAAAAAGCAAAAAAATAATTAAAACATCACCCTTTCACAAGCCCAACATCTTTATTAAAATATATTTCATACATCTTAATCCTACGGGTGTTCCCACATCTTTTTTTTTTTGAAGATTTATGGCCTGGATACGAGTCCTTTAAGCCAAGATCCCACATCTCAGGAATGGCCACCCTTCTGCCCACCAACCGAAAAGATAGTGTAGATTTCCATAAGCTGTACTAATTTTAGTATAGTTGACTGAAATTAGTACACACAGCAGCACATCAGACTATACATGTTGACCTTGACGTCACCTTTATGTCGCTCGTATTAGCGCCGGCTTTCGTAGAGCGAATGGGTAACCTGACATGCTGCTTAAATACTAGACAAGTCTAGCAAGTAGGTGAGATTGAGCCATCCATACCCTATATCCACAAACGTAATCCCCAATAAAAAGAGATCCTTAGAGATATCTTACAATATACACCTTAACCTGACAACATTTTACATTACATACGCTCACGCCTGAAATCCCAAACAGGGTAGGCGGAGCATCAGTGGTTCTACCACAAGATGCAACGTTTGACACAAATTGTGTCATCAGACGGAACAAGTTGTACTATGGTGAGAGGTGGTCAGCTTTTCGCCCATTATACATCTAAACCCTCGCATCCCACTTACAGACTTTTACTGTATACCTGGGAAGAGTAGGTAGCTGGCACATTCTAAGTTTTTCTTTCACTCCCAATCCAGCATGGAAGGAACCAGTATTCAAAAATTTAATGAAAAAGAACTTTCTATTCTTTCCGTTTATAACACCAGATTTATCTTTGTATAGCTCCATGGTGATCTCTTGCTTTTTCAACCAATCAAAACCAAACAACGTAGGTGGTATAAGGTTCGGAACCATCAGAAACGGAGTTGGTATCTCAAAGCTTCAGACACTCTTTGGTCGCATCGATCGCACAATCAGAACCTTCTTTAGACAACTCGAAAAATTCTCATTAAAATCAACTGGATGGCAGCTTGTCTTTTCACTGAATTTAGGATTTTCAATATTCCAGTTAATATTGTATTATAGCACGATCACTTCGTGGAAAAACTGATCCCAACAGAGGTGACGAGCTCCCTTCACTCGCTAAGACGTCTGTAGGGTAGCTATATAACCGCGCCACGGCTCATTCTGTATGAGGGTAGTGCGAGCCGGTGGCCACTGTATATCAACACGACTGGAGTTAGCAATAAACGTTCATTGATTCGACTGCGCTTGTAAGTTTAGCTTCGACGCCCCTACACGACCCTACGACTGCCCAACGCTGGGACTCATTCAGCGCCCATACACCGCACCAGCTTCCACACTGGTGACCCCGACGTGATAGTTTTCTGGACTTCCGAAGTTTTCTTAACATCGCTATCCAGACTATCCAACATAGACTCAATGGCCCGGGTCGCACTTTTGAGAATCTTGTAAAGTAGCGAGTATTCCTTGGAGTGACTCGCTGTAATTTCTTCTACTGATTCGGGGTCTACAGTCCTCTTCTTCGCTTCATGTCCCCTTCATGCCGTGCCTCTCTTCACTCATGATTTCGAATCATCAATTAACTAACAATATATGTACAAATCCTTAAGATCTACGTAATTGTTCAATCGAAATCAGACTACCCACAGACTGCCTTAGGCCCGTATTACAGAAGGACTAGACTTGATCTATACTTAAGTATTGAGGTCTCTTTCTCCCACTATCAAAATGGCAAAGACGACTGCTACTCAAGTATAGATCAGAGTTTGAGTCGCTTTCTGTAATACGGGCCTAAACTAATTAGCCACTTTATAGAAGCTCATAGTCTAAAATAACACTTAGGACGGTTGCTTCTACTTCAGAAGTATCCAAAAAATGCCGCTGGAACAAGTGGTACCTGCAACAGACAGAATATCCGTTCAGTGGAAGCATACCTTCCAGAGTGAATGATTGTTGCAGAGCGACCTCTGACCGATGCGGGTATACCCGATTGTTGATAGTGCGGGTATACCCGATTCTTGATAGTGCGGGTTATATCCGATTGTTGATAGTGCGGGTTATTTTCGATTTTTGATAGTGCGGGGGTATACCCGTTTCTTGATAGTGCGGGTATACCCGATTGTTGATAGTGCGGGTATACATAGTGCGGGTGTACCCGATATTTGATAGTGCGGGTATACCCGATTGTTAATAGTACAGGTATACCTGATTGATGCGGGTATACCCGATTGATGCGGGTATACCCGATTGTTGCGAGAACCTAAGCCCGTTTGCGAACCGAAGTTCAATAATTGAAGTACCGAGCCGCGCCGAACCAGTTGATACGCCGAAAACTTGACTAACCCTGGTGTCAAAGTTTTCGAACCGCACAATGGCCTCTGACTTGGTTTTAACGACTGTAGACAATCGACAACAGCCGGGACCGACAGCTTAACGTGCCCTCCGAAGCACGGAAACGCTCGTGATACGAGCGCTTATAGGTCATATTGCCTCCTGGCTCTGCGGTCCACCGATTCTTGAGCGGCTAGTTGATTTGGCCGAACCATCCCAAAGGTGGCTGAAATACTCCATACACGATCGGACCTGTGCCTTATAAAGGGTTAGGAGATGATCGGGCATGAAGTATAGCTTGACCTTACTAAGGATGCCCAGCTTCAGCAAGAGATTACTTAATAAAAAGCACCAATCGAGTCTTAGCGAGTAAGGTACTCATAGCGTAAACGCGATGATGATGAGTCCACACTTTCGCGGATGTATTTATCCAGAACTCGAGCTTCCTCTCCCACGTTCACGAGGAATGCTTTAGAACTAACGTCAGCACTCGCCTCTTCTTCTTAGCGAGTATATGGCAAGTTACTATAAAGTTGTGGCCCAGAACGTAGCCACTTGAACGGCGTATCGAGTAGCGTCCACTACTAGCAGAGATATATTGATTTATTTTTACCAGCCCATATACGTACCCACCGAGGGGCACGGGCCTCCCTTCGAAACTCGAAGGGGATTTAGGCCATAGTCCACCACGCTGGCCCAATGCGGGTTGGTAGACCACTCGTGTTTCGATAATGAATTTTCTTAGACGGTCGGGTTTTTTTTAATTTTTAAATAATGGGGTTGCTCTTGACCACAATCTAGCTCAAGGGCAAAGATGTGGTCGAGGATGTAGCGAGCTCACCCAGAAGATGCCTATTCACTCGAACGTTTAAGAGATTTGGATTATATGAGCTCGGAAATACAGACGCAGGCAGGGAATCTCATGTTTGTATCACGATGTTTTCTTCACCACTGAGCAGATGATAATTAATTATAAATCCGTATATAAATCCGAAAAGACGAATTTAGTGGTACAAGCCCGCACCAGGATTTGAACCCGTAACCTTCCGATTACAAGTCTGGTTCATTACCAACTCAGCTTTGGGGGCGTAAATGTCTAAAGTTTCAATTGATCATCGCCTTTTCCAATATTAATTCATTTCATTATTAAACTCGATTCGCTCGGACTTATAGAGAATCCCTTATCCTTGTTATTATTCTCACTTAGAATATTAGTGAAGCAATTAATTATGTTCAAATAATATATACAAAGATACTAGTGTCTTCGTATATATTATTTGAACATAACAATCATTTTAACGATCAATGAACTTGGCTTATTACATTATCTAAAGACCTCATCCGTTAGATAATCCACCAAGTAGACCGACATTGTATCACAAAGAAAATTATTAAAGTAACAATAATTCTTAATGTAGGATGCATGTCGTTACAAGATCTTTGTCCAATTTCTTTGATATTTATCTGAGACACAACTGACAGATAGCCAAGTTTTGTTTACGAAGAACTTTTTCACCCTCTATAGTTTCTCTAAATCATTTTAAGTCTTCCCATAGACAAAATTGGGACCGCTATATACTAACCAGCGTTGTGGCTCGCGGTCTCGTATACTTATTCCCGAGTCGACTCGCAACACATAGCTGAGTTGAGGACCCTTTGTTTCGGATCCTACAACACACAGCGATCTAAAACTTGTTTGTTATTGTGTTTCTTATTAGTATCTTGTATTACTGTGAGGTCTTGCCTGTTCTATGTGTTGTGTGATGTCCGAAAATATACATTTGTCTTTCTTTCTTTTTAATATCGAATGATCACTTAAAGAGAGGATTTTTTGTCATATTTCGACCTGCCCTAAGCTTAATTTTTTTTTTGAAATTGAAATAATAATAAAAATATATTTGTTTATAGAACGTAATTCAGTTTCGTATTCTGATCCTAAAGATCTTGAAATGTTCAGGGCTAGTTACCATCTGCGAGTTACAAAATAACCTTGTAAATGAAAGTAGGCCTTGACTACTTAACAAAGATTTTTTTCCTATAATCTTATCTCTAACCAAGAAAACATACATCAAATAAACTTATGAGTCTCTATTTATACATTCGATTTACATTTTACTAAAAAATAATTTAATGTCATGAATTTCATTCGACAAAACGGGGCCCAGAGCCTCCCAATTTCAATACGTGTTAGAAAGAAAAGAAGAGTTTCCAGCATAGAGATTCTTATTTCGTTGTCATGATATATGACTATAAAAGAAAAATATTAGTACTTGCTTACATAATGTAAAGATTATTAATGATGTATGTGTACTGCATTGTTTTTTTTACGACTCTACTATGAGATTTCGTATTAGTAATTTTAATAATAATAATTTGTTCCTTAAATTGATTCGCATTATTTTATAAGATCTAAATGAAGTCAATGCTAGTTAAAAAGATAAAGCTTTGAATATACAGGGTGTCTTATAAGCTAACGAAATCCAATAATTCTACCTATGAAAATGAACAACTTTCCCCAAGAAACTTATATGCAATACTAAAAAAATGGCTTTCCATAGTAAGACACAAGTTAAATAAATAAATATTTTGGACAATTCAGCTAACCCCAAACTAAGCAATGCTGTTCGATACTCCGGTCCGTATTACAGAACGCGACTCAGACTCTTATCTATACTTGAGTAGCAGTCGTCTTTGTCATTTTGATAGTGAGAGAAAGAGACAGTCAATACTTAAGTATAGATCAAGACTTGAGTTTCCTTCTGTAATAAGGTCCTTAATATACTGCGTAATACTTAGTGCGTAAATACTTTTTTTAAAATATATGTATAACCACCCGACTCTTCACAAATACTTACTTGAAAAAAATGTTCTTGGTTGCATTCAGTTTTTTTTGTCATAATTCGACCGACGCTTTTGGGAGAAGTTTTTTAGTTCAATGGGCCATTTCACATACTTAATTTTCGTTAACTTATGTAGTCACCCAGTATATAATGAGATTATTGTTCAGTACAATAAGAATATTAATATTTTGTCACGTCTACAATCACAGATTTATCATTACACACCAATAAATATACTTAATTATATTTAATATTAATTATTTCTATTATATACAGATACAATTGTCAATTTGGAAAATATTCAGATTTTTAAAACTAAACTTACTGTATTACATTTGTTACATAATTTTTCTACTTTAATCCGCCACTATTTTGTCAATATCCTATTTTCTGTCTCTGTTTCGATTGACGTATTCGTTTTATGGAAATTTTAACGTTAGGAACATAATGTTAAACATGGCTAAGGTCTGTCCACGTCCAGCGATGGACGGACAGACGTGTATATATAACATGTATATTAAACAGGTAAATGGTATTCGATTATTCGAATTTGTAATAGCATTCCAGCGGTGTAGTGTAGCTAGATACTTACACTTTTAATTAATATGAATACAGAACAGAATTTAAAGGAACACTTTAAAAAAGTTTCAGAAAGAGTTATTCTTAATGAGGTGTAACAACATCTTACACAATCAACAGTTTGGATTCATCAGTCGCTACTGATGTGGGCGTATCTCTACTGAAATCCAATTTTGACGCATTTGAATGCCATCATGATATCGCTGTGTGTAGAGATTTATCAAAGGCTTTCGACCGTATCGATCATAAAACCTCGCTACTGAAATTAGAACATCACGGCTGTCAAAACGAAGCACTTGGATTATTAAATTTGTATCTAGGAGATAGAATCCAAAAAATTCAACCTAACGGTTTTAAGTAGCAGGGATCTTTTGTTTGAATGGGTGTTCCACAAGGGTCCGCACTTGGACTTTTTTTGTTTCTGGTTGATATAATCCAGTGTTTTTCAAACTGTGGGTCGCGAACCCCTGGAGGGCCGTGAAGTCAATCTCGGTAGGTCGCAGGCAAAAGAAAAAATAGAAATATTCGTAGATCGTAGGTCTACACTACAATTTCAATGAAAAGGCTGCGCCTGTGTAATGACACCTTCCTTCCGCGCCAATCCACGGCAAACTCTTTATAATACATTTTTAAATCTCCGACACAGATAATCGATTTTTGCGTTTTCATAAATTTAAACGCGCGTGAAGCGCGTTCGAAACTCGTTTGAAGCGCGTACAAAGGGTCGGAGGAGGGCGTCCGTGTCGCTGTGTCTGCGCGTATACTCAGTGTGCTGATGACGCATCTGCGCGGCGTCGGCGCGTTTAAAGTACGCCGTCTGCTAGGGGCCTAAGGAAATAGATAAGCTTCCAAAGGGGTCGCGAGTTGAAAGATTGTAAAACACCGATACGCACGCTGTCCCCTCCAGTGCCTTGGCTGGCCCCACTCACCGGCTCGCGCTCGCCCCGCTCGCCCCGCTAGCTGCACTTGCTGCGCCCGTCCAGCAGCTTCCTCCAGAGCTCGAACTGCTCGTGGTAGCGCACCATGTGCACGGCCACGCCGCGCCGCACCACGCACGGGTGGAACGTCACCTGCGGCCGCCCGACCATATACATTAGTGCACAATTTAAAAAAACTAAAGCCGGCCGAGTGCCAGTCGGACTAGAATAGAATAGAAAAATCTTTATTTTATAGGACATTCAGGATGTCACTTAAAACGAGTAAAGATTACGATGAGATACATACGAACATACATTAAATGATTTAAATACATACATACGCAGGGTTCCGTACCGTTATCTATAGAAACGGCAAAAAAATCACGTTTATTTCGTTCTATTTTTAGTAAATGCTGGGCCGGCCCGCCCGTACGGCGAACGGAGCGGTCGCTCCAGATCTAAATAGTAAAGAAAAATGAAAGCTCGATTGTCTATAATATAAGCGAAGATAGGAACGACTCCCGTGTCCGATCTAATTTTACTTACAAGCTTCGCCATCCGATGTCCGGGAGTAAGATTTTAAAAGTCATCGATATTCTATTACTTCTAAAATCCTAGTCAACCGGCATCGACCGATCGAGAGACCTTAGGGTGGCAAACCATTTTTAAAGCTGACCGTACATAAAGGCAAAGTATCTCACACTATAATGTATGTACGTAGGGTAGATGCAATGATACTAAATTAATGCATGCGAAGACATGATTTTAGCGCGCCCCCCCCCCCCCCCGATCCTCGCGCCCTAGGCTGCAGCCTAATTAGCCTAAGGGTCAATCAGTACCTGTCGACCGGAAACGATATTGCGGTACAGGTATATATAATTAGGAGCAAACAGGAGAAGCGCCATCATTGAATCTCGCTCAATTCTAAAATTTATTTCGGGCCGGCACTAAATATATGTTGTTATAGCGGCAACAAACATTCATCATCTGTGAAAATTTCAACTTTCTAACGACCATGGTTCATGAGATACAGCTCAATGACGGACGGACGGACATATAGGGTCTCGTTTTTACCCTTTGTTATGAAACCCTAAAGACAATAAAACAAGGCTGTTATGACCATTAACAGCGCCATCTAGCATTGGATAAAATAACCAATGTAAAGAGCGTCCCTGTCGGTGAACAAAGAAAACTTATAATTACACTATTCAGTACCAAGCGCCCTATATATCTTATATAAGACGATGAATCAATTTAAAAATTAAATACACGTGATATCTCACTACACCTTCCCCTCCCCCTTATGATATTTCGAAATTTCTTACAAACCCCCCCCCCCCCCCTTTTGAGACTTACGTGATTAATAGACGACCCCTAGAAGAGTGACGTACCTTTTTATTGTAAAACTCCGGCGCATGCTGCCTCTTAATCCCGAGCTGGCTGGCCAGGATACCGGTGACGAACACGTCCTCCAGCCGCACGTACCGCTGGTCCCCCCCGCCCCCCCGCCCCCCCAGCGCGGCCCCCCACAGCGCGCGCGCCGCGTCGCTCGTCATGAGGTAGGCGGGGCCGGTCGTGAAGTCCGGGAACACCCGGCCCGGGTACTGCTCCATCGACAGGTAGTATTTAGACTTCGGTATGCGCTTCGGGAGGGATTTCTTTACTACCTGCGATCGGAAGATTTTGAAGATGTACTTAATAGAGCTGACTTCGGAGAGTGTGCGGCGAGGGTCGGCCGCAGGGACCGGCCGAGCGATTGAATGATGGAAGGAAATGATCACGTCATAGTTGGATGGTAACCAGACAAGCAACTAGTAATTGTACTGTTATTTTATAGTTCACTTCAATAAAGAGTATTGTATTGTATTGTATTGTACTTCTTCTTCTTCCTAGCGCTTAGTCCCGAAATCCTTCGAGGTACGCTTGACCATGATCCAGGGTTTGGCAGGTCGAGTCATTACAGTGGAGCGACTGCCATCTGACCTCCGTGACCCTGTTAACAGGGGAACCTGACCGGATTGGATCATGGTTACACATTCAGTCTCCTGAATGTGCAGGTTTCCTCACGATGTTTTCCCTCACCGTAAGAGCATCGGTTAGTGTGCAACTAATGTACATAACTCAGAAAACGAGTAATTGGTACATGGCGGCACTGGGGATTGATCTCGATACCTCTCGTTTACGAGCCCGACCCACTAGCCGTTAGACCACCGACGCTCCATTTTTTTATGGTTCACTTAATAAAGTTTTTTTTCTATTCTAGTCACCTTAATCTACAGTTTATATGGAGGTACCACAGGGTTCGATTCTAGGACCGTTCTTGTTTCTCGTATACAGTAATGACTTGCCTTTTCCTATTGAAGAAGCTCATGAGATCGTTGCAGATGACACATCACTCTTATTTAAAATGAAAAGATATGTTCGTTTCAGTCAACCCCAAGAATTCGCTCCACTCGGCCTAAAACTGTTTTTGCCTATTATTATTAAATTGCAAAATGTATGCCACTCAACCCCAAAAGAATTGTGAGAAGTACAGTCAAGAAGTGAAACCAATTATTCACTTTTTTTTAATTTACAAAGTAATCGACTGAATGTTGCGTAATCAATTCCACCCACCCTTAAAGCTTGCTCTGACTCTGATTATGAAGATGTGAATACTGTGATCTCTAATGTAGATAAATAATAACTGTTCATTGAAAATTAACTCTAAAGGCTCTTGAACGAGAAGAAAACCAAATCTGTTAAATTTATCTATGGGAATTAGGCTATGAGCAAAGGAAACGAAGTAGTCACATTTAAATCAATTAATATATTATTTGACACTGGGAAGCTAATACACGTCCATCACTGAAGTCGAAAAACAAGAGAATGAATGAACGAGTGAAATCTGATTAACCAGTCAACTCACTCATAGTTTAGTTCGTTCTCTTAATACATACTCCACAGTAAAGATAATTTTTGCTATCTGTAAATTCAACATTATCTTGTCCAACGTTAAACAGGTTAATATCAATATGCCAGGGTTTGACATAAAAAACGTGCTATTGTCCGTACCATAAAAAATGGCCATAAAAATCGGAATACGGTTATTATCGATACCTTAGGGACCGGAGACAATAGGCAGAAACCACCGCTGGCTTAGGTAAATAAAGACCGTTTTTAACGTATACATATTTATATTTTGGTATCTTTATGTGTATGAATCGTATACTCATATGCAGAGTATAAAGTTAACAATGTTAAATAAACAATAACAATATTAAATGTAATAAGACAGGGGCACGGACATTACACAGGTTCAGAACGAAAAACTGAAAGTCGAAAAACTGAGCGTTTTCGTGCTTCGGAGGGCACGTTAATCTTTCGGTACCGGCTGTTGTCGATCGACTGCAGCCGTTTAAACCAAGTCAGAGGTCACTGTGCGGTTTGAAAACTGTGTCACCAGGGTTAGTCTAGTTCACTTCACACTCGACTATACCTACACGATAAGAAGTAGTAGAATGTAAAGCTGACCTTCCCCCAGATGGTGTAGGTGGCGTTGGCCCGCTGCGGCGCGTCGATGAAGGCGAGCAGGCGCGGCACGTTGATGAACATGTCGTCGTCCGTCTTCAGCAGGCGCGGCGCGCGCGGGCAGAACGTGTCGGCCCACTCCAGCATCGACACGGTCTTCAGGGTTAAGTTGGAGTACGAGTCGACGAAGTTGCCGATTATTATGTCACCGTAGAGGGAGTCCTCCTCTTCGATGCTCGCTGGAAGGTTGGAAAAGGACCTAGAGTTATTTTGGGAAAATTACATACATGCATCCGCTCCCGCCCATGATCCCCGACGGAGTAGGCGGAGCGTCAGTGGTTCTAGAGCCACTGGAAGCCACGTTTTCAGACGAATTGTGAGGGTTATCAGATGGAACGAGTTGCATAATGATGTGAGGTGGTCAGCCTTTCGCCCATTATACAGAAAAACCCTCGCATCCCTCTTACAGACTTTTACTGTATACGTAGTTTACTATATTGTACCTAGAAAGTAGGTAGCTGGCACATTCTAAGTTTCTCTATAACTCCTAGTCTAGCATGGAAAGAATTTAGGACACGGATCACAGAAGCTAAAGGGAGATATGAAAAAGGGGCGGGGCCGGTGTCGCAGCAATATGCGCAAAAACAGAACACATTGCTCGCGATAGTAATGATCCCACGCAGGAGATAATATGTGTAAACAGTTTACAATGCTTACGTAGTACTTAAGATTATGCGAACGTTGAGTACCGATACCGCAATGGATAATGAGCACATTCAAGCTAACAGAATACATTCAACCGCGTGGTACGGCCGCTGCTCGGTGGCTCGCGACACTGGGTTTCGAACTCAGCGCATTGATTGGCATCTCTCTAGATCTGTATGATTTAGGAAAATTACATAGAAATTATCACTGTTAAGCATGGAGCCCAGGCTCCATATTAATTTACCCCCAGGCTTTTTAAGACAACGTTCCTATGAAAGAAAAAATTAAGAAAGTTAAACGAAACTTTAGAAAATATAAGAAAACAGGACAACGTCTGTAGGGTCAGCTTAATAAAATATATTAAGTAATTTTTTTTTGGATTTCACAATAGATTTATAAAAACGAAATTATAAGCATTAAGGGTGCCATTTATCCGTGATATTTTACTCAATGACTTACCCGTAGCTTGTGTGAGACAATGCTTGTGCATTTTAATTTTTAACTTGTGTTGAGCTTACCCTATTTACCAATATCTTGTGCGCGTTTTCTTCTGCAACACGCACCCTACTTGCCGGTGACCTGTGCCCAAATTATCAATGACCTGTGCCCAAATTACCAGTGACAGAGCCCAAATTACCAGTGACCTGTGCCCAAATTACCAGTGACAGAGCCCAAATTACCAGCGACCTGTGCCCAAATTATCAATGACCTGTGCCCAAATTACCAGTGACTGTGCCCAAATTACCAGCGACCTGTGCCCAAATTATCAATGACCTGTGCCCAAATTACCAGTGACAGAGCCCAAATTACCAGTGACCTGTGCCCAAATTACCAGTGACAGAGCCCAAATTACCAGTGACCTGTGCCCAAATTACTAGTGAGCTGTGCCCAACCCAAATGATCTGCGACTAGTGCTGCACTCACCCCTGAGTTCGTCCGGCGGCTGCCCCAGCACGAAGGCCATGGCGACGTCGGTCCGCAGCGCGTAGTGCCCCCACGTGAGGCGCACGGCGGCGCGCGCGGCCCCGTGCGCGGGCGCTGACGTCACCAGCACCAGCAGCCGCGTGCGCAGCCCCAGCGACGGACACAGCTCCGGGTGCGACACCGAGTGCCCGCTCACGTACACGTCCTGGGGTTAGCGAGGGGGTTTGTGACGATCAGGGTTACACCATTCAGGCAATATTACGAGCGTATATAGAGTAGACGTTGCGAACAAAATATGAGCGCTAGGAGTGTCTCGTTACTCGTAGACTGCTGTCCGCCGCCGGCAGACTGAAGGACGCGTGGTCCATGGACCGCAACGCGTGCTACGAATTAGCGATATCCGGGTTCCGCTCTAGGGGGTCATCCACATATTACGTCACAGAGTATGGGGGAGGGGGGTGTCATTCCAAACGTGACAGTACATGTTAAAGGGATCCTAAAAAAGCGTGACATAGAGGGGGGATGGGTCAAAAAGTGGAAATTTTGCGTGACGTAATATGTGGACGGCCCCCAGTACGAAGTTCTTATATCTCAATGGTTTTACTGCGTATGTTTGAAATGACGATCAGGCTTAAAGAAAGGACAATCTATTTTTTGACTGCTCAGCTCCAGAGTTATTCAGATATTAAGTAAATTAAAATCCTTACTAATATTATAAACACGAAAATTTGTATGTATGTATGTTTGTAACTCTTTCACGCTCAAACAGCTGGACCAATTTTGATAAAATTTGGTATGGAGGCGGCTAACACCCTTAATTAATGTAAATTACCACGTAGGTATGAGTAGATCACCACCACACAGAAAAAGTAATTCCTCTCTTTTAAAAGTGACGATTAATGACTTTCTTATTTAACGGAGCAACGAATCAAAGTAATTTTTTACATAGATAAGATTGGACATTTTTTCCTTGCAAACGAAGTCACGGGCGGAAAGCTAGTCAAAGAAAAAGAAAAGAAAACAAAGTATACTCGGTCCATAATAAGCTGAGCTGATGCCACTTGAAAATAGTAAGTGCTGCTATCTCGTTTAACTATTGTTTTATAAGTGGTTTGTATATTGCAGCGTTAGTACTATTATTTATTCTGTGATTGTAGTGTTAAACAATTTTTTTAACAGAGCGATCCATACTATTCTGCAATTTTGTACTTGACTTGGTCCCTTGTCTATTGTCAACAGTAATTGCCGCCTCAAGTGGCATCAGCTCAGCTTATTATGAACCGAGTATAACTAACCTTAACAAGCACAACTCCCGGCTGTCGCGGCGGCGGCGCAGGCGCAGACCCACTGGCGGGGGTTTTAACCGACGAGCCCTTGTCTGACGACCCCATTACTTTGTTCAATCCCGCAACTGTTTTATCTGATCCCGCAACTATTTTATCTGATCCCGCTACAGCATTATCTGATCCCGCTACAGCATTAACCGATCCCGCTATTGTTTTGTCTGATCCCGCAACTGTTTTGTCTGATTCCGCTGCAGCACTATCTGATCCCGCCACTGCGTTGTACGATACATCTGGTGCCAACTGTTTCGTTGGTACTGATGTTTCTGAAAATTAAAGAAATAGATCATTTCCGAGCGCTTCTTTTTTGTATTTTTATTTTATTTACAGGAACACCAACAATACACATTAAAACGCTTACCCGTGTGAGGGATATTCACAAATAATTTTTAGGGAAAGAAAAATGATCGGCGGGAATGGGACTTGAACCCACGACCCCAGGATAGATTTCCTGATGCTCTAACCAACTGAGCAATCGTGCCTTCAAGTCAAGCGGCGAAATTTCTCATTCCCTTCCTAAGTACACTACGCTATGTACTGCGAAAAGCGCTTACCATTCCTAGGTAGTCCGGGCTGTATGATGTCGTCATAGATCGGCTGCGGCAGCGGACGGCTGCGGGCGGCGGGGCGCGGCGCGGCGGGCGGCGGGCGCGGCGCGGGGGGCGGCAGGCGGGCCAGCAGCAGCAGCAGCAGCGCTGCGCCGCCGCTCGCCGCCACCACGCGGCGAGACATCACGCCGGCTCACCGCCGCTGCAGAATACCAAAAAAAAATTATTTGTATCTTACATGTTCATAGTCTAATTAAGCAGAGGCTTCCTTCAAGACATGAGGATGCCTATGCCAGGGTGCCCCGCTCTTCTCTTAGATACAATTCTTATTTGTTACACCGCTACACACCTATTACAGATCTATATCCCTACTACCTTAATAATATGATAGTGACGCCCGGTTTGGTCATGGTAGTGGCGCTGCTTCTTGGTCGACAGGTCCCGGGTTTTGATTCCCAGATGTTTGTTCTCGCGTAATGGGTGTTTGTGTTCGTCTTTATGTATGTTTCGAGGGACCCACGACACAAGGGAAAACCTTAGTGCGGGCCTTTGAGTGTGTAGCGTTTACTTTATTTTTTCTAATATACCTACTTACATTAGCGTTCGAGTTTGTTTTTTCTACAGAAATTGAACTGAAAGCTCTCGTTCACAAAACGTGGAAGAAGTCAGGATGCCAGGCACTATCAGCGGAGTACTCAAAAACGTCAAGATTGTGTAACTGATTGTGTTTTTTTCATTAGTGAATCTGAAGTGGAATAGGGCCCATACCCGTCATAGATTAGTGTGGGCCACGTTTGCCGCATCCCAGAACATTTGTGGCCGAAATATGCTATACCTAACAACTGATTGCCCTAAAGAATGCTTTGCAGACCAAGACGCAGATGGAGCAACGAGTTGGACAAAGACAAAGGATGGATAGAAATGACACAGGATAGGGAGTCATGGAAGAAATCGAGGGAGGCCTTTGCCCAGCAGTAGGATCATTCAGGATAGATAAAATCCAAAATAAGTAAACAAAAGTATGGTTT